>CM076848.1:150869043-151469043 GCA_039519185.1 Astragalus membranaceus
CAAATCGAGATCCTAAGGAGAACGAAGCTGTGTTTCTGAAGCAGCAATTCGAACTTGAAGCAGATCAAGATCCAGAGAGAGCATCGCATCAACTGTGCGATGAAGAGAGAAGAAGAAACGGTTTTGGCTTTTTCTTCTGAGAGAGAGAACTCGCGAAACAGAGAAAGGAAGCAAGGGAAAACCAGAACGTGAAGAGGAGAACTGGAAGAAGAAATGCAGGACGAAGGTGAACTCGTGTTGGAGAGAAACGGTTATGGTGTTTGGCTTCTGAGAAAGAGTGCCTCGCGAGAGAGAAACTCAGGAATATGTCAGAGAGAGACTCGCGAGTGAGAGAGAGTGAAGTTCAGCAAAAAAAAAATTCATCTGATACCATGTTAGAGTTATAAAACTGAACTTGTTTATTGAATGAGGGATCAATCCCTATATATACTACAATGTACATAACCGAATCAGTTAAAGGAAGCTGGGCCAGTTACTAAGACTAACTAACTAGCAACTATACAAAACTCATCTAAGTGAGCTATACAATAAAATATTGCCTATTCTAACAGGAGTCATTTCCATGAATGAATAAACTAAACGATGGGAATGCTACTATATGCATTTAACTTGATCTATATAAACTATCATTTTCGGTGATGGTCTTGTACTCATCTAAGAAAGATCATAGTTGTGTTCTACCATAACTTGATATATATATTTTGAACTATCATTGGTTATTAGTATGAAGTATACTTCTGTCTTGTGTAAAGGCCATGATTTTTCTTTATTTTTTGTTTTCTTTTTGTGCAAAAGCTTATGGAGATTTGAAAATTTCAGATTCGAAAACCTAATTTATCTCCCTCTTCTCTTTCTTCTTCAATTTCAGATTCAGAACTTTGATCAGATAATTCGGTCATGATTGCATATTGAAATTGGGAATGAAGTGTGGATTATGTGTTTATCTAGTTAAGGTTTCCTCTAATTTCTTCTATTTATTGTTCCTTCTTTCCTTTTTATTGAACGTAGCATTCTGAGAGGGATATTGATTTGGAAAAGTTGCAAAGAATTTCTGGCATTGGAATTCCCGATGGAAAAGGTTTGCGTGCAATGACTTGGAAGGTAATAATAATCCTTTATGTTAGTTTTCAACTTTGGTGCTCACTTTGCATATTACTGTAATAAAAATATTATATCTTAGCTCTTTGAAACTTTATCAGCATGGATTTTCTAGTGTTCTGTGTTCAATCAGTTTCTTCATTTGTTGACATGTGTTTATGAGCAAATATTTTGTAAGAAAAATTTAAGCTGAAAACTTATCAAAACAAATTTGGAAGCAATATAACCAATTATTTGGCCTCTTGTTGTTGTGAGCTTTGTAATGAGTTTAAGATTCCCTATTATATCTCTGTTGATAAAGATAGAGATGAGAAGTAACTCGTTCTGGAATTCAACCTCTTTCTTTCATAAATTGCAGCCCATAATCCTTCTTTGCACGTGTATATGTCGACTTTCCCTATTGAATCAAAGGGAGAAGGAAGAAGCTTCAAGAGTATGTCAATTTACTTCTTTTAGGTCAGTTTAATAAAAGTTGTTATGAGTATTGGTGGAGAAGGAAGAAGCTTCAAGAGTATGTCAATTTACTTCTTTTAGGTCAGTTTAATAAAAGTTGTTATGAGTATTGGTGTCGACTTTCCCTAATAAAAGTTTCTATGTATGATCACATCTTTTCCGTTATATCATATCAGTCAATTCTCTTTTGGTCGCCTATGATGACTTAGATCAAACTTCTACATTAGCAAGATTTTTATGTCTTTTGTGCAAGTCATGTAACACATAAGTGAAAGTCAGAGCATTTACTGGCCTGGCATTCTCCCCGTTCAAGTTTACCTTTTGATCATTCTGAAAATAGAGCAAGTTATTCTTTGTTTTTATGGACTGGATTTCTAGTGGTGGAAATAAATTATTTTCACATATCTGTTCATGTATAATAGACGGAGATTGTGTTAAATCACAATCATATATAAACATTGCTAGCTTTCTTGATTTTCTATACACAAATAGTTACATGATGATGTATATCTAATAATAATAATCAATCATTACCTTAACTCAAATTTTAGTTGGCTAGCCCACACAAGCAGGACAACAAATATAAAATCGATTTTCCTTATGCACCCATGTCACTTCCAGAACTGAAAATAACAGAGATACTTAATTGAAAGAAATCACTTTGATTGTACTACTACTGAGTAATGATACTTATTGATCTAATGGTCTTTATAATATTTCTGATGGCTACCTTCTTATTTAGCTTGCAGAGGGGCTAATTTTGGAGAAAACATCATCTCCCTTGGGAGTACTTTTAACGGTTTTCGAGTCTCGCCCAAAGGACTAGTACAGGTAAATTATTATTTTCATATTTTCTTTTTGTTTTTTCTCTTAACCTTCTTCTGAGACCTGGTTAACAGTATCTACATTCTAAGTCTAATAAATGCAGAAGATTATATATAGAATATGTTTTTGATCTGGTTGAATAGTTTAATATGGTGCTGTCAAGTTAGGAAATGTAGAAGATCGGGACTGTTACCCTTCTATAGTTTTATCTTCTTAATCAGTCCAATATACTTTGCTTTCCTTTGTTTGATCTATCTTAGTTACTTAATTTCTGATATTGAATTTTGAGTTCCCATCAAAAATCTATGATCGTACTTAGTGCCCTCTGAATTTAATATTGACCTGATAAGTTATGTTTTTATGCAGTACTACAATGAAGATGGTATGCTTTCTGTTTCCGACCTAATTGATGATTTTGGAAATCAGATAGCAACCAGCAAGGTTCAACCTTGAGTAGTTGTTTTTCACATTATATTTTGTTGTTACTTTTTTGTTTTGGATTATTTTCTTGCTAAACTATTGTTAGTTTGCTTCTATACCTGGATTTGGATTGGGACTATGATTCAGAATTTTTCGATATTTTATTTTCAGATATTATGGCTTATATAAACTAATAACATCTTACTAGAATTTAGAATATTTATTTTGGACATTGCAAATTGGATTTGTAGGTCATATCAAAGTCCAAATTGGATTTAGAATATGTATTGTTTGATTAAGATATTTCTTTTGACAAAATTGTTTGATTAAGATATTTAATATATTATAATGTTTTGGTAAAAGAACAAAATGTTTTTTAGTGTTGAAGATCTTGTTGCGATTCTCCAAGTGCGCTTTGCTGAAGATCCACAAGTTAATGCAATTTTACAAGCTGTGGCTCAAGAGGTATAGATTTTTTTATTAAATTTCTTCAATCAAAAATTCAATTCAACTATGTAGAATATTTACAAAAAATACATTTATCTTTCTAGGTATCTACACCTGCTCCGGCCCCGACAGCAGCAACCGATTTGACTACTGATTCCAATTAAGTGACGCAAACAACATATTCCGAACATTATTATTGAGATTTATCTAGTGTTTTAAATGAATTGGACATGTTTTTATATGATGTATTATCACAACAATTGAAAAGTTATAGTTGTATGTTTATGTTTTGAAAGATATATGATGTATTATCACAATTGATAGGTGTATGTTTATGATTTGAAAGATATATGATGTATTATCACAATTGATAGGTGTATGTTTGTGATTTGAAAGATATATGATGTATTATCACAATTGATAGTTGTGAACACTCAATTTTTACCGGTATTTTTCAGTTTTTCGAAAAAATTACAAAAAGTAGTCGCTTTTTGGGTATTTTCGGGTTTTAGTTTTTAGCTACTATGCGAAAGCAATTTCTCTCTCCTCGGACCTCGTTTTGACGATCCGAACGGTGAAAGTGGAGACATATGTCCCACGAACCTGCTGTTAAAAACGAAGATGATCCAACGGTTAACGAATCCGGAATCGCACCTTTACGGTGAGAGGTTTGAGAAAAACGGACCAAAAATTGCAGCTATTGCGAAGGCAATTTCTCTCTCCCCAGACCTCGTTTCGACGATCCGAACGGTGAAAGTGAAGATATATGTCTCAAGAACCTACTGTCAAAAAATGAAGACGATCAAACGGTTAACGAATCCTGAATCGCGTATTTACGGGGACAGGTTTGACAAAAACGGGAATTGTGTTCTCTAAGTGGGAATTGTTTTCTCTATATTGTTTTAGTCCCACATTGCTTGCAAGAAACAACAACCATATAGCAATTGACTATAAAAGAGGTTGAGAGGTGAAGGTTTGAAAAGAGGGAGTCATTGGCAGATTAAGTGATCTTTTGGGCTAGTCTTTGCGGTCCAGACACTAAAAGTCTGTTTTTGATTAGTTTGTAATTTTTTGGCTAAATTATAGTTTTGGTCCCCCTATTTTCAAAATTTCAGACATTTGGTCCCCCTATTTTAAAACTCAGACATTTGGTCCCCCAATTTTAAAAAATCAAAGACATTTTATCCAAGAGGAATTTTCAGTTTTTTATGGCTAATAATCAAAGACATTTGGTCCCTCAATTTTAAAAAATCAAAGACATTTGGTCCCCCAATTTTAAAAAATCAAAGACATTTGGTCCCTCTTTGGACTAAATGTATTTGATTTTTTAAAATAGGGGGACCAAATGTCTGAATTTTTGAAAATAGGGGGACCAAAACTACAATTTAGCCTAATTTTTTTGAATCGGTTTTTCGGTTCTCAAAGCAGTCCGATTCGCAGTTGACCTGGTCAGACTGCTCGGTCTGGTTCGGCGTTCATCGCGTTCATCAGCTTGAGGTTAGTTTTGTATTTATTTATTTATATCTATTTGTTTATTTATTTATTTATTTGTTTATTTATTTACATATTTATTGATTATTTATTTATTTCTTTAGTTTCTTTTTGTATATCTTTATTTTATGCTTGATATAAACCCTAGGGTAGAAGACTATTATTTTCTGTATATGTGTTTGTTTGTTTTGCAGCTAGGGGGTATATTTAACATTTTGCTCCTACACACACTCCACTATCACACTTCTGCACACACGTGAGAATAGTCCTGTACCCGGACTGGAGAATAACCTAAGTTAGAACGAGACTGCGTAGTGATGGCCTACTGGATGTGCATCCTGTTGGGTGGTCACGAAAGTCTCACCTAGAGTTTGGTCCCTCTTGAGAATGCTGGCACTCCTAATAGCTTGCCTATTGTTGTTGATCAGTGTTCTTAATTGGGGTCGTTGGCTCTAGGAACCTTATATAGGACTCTTTAGAGCTACCTTTTGAGAGGTTCACTTGATAGAAAAAGCCTTACATCTATTCCCAAAGGGACCCCTCTAGGACACAAATGAGCTTAATACTTTTGCATTCAAGCAAACAATAATACAACTCCCTTTTTGCAAACTGCACCCCATTTTACTATCACACCCTCTCTTCTCGTTTTTATTAATTTCTTTTACAAAAAAACCTATGAAATACATGAATAATTCACTTAATTCCCAAAAAATATAAATAGGGGACTAAGTCGACTGTACAGTCGGGTTAGTCTGCTTTTTTAGGTCACTAATGAACCGTTACGGATCATGTCCTAAAATCCCTATTTAAAATGAACATTTTTTAATTAAAATTAACACCAACACATTTCTTCCCACAAATCAAATTCTCAAAATAGGGGACTAAGCCGACTGTACGGACGGGTTAGTCAGCGTTCTAGGATGAATGAGCCGTACGGCTCAGGAATCCTAAAACCCCGATTCCGATAAAATCAAACCAACACACTTCAAATCATTTTTCCAAACTCCAAAAAATCTATTTTCCGAAAATAGGGGACTAAGCCGACTGTACAGACGGGTTAGTCAGCGTTCTAGGACGGATGAGCTGTACAGCTCAATAATCCTAAAACCTCTATATTGAAAAACATCAACCAACAAAATTTTTCAGAAAGAACTACGTGACTTTTGAGTTCCTCATTGCACCGGAGGATACGTAGGAGCGGGGCTTCCCCGTCAAGTCAAAAATAATTTTTTTTTAAATTAATCCTTTGTAAATAATTGTTTTTTTACTAAATCTTATTAAGTATTATTTTTTGGGTAAACAAATAATTAAACGACTTATTAATTATTGCACAAATCAAATTTAGGGTAACTGTCCTAGGACAGATGTGTTAGGGGTGTAGTGAAACTAGTTTTCACCCCTTCCCTTCGCATAACCGACTCCCGAGTCCAACCTAGTTACGCAGGCCGATAATCTTAGGTTTAGGTTTTTCTCAATTTTCCGATTTAAAAATAAAATGGGTGGCGACTCCTTAAATTATTATTTTCGAGCCGTCTACGTCGAGATCCAGGTCACGACAGATGGCGACTCCACTAGGGACAGTGAGAGTCAAGCCTATTTAATTTGTTTGTGCAAAATGTTTATAAGTTATGCTATTATTTGTTTTATATAAACCCTAGGGTAGGAGACGTTAAATATTGCTGCCTGGTTGTATTTCTCTGGTTATTTTGCATGTACTATTCGGTCTTTGTTTATTTTAGGGTTTGAGTTTTGTATGCTCCCTTCACACACTACACATACACCGTAAGCACACATTGAGAGTTGAGCTCGCACCTGAGCCGCAAAGAACACATAAGTTAGAACGAGGATAAGTGGGACTCATTTTGGATGTACATCCTGTGTAAAGACAAAACTAAAATTTAATCGATCTTATTTTCCGCGTGTCATTCATTTGCATTTTGCATTGCATATGTCCTTAGAAAAATTGCATGTAGCGCACATTTCCATTTCATTGTCATTCATCATACTCATTTGTAAAAAAATAAATATAAAAATCATTTATCATAAAAATTCCTCCATATTTCATTTTTTTCTTCGCATGTATGTAAAAATATTTGCATAAGTAAATAAAAAAATTATCATTGCCATTTGTAAATTTTCATAGCATATTCCCTTCAAAAAGGGCAATTGCATTGCATTTTTTGCATAAAACAATGAAAAAAAATTACAAAACAAATGCATATTGCATCTTAGGATGAGTGCTTGCATACAAACCATGCATTTCATAACATCTTGTTCTCTATGACTCATTCTCATATAGCATAATTTTTTCTCTCTTTAAATAAAATCAATAAAAAAAGAGTTTTGAAGTCATTAAGTCTTCATTCATGTTGAATTTTTGTGCTTGCGTGAATATGGATACCAATCAAGCTTAGACTCATAGAATTAGATCATTCCCTAGAAAGTTGTTGAGAAGATTTGTCATTCGAGGATTAGAGAAGTAAGGTGAGAGGAAAGATATCAGGGAGCACTATATTGGGGCATTTTGGGAAAGATGAAAAAAAAAAGAGAGACATAAGGTTGGCAATCAGTTCTCGGATAAATAAATAAAAGAGTGGGAAAAGATGACTGTCATTAGCGCTTGTTTAGTCATGTAAGTTTGAAACCAAGTTAACTTAGTTGAAGCTTTACACTAATGGATTTGCATGTATTTAAAAACCCATCTCCATCCTTTATCCCCGTGTCCCCTTAAAACACCGACCCCTTTTGAGTTCTTGCCTCAAGTGATAATTCTTAAAGCCCTTTTAGTTGCGTCATTCAGGGATGAACCGCTGAGCGAATATCGGATATCAAATGTCCGTTTCCCAAAAAAAAAAGCAAAGAAAAAAAAACAAAAAAGAAATCAAAAGAAATGAAGAGCAAAGAATGTGTAAAAGAGTAGATGTTATTTCCAAATTAAATTTTGCAAACGTGGAATCATGATTTCAAATGAAGAGTGGTCGTCTTTCTCTATCCCAAACAAAGATATCCCTTACCATCCCCTTTGAGCCTGTAATGTCCCTTCACTAAACCCTGGACAAGGATCGACACTACAATAGAATTTAGTGCATTCAGTTTTCCAAAGTTATGAAATCAAAGAGATGGTGGAAAAAGTTCAAAAGAAAAGAAAAAGAGAAAAATGAATAAAGCCCGCAAGACTGACAGCAAGTATTGTCAGTCTTGGCAAAAATTAGGGCACAAAAGAAAGAGTGATCAAAAAGCAGAGGGGGTGAAAAAAAAAGTAATAAAAATAAATAAAAAAAAAAGTGAATGATATGAGGTCTGGGGAACACAATAGAAAGCTGAATGCACTAAAGATCCTTGATCCATTCCCATAACCCATAACCTAAAACCTTTCTTTGAGCCCTCTATTCATTTGTCTCCCATAGTATGTAACTCATACTCGCAAAACATTTCTTTGAACCTTCTACTCATTTTCTTTCCATAACCCATAATCCATGCCTGTAAAGCATTCCTTTAAGCCTCCCAATCAATCCATCCCGATAACCTGTTACTCATGCCCGTTCTTTGAACCTTCTAACCATATTTCTTCCATAGCCCATAACTCATGCCCGTAAGACGTTTCCTTGAGCATTCTAATCATCTTTCTTTCATAACCAATAACCCATAGTCACATTACAAGCCTCCAAAATCCCACTATGATTGATGAATGATCGTTTTCATTTTCTTAATGTTAATTTTGAGATAAATCATTTGCTTCTTTTAAATTATTCTTTGCTCTAATAAAAAAGGAAGTGAAAAAAAAATCCCGCTAGATTGAAAACCCGAAAGGGCGGTCTAGGCAAAAATTAGGGAGAATAAAAGAAAAATAAAGCCCGCTAGACTGAAAACCTGCAAAGGCAGTCTAGGCAAAAATTAGGGCACAAAAGGGGAATGAGACTTACAATGAGAAGCTTATGTAGTTCACTGGGAAATTTCTTCTACTTGGGCCACACAATAGTGTACATTTGGGCAATTTTGTGAAGGATAAGCTTGAGAGTCTCGAGAAAACCCCACACTGGGGCAAGTTTCGTAAGACCTTTAAGAGTCAAATGTTTCTTGTTACATTAGGTAGTATTCTCTCAGGGCAATGTCTTTCACCAGAATGAGGCAAAATCCTTACCATACCCTACATCCGTCAAGTTTGCCACACCAGTGCACTCTTGTGAGCAACAACTTTCACCAGTACTGGGGCAAAACCTGTGTAAGACCCGTCATGAGTCAAAACTTTCTTTTCCACACCTGAGCTGTTTGAAGCAAAATCTTTGCAGGTCCTTTCATGAGTCAAACTTTATTTGGTACACCCGTGTAGCCTTCTCTTGGGGCAATACCTTCTACTAACACCGGGGCAAAAGTGTTTGCATAACCGTGAGTTAGATTTTGCTTGCTACCTCTGGAAGTCTCACCTATGGTAAAACTTGCTTCCAATACCCACCCAATTCCCAGCAAGTCAGGCACCTCAAGTAAATGGAATCCCCAATAAACTCGAGGTTGCCATACTACCTTTTTTCCCTACCATCCTGTGTCGCCTTTGTCTTCCCTATGTTTTCCCTCCAAAATACCCTCCACTTTCAAACCAAAAATCCAAACCCAAAAAGTTCCATCTCTTAAATACCTGTGAATCCATGCATGCTCATTAAGTAATGCTTCAAAAATAGTCAACTTGGAATCAGTAATGTGATTTAGAGAGCGAATGACAATCAAAAAAAAGAGAGAAGGTCAAATTTGAGGGTGATTTGCTTGAAAGGAGAGAAGTGGTCATAAAAAGAGAAAAAGGGCCTAAGCAAGTTAGCTGTGTTGAGGATAAACTTCCATATGAGGACAAGCTTGATTGGTTTCAAAGAAAGCCTGCACAAAAAGAAAAAATTCTCGGTGAATCCACCTTTCAAGACAAGTGCATTTTAATTTCAACTCAAGATCATGCATAATTCATGCATTTCATGTCATAGTTTGCAAACATTTCATGTCCATCCATGCATTCCACTTCATGATTAGAATCATACATTTGTGTTCAGTACTTTGTAAATAAAGTAATAAAAAAGAGTCCTCCAAAGCAAGACGTGCATTGACACTGCTTTACTTCTCATGCCGACGGTTCAGCCCTGGCATTTCCCTTCTCATCCTCGTGCTATCGGTTCAGCCCTGGCACATTCTTTCATGCCGATGGTTCAGCCCTGGCAATGTCTTTTAAATTTCGTGCTAACGGTTCAGCCCTGGCACTGCTTTACTTTTCATGCTAACGGTTCAGCCCTGCATTGTCTTTTAAAATTCGTGCTAACGGTTCAGCCGTGGCACTGCTTTACTTTTCATGCTAACGGTTCAGCCCTGGCATTGTCTTTTAAATTTCGTGCTAACGGTTTATCCCTGGCACAGCTTTACCTTTCATGCTAACGGTTCAGCCCTGGCATTGTCTTTTAGATTTCGTGCTAACGGTTCAGCCCTGGAACTGCTTTACCTTTCATGCTAACGGTTCAGCCCTGGCATTTGTCTTTTTAAATTTCTTGCTAACGGTTCAGCCCTGGCATTGTCTTTTAAATTTTCGTGCTAACGGTTCAGCCGTGGCTCTGTCTTTTAACTTTTCTTGCTAACGGTTCAGCCCTGGCATTGTCTTTTAAATTTCGTGCTAACGGTTCAACCCTGACACTGCTTTACTTTTCATGCTAACGGTTCAGCCCTGGCATTGTCTTTTAAATTTCGTGCTAACGGTTCAGCTCTGGCACTGCTTTACATTTCATGCTAACGGTTCAGCCCTGGCATTGTCTTTTAAATTTCGTGTTAACGGTTCTGCCCTGACACTGCTTTACTTTTCATGCTAACAGTTCAGCCCTGGCATTGTCTTTTAAATTTCGTGCTAACGGTTTAGCCCTGGCACGGCTTTACCTTTCATGCTAACGGTTCAGCCCTGGCATTGTCTTTTAGATTTCGTACTAACGGTTCAGCCCTGGCACAGCTTTACCTTTCATGCTAACGGTTCAGCCCTGGCATTGTCTTTTAGATTTCGTGCTAACGGTTCAGCCCTGGCACTGCTTTACCTTTCATGCTAACGGTTCAGCCCTGGCATTTGTCTTTTTAAATTTCTTGCTAACGGTTCAGCCATGGCATTGTCTTTTAAATTTCGTGCTAACGGTTCAGGCCTGGCACTGCTTTACTTTTCATGCTAACGGTTTAGCCCTGACACTGTCTTTTAATTTTCATGCTAACGGTTCAGCCCTGGCATTTGTCTTCAGTTCACCTCGAAAATCGCACATTTCACCGGTTAAAATTGAGGTTCGTATCTGTACTTATCTCTTACTTTGATAATACGACAAAACATGGAGAACATGGTTTTGTGTGTTATATCGTAAGAGAGTAAGCACAGAGGGGCAACTGTGAACACTCATATTTTACCGGTATTTTTCAGTTTTTCAAAAAAATTACAAAAAGTAGTCGCTTTTTGGGTATTTTCGGGTTTTAGTTTTTATCTACTATGCGAAAGCAATTTCTCTCTCCTCGGACCTCGTTTTGACGATCCGAACGGTGAAAGTGGAGACATATGTCCCACGAACTTGCTGTTAAAAAACGAAGATGATCCAACGGTTAACGAATCTGGAATCGCACCTTTACGGTGAGAGGTTTGAAAAAAACGGACCAAAAACTGCAGCTATTGCGAAGGCAATTTCTCTCTCCTCAGACCTCTTTTCGACGATCCGAACGGTGAAAGTGAAGATATATGTCTCACGAACCTACTGTCAAAAAATGAAGACGATAAAACGGTTAACGAATCCGAAATCGCGCTTTTACGGTGACAGGTTTGAGAAAAACGGGATTTGTGTTCTCTAAGTGGGAATTGTTTTCTCTATCTTGTTTTAGTCCCACATTGCTTGCAAGAAACAACAACCCTATAGCAATTGACTATTAAAGAGGTTGAGAGGTGAAGGTTTGAAAAGAGGGATTCATTGGCAGATTAAGTGATCTTTTGGGCTAGTCTTTGCGGTCGAGACACTAAAAATCTGTTTTTGATTAGTTTGTAATTTTTTTGAATCGGTTTTTCGGTTCTCAAAGCAGTCTGATTCGCAGTTGACCTGGTCAGACTGCTCGGTCCGGTTCGGCGTTCATCGCGTTCATCAGCTTGAGGTTAGTTTTGTATTTATTTATTTATATCTATTTGTTTATTTATTTATTTATTTATGTACATATTTATTGATTATTTATTTATTTCTTTAGTTTCTTTTTGTATATCTTTATTTTATGCTTGATATAAACCCTAGGGTAGAAGACTATTATTTTCTGTATATGTGTTTGTTTGTTTTGCAGCTAGGGGGTATATTTAACATTTTGCTCCTACACACACTCCACTATCACACTTCTGCACACACGTGAGAATAGTCCTGTACCCGGACTGGAGAATAACCTAAGTTAGAACGAGACTGCGTAGTGATGGCATACTGGATGTGCGTCCTGTTGGGTGGTCACGAAAGTCTCACCTAGAGTTTGGTCCCTCTTGAGAATGCTGGCACTCCTAATAGCTTGCCTATTGTTGTTGATCAGTGTTCTTAATTGGGGTCGTTGGCTCTAGGAACCTTATATAGGATTCTTTAGAGCTACCTTTTGAGAGGTTCACTTGATAGAAAAAGCCTTACATCTATTCCCAAAGGGACCCCTCTAGGACACAAAGGAGCTTAATACTTTTGCATTCAAGCAAACAATAATACAACTCCATTTTTGCAAACTGCACCCCATTTTACTAACACACCCTCTCTTCTCGTTTTTATTAATTTCTTTTACAAAAAACCTATGAAATACATGAATAATTCACTTAATTCCCAAAAAATATAAATAGGGGACTAAGTCGACTGTATAGTCGGGTTAGTCTGCTTTTTTAGGTCACTAATGAACCGTTACGGATCATGTCCTAAAATCGCTATTTAAAATGAACATTTTTTAATTAAAATTAACACCAACACATTTCTTCCCACAATTCAAATTCTCAAAATAGGGGACTAAGCCGACTGTACGGACGGGTTAGTCAGCGTTCTAGGATGAATGAGCCGTACGGCTCAGGAATCCTAAAACCCCGATTCCGATAAAATCAAACCAACACACTTCAAATCATTTTTCCAAACTCCAAAAACTCTATTTTCCGAAAATAGGGGACTAAGCCGACTGTACAGACGGGTTAGTCAGCGTTCTAGGACGGATGAGCTGTACAGCTCAATAATCCTAAAACCCCTATATTAAAAAACATCAACCAACAAAATTTTTCAGAAAGAACTACGTGACTTTTGAGTTCCTCATTGCACCGGAGGATACGTAGGAGCGGGGCTTCCCCGTCAAGTCAAAAATAAATTTTTTTTAAATTAATCCTTTGTAAATAATTGTTTTTTTTACTAAATCTTATTAAGTATTATTTTTTGGGTAAACAAATAATTAAACGACTTAATAATTGTTGCACCCCGAAAAATCCGGTTTGGGTTTCTCAATGTACAACGTGGAAAAATTTTGAAGCCGCCACCAATATTTTAATTTTAAGACCAAAACATTGAAAAAAAAGTCTTTTAAACAAGGCGGATGGTCTTTTGAAAACTAGAGATATAGGTTCGGGGGTCGATTACGTGCGAGGAAGGTGTTAGCACCGCGCACGTCCTTTCTACCGAAAGGGAACCTCTAATTAAATGTGTGGTTTTAACGTTTGATTTGAAAAATATCTAGATTTGCCTATTTATTTGAAGAATGAATGGGAAAACTTGATAGAAATTTTATTTTTGGCGAGAAAGGGGGGGAAAAGGGTTTTTAGAAAAAGTACTTGACGGGACATGTCCCGCTCCTACGTATCTTGTAACAACCCGAAAATAGTAGATTAATTTTCTAGTTGATTAAATGAGGTTTAAGTGGTAGGAGATAATTAATTAATTGATTTAATTAATTATTTAGGGTTTTGAGAGTTAAATAAATAGAATTATTTAATTGGACCTAGGGTTAGTTTTAGATGGTGGTGGCGAGTTGAAGTGGATTAGGAGAAGCCCATGATTAGGTCATTAAGTGGAAGCCCATGTCCATTAAGCTAGGCGCCTATAAGATGCCAATCTTAGGGTTTGGTGATTCATTCCAACACTTTAGAAAAAATAGAGAGAGTGGGACGGCTTGGAGAGAGGAGAGGCGTGAAACCATAAGAGAGAGATGAAAGAAGAAGGGCGCAAAACCCTAGAGGAGAGAGAGAGGAAGTTTTCGCATGCACCAAGGAGGGAGAGGAGGATCTTAGTTGCTGAATTTTGATGGTAGCTTGCTCACCAAGAGATAGGTGTTCTTCAATTATGAGGTAAGGGGGCTCTCGTTCATAGTTAATAATTTATAAACTACGAAATCATGGGTACTAGGTGTTAGGAGTAGTTGTTTAAATTGCTGTTGAGGTTTATAATATCTATATGTGGCTGAAGTGTGATGGTTGTTTGTGTTGTTGAATTCACTGTTTTGAGATGTTCTGACATAGGTTTAGTATTTCAGTGACTGAGAACGTTTTACTAATTGAAAAATTATGTGGTTTGTCATTTCGAAAACTTGATTGAATGCTTGTTAATTTGGCGTTGATTTGGTTGCATTTGGAGTTGTAAAACTTGAGTTATAGGTGAAACAAGTTAGGTTAAAATTCCGGGAACGATGTGGGTAGAGGTTCAGTATTTCGGTAACTGGGAACGTTTTGTTGACTGAAAAATTATGTTGTTTACTGTTCTGGAAAATAGACTTGATGCTTGTTAATTTGGCACTGGTTTGGTTGCGTTTAGAGTTGTGTAGCGCGAGATATGAATTTCACAAGTTAGGGTAAGATTCTGGAAACAGTCTGGATATAGGTTCAGTAAATCTGTGGTCGTGAGTGTTCTATTCGTCTAAAAATTATGGGGTTTGTTTTGTTGGAAAGTAGACTTAATTTCCTACTGAATAGGCACTGATTTCGCTAAATTTCATTGAGAAATGAGGGAGAAGATTTGATTTCGAAATGACTAATAATTCTGTCCGAATTTTGTGGGAGTTGTTGCTCCGAATTTTGTGGGATTTGTTGCTCCGAATTTTGTGGGAGTTGTTGCTCCGAATTTTGTGGGATTTCTTGCTACAATACGAGGTAGTTGTTAATGTGGTATAGTATTTGTTACGTGCTTTGTTGTGATTATGTGACGAGGTAGCTGTGATGCTACAACACGTGGTATCTATATGAAATGATTTATAACGAGATATGGTGATATAGTATTTATTAATTGAATGCTTGGAGTTGGTGTAATTGGTGCATGAGTCATGAGTCACATTGTCATATGCATTCTTACGAGGTAGCTGTGACGCTACAACACGAGGTTTATTACGAGTTGCGCCCGTCGTGGCCTTTACGAGATCGGTACCGCATGCATATGCCCAGAGGGGTTGCATTTCATACATTGCATACACGTCCCGTGTTTGATTTCGTCTTCTTGAACTAATGGTGTAACTGTATTCTGGGTGTAACTGCATTTGGTGTGACGGTACTCAGTGTAATAGTATTCAGCGTAACTGGATTTGGTGTAACTGTATTATTGGTGTAGTAAATTGATGGTATCCCTGGTGTGCCTATTATACTGTGTTTCTTGTTTTATCTATTATTATCTATGTAGTGAGACTCACCCTACTGCGTCGTGTTGCCTCGTATGTCGGCAACCTGCAGGTGACGGTGACTGAAGGTGGCTAGAGATTCTTCTTCTAGTATGGTCGAGTCGGCTCTGATACGTAGCACTCGGGAGGGTTGTCCTTGTGTCTTTCCTTATGTGTTATGTATATGCCTTTCTAAGTTGTAAACCTTTTGAAGTATGATAGCCAAGTTAAACCTTTTATTTCCGCTGCATGTTTTTGAAAAGAAGTTAGTTATAATTAAAGTACTCTGTTTGCGAAGTGGTTTTCCGGTTGGAAAAATGTGACACTCTTTTGGTGCGAAAAACTCTGATATTATTTTTTTTAATAAACCGTTGGGTAGAAAAAGGGGTGTTACATTAGTGGTATCAGAGCAATGGTTGGTCCGTCCGGCCAAGTCATCGAGTCGTTGTGTCGGTTAGCGACCAACTGTTGTCTTTTTAGTGCTAACCAATGTTTGCGTTGCAGGTACATCAAAAGTTGCCAATGGTAAGTGATCTAGTGGGGGAGACATCCCTACTAGTGTTATGTGTTTTGTGTATCCCTATGTGCTGTTGTCTGGTTTGTTTTTGACCTTCCATGCTGTGTGAACTGTGTGTGATTGTTAGTGGGAGAGTGTTAGTTTCAGCGGGTAAATTTCGAGGGCGAAATTCTTTTTAGGGGGGGAGAGTTGTAACAGCCCGAAAATAGTAGATTAATTTTCTAGTTAATTAAATGAGGTTTAGGTGGTAGGAGATAATTAATTAATTGATTTAATTAATTATTTAGGGTTTTGAGAGTTAAATAAATAGAATTATTTAATTGGACCTAGGGTTAGTTTTAGATGGTGGTGACGAGTTGAAGTGGATTAGGAGAAGCCCATGATTAGGTCATTAAGTGGAAGCCCATGTCCATTAAGCTAGGCGCCTATAAGATGCCAATCTTAGGGTTTGGTGATTCATTCCAACACTTTAGAAAAAATAGAGAGAGTGGGACGGCTTGGAGAGAGGAGAGGCGTGAAACCATAAGAGAGAGATGAAAGAAGAAGGGCGCAAAACCCTAGAGGAGAGAGAGAGGAAGTTTTCGCATGCACCAAGGAGGGAGAGGAGGATCTTAGTTGCTGAATTTTGATGGTAGCTTGCTCACCAAGAGATAGGTGTTCTTCAATTATGAGGTAAGGGGGCTCTCGTTCATAGTTAATAATTTATAAACTACGAAATCATGGGTACTAGGTGTTAGGAGTAGTTGTTTAAATTGCTGTTGAGGTTTATAATATCTATATGTGGCTGAAGTGTGATGGTTGTTTGTGTTGTTGAATTCACTGTTTTGAGATGTTCTGACATAGGTTTAGTATTTCAGTGACTGAGAACGTTTTACTAATTGAAAAATTATGTGGTTTGTCATTTCGAAAACTTGATTGAATGCTTGTTAATTTGGCGTTGATTTGGTTGCATTTGGAGTTGTAAAACTTGAGTTATAGGTGAAACAAGTTAGGTTAAAATTCCGGGAACGATGTGGGTAGAGGTTCAGTATTTCGGTAACTGGGAACGTTTTGTTGACTGAAAAATTATGTTGTTTACTGTTCTGGAAAATAGACTTGATGCTTGTTAATTTGGCACTGGTTTGGTTGCGTTTAGAGTTGTGTAGCGCGAGATATGAATTTCACAAGTTAGGGTAAGATTCTGGAAACAGTCTGGATATAGGTTCAGTAAATCTGTGGTCGTGAGTGTTCTATTCGTCTAAAAATTATGGGGTTTGTTTTGTTGGAAAGTAGACTTAATTTCCTACTGAATAGGCACTGATTTCGCTAAATTTCATTGAGAAATGAGGGAGAAGATTTGATTTCAAAATGACTAATAATTCTGTCCGAATTTTGTGGGAGTTGTTGCTCCGAATTTTGTGGGATTTGTTGCTCCGAATTTTGTGGGAGTTGTTGCTCCGAATTTTGTGGGATTTCTTGCTACAATACGAGATAGTTGTTAATGTGGTATAGTATTTGTTACGTGCTTTGTTGTGATTATGTGACGAGGTAGCTGTGATGCTACAACACGTGGTATCTATATGAAATGATTTATAACGAGATATGGTGATATAGTATTTATTAATTGAATGCTTGGAGTTGGTGTAATTGGTGCATGAGTCATGAGTCACATTGTCATATGCATTCTTACGAGGTAGCTGTGACGCTACAACACGAGGTTTATTACGAGTTGCGCCCGTCGTGGCCTTTACGAGATCGGTACCGCATGCATATGCCCGGAGGGGTTGCATTTCATACATTGCATACACGTCCCGTGTTTGATTTCGTCTTCTTGAACTAATGGTGTAACTGTATTCTGGGTGTAACTGTATTCTGGGTGTAACTGCATTTGGTGTGACGGTACTCAGTGTAATAGTATTCAGCGTAACTGGATTTGGTGTAACTGTATTATTGGTGTAGTAAATTGATGGTATCCCTGGTGTGCCTATTATACTGTGTTTCTTGTTTTATCTATTATTATCTATGTAGTGAGACTCACCCTACTGCGTCGTGTTGCCTCGTATGTCGGCAACCTGCAGGTGACGGTGACTGAAGGTGGCTAGAGATTCTTCTTCTAGTATGGTCGAGTCGGCTCTGATACGTAGCACTCGGGAGGGTTGTCCTTGTGTCTTTCCTTATGTGTTATGTATATGCCTTTCTAAGTTGTAAACCTTTTGAAGTATGATAGCCAAGTTAAACCTTTTATTTCCGCTGCATGTTTTTGAAAAGATGTTAGTTATAATTAAAGTACTCTGTTTGCGAAGTGGTTTTCCGGTTGGAAAAATGTGACACTCTTTTGGTGCGAAAAACTCTGATATTATTTTTTTTAATAAACCGTTGGGTAGAAAAAGGGGTGTTACATATCTCCCGGTGCGATGGAGAATTCAAAGCTACGTAGTTCTTGGTTTTTTGGTTTTGAAAATGTTTGAAAAGGGGAAGAGCTTTCATAATGATCAAGCAAGCAAAGGCTTTGAGTGATCATTACTAATGACTCTGGATAGTGTTCATGACAATCAAACAAGCCAAGGCTTTGAGTGATAGTCACTAATAACAATGGGTTTGAAAATGACTTTTTGGTTTGTTTTGTGAGAATGATTGGTTTAGGGTTGCGAAAAGGATTTTTATTTGTTGCGCTTGACGAGAACGTGACTCGCTCCTACGTATCCCAAATGGGAATCAAAGCGACGTAGTTCTAATGAAAATGTTTTTTGAAAGGGTTTGGAAGGGGAAGAGCTTTCATAACGATCAAGCAAGCAAAGGCTTTGAGTGATCATTACTAATAACCCTTGATGGCGTTCATGACAATCAAACAAGCCAAGGCTTTGAGTTATAGTCACTAATAACTCGCATTAATTGGAAAAGAGTTTGAAAGATTTTTGGAAAAAAAGGGTGAAGTTATTATCAATGATTGGTTACAAAGTTCAAGCGCATTCAATAATCACGGAATCATGCATATGTTGACCATTAATTAAGACTAGACATGCCAATATGATCAAAAGACCCACTTATCGGGGATGCAAGGTAAAGTTCTCAAAGCAAATGTGCGTGTGTGTAGGAAGGAATGTATTTACCCTAATGACTCTATGCTACAACATGCATGTAGACTTACGTCTTCATTAGGAGGTCATACACATGGATGGAATGGCATATAATTGAATCAAGACATTTAAAATGCATCAAAAAAAAGCAAGCAATTGATCATAGGCATAGAATGATTTTAATTAAACTAAGGAACATATGAGTAACGATTTCTCAATAACATGAGCAAAAGGAGAAATTGCATCAAGGCTAAGGTAAGCCTATCCTTTGCATTCATGAATAAGTGCCCAAAGGCTAATAACACAATCAAAGAGGAGGGAGCATCAAGGTTTTGGGTAACCTATCCTTTGCAATATCCCATGGACCTTACACCATAAACCTAACTATCTCATCTTTTATTCATTAAGAAGTTAAAAGGGGAAGGTTGACTCATCTAAAACCATCTTCACCACTTAGAACATGATGCACTAGGCATAAGTGGGAATCATATGATTCATCATCAACAATGGACAATAATATACAAGAACAAATAAATAAACACTAAAGCTAAGTTGAATCACATAGGGCAATCTTCTCACTTTGAGAAAAGTGCACTAGGCACTAGTGAGAGTCAACTTGCCTATCATCAACAATGAACAATAAGCAAATTAAAATGCAAAGATTAACTAAACACACAAATAAGTTGAATCACCTAGAGCAATCCTCCCACTTTGAGCAAAGTGCACTAGGCACTAGTGAGAATCAATTTGCCTATCATCAACAATGAACAATAAGCAAATTAAAATGCAAAGATTAACTAAACACACAAATAAGTTGAATCACCTAGAGCAATCCTCCCACTTTGAGCAAAGTGCACTAGGCACTAGTGGGAATCAACTTGCCTATCATCAACAATGAACAATAAGCAAATTAAAACACAAAGGTAAGTGAACACATAAACTAAATTGAGTCCTTTCTAGCAATCTTCACCACTTAGATCAAGGTGCACTAGGCACTAGTGGGAATCATATTGCTAGATCATCAACAAATTAACAATAGGCACATTAAAATAAGACTAGATAAGAGGACACATAAACAAAGTTGAATCACATCTAGCAATCTTCTCACTTGAAGAAAAGTGCACTAGGCACTAGTGAGGATCAACTTGCTAGATCATCAACAAATTAACAATAAGCACATTAAAATAGGACTAAATAAAAGGACACATAAACAAAGTTGAATCACATCTAGCAATCTTCTCACTTGAAGAAAAATGCACTAGGCACTAGTGAGGATCAACTTGCTAGATCATCAACAAATTAACAATAAGCACATTAAAATAAGACTAGATAAGAGGACACATAAACAAAGTTGAATCACATCTAGCAATCTTCTCACTTGAAGAAAAGTGCACTAGGCACTAGTGATGATCAACTTGCTAGATCATCAACAAATTAACAATAAGCACATTAAAATAGGACTAAATAAAAGGACACAAACAAAGTTGAATCACATCTAGCAATCTTCTCACTTGAAGAAAAATGCACTAGGCACTAGTGAGGATCAACTTGCTAGATCATCAACAAATTAACAATAAGCACATTAAAATAGGACTAAATAAAAGGACACATAAACAAAGTTGAATCACATCTAGCAATCTTCTCACTTGAAGAAAAGTGCACTAGGCACTAGTGAGAATCAACTTGCTAGATCATCAACAAATTATTTGCAAGTGAAATATGTTGAAAATAACATTTAACACCGAAATCAAATACCAATGCCAAGGTTGTACATCATCAGGCAAAGAGGAACAACAAAATTAGCACAAGCATGGATTCACATTTTATTTTACAAAAAAAAAACAAGAAAAATTAACACAAAACAACATGAAACCAATTATTCAAGGGTGAGAGGCACCTTAAACACCCAAGCCTCCCTAAGTGCTTGTCAATAGTGTTTAAGGCTCCTTTCACCAACAACAACAAACTACATTTTAGACAAAATAATGGTGATGTGCGAAATGAAGAGTGAAGAGGAAAATGGGTTTTAATGCAAAAAATGTTGAAGATGGTGAAAGGTTTTAGAGTATACCTTAGATCCTAGCTAGATTATGCAAGAAATGGAGATAAAGAACACAAATCAACCAAGGACACCAACAAAGAAACCACGCCCCAAAATGAAGATCACTTGATCAAGTTCTTGAGTTTTAGTGGAGAATGGAAGTAGTATATGAGAGAGGCATGAAGGGGAGATGGATTGGTGGTGTTTGGATGAAGAAAAATGAAATAAATGGAGGAGAGGGAGAGGGTGAAGGCTACGGCCAAGCTAGGAGGAAGGAGAGGAGAGTGGTGTGCTAATTTTAGTGTAGGAGAGAATGAGCCAAAAGTTGTGAGGTGTGGAAAATGAAAGGGTATTTATAGGATTGGTGAAGAGCTAGGGTTAAAATGGTAATTAAACAATAAAAGGGAATTAATATTCAGCTGAAAATAAAATAATTGAACTTGGGCACCAAGCAAAGGGGTCACTTTGGTCATTGTTCTTGAGAGGTGCTCTAGGATTGAACTTTGATTTTGAATGGAGGGTTGAGATTAATCCTCACATGCATTAAGGGTATTGAAGAAACACAAAATGAGAGTGAGGGAGAGAGGGGGCGAAAATGAAGTAGGAAAAAAAAAGAAAAGAAAAATGAATTTTCTTATTTTGGGAAAGGGATCTCATGTGAGGTAGGGTTAAAGGCATTTTAGGGATGGATTGTTACCAAAGAGGGAAATTTGTGTTTTCTTAGGAATAGGTTAGTGTAAGTGAGTGAAGTAATTTACCAAAGAGGGCAATGATTACAAAATGGAAGAGTGTGGAAGGGTTTGGAGAGAGAGAGAGAGAGTGGGCGGCGAAATTTAGAGGATAAGAAGAGAGAAAAAAACTTGTTTTTGGTCTTTTGTCTTATTGAGGACACTTCCTTATTCTGAGTTTGAATTTTGGTCATGGGAATAAAAGTGCACCTATTGGAAATGTGTCACATATTTTTTGGGTACCATAAAATATTCCCTCTAGTCAGTTATGACAATAAAATTGTCATTTAATAATTGAGGAATATTTAATGGTTCTTTTTATTTTTCCTATGGAGAAAATGCATGCTTAATTATTTTGGCCAAGGATTTTCTTTCTAAAAATTGTACAAATATTACCCTTGATAGAGTAAAATGTACTTTTTGTGGATGTGTATTTTGGCGAGAAAATCATCTTGTTGTGAAAAATGACCAAAATACCCTTTTTGACCCTAAAACCCTAATTTCCCCAAAAAGTGCATTCTAACCCTAAAAATGATTTCAAAAACTTTGGAATGGTTTCTAGGATCCAAAATGCAATGCATAACTTATTCATTTATTTTTTGTGTGGAAAATTAGGGTTTTGACCTAAGCCGAACAAAATTGGGGTATGACAGCTGCCCCTCTTTATCTGAATTTTAACGAGGAATATGAATTGGCCGAAACATATTCCAAGGCAAAATGAAGATAAAGAATTCAGAAATTATACCGATTTTGTCTACTTGGGGAAACCTGAATTTTCCTCTTTTCTTTTTCTATTTTTTTGAAAAGATGGGCTTGAGAACAAGCGGGGAACGGTTAACACTTGACGCATTAACCGAGAGAGAAAATGACGGACCACTCGGGATCTGAAGGAGCACTAAGGCTCTGAAGGACCACTCAGGGTCTGAAGGAGCACTAAGGCTCTGAAGGACCACTCAGGGTCTGGAAGGCTGCCTAGGCCTTAATTGAAGGACCATCATGGTCTGAAGGAGCGCTACTAGCTATGGTACTAGCAAAACGGTCTGAAGGGGCCTTTGTATTCGAGCGGCCATGATGGGTCAAGATCAGATCCGGAACTGATATGTTGACCATGAAGGACGTCCACTGTGTCTTAGGCCGACACAACTAGTCTGAAGGACCACTCGGGGTCTGAAGGACTTACCCGCAGCTCGAATACGAGGTGAAGTCTGCTTTTGAAGGGACACATGGGTCCTGAAGGGATTCGCAAATCCTGTTGATTGATTGATTGAAATGGTCAATGCTGCCGTACTGAATTGAGGTACCTGCATACGTCAGTTGATGCAAGGAATAGTGCATGGAGTATGGGTGCTTGTTATGCAAGGGCATGTTATGCATGTGCATGCAATGCTATGATTTTGGTGTGATGATGAATGTGGTGAAATGCTATTCCTGATTCTTCATCTCTTTTGTCAGCTTTCTCCTTTCTGACTGTTTGTTTTTCTTTGCTTTTTCATTCTTTGATCAGCTTTCTTTTTTCTGATCATTTGTTTTTCCTTTTGCTCTTTTTTTTGAATGATTTTGCCTGATCAGCTTTCTTTTTTCTGATCATCTGTTTTTTTGTTTGCTCTTTTGCTCTTTTGGCTTATTTTCTTTTGCCGGTTCGACCAACCCATGACGAGACTGAGGAACCCATTACACTTGTGGCAGCGTATGGGCCCAGTGCAGGTTTGCCTTATGTTTTGTCTTTTGAAGTGATTATGAGCGCAATTATTTCCTTGCGAACTTAATTCGCTTTAAGAAGTTGTTTCCTTCCCATGACTTTTAGAAATTTCGCAATGATTGTGATGCTCTATGATTTATGCACATGTTTTACAGATCAGTGTTACCATCATCATAAAACGTTTATTTTGAGCAGAAAAAGCAAAAATAGAAGACAAAGAGATATGAAAAGGTTGGACTTTATTGATATAGAAGCCGATTGTACAGAAGGTTACACCGACTATTCAATACATTTGAAAATTTAAACTGCAAAGAGACAAGAAAAAGAGGAGCAAATCTCGGAATGTCCGTCTCTGTGGAACAGTGCCAAACACTTATGCTCATGACCTTGACCATCCTCTTATCCAGACCTTCGGGGGTGCTGTATGCCTTTGTTTGCTTTCATGCCCTAGCTTTCTGACCCTAATTTTTGCCTGGATCGCCCTTTGCGGGTGTTCAATCCACCGGGTCGCTCAGATTTTGCCTAGGCCGCCCTTTCGGGTTTTCAACCTAGCGAGCTAATTCTTGCTGGGCTCATCTTTCTCTTTTTTCATTTATTTTTCTTAGGCATAGTACTTCTTGACAGAATCCGAATTGACTGGGCTTCGGAATTCTTCTCCATCCATATGGGTGAGTATCAACGCTCCTCCGGAAAAAGCTTTCTTGACCACATAAGGCCCTTCATATTTTGGAGTCCATTTCCCACGGGGATCACTTTGGATAGGCAGGATCTTCTTGAGCACTAGGTCTCCCTCATTGAATTCTCGGGGACGAACTTTCTTGTCGAAAGCGGTTTTCATCCTTTGCTGGTATAGCTGCCCATGACACAAGGATGCGATTCTCTTCTCCTCAATGAGATTTAGCTGATCTAAGCGAGCTTGTACCCACTCTGCTTCTTCCAGCTTAGTTTCCATTAGTACCCGCAGGGAGGGTATTTCAACCTCGATAGGGAGGACTGCCTCTGACCTGTATACCAGAGAAAAAGGGGTTGCCCCGATCGATGTACGCACTGAAGTACGATAGCCGTGTAGAGCGAAAGGAAGCATCTCGTGCCAATCTTTGTAGGTTACCACCATTTTCTGCACTATCTTCTTGATGTTCTTGTTAGCTGCCTCGACTGCCCCATTCATCTTGGGCCGATAGGGTGAAGAGTTATGATGCTGGATTTTGAACTCTGTGCACAAGTCTTTCATCATTTTGCTGCTCAGGTTGCTGCCGTTATCAGTGATGATCTTGTTAGGAAGACCATAACGGCAAATCAAGTCTTTCTTCACAAATTTGGCGACCACTGAACTGGTTACACTGGAGTAAGAAGCAGCTTCGACCCACTTGGTGAAATAATCGATTGCAACCAGAATGAAACGATGTCCATTTGATGCTTTAGGCTCTATAGGGCCAATGACGTCCATGCCCCACATTGAGAACGGCCAAGATGCAGTCATGACATTTAGAGAGGCAGGTGGCACATGAATATGATCAGCGTAGATTTGGCACTTGTGGCACTTTCAGACGAAGCTGTAGCAGTCACCTTCCATCTGCAACCAGTAATAGCCGGCTCTCAAGATTTTTCTTGCCATGGTGTGCCCACTGGAATGAACCCCGAACGACCCTTCATGGACCTCTTTCATAATTTTTACTGCCTCCTCCTCTGTCACACACCTCAGGAGGACCATATCATAATTTCTTTTGTAGAGAACTTCACCATTCAAAAAGAAACTCCTCGACAATCTTCTGAGCGTTCTTTTGTCATTCTCTGATGCCCTGGGGGGATATTCTCTATTGATGATGTACTGTTTGATATCATAATACCATGGTTTGCTATCAGGCTCTTCCTCAATTGCAGTGCAGTAATGATGTGCCGGGAGACCCCGATGTTGGATTCTGATATGAGTTAGATTTTTGTCGCAAATGATGTTGAACATTGACGACAGAGTTGCCAAAGCATCGGCCAACTGATTTTCACCTCGAGGGATATGCTGGAAAGTAATTTCGTCGAAAGACTCCATCAATTCCTGGACATAATAACAATAAGGGATCAATTTAGGATCTCTGGTCTCCCAATCACCTCTCACCTGATGAATAACCAAAGCCGAATCACCATACACATCGAGTCTTTTAACCTTCCATTCAAGGGCTGCCTGAATCCCCAAGATGCACGCTTCATATTCTACGATGTTGTTAGTGACATAAAAGCTCAATCTGGCAGTGACCGGAACGAAACGGTTATCTGGGGAGATTAGCACAGCCCCAGCTTCGTGCCCCCACACATTGGATGCGCCATCAAATATCATCCTCCACCTTTCGTCCTCTTCAGACTTCCCCTCATCAAACAGTGCCATGATGTATTCATCGGGAAAATCATACTGCATTGATTGGTAGTCTTGGATTGGCTGACATGCTAAGTACTCGGCGAGTGCACTGCCCTTGACCGCTTTCTGCGTGACATACAGGATATCGTACTCTGACAATAACATCTGCCAACAAGCGATCCGTCCGGTGAGTGCTGGCTTTTCAAAAATATACTTGATTGGATCCATTTTAGATACCAACCAGGTTGTATGACTCAGCATGTACTGCCTTAGACGATGAGCAGCCCATGCTAAGGCACAACAAGTCTTTTCTAGCATTGAATATCTCGTCTCACAGTCAGTGAATTTTTTACTCAAGTAGTATATGGCATGCTCTTTATTTCCTGATTCATCATGCTGCCCCAGCACACACCCCATTGAATTGTCCAACACGGTTAGATACAGGATAAGCGGTCTTCCGGACACTGGCGGCATCAGAATTGGTGGGTTTTGAAGGTAATCCTTAATTCTTTCAAAAGCTCTTTGGCAGTCATCATTCCACTCTAATCTTTGGTTCTTGCACAACAGCTTAAAGAGGGGCTCGCAGGTGGCGGTCAATTGGGATATGAACCTTGAGATGTAGTTCAGTCTCCCAAGGAAACCACGGACCTCTTTTTCAGTCTTTGGTGCTGGCATTTCAAGGATTGCTTTGACTTTGTCTGGATCGACCTCTATCCCTTTCTGACTGACGATAAATCCCAGTAACTTTCCGGATCTCACACCGAAGGTGCATTTTGCTGGGTTTAACCTGAGCTTGAACTTCCGTAGACGTTCAAAGAGTTTTTGCAGATTAACAATGTGCCCCTCATCAGTCTTGGATTTTGCAATCATGTCATCTACATACACCTCAATTTCTTTGTGCATCGTGTCGTGGAATAATGTCACCATTGCGCTCTGATAAGTCGCACCGGTATTCTTGAGTCCAAAAGGCATTACTTTGTAGCAGAATGTTCCCCAGAGAGTTATGAAGGTGGTTTTCTCCATATCTTCTGGAGCCATTTTTATCTGATTGCACCCTGAATACCCATCCATAAAGGAGAATAAAGAATGTTGGGCTGTACTGTCTACCAAAACATCAATATGAGGCAGAGGGAAGTCATCTTTGGGGCTAGCTCTGTTCAGATCCCTGTAATCGACACACATCCTGACCTTGCCATCCTTTTTCGGAACAGGGACGATATTTGCTACCCATTGTGGATACTTGGCGACCGCTAAAAACCCAGCATCAAACTGCTTCTTTACTTCATCCCTGATTTTCAAAGACATCTCAGGCTTCATCCGCCTCAACTTTTGCTTCACTGGAGGACATTCTGGTTTTACCGGCAATTTGTGCTCAACAATATCTGTATCTAGCCCTGGCATATCTTTGTACGACCACGCGAAGACATCAGCGTAATCACGTAAAAGTTGGATTAGCTTCTTGCGTTCACTATCTTCCATGGCAGTACCGACTTTAACTTCTCTCCTGTCCTCTTCCGTACCCAAATTGATTATCTCAATCGATTCCCCATGAGGCTGAATGATCTTTTCTTCCTGCTCTATTAATCTCATTAATTCTGGAGGAGTCTCCCAGTTATCCTCAACATCCCCCTCAGTTTGATTAATTGGATGATCAAAGTCATGATATGAATCATTGGCACTGTTATTTTCAGAGATAATTATTTTCGATCTGCATTCGTAAAAGCGGAAAGTAGAATGAAAAGCGAAACAAACAAACAAGATAAAGCAACAAAGGACAAATGAAGAAAAGAGATTTTATTGATGGAATTCAAAACAAGCGTTTTTATTGATGATGGTGTCATTGAAAATAAAAACATGCATGCCCTAACAAACTATCCTAAGGCCTTGGGCAGAGCCAAAGGATTGCATTACAATTCATTACTTTGGACTAAAAGTGAAGGGCAAGTCGACATCTTCCCAATTCTTGAGTTTCTCTCCAGCAAGGCAACGACGGACTAGACTGGTACCGCCTTCTTCATCCTCTGAACCATTCTCAATAGCAGTGATCTGGTCTGGATCTAGCAACCCTGCACTCTTGAAGCTCTGACTGATGTCTCCGATGGGGATCCTCTTTGACCAAGGATCCTGGCCTCTCAACTTGGCCAACCATTCACCTCTTCTCTCTTCAGCCAACTTCCTCCTTTCAGCCTCACTTGGGTAATATCCCAACCCGCAACGATCTTTGTTTTCTTTCAGCTGGATAGGAGCAAGAATTCCTTGTCCAGCCTTTCCCAAGCCGCGTCCCACCTGGTATCCCTGATCCATCATGATTCTCGCAACCATCTCTTCATCTTTTGACAACTTCATCACAGGCGACGGCTCACCCCCTCCAAACACAGCGTTGGCAATTTCGAGAGACTGGAAGGAAGTCTCCAGGGATTCTTCGGACGCTTCCACATAACGGAAGGGGGAAGGCTTGTTGACTAACATTTCCTCCTCTCCGAACACTACCACAATTTTATCATCGACCACAAACTTGACTCTCTGATGCAGAGAGGAAGGGATGGCTCCCGCCATATGAATCCATGGCCTTCCAAGCAGACAGCTGTAGGACGAGGAGATGTCCATGATTTGAAAGTTAACACAGAATGTCTCAGGACCTATCTGAATGGGGAACTCCATCTCCCCTATTACCTCTTTCTTCGATCCATCAAACGCCCTCACCAATGTCGAGCTAGGTTTCATGAAAGAACAATCCACATCCAATTTGTTTACAGTGGACTTTGGCATCACATTCAGAGAAGAACCATTGTCAATCAGAACACGAGCAAACACGAAATCCCCACATTTAACAGAGATGTGTAGGGCTTGGTTGTGTTTCCTTCCTTCTGGGGGAAGTTCGTCATCAGCAAAAGTCATATGGTTCGCAGCCACGATATTCCCAACTATTTCGTCAAATTGGCCCACGGAAATATTTTGAGCAACATGAGCCCCATTCAGTACTTTCATTAGGGCAGCTCGATGCGCTTCTGAACTTAGCAACAATGACAGCATTGAGATCTTTGCTGGGGTCTGATTCATCTGGTCAACCACCTTATAGTCACTTTGCCTTACAATCTTTAGGAACTCATCAGTTTCTTGTTCTGCCACTTTCTTTTTCTGAGCATTCTCCACTTCTTTATCCTTCCCTTTGCGAGCCCTATCTTCAGCCTCTTTGGATGATTCACCCTGAACGAGATTGGGGGTATACATACGGCCACTCCTTGTCATTCCACTTGCCCCTGTTATATTGGTAACGACAGAAGTGTTTGGAGAACTCTCTACTGGAGGCAGAGTACTATATATCCATGGCACTGCACTGTCCTTCTCATATGGGAATGGAGCAGGAATTCCAATAACCACTGGCTGAGGCTTGACTTGGGCTAGTTTTGGATTGTACAATATCTCAATTGGTTTCCTAGCCTCTTTACCACCATTGAACTGCAACATCAGCACACTTTCTTCCTTTTCAACTACTCCCACTCGAACCACATAACGGTCCATCAAGTCTTGCAGAACTGACTTGAAAACTTCACAGGCACCTACACATAAAGGATCAGCGCATACACAGCCCTTCTTGATAACACCACAACGGCACGGCTCAGCATGTATAATTTCCAGAGGAGTCTGGATACACTTAACATCTTTTATCATTGTCTGTCCCACAGAATCCTCTACTGCATTAGCGGATGGTGTCCCATGTCCCGATAGGGGGTTTGTAGTTGTGCTTGGACTGTTCGGCTTGAAAGAGATCCAGTTGGCGTCAATCAAATCCTGGACTACATGTTTGAAAGCCTTGCAGTCTTCCACCGTGTGACCGACCCCTCCACTATGAAAGCTACAGGTAGCATCAGCATTGTATCCCCTAGGGAAGGGAGGTTGCATAGGCTTCATGGGGCGGGTATTGACCAAATTCTTTGAGACAAGGTGATTGAACAACTCAGTATAGGTCATTGGAATCGGATCAAAATTAGCACGCCTCTTCTCTTGATAGTTCTGGGCTCTGTAGCCTGAATTAGTTTGCTGTGGCTGAGCTGGAACAGATAATGGTACTGTTTGCGGTGGAGAACTGAAAGACGGGCTTCTCCCTCCGGTAATAACATTGGTCTCCCCTTCTTTCTTCTTGGGGAAATTGGAAAAGGGCTTCTTTTGTCCACTAGAGCTACCAAAACCACCAGCAATCTTTCCGCTACGCAATCGGTGCTCTAATCGTTCCCCAATGACAACCATATCCGAGAAACTGGATGAAACACTCCCCACCAACCTATCATAATATAGCACTGGAAGAGTCTCCATAAACATGTACACCATCTCCTTTTCAGTCAATGGCGGTTTCACCTGAGCAGCTATGCTCCTCCACTTTTGGGCATATTCTTTGAATGATTCTCTATCTCCTTTACTCATGTGCTGTAATTGAGACCGGTCGGGAGCAAGGTCCATGTTATACTGATATTGTTTCAGAAACGCTTCAAAGAGATCTTTCCAACTGTGAATGTCGGAGGATTGCAGCTGCATATACCAATCTAACGATGCCCCAGTCAGACTGTTCTGAAAATAGTGAATGAGCACCTTGTCATCATGAGCATAAGCGGCCATTTTTCTAACATACATCGTCAGATGGCTAGATGGACACCCGGTGCCGCGATATTTATCAAAGTCAGGGGCTTCGAATTTAGGAGGAATGACAACATCTGGGACAAGGCACAACTCTCGGGCATCCCTGGCTCTAGTACCCGATCCTTCCACAGCCCTTAAACACTCTTCAAGCAAGTGATACCGATCCCCATGCTGAGTGCTCTCAAACAAATGACCTTGTGGATAGTTCCCCGAACTGTGATAATAACCCCCATACTGAGCAGGGTTTCCCATATGATGGACAGCATTTTGAGGATTCACAACAACTCCCGGAGTAGGAGTAGGTGAACTTCTAGGCAGCACAATACCAGGACTAGGAGTATGAATTTGTGGTCCCATAGCAGCTCGACTAGGTATAGCCATGACAGGTTGACTCGACCCCACAGGAATAGCTTCAGCAACGGACGACATATAACCCGTTGGCATCCCCCAAGGATATATCTGTGCATTCAGATGACCCTGTCCGCTCGCCCCTGGAGAATGGGCAAAGTGACTGGCCCCTTGTCCATAAGAAGTGTGAGTAGTTGTAACTTCAGCGGACACCGGAGGAGAAACGAAAGTAACAACCCCTTCAGGATTTACAACAGCAGCGGCACCAGCAGCGGCTCCACCCCTCAGATTCTGTAGCATACTCATTACTTCGACCATCTGTGCTTCCATAGCCTCAACTTTAGTCTTCAAGGCCTGATTTTCCTGAGCCAGTTGCTCAGGGTTAAGAATCTCCACACCCAACTCGTCTGGACTCAGGTGGTCCTCATCCCCGAGATGCTGATTGCTAGCCATCAATCTTGCTTGTAGACGGGTGTAATATCGGTGTTGGCGAACCAGCTTGCCTTTCGTTTCTGTTGGTAGAACATGTTTATGAGTACAAGTATGAATGCGTAAATGAATGCAATGCATATGCACATGGCCTTATGTTATTTTTGTGTTTAGCGCCAGGAATCGTGAGATAACTCGCTCTTGTCATAAGCAAACATTGAAACATTTTAAGAGCGTGACGAACATTGGGATCAACAAGCGATAGGGCATACTTCCTTCGAGTTTTAAGCCAATCATAAGAAAGAAAGAGAGTACAATAATATTAAGAGTGCAATACAATATCTCTCAAAGAAAAATACAATGCTGTTAGAAAATTATGACATTCTAAAGAAAAATTATAACTTCCTAGAGAACATTCTAAAAAGAAAATTACAATGCACTGAAATCTAGTGGCATATGGTCTTCAACTTCTTTTTCTTTTCTCTTTCTTTGCTTGCAGCAGCGGCTCCTTCAGCCTTTTCCATGAGCTCCTCAGTCAGGGCCTTGCAGAAATTCACAAACTCATACACATGTACTGGGGTATTGAAGGGGAGCATCTCAGCTTCAGCCCTCTTTAGTCTCCTGGGGACATCCCTTATAGCCTGATTAGCTAGCCATGCCAACCTTGAAAATTTACTCTTCCAAAGCTGGACCTCGTCTCTTAGCTCTTTAACGATCTCTTGCTCTTCTATCTTGCCAATCAGTGCTAGGAAGTGCTGCTCCCAATACTTGCTCTCCGCTTGCACTTGCCTATAAAACTCCCCTAGGTACCGGAGATTCCTTGTCAGTTCATCAGATCTCCCTTGCTCATACCTCAGCATTTCTTGATATTCTTTGAGAACATTCCCAATGGAATTTCTTTCTCGTTCAAGACTCCTCAACTGACTTTTCAACTCCACCACCAAGTGAGGTTCTTGCCTGGACTCAGTTGCCACAATCTTCCATTCTTTGGCTTCTTCAAGTGCTTTCCTTGTTTTCTGCTTGTACCTTTGGAGTTCATCTCTAGCCCCCCTTAGGTATTTCTGAGCTTCTAATTTACTCTTCTCTTCCGCTTTGAATCGTTTGTCACTCTCCTCAACAGCTATCATCTTAATCTCATTCTCTTCCTCCAACTTCTCTTTTTGCAGGGTTACTTTCTCCAACTCCGCTTGCAATGCCTTTTTTCCTTCTTCCGCTTTTACTAGGGCAGACTTAACCTCATTCAGCTCCTCAAGGGTGGGGAGGTGAGGCTCTGGCATCTCTTTCTCGACTGGCAGTGCCTCTTGGGAAGGTGGACGAGCACTTTGAATTCTTTCATGCAACCATTGGTAAAAAGTGACATCGCCAACCTTTTTCATGAGCTCATCTCTATCTTTACGGACCACAGTTTCCCATCCCTTTGAGATTTTTCGAAGTAGACCCTTGTTCTTTGGATCTTCTCTGTCAAGGAAAATGGGAGTCAGCATGTCTTCGGTAGGCATATTCCTCATAGGGTACCCAAGCTGTCGGATAATCAAGGAAGGATTATAGTTGATGCAACCTTGAGTACCCATTAGGGGCACGTTTTGAAAGTCTCCACACTGAAACACAACGGAGGGTCTGTTCTTCCAACATGAAGGAGTGTACCAGCGGACCTTGAGGGCATTGAGACTCCCTAAGGTATGCACCCACTCCTGAGCACTTTTGACCTCTACCTCACAATTCAAGGCATAAGCCAACAGATCTGTAGCTGGATTCTTGTGAGCGATGACGTGGTTAAGGAGCCAAGCATATAGTACATGAAGGGAGCAGGCAATCTTCTTTTTCCCCAACACTCGATGATGCGTAAAGGAGTAGTAAGTGTCTGCGAGTACGGCTGGTACTGGGTTAATTGGATTATCCTTGCTTATGAAGGCTAAGAACACCCCAATGGCAACCTCATCAATGAACCTTTCAACTTGTGGGAAGAGGACAATCCCCAAGATGGTTAGTGCCAGCAACTGCTTAAAGGGACCCCATCTGTTGGCTTGAGCATGGGACTTCATTAGGTCTTCAAAATAACTCAGTGGAAACCCCATTATACGGTTCTTTTTCTCTTTTCGAAGCTTTAACTCCCCCACTCCAACTTGCAGTAGCAAAGAGAGCCTCTGATCTGAATATTGATGCCCCTGGCACTGATAAGGCGTCGCTTCTGACTTAAAAAAACCTAAAATTTGCTCATACTCTTCTAAAGTTGGTGAGAGTTGGAAATCCTTGAAGATGAAACAGCGGATATCCGGATCATAGAACTGACTGAGGGCTTTCACAGCATTTTCTTGAAGATCCAACTGCAGCAACCGAAGAATATTCCCATAAGCCTTTTCAAATAACCCACGCTCATCCGGTCCCATTAGAGAGGCGCACTCTATCAAACTGGCCACATCTGCTTTCTTTACTACTGGAAATCTCGAATTTAGCATACCCTCGCTTCTTGATCCCATGTTGTCTCGTTTTTCACGCCTACGACAAGATTCCAAATTACTCCAAGATTACCGGCAAACAAATTAGATGCATGAGGAATGCTGCATGAAGTTTTTTTTTCAGAATTTTGCTTATGTAATGCATGATGTTATGATGCAAAGTGCGGATGATGAGGATGCTTTTTCATGTTATTTACATAAAGAAAGATATTTACAGGTGGGGGTTTGAAAATTTAGGGCAGTATACCCTATATGCCACCTCATATAGGTATTTATGAAAGAGAAGGAAAAATATATTCTTTTTGATTTTGTTGTTTTTTTTTCGAAAATCGTTGAAGGAAAAGAACTAAACTAGATGTAATAATGCAACACACAATTTTGGAAAAGCCCTTGTGACCTAAGAAGAGGTGAGACCTACGATCTAGGGCAATTTAAAGGGTAATCCTCCCATGTAGCTCTATTCACTCCCTCACAAGGCCACCAGAGCTACAGTCCCTTTCACAAAACTCCTCACAAATGCAGCAAACTACTAGGTGTGAGGCATCATGAAAGAGCACAACTCTGGTTGAAACTTTCGAAAGTAGCCAAACGGACAATGGTCCTGATGGGCTCTCACTACTCGAATCCGCTCTCCTAAGTTTTTGCAGACCTGGGTTATGGTCCCACTCAAAACACATAGTCACAGGGTATAAGTGTAGTGTGTGTCAAGGGCATTTTCCCTAGCACCACCCCTACCTGAAATGAAAACCAGAGCAGTCCAGACAATAGCAAGCAATAACAAGTTATCTACCCTAGGGTTCCATACCTAGGATATCTATAAACAAGGATATTGCTTACCTTAAGAAGAGGAGCCAAGAAGAGGGGACATGATAGAATAGGGGGAAAGATGCATGAACTTACCGAAGAAAGGGAGCGAAGAAGAAGTGATCATGGGGATTGAAAGAATGCATGGGCATAAGCAATAAAAGAAAAGGAATAAAAGATGAGATAGGGAACAACATAGAAGAAGACAAATGCATATGCCTACAATCAATGATAAGAAAGAAAGGCAAACAAGGTTTTAATCAAATCAACAATACATTAAACCACGCATTTAAATTAGTTAGGCTTGACCCTCGTCTTTTAAAAAGTCCCCAGTGAAGTCGCCAGCTGTTGCACCCCGAAAAATCCGGTTTGGGTTTCTCAATGTACAACGTGGAAAAATTTTGAAGCCGCCACCAATATTTTAATTTTAAGACCAAAACATTGAAAAAAAGTCTTTTAAACAAGGCGGGTGGTCTTTTGAAAACTAGAGATATAAGTTCGGGGGTCGATTACGTGCGAGGAAGGTGTTAGCACCGCGCACGTCCTTTCTACCGAAAGGGAACCTCTAATTAAATGTGTGGTTTTAACGTTTGATTTGAAAAATATCTAGATTTGCCTATTTATTTGAAGAATGAATGGGAAAACTTAATAGAAATTTTATTTTTGGCGAGAAAGGGGGGTTTTAGAAAAAGTGCTTGACGGGACATGGCCCGCTCCTACGTATCTCCCGGTGCGATGGAGAATTCAAAGCTACGTAGTTCTTGGTTTTTTGGTTTTGAAAATGTTTGCAAAGGGGAAGAGCTTTCATAATGATCAAGCAAGCAAAGGCTTTGAGTGATCATTACTAATGACTCTGGATAGTGTTCATGACAATCAAACAAGCCAAGGCTTTGAGTGATAGTCACTAATAACAATGGGTTTGAAAATGACTTTTTGGTTTGTTTTGTGAAAATGATTGGTTTAGGGTTGCGAAAAGGATTTTTATTTGTTGCGCTTGACGAGAACGTGACTCGCTCCTACGTATCCCAAATGGGAATCAAAGCGACGTAGTTCTAATGAAAATGTTTTTTGAAAGGGTTTGGAAGGGGAAGAGCTTTCATAATGATCAAGCAAGCAAAGGCTTTGAGTGATCATTACTAATAACCCTTGATGGCGTTCATGACAATCAAACAAGCCAAGGCTTTGAGTGATAGTCACTAATAACTCGCATTAATTGGAAAAGAGTTTGAAAGATTTTTGGAAAAAAAGGGTGAAGTTATTATCAATGATTGGTTACAAAGTTCAAGCACATTCAATAATCACGGAATCATGCATATGTTGACCATTAATTAAGACTAGACATGCCAATATGATCAAAAGACCCACTTATCGAGGATGCAAGGTAAAGTTCTCAAAGCAAATGTGCGTGTGTGTAGGAAGGAATGTATTTACCCTAATGACTCTATGCTACAACATGCATGTAGACTTACGTCTTCATTAGGAGGTCATACACATGGATGAAATGGCATATAATTGAATCAAGACATTTAAAATGCATCAAAAACAAGCAAGCAATTGATCATAGGCATAGAATGATCTTAATTAAACTAAGGAACATATGAGTAACGATTTCTCAATAACATGAGCAAAAGGAGAAATTGCATCAAGGCTAAAGTAAGCCTATCCTTTGCATTCATGAATACTAGTTTTTTACCCGTGCATACGCACGGGTGATACTGTATGGTCGGTGTATTACCATGAAGTCATAATAGTAATTTGGAAGATATTGATAAGTTGTGAACAATGTCCAAAATGTATGATTTGAAATTCAAAGTGGAATATGCATCCCCGTTGACAATCAGAATTACATTGATCCATAATAATGTATTTGGACATTAGAGGTAAAATATGCATCCCCGTTGCCCCTCCCGTTTGCATCCTCGTTGGTCCTCCTGTTGGCACTCTCGTTGCCACTCCCGTTGGCACTCATGTCGGCAGTCCCGTTGGCACTCCCGCTCTCGTTGCCACTCCCGTTGGCGTTCTCGTTGGCACTCTCGTTGGCATTTTACTCCTTTTAGTAATTATAAAATAGTTATTTGGTAATTTTTTATAGTGATTAAATTGATTGATTTTATTTTTTATGAAAAAATTAATTGATTTTACTCATTTTAATTGATTTTAGTAATTTTAGTAGTTTGAGTAAATTATAAAAATGAATCTATGCTACAACATGGATGTAGACTTACGTCTTCATTAGGAGGTCATACACATGGATGGAATGGCATATAATTGAATCAAGACATTTAAAATGCATCAAAAACAAGCAAGCAATTGATCATAGGCATAGAATGATCTTAATTAAACTAAGGAACATATGAGTAACGATTTCTCAATAACATGAGCAAAAGGAGAAATTGCATCAAGGCTAAAGTAAGCCTATCCTTTGCATTCATGAATAAGTGCCCAAAGGCTAATAACACAATCAAAGAGGAGGGAGCATCAAGGTTTTGGGTAACCTATCCTTTGCAATATCCCATGGACCTTACACCATAAACCTAACTATCTCCTCTTTTATTCATTAAGAAGTTAAAAGGAGAAGGTTGAATCATCTAAAACCATCTTCGCCACTTAGAACATGATGCACTAGGCATAAGTGGGAATCAAATGATTCATCATCAACAATGGACAATAATATACAAGAACAAATAAATAAACACTAAAGCTAAGTTGAATCACATAGGGCAATCTTCTCACTTTGAGAAAAGTGCACTAGGCACTAGTGAGAGTCAACTTGCCTATCATCAACAATGAACAATAAGCAAATTAAAATGCAAAGATTAACTAAACACACAAATAAGTTGAATCACCTAGAGCAATCCTCCCACTTTGAGCAAAGTGCACTAGGCACTAGTGAGAATCAACTTGCCTATCATCAACAATGAACAATAAGCAAATTAAAATGCAAAGATTAACTAAACACACAAATAAGTTGAATCACCTAGAGCAATCCTCCCACTTTGAGCAAAGTGCACTAGGCACTAGTGGGAATCAACTTGCCTATCATCAACAATGAACAATAAGCAAATTAAAACACAAAGGTAAGTGAACACATAAACTAAATTGAGTCCTTTCTAGCAATCTTCACCACTTAGATCAAGGTGCACTAGGCACTAGTGGGAATCATATTGCTAGATCATCAACAAATTAACAATAGGCACATTAAAATAAGACTAGATAAGAGGACACATAAACAAAGTTGAATCACATCTAGCAATCTTCTCACTTGAAGAAAAGTGCACTAGGCACTAGTGAGGATCAACTTGCTAGATCATCAACAAATTAACAATAAGCACATTAAAATAGGACTAAATAAAAGGACACATAAACAAAGTTGAATCACATCTAGCAATCTTCTCACTTGAAGAAAAATGCACTAGGCACTAGTGAGGATCAACTTGCTAGATCATCAACAAATTAACAATAAGCACATTAAAATAGGACTAAATAAAAGGACACATAAACAAAGTTGAATCACATCTAGCAATCTTCTCACTTGAAGAAAAATGCACTAGGCACTAGTGAGGATCAACTTGCTAGATCATCAACAAATTAACAATAAGCACATTAAAATAGGACTAAATAAAAGGACACATAAACAAAGTTGAATCACATCTAGCAATCTTCTCACTTGAAGAAAAGTGCACTAGGCACTAGTGAGAATCAACTTGCTAGATCATCAACAAATTATTTGCAAGTGAAATATGTTGAAAATAACATTTAACACCGAAATCAAATACCAATGCCAAGGTTGTACATCATCAAGCAAAGAGGAACAACAAAATTAGCACAAGCATGGATTCACATTTTATTTTACAAAAAAAAACAAGAAAAATTAACACAAAACAACATGAAACCAATTATTCAAGGGTGAGAGGCACCTTAAACACCCAAGCCTCCCCAAGTGCTTGTCAATAGTGTTTAAGGCTCCTTTCACCAACAACAACAAACTACATTTTAGACAAAATAATGGTGATGTGCGAAATGAAGAGTGAAGAGGAAAATGGGTTTTAATGCAAAAAATGTTGAAGATGGTGCAAAGGTTTTAGAGTATACCTTAGATCCTAGCTAGATTATGCAAGAAATGGAGATCAAGAACACAAATCAACCAAGGACACCAACAAAGAAACCACGCCCCAAAATGAAGATCACTTTATCAAGTTCTTGAGTTTTAGTGGAGAATGGAAGTAGTATATGAGAGAGGGATGAAGGGGAGATGGATTGGTGGTGTTTGGATGAAGAAAAATGAAATAAATGGAGGAGAGGGAGAGGGTGAAGGCTACGGCCAAGCTAGGAGGAAGGAGAGGAGAGTGGTGTGCTAATTTTAGTGTAGGAGAGAATGAGCCAAAAGTTGTGATGTGTGGAAAATGAAAGGGTATTTATAGGATTGGTGAAGAGCTAGGGTTAAAATGGTAATTAAACAATAAAAGGGAATTAATATTCAGCTGAAAATAAAATAATTGAACTTGGGCACCAAGCAAAGGGGTCACTTTGGTCATTGTTCTTGAGAGGTGCTCTAGGATTGAACTTTGATTTTGAATGGAGGGTTGAGATTAATCCTCACATGGATTAAGGGTTTTGAAGAAACACAAAATGAGAGTGAGGGAGAGAGGGGGCGAAAATGAAGAAGGAAAAAAAAGGAAAAGAAAAATGAATTTTCTTATTTTGGGAAAGGGATCTCATGTGAGGTAGGGTTAAGGGCATTTTAGGGATGGATTGTTACCAAAGAGGGAAATTTGTGTTTTCTTAGGAATAGGTTAATTAGTGTAAGTGAGTGAAGTAATTTACCAAAGAGGGCAATGATTACAAAATGGAAGAGTGTGGAAGGGTTTGGAGAGAGAGAGAGAGAGAGGGGGGCGAAATTTAGAGGATAAGAAGAGAGAAAAAAAAACTCGTTTTTGGTCTTTTGTCTTATTGAGGACACTTCCTTATTTTGAGTTTGAATTTTGGTCATGGGAATAAAAGTGCACCTATTGGAAATGTGTCACATATTTTTTGGGTACCATAAAATATTCCCTCTAGTCACTTATGACAATAAAATTGTCATTTAATAATTGAGGAATATTTAATGGTCCTTTTTATTTTTCCTATGGAGAAAATGCATGCTTAATTATTTTGGCCAAGGATTTTCTTTCTAAAAATTGTACAAATATTACCCTTGATAGAGTAAAATGTACTTTTTGTGGATGTGTATTTTGGCGAGAAAATCATCCTGTTGTGAAAAATGACCAAAATACCTTTTTTGGCCCTAAAACCCTAATTTCCCCAAAAAGTGCATTCTAACCCTAAAAATGATTTCAAAAACTTTGGAATGGTTTCTAGGATCCAAAATGCAATGCATAATTTATTCATTTATTTTTTGTGTGGAAAATTAGGGTTTTGACCTAAGCCGGACAAAATTGGGGTATGACAATAATTATTGCACAAATCAAATTTAGGGTAACTGTCCTAGGACAGATGTGTTAGGGGTGTAGTGAAACTAGTTTTCACCCCTTCCCTTCGCATAACCGACTCCCGAGTCCAACCTAGTTACGCAGGCTGATAATCTTAGGTTTAGGTTTTTCTCAATTTTCCGATTTAAAAATAAATTGGGTGGCGACTCCTTAAATTATTATTTTCGAGCCGTCTACGTCGAGATCCAGGTCACGACAATAGTTATATGTTTGTGATTTGGGTTTTAATTGATATAATTTATAGTTGCTATAAAACAGTTTAATTTAATAAAAAATTATTTTTTATTCAGCAAAAATAAGCCACTGTTATTTCCAAAAAAAAAATCAAAAAATTCACTTTTAGTGACGGTCAAAACCGTAGGTAGAAGTTAAAATTAGATCTACTGGTGAAGGATATAGTGACAGTCAGAAACCGTAGGTAAAGGTATTTGGGCATAGGGAAAACCTTTACCCACAGACGAAAAACCGTGGTTAGATGTCTTACGTTCTCTACGGAAAAAGTGGCCGTGGGGAGAGGTTAAAGTGACTTTTACCCACGGATTTTTGACATTTAGTGACGGTTTTTGTCCGTGGGCATAGGGCATTTTCCTTGTAGTGATCACCATCAATGGGAAAATTTACCAGGTTGGAAATAAAGAAATCCAATAGGCCATTTAACAAAAGGCTTTGTGCTAAAATTGAATTGAACATTCTCAAGAAGTCCGCATTACAATAGTATTATATAACATATTCAGTTGAGTTTATAAAGCATTGTGCAAGATTAGAAGCAAATATAAGGAAATTTGTGCCAGTTAACATACATTTAAACAAAAGTAGAATAGAAAATATATCTTAAACATATCTAGTTAGTTGAAAGATTTATCCTAACAAAGTAGTTTTTGTTATACTGCATCAACCCATTGAGACTCTTGATTCCAAAATCTTACCAAAAGCATTGCACTGCATTGCAGATTCTCTATGTTGAGAAGGGCTATTTCATCTATGCGGAAGTTCTATGGCAAGTGCAAGCAAAGAACTTGAGGGCTTCAAAACATCACCTTCTCCAGCAAGAATTAACTCAAAATCGATTACTTACAGAAGGTAGTAATCATTATGTAGAAGGTAGTAATCATCATGTTGTTTTTGTATCAACTGTAAAAATAACAAACAATAAATAAGTCCATGAATTTGTATTAACTTCCCATACATGAACCAAAACAAGCCAATCATTTCAAGTTACAAGTCAAGTTTGCTTGGGCCCCTTAAGCATTTGGTCAATGGTTCGATCCCTGGCCAGTGTGTATGGAGAGGCATCGTTTGAGAGAGGTTAGCCCTTAAATGAACTCCAGTACCTCGAGGGTTTAGTCTCCACAGTCGCCGTGGAGGATCCCCGGGTTTATCCAAAAAAAAAAGAATAAGTGAGTTGGAACCCTAGTCTCCACCTTTCTAATCTCCAGCACCGCTTCTTCATGTTTTGGAGAGAGAGAGTTCAGAAAAAAAGGAAAGAGAGAAAATTGTGGAGAAGATTCAGGGAGAGAGAGAGAAAGAAACGAAGAGAGAGAAAGGAAAGAGGAACGAAGGAGAGGGAAAGAGGCACGAAGACGACGGCGTACGGAGAGCTTCGCCGAAGAGGATACTGTTGCGCGAACATGAACGGTGGAGAGGGAAAGGACGCAATGACGGTGAGAGAGGGAGGCGGTGCGAACGTGAACGGCTGTGGTGGGCCGTTTTGCTGCCGGTGACCAAGACGGAGACTGCTGAGACACGTTTGGTACACGAACGGTGTTCTGGTTACCACGACCTCACGGTGGCGCAAAAAGGAGCAGCGGCGTTTGCGGCGGCGACGACCACCGTGGGTGGTGGTCGGGTTTCGAAGGTTAGTTTTTTGTTTTTTACTATTTTTTCGGATTTCCTCTTCTCTTCTACTTGTTCTGATTTCTCATCCTTTCCTTAATTCTAATTTGTCTAACATTTATAAAATAAACTAAATCAATTTCAGGGGAATCAGATTCTGTTTGATGATATCTTTTTATCCTCTAATTCCATTTCTCAGGGGTACCTTAAAAAGTATATAATATCTACATAGTTAATAGTATTTTTTACTATTTCAATCATCATTGACATTTTTTACTATTGCAATCATCCATGCTAATATATATATTTTGATTGAGTTCTATTGTTATCATGTATATATGAAAATGTATTTAATGCAGGTCCAGGAATTAGTTTGGGCAATGGAGAATTTTAAAGCTGCAAATTATGTGGTTGTTCACTTTCGAGCTGATGGAAGAAAGTATATTGCGATGCACGGGAAACAATTTTTTTATAATATTAAAATTAAATAGCATGTCCTAAAAATATTAACATATTTATGAATAATAAGAATTTAATCACCTTGTTTTGTAATTAATGAAATTGAGGTAACAAAAATAACGCTACTTGTTGAACAAAAATGTTAATTGTTTATATTATTAGATTATAATATGTTGGTTGGGACATTTAATATAAACAATGTATAATTTAAATTAAAGTAAATAACAAAGTAGTTACTTTTATTGTCTTGACGATAGTTTTTTTATTCCTATTAAATTGGAATATAATTTTTTTGTACAATTTGATCAAACATATTTTTTCTTATTTTTAATTCGACACATTAAGAAATTGGTCATTACTCAAATAAATACAATATAACCGCATTACTCAAAATTTAGGGTTTTACATCCTAACTTTTTTTCTCTCCTAGGGTTTAGCTCTGCTAGGGTTTCGTAACCCTAGGGCTTTACATCATTGTGAGAAGAGTTCTCTCCTTGTGAGAAGGTTGCAGCTTTCATCTTTGGTCTAAGTACTGAGTTTTGTGTACCGTTTTTTCATTCTCATAGTCGTCATGGTGTCGGAAGGCATGGATAACTTGGTTGAGGTAGAAGTTGAGGGCAAGGAAGAAGAAGTGGTTAGGGCAAACAACTCTTTAACGCTGGTTGGAAGGTTCTTGACTGATCGGCCTATCAGAACACATATCATGAAGGATCGAATGGCGGGGGTTTGGCATCTGGGTAGAGGGGTTAACATCAGAGAAGCAAGTCTAGGTATCTTCCTTTTTCAGTTTTTTCATCCACTAGACCTTGAGAGAGTCCTCAAGAACGGTCATTGGTCGTTCGACAAGCACATGTTGATCTTGAGCGTTATTCCGGATGGGGTGGTACCAAGCGAGGTTCCATTATATCAGGTACCATTCTGGCTACAGGTTCCCAATATACCTACTGGTTTCATGTCTGAGGGTGTAGGGAAGCACGTACGGAATACGGTGGAACGTTTCTTGGAATATGACGTTAAAAATTCTTGAGTTCTGGCGAATGTTCATGAGGGTTCGAGTTCTTCTGGATGTGAGGAAGCCTTTGATGAAGAGACTGAAACTTCGTAAACCAAGTGGGGAGGCGAAGGAGGTGGTGTTGAGGTATGAGAAGTTGGATACCTTCTGTTACATTTGTGGGATGTTGGGACATATGGAAAATTTTTGTGACAAATTGTTTGATATGAATCATGATGACGGTATCCGTGGTTGGGGTCCTGAACTTTGTGCCGAGGTTCGTCGTGGAGGTGGAGGTGGCGGTGCTAGCTGGTTGAGGGAGGAGGGTCAACCTTGGACCGCTCCTAACCAATCCTTTAAGGTAGGCGATATTCATGGGATTCAATCTTCAAAATCAGCGCATGTGAATTCGTTGGCAGCACATCATGGGGAGGGCTCATCAGGTTCAAAGAATGTAGACACTAATTCTGATCCTATTAATATGGAGCACTTAATTGAAATATTTAAAAACCCATCATTATTGTTTCCAAAGTCAAAGCAACATGTGGACCCAATGCCAACTCCAATTAGTGTGGATGCAATGGAAGCTGACGTAGAGGTGGATAAAGATCGCAAACGCATGAGAGAGGATGGTTATGTTTGTGAAGCAAGTGGAAATAATAATGTTCACCTAGGACCTGGCAACAACAACAATACTTTGGGTACTGAACTTGGATATAGCAACAATAACAATAACATGTCTTTTTTAGGGGCAGGTCCTGACAGAGAGGCCTGCCAGGAGAAATGAGTATCATCAGTTGGAACTCCTTGGGCTTAGGTCACCCACGAGCAGTTCCTTCCCTTCGTGACCTTGTTCGGTCGTACCAACCGGACATAGCGTTTCTTTGTGAAACTTTGGTACATGCAAATAAAATTGAGGGGATTCGTGTCAGGCTTGGATTTGACTCAGCCTTTGCAGTGGACTGTAACGGTAGAAGTGGGGGGCTTGCTCTATTTTGGAAGCACCCTTTTGACTGCACGGTTACAAATTACTCTTCTAATTTCATTGATGTGGAGGTAGTCAGCGTGAATGGGCCTTCATGGAGATTAACAGGTTTTTATGGATTTCCGGAGAGTGGACGGCGCTGTGCTTCTTGGGACTTGCTTAGAAACTTGGCAAGGGATAACTCATTACCGTGGTGTGTTGTTGGTGACTACAATGACCTTTTATCCAATGAGGAGAAGAGGGGTAGTGAGGATCGCGCTCCATGGTTACTAAGGGGGTTTCGTGAAGCAGTCCAAGATAGTTTGCTTCATGACATTCCAATGCAAGGCCATCCGTTTACTTGGAGTAAGGGGCGAGGGACTGAGAATTTTAAGGAGGAGAGGTTGGCCGAATGTTGGCTACTCAAGACTGGTTAGATTTGTTTCCTACTTGTTGTCTTATTAACGGGGATAGGTCAGACCACACGCCTTTATGGTTACAGTTATGGGAAAGAAGACGCAGGGATTCTCCTTGGCCTTTCCGGTTTGAGAACGCCTGGCTCGAAGAACCGGATCTCCCGGTGGTATTTGGTGAAGGCTGGTCCCGCAATGGTGAGCTGGACTTTATGCGAAAAGTGGAAAGTTGTACTTTGGTTATTGACACTTGGGGTAGAAAATTACGATCTAGATACCGCCTGGACATTAAGAAATGCAGGGAGGAATTGGAAATGTTACGTAGTTCTTCAAGTGAGGAAGCGATGACTCGTTATAAGGAGGTAAATGGCCGATTAAGCTCTTTGTTACTTCAGGAGGAGACATTTTGGAAGCAGCATGCTAAGGTACATTGGTTACGGGATGGAGATACTAACTCCAAGTTTTTCCATGCCATGGCTAGTGCGCGTCACCGGCGCAATGTTATTTCTTCTTTGACTAAAGAGGACGGTACAGTGGTGGATTCTCAGGGTGCGATGGGAGAGGTGGCACAATCTTACTTCACGGGCCTGTTTGAGAAGGGCCAAGGTGTTTATCTTCCGGTTGTAACTTGTTTGCGGGCCAAGACTAATGACATAGATAATGACTCTCTGACGGGTCCCTTTGAAATAGGTGAGTTTAAAGAAGCACTTTCCCAGATGCATTCTGACAAAGCTCCGGGGCCTGATGGTCTCAATCCGGCTTTCTTTAAATGATTTTGGAACTTGTGTGGCCCTGAACTATTCCATTCTGGTGTATCTTGGCTGAATTGTGGTGAGTTCCCCCCTATGTTAAATGATGCTAATATTGTATTGATTCCCAAAGTTGATAATCCCACTAATATGCATGATCTTCGACCTATTGCTCTTTGTAATGTCATATACAAAATAATTGCCAAAGTTCTTGCTAATCGTTTGAGGATGGTGCTGTCTAAGTGTGTCTCTCGAGCAATCGGCATTTGTTGCAAATAGATCCATTTTGGATAATGTTATGGTTGCTATAGAAGTTGTTCATCATTTGAAATGCAAAGTTCGAGGCAAAGTGGGTGAGCTAGCGTTGAAGATTGATATTAGCAAGGCTTACGACAGGGTGGATTGGGGGTATTTCCGGTGTATGCTTGTCAAGCTAGGATTCAACAATAAATGGGTGAATTGGATGATGATGTGTGTTGAAACGGTACAATACTCTGCTTATGAATGGGGAGAGAGCTGGTTTAGTCTCACCGGGAAGAGGACTCAAGTGAGGTGATCCACTGTCACCTTACCTCTTTATACTGTGTGCTGAGGGTCTTACGGCTCTTCTAAAAAATTGTGAGGCTAGAGGTGATATTCATGGTGTGAAAGTGTGTAGAGGGGCTCCTATCCTCACACACTTATTATTTGCAGATGACTTTTTTGTTTTGCAGGGCTGATGACAAGGAGAGTAAAAAACTAAAGGAGGTACTAGAGACATATGAGAAGGCTTCTGGCCAATCTATAAATCTTCAGAAGTCAGAAATCTATTTCAGCAGGAACACTAGTGCGGAGAACAAGGCGTGCGTAGTGGCCAATTTGAGCGTGACTGAATGTTTGGGCACAGGTAAATACTTAGGCTTACCATCCATGGTGGGCCGGAGTAAAAAACAACTTTTTGGGTATCTTCGGGATCGGTTATGGAACAAAATTCATCAATGGTCAGGGAGGCACCTATCAAAAGCTGGCAGGGAAGTCTTAGTTAAATCAGTGGCTCAGGCCATTCCGGCATATTGCATGAGTTCTTTTCTTATCCCCACTTCATTGGGGGAGGAGATGGAACGAATGATCAATTCTTTTTGGTGGGGCTCTAACCGGAGCTTTAGAAGAGGTATTAATTGGCTCAATTGGGACAAACTGGCCATGAGGAAGGAATTTGGTGGTATGGGATTTCGACATTTCCATGGTTTCAGTCTAGCCATGCTAGGGAAGCAAGGTTGGCGTTTATGCGCCAACAATGATGCTATAGTTACACGTGTCTTCAAAGCTAAATATTTCCCACAAGGAGACTTCATGGGGGCTCGCTTGGGCCACAATCCCAGTTATGTTTGGCGTAGCACCATACTTCACGGGTATTGCTTAATTTTGGAGCAAGATGGAAAATTGGTGATGGCTCGAATATTAATATATGGCGCAGCCCTTGGTTAAAAGGTAACACTAGACCGCATGTCACATCCACGGTGGTCCCAGGTACCAAACATTTTAGAGTTTCTCATCTATTTAATGCTACTAATGGTTTGTGGAACACTTCTCTACTGGAACAACTCTTCAATATTGAGAACATGCACAAGATTCAAGGCATGGTACTTCACTATAGAGACGAAGCAGACAGGCTTATATGGAGGCACATCAGGGATGGCTTATACTCGGTCAAATCAGGATACTATGAGGCGATGAATGAGCTTATTGATCACTCGGACTTACGAGTAACAGGTGATTGGCAGCTTATTTGGAAGCTTCAAGTCCCACACAAAGTCAAAATTCATCTCTGGCGTGCAGCTAGAGGTGTCCTTCCTTGTCGATCAAATCTAAGATGTAGACATGTTCAATGCCCTCAAGAATGTCCGCTCTGTGAGTCAGGGGAGGAGAATGAATGGAACCTGTTCTTTACTTGCCCACAGGCCAAAGCTTTGTGGCGGTCTGCAAGGCTTTGGAATCAGATTCAGCCTTTTGTGGAGGAGGGAGAGGGTTTTAAGGATTGCTTCTTCAAAACTCTAGGTGCGCTACATGATGGTGCTAGGAAGTGTTTTGCTATTATACTATGGTGTTTGTGGAAACGTCGGAATGAGAAAGTTTGGGAAGATGTCATCAAACCTCTTAGCATTTCTATTAATTCTGCACTTGATTTTCTTTATCACTGGCAGGCTGTTCAGCGTGCAAAGCTAGTTGCTTCTTCACCGAAAGTGACCCAGACCACGGGTGGCGCAGTGGCTTGGAGCAGACCAGATCCCAATTGCATCAAGTGTAATGTCGATGCCGCACTTTTTGATGACAGTAAGTTCGGAGTTGGCATTTGTATCCGGGACGCAGACGGTGTTTTCGTGAAAGCGATGACTAGGTTGTTCACAGGCGCTCCACAATCTCAAGAGGCAGAGGCTTTGGGTCTTTTGATTGCTATTAATTGGTTGCAAGAGTTGAACATCCAAAGAGTCACCATCGAGCTCGATTGTAAAGCGGTTGTTGATGGTATTAGAGGATTGTCCAAATCGGTAACCGAATTTGGAAGTATTTTAAGATCTTGTTACAATTTACTTTCTCATTTACAAAACTATAAGGTTAGTTTTATTAGGAGGCAAGCAAATTGTGTTGGTCATACTCTAGCTAGGGCATCATGGGATTATGCTAGCTCCCAGATTTTTGATTATAGTCCTACCTGTATTGCGAACTTGATTTTGAATGAAATGATATGAATTTTCCTTTGTCAATATATATATATATATATATATATATATATATATACTTAATCATATAGAGTAAAATTTTGGTTAAAAAAATCATATAGAGTAAAATTAAAAAGATTGGTTTAGCATTAAATTAAATGTGAGTAAAAAAAGATTAATTTAAATTTTACATGTCCTATAATAGGTTATAATAATCTCCTTGATTAATTAATTTTGATTTTTCTATGCTGGATCTAATTATCATATCACTTTTAAGGATCACTCGTTTTGATTCAATGCTTGGTCTCTTAAAGCAACTCTACATTTTTTAGTTTTTAAATCGAGTTCACACAACTTTTAAGAAGAACATAGAGGCCGGTTTTATTGAGGAAATTTTTGTCGGAGCAGACCTTTCATTTCCAATTCTACAATATGCGGATGATACAATTGTTATGTGCAAGAAACGCGGGCAAACTTGTGGTGCTTGAAAGCGGTGCTTAGAGTATTTGAAATGACATCGGGATTGCGGGTTAACTTTCATAAGAGTTTTTAATAGGGATGAATGTTGATGCACAAGAACTAAAGGTAGCTGCTGATTTTTTATATTTCCGAATAGGCGAGGTGCCATTCAATTTTCTCGGTATTCTGGTTGGAGCAAATCCTAGGATGAGCTCCACTTGGCATCCGGTGATTCAGAAGCTAAGAGATAAATTGTCTTTGTGGAAAAGCCGTCAATTATCTATAGGGGGCAGAATTACTTTGATCAATTCAGTACTGGCCAGCCTCCCGCTGTATTACTTCTCCTTTTTGAAAGCTCCAAAAAAGGTGTTAAAAGAATTAACAAGAATTCAGCGAAACTTTTTGTGGGGTGGAAGTGATGAAGTACAAAAAACGGCATGGATTGGGTGAAACAAATATGTCTTCCAAAAGAAAGAGGTGGATTGGGTATTAGAAATATGGAGATATTTAATGTATCACTACTTGGTAAGTGGAAATGGAGGGCTCTAACGGAAGAGGCGTGTGTATGGCACGGATTGATAAGAAGATTGTGTGGAGACGGTGGCATGTTAAAACGTGGACAGTACTCTGTGTGGTGGAGGGATCTGAATACACTGGATAATTGCTTGAATTTTGCCCAAGACTGGTTCCTTGATGCAGCAGGTCGTAAACTAGGGAACAGGACTGATCTGAAATTCTGGAGTGATAAATGGCAAGGTTCTAAAAAACGGTCCGTTACACCGAAAATGGCCGCGACAAAACTGTCTCGGTAGTGACCGTTATCGCGACAAAACGGCCGCGACAAATAATTTTAATAAAATTTATGCATTATTGTGATTAATTCACACCGCGACGACCGCGACTTGTAACGCAACAGCCGCAACGGCCGAAAACGCGAAAGCCTTAACGCGACCGCGACCGTGACCGCGACCGCTATTTAGAACCTTGATAAATGGTGCTGCCAATGGAGCTTAATGGAATTGTTCCCGGAGTTATATAATCTAGGCTAAATTATAGTTTTGGTCCCTCTATTTTCAAAAATTCAGACATTTGGTCCCCCTATTTTAAAACTCAGACATTTGGTCCCCCAGTTTTAAAAAATCAAATACATTTAGTCCAAAGAGGGACCAAATGTCTTTGATTTTTTAAAATTGGGGGACCAAATGTCTTGGATTTTTTAAAATTGAGGGACCAAATGTCTTTGATTATTAGCCATAAAAAACTGAAAATTTCTCTTGGGACTAAATGTCTTTGATTTTTTAAAATTGGGGGACCAAATGTCTGAGTTTTAAAATATGGGGACCAAATGTCTGAATTTTTGAAAATAGGGGGACCAAAACTATAATTTAGCCTATAATCTATCGAATAAAAAGCAAGGCTCGGTAGCAGAATTTGGAGAATGGAAATCAAAAGAAGAAATTCAGGTTCATAATTTGGATAGCTGCTGTATGGATTATATGGATGGGCAGAAATTGTACTATCATTAAGGGGGGCATAGTAAACGTGTCACAAATGGTGCACCAAATTAAAGCATTATCTTGGAGTTGGCCCTCAAATGGGTAGATCATTAGATAAAACCTTCAAAGACCGGTGTAATGGGTTCCACAGTTTATTCCACTCTTAATACCATTTTGATTTATCAAAAAAAAATTAGGAATTGCACACCCAAGATGGGTTCCACAGTTTATTCCACTCTTAATATTTATTATTACATTTAATTCACTTTTAATTTTAACTATTTTATTTATGTTGTTTAAATATAATACTTTAACTTATTAAATAATTTAGTTAAAATTAAATTTAACTTTATTTATTATAATTTTATTTTAATTAATACAAAACAAAATATTTAAAGTACACCTACATTTTTTGACCAAAAAAGTACACCTACATCCATATTTTGATTTAAGAATCTATCTATTAATATACATTTGAGAATGTTTTCAAAATCGAATTCTCCAAATGTCTTCACATAATTGGCCCACGTAATCAATCCACTTGCCAAGTCACACACACTATCCAGGTCAGCGCATTTACCAACAATACACCAACAAAATAGCTGTAATCCTTAAACAGAAATTTAATTTAATTCAGCAACAGCTGTATAATAAATTGTAAACGAAAATTGAAATAGCTTTTAAATTGTAAACGAAAAAGGAGGGAAAACAGCTATTGTAATAAATACCAATTTACACCACCTGGACGAACATTAAATTTGTAAACGAAAATTAAGCAACAATAAATTAATTTAAGGAAATTTCAAACGAAATTAAAGCAACAATTTCGGCATTTGAAAATATAAAGCATATCAGGATGACTAATGAATTCATTCCAAAATCAGAACGATCCTGTTCATAATATCTCTCAGTCTACACTTTGTACCTATTTTTTACTGCATAATATAGTCTAAGAGACCTGCAATGGTGCTGCGTAATAATTGCAGTCCTTCAATAATTCCAAGTTTTGCTGAGTATATTATTCTGAAATCAGAAACAAACGAATCAGAAACGGTTTTAATTTCATTGTGTTGTACACCGTCATTATTTCTCATTCCACATCATATTATTTCGGCCACTGATACCCAATTCACAACAAATTCCAAAACCAATTCACAGCAAATCCCATATTCTGTGTGCACAATTTCAGGTGCACTGATTAAGGAATTCCTTCCACAGCACACAATTTTTTTAATCAGCATTACGCTACTTTATATATAAATTCTGTACCTATCAGATCCAGTACCACAGAAAGATATACAACACCCCATTGCTAACTAAACCCTATAGCGATAAGACAGTATCAAAAAATCATGAGTTCCTCTAATGCCACTACCTTTGATATGCTGTCTGATGTCAATAGCTCAAGAGAGAACTGGAAATTGCTGGTCCGCATAGTACGACTCTGGCCAGTCAAAGATGCTGAAACCAATAAGATCACATTTGCCATTGACATGGTCATCACCAATGCACAAGTATACACTATCCTTTTTTCCAATGTCTATACAACCTGAAAAGTATTAGTAATGCGAATCATCAAATTTGTGATAAACATAACAACACTTTTTTTTTGTTTCATTCATATTAGTGCTTTTATAGTATGACTAATGCCAATCAACGGATCTGTGATAAAATAAAACAATCCCCTTTGTTAAATATATTCATAATAGTGGTTGCAAAGTTTGACTAATGCGAATCAGCAAGTCTGTCATAAAATATTACAACACATTTTTATATTTCATTCATATTAGTCCTTATATTGTTGTTATATCCATACATATAGTCCGCTGTATAGAAAACTTCTATATTAACACACAAATCTGTCATAGAGTAAAAACTATTACTTGATAATGTCATACTTAGATTTGGATTGTTGCAAAAAAATGATTTACACTTATTATGTTGTAATTCGTTATTTTCAGGGGACTAAGCTCACTCTTACCCTCAAACGAAAACTTTTCTACAAGTATGAGAAAGAACTTGCCGAGGGTGTGGTATACTACATGTCTAATTTTACCCCCGAAGCAAATGATGGGAAATATCGCTCAACAAATCATGCTTTTAAGCTTAAATTCAAGAGAGGATGTGTGATCAAGAGGGCTGATGTAAACCTGGTCCCTCCATATGTTTATGTGTTTACACCACCTGCTGAAATTTATAGCTCTACATTTGACAGCAACTACTTAGTGGGTAAGTAATTCAACCCATCAAAACTCTGTTTTACTATGTGTCTTTTATTTACAACCCAAAGAATAGTCTAAACAAATTTTTTTATACAACTCAGATGTCATTGGTTCATTGATTGGTATTGCCCAGCAGCGCTCCCTTATGAGGAATGGTGAAAAGTGTTTTATGACAGTTGTGGATCTTGACTATCATGGGTAATTATATTTTTCAGTATTTTCTATAATTGTATTTCTTATACATTGTTTGGAAGCCTGACTACCATGTTCACCACCAGGTATCGATATAGTGTGACATTGTTTGGAACTTTGGTTGATGAGCTACAAGCCTTTCTTATTGCTGGGGATCCACGCAACACTGTCCTAGCGATCACTTTAGTAAAGTTGAAAGCCTTTCAAGGGCATAATTTACATCATTTAATGAGTAGAATTCTTACATGTTGTTTTGTATGTAAAAGTATGCTATTCATTTGTTTGTCATACCTGCCTACCTATATACTAAATGTTTTATTGACAAACTTATAGGGAAACCTGGACTAATAAGTACCATGCATTCAAGTAGGCTGCTGCTGAATCCTGATGTCCCTGAAGCTACTAAATTACGAAACAAGTAGTTATATTTATGTGCATGAGCTGATATATCTTCTCTTTATAAATCTTTGTGAGTGATGTGATTCATCTTTTTAATGACAAACAATAATTATTGCAGCATGTCGGAATCATGAGAGTCTCCAAATAGTTTCTTAACTCAGGTGCAAACCCCTAAGGCATCTCCGATGGATGAAGAGTTCTTTACGCAAACTCAACCTGCTAACCTTAACCAGTTGAAAAGTTCTAACCAGGTAATCTCAATATATTGTCCCTATCCTAACTTCTGATTTCTGTTCCAGCTTTTTTTCACGATTTATGCCTATATTTACATCCAAAATCAGTAAGGTACTTTTGTCGTGTATGTGACTGTCAACCTCATAGCGGGGGATGGGGACTGGTGGTACACGGCCTGTCGTTGCCATAAGAAGGTGTATCCCGATGAGGATTTGTACTTTTGTGATAAGTGCAACAAGCATGTGGTCAACGTAACCCCTAGGTGAGTTATTGTAAATAGTAACCCCTAGGTGAGTTATTGTAAATAATCAACTTTAAGAAACGATATTGGTGGTTGAAAGAAATTGTGAAACTCACCAATATCGGGCACCGCTAAAATATAGTTGTTGTTATTCACAACAGGAGCTGCAAGTGTCCTCCCATATCGATCACTTGATATCGAAAGAAAAAAAATCAACCAGTAAATGATGCACATAGTAATGCAATATTGAATAAATATTCGTTAGTTTTTATGATAGATCGATACTATATCTTACAATTTGTTATCCGACGATTTGAAGCATATGATTTTCGAATGACAAGAGAAGTTACCTTAATGTTGATAACAACTACTTTAGTTTCTTGATGTTGTGGTTGCAGATACGTCGCCGACATCAGAGTGTAGCTCGCGAGAGTGTTGCTTCGGACGGGAACTTTCTCCGTTCCGTTCCTACGATTCAAGTCACGTTGATACTGCCACATTCTCCACCACAGAGAAATTAGAAAAGGGGAAGAAAATCTGTATCCCTTTCACCATCATCGCATATTCCCAACTTTAGTTTCTTTCTTTTCCCTTTATCCTCAATCCTGATCTCTCCCTCAGAATCCATCATCACATTGATACGCACCTGCTTCATAATTTCTCAACCTGTATTTCGAACTACAAGTTATCTTCATTGAGCATATAGACACGCAGAAATCTGGGGTTCACATTCGTAATCAACAAACAAGATGAATCACGAAATCAAGATCAGCGCGCGAAGGTTGTTTCATCAACGAAACAATATGAAGTTGAAACCAAGAAACGATTTTTCTAATTCCCAATGGGATTCACAAAACTGATGAAGCAGATGAAGCGACGCAAAGGTCTGAAGTAGCGATGAATTAGTTTGGGAGATACGAAACTGGGTTTTGCTCAGTTACCTAATTTAGTTCACGTGAACAATGAACCGTATCACTGCATATACAAAGTGGGTTTAACTTTTATTTTAATTAAACACATTAAATACATAGAATGGAAGACAAACCGATATACTGTTCCTCCAAATAACAAGTAGAATATATTTCCGTATAATCTTTTAGTTATAAATAAAAATCCTTTTAATGCATATATATAAAAAAATTCCTTTTAATATGAATTGTGATTTTTTTTGCTTAACATATGAAATATGATATTCAATATAAATGCATTTATTTTGCTCATAAAAAAATATAAATGCGTAGGTTACTATATATTTAACAAAACAAATAAAATAGCTTCAACTAATGCCAAATCACACCGTAAAATTGTATCCAATTTTTGAAGTTTGAATATAATATGATATAATGTTAAATCTCATATAATATCTAATATAAATTTTATTTTTGCTTTTTAGAGGAAGTTAAAATTGCCACATGAAACTCACCCACAAAATTGTAATGTCCCCAGTCCCTTACAAAGACAAGTCCCCTATAATGATGCAATCTGAGTTAGTAAATAGTCAAATATCCGAAGTTGTTAACCCAATTGAATATATTCATGGATGAAACCAATTGCGTAGCTAATTAAGAGGAAATTCAACATTTGTGCTTATTTTATTGAGATGAGTTAACTATTACATGATATAAATTTTATTTTTGTATTCTCACATTTTTTTTTAAAAAAAAAAATACTTAATTAGAAATTATTTGAAATACTAATATTTAATGTACATCTAAGTCGAAATATCAATAATATATATTTCTTAAATTTGACGAATTTGTAAACTTTACCCGTGCATCGCACGGGTCATATGCACTAGTACACCAACAAACATAAGAAAATATTAAAATAGACTTATAGAGTCTTCTTCGACCCATTGTAAAAAAAAGACTCTTCTTTGACCTGCTTTCGAAAAAAGAAAATCTTCTTCCATCTCAATAAAAAAAGGCTATTCTTCAAAAGACTCTACCTTCTTCCCAGTTCTCACGTTGCGCTACCTTCTTCGACAATTTCTTCCTTTCTTTTAGAACCCTAATCCCCAACTCCTAATCATCACCAATCCCCCATACACTTTTTGTCCTCTCAAACTTTGTCTCGATGAGACAATCACATTCCACTTTGAAGAGAAATGACCTACCAAAGGTGTGACTTTAGAATTATCTAAAACAAAAAAGATCAAGATAACCTGTTGTTATTTAGCTAAAGAGCTTCTGGTATATCAGGGTTAATCAACAATTTTGAAGAATGCATAGTGCTTTTGAGGTTGTCACATTTATAAAGTGTGTTTATAATTTTGAGTGAGTATAGTTAAAAAGATAAACTGTAGGAAACAATACAGTATGATTTGATTATCAAAACAGAATCCAAATACAAAAATACTATTGATTGATATTAAAATATTTGTACAACCAATTACTTGTCAAAGTGTTCAGACATAACAATAGTGCCAATATTAGTAAAGGAAATAAGAAAGTAAATGTCAATATTTGATCAAAAAAAGTAAATGTCAATATTGTTAGTTTGTTTGGCAAAGATGGATGAAAATAGACTCCTTAAAATTTAAAAACAACTTTGTAAACTATACTCTCAGAAGTGTCCATGAGAACTATAACATCCCCAAAATAATTAAGATAATTATTTTGAAGTTAAACTCAATCAATTTATTATTATGGTACTTAATTAATAGTTTTGTTAATTGGGTACTAAATTAATTATTAATTGGTGTATATTTATAAATTGAAGAAGCTGGTTTTTGGGTGCTAAAATTAAATAAGGAATTTTAGTAAGGTTTGTTGAAAAATTAAAATTAAGTGAGAGTTATTTTGGTCATTGACCTTATTACCACTTAAGTTGTTTTTATAAAAGAAAGAAAAAGAAAAGAAAGTGAAAAAGAAAGAGATAGTATTCGAGAGAAGAGAGAAAAGGGAAGAAAAGAAGAAAAATGGAGAAAAGAGAGAGGGAGGTTATGAATGGGAGAAGAGGAGAGGGAGAAGAGGAAATTCATGTAAGCTCCACTTTTATTTCACAAGAAGAATCCCCATTCCTTCCTCTTCATTTTGATACAAAAATCACAACCTATAATCCACTCTCCCACTTTCTACCATTTTCGTTTTTCAGGACATGGCCTGTGTCCATTTCTTCACTTTTCTTCACTTTTCAAAATGGTTCCAATACCGATTTGAAAATGGCCATTTCTTCACTTTTCAAAACTCGGTTTTGTGTCGTTTCGCTTTCTAAATGGTTCCAATACCGATTCCTTAACATTCCTAACTTAACAACAGTCCATAATAACATCAAAATATGTCCAATCAACATCAAATAACAATCAATCATATCCATCACACAATTACAAACGAATTTGACCTCGAATACGTTTTTAACGGTTTTTACGCGAAAACATTTCTCGACACATATAACAAACCGAGACCTTAACTTTAACCGATCAGACATCAATTGACAACCAAATCACATCAATTCATGACATTCAATCAATCAATCAATCAAACCTCAATTTCATCAATCAATTCAACAAAACAATTTAACGAAACCTCGCAATTCGAAGAACTCACCTATAGTGATGAAAATGACGAAACGCCGAGACTTTCCACCACTCGAACATCTGACTCGCAAGACTTGAGCAGTTCTCGCTTTGCACCTAGACACCATCAATGATCTCCTAGGCTTCATGCTCCTCTCAAAAGCCCAAACTTTGATTCCAAATCTTTGATCTTGAACCATGAACTCCATCATCATTCCTAAACCTCCATAAATTACTATTCATCTTCTTCAACCTCAAATTGCTCATCACACATAAAACCCCATTTTCAACCCTAACCCTTGATTCCTCCAAATACTCCAAAACTGTAGTGATTGAGCTACCCAATCAACAAAATGGTTTCTATGGGACATTAATCACCCTTCTAAGCTACCCTTGGAACTTGAACCATAAAAACCCTCTTTTTCCTCTTGAAAAACAAAAATGGTAGAAAGTGGGAGAGTGGATTATAGGTTGTGATTCTTGTATCAAAATGAAGAGGAAGGAAAGGGGATTCTTTTTGTGAAATAAAAGTGGAGCTTACATGAATTTCCTCTTCTCCCATTCATAACCTCCCTCTCTTTTTTCTCCATTTTTCTTCTTTTCTTCCCTTTTCTCTCTTATCTCGAATACTATCTCTTTCTTTTCTTTTTCTTTCTTTTATAAAAACAACTTAAGTGGTAATAAGGTCAATGACCAAAATAACCCTCACTTAATTCTAATTTCTCAACAAACCTCACTAAAATTCCTTATTTAGTTTTAGCACCCAAAAACCAACTTCTTCAATTTATAAATATACACCAATCAATAATTAATTTAGTACCCAATTAACAAAACTATTAATTAAGTACCATAATAATAAATTGATTGGGTTTAACTTCAAAATAATTATCTTAATTATTTTGGGGATGTTACATTACACCCAAACTTATAAATTTTTGTCCTCAAAAATTGTTTAAGGCTGACCCACTTGCTAACCGAGGATATACATTCTCGGATGGGCCTTAACGACCGGAAAACAGTTTTGTTACTTGAAATTAGTTTTTCCTCTTTGGTTAAAACCCAAACAACCTTTAAAACCTTGAATCTTTAGTAAAATCACTTGGAATTTTTCTCTAATCCGTTTCGTTTACACCCCAACTTTGAAAAATCTTAAATCTTGGGGTGTTAAATCACGCAAGAACTTTTTAATTCGTCCTCAGTTTTCGAAATAAAGCCTTTCAAAAGGATGAGATACGAATTTATTAAAAACCTTTCCTCAAACATAAAAATGGGCCGTGATGGCACCAAGTACTTTTTGAAAAACAATCAAAATAACTTTCGAATTGTTTTCAAAATAACTTTTTCCTCTACGTAGCGTAACCGATTCTTATACCTCAGTTTAATTAAACTTAGGAACGCTTATGCTTCATATGAAGACATCTCATAACCTCATAGGTTCTCACTACGCAACCTCTATCCTCGCAGGTACTCGTAAACTGTTGCACACTCTCGGGACACTAAACATGAATCCTATCATATGATTTCAATATGAAATCCTCTTAACTTAGGTTAAGGACAAGATTAGGCAAGTAATGGTATCGGAACGGAACGTTTTAATCTTATTTTGAAAATATGAAACAGAAAATCTCGCACGGTCCGTGCGCCAAAAGGCACGGTCGGCTCTTTTATCAGTTTTCAAAATCAACCTTTACTTCAAAATTATGCTTTCCGTTTGTTACCACACTTAACCTAAGTTATACCTTAAACCATAACTTATTAAAACCGTCTCTTTCTCGATTGTCCTATCTCAGGTAAACAACCACAGTCAATCAGAATTCAATAACACAAATATTGAACCTGAACTTTCAATCACATAAATCATCACAGTCACATGGATTTCCAAAAGTAACATTAGCATGCGGATTTTCAAAAAATGATTTTTAAGATTACGGTGTCGCACGCCAATCTTTACTTCGGAAGTTTCAGTCATAATCAACTTATCCTCAATCAATGTGCAATTTCACAAAAGCATACGTTTCATGTCATTACTTAACAATCACATTTACTTTATTTCAGTCAGTGCAAACATTTTACTTCTTGATGAATAATCATCGCATAAAACCTTATCAACAGACACCTCTCTTTCATAACTGAATTCACGTTATACTTGTCAAACGGAAATCCTATAATGCAACCTGACTGTTAACCTTCACACCGGAGAGGTTAACAAACTAAAACCTCGCCAAAAAAGTGGACACTTATGGATGCACCATGACTTAGGGCTAATGCCCACTCAATGCTTAAACCTCTACTTTTTCTCCTCATTAGTCAATGCACTAACAAAATTTTCTTCGCAACGGAAGAAAATTTTGTGACATAACCTTTCGATCCTCTTGGAGATACTTCTAGTTCTTTGGGTCAAACTCGGGAACTACCTCTATTCTCAGTGACTCTTGTATTGATAGGATTTTCATAAAATACTCTTTTCACAACCTATCGGGATTGACTATACTGTCTTTATAATCCCCATAATGATAGGATGTCATAAAAATAATTTTTCCTCTACCTATCGGAGTCGACAATAATGTCTCATAGACTCATATATTGATAGGATTTTAAAAACACTTTTCCTCTGCCTATCGGAGTCGACTATAATGTCTCATAGACTCACATAATTATAGGACTTTATAAAACTATACTTTTTGCCATGACCTATCAAAGTCACTCTTACCGACTAACCCAAATTACCAGTGGGAGTGAATCTCCATAACTCATAAGCTGAACTTTGAACTCAATGACTACAAAATTTGTAATCATAATACTCGTGCAAAGACCTTTGGGGAAAAACTTCTAGCCAGATAAAATTCTACAAAACTGGCTATCCTCCTTGATAGAACTTGTCTGAAACTCTATCACTCGTCCTTTCGGACTACTAGCCCTCTTAGTGCCTCAACTACCCATATCCTAAGGTACAAGAACCTCCATACTCTAAGGATTTCATTGGTGCGACATAACGGTTTCCCTAAACATAGGGTTCACTAAAATCCTTATAGACTTATTCTTATCATGATGGTTGGTTGATCAATCTAGGTATAATCATTTACATTTGGATTATGGACGGTATTGGGATAGGTGTAGTATCAAAGAAATGAGAAAATAGAAGAGTTCGTTTAAAGAATCAAATGGGCGCACCTGTAGTGCATCCTGTGTTGATTCGGAAAACGAATCCTAACTATTTTGAACGTTCCTTAGATCCCCCATCTTTCCGAATTCCATACATAATACAAACGAAATCATTACAACTGTTGTAATCAAACAAACCTGGAAACTTGACTTACCCGTGGACGATCAACATCACTTGAGCACTTAGATGAACTAAACACTTCCTTTCTTCAACTTTCAATTATGTGCCTAATCATTTAGGACTTTCACCGAGCCTTAATATTTTCTTAAGGGAAAATATTCTTACTACTAGCCATTTCCAAGAAACAGCCTCCTTACGATGCCAAAAGGAATCTGGGTCTTACTTTCTTAGCCTTACTCGTTGGGGATTCGCTACATGCGTCTTATGCCCAACTAGGGTTTCCATTCTACTAGCACTTAGAACCTAAGGCTTATGTAGAGTAGAAATACTTTTTGGAACTAGTATAAAACCTAAACCAAATCCACTGATATGTGTAGACAATTTCGTTAGCTTTCCAACGCCTCCCGGAATACCTAAATCGGAGTTCCGGATCAGAAGTTACGGATAAAACAAGTTGGAAGACTAGCGAAAATTTCTCACAGCTGAAAACTGACATGCCCCTAATCGGAGAGTCGTGACATGGTTACTTTCCTCACATGAACTATTAGTCCCTTCTTAATAGGAACCCAACTCAGATTTTTGATAAGGTAACTTGTCTATTAACGTTGGGATACTGTTGACCAAGTGACTTCAAACACAAGAGGGGGGTGAATTGTGAAATTAAAAATTGCGATTAAAAATAAAATTTTTAAGAGATTTTGATCAAATAAGATGCTTGAATTTAAATACCTATGATAAAGCAATAAAATAACTTGCAAGTAAAATAAAGGAGATGAAGGGAAGAAGATGACACAAAGAGATTTATACTGGTTCGGCCAAACCACAGGCCTACGTCCAGTCCCCGAGGAGTGCTCCAAGGGATTTCAACTAATCACTAGCTTTTAAAGCAGGTTCAGTTAGAAACCTTTACAATCAAGAACTTACAACACGTGGATATCACCTCCCTATGTAAAACCTTTAAAACCTAGAGATATCACCTCTCTAGAAACCACCAAGAGATATCACCTCTCTTGAATACCTTGGGATCACACCCAACAAATGAGAAGAAAAATATTTGATAGAACACTTCAGTAGTGTGGATAAAACAAGTTGAAGCACAGGTTACACAATATCAAACTATGTGAATTATAAAGCTCTCAACAAATAAAATATTAGCAAGTGAAAGAGTAGTATGAGAGTGATGAACAGAATGAGAGAAATGCGTATGAGTTGTGTGAAATTCGGTTGTGTTTTGTAATGAAAAAATGAGCGCCCTATTTATAGGAAAACCAAAGTGATTTATTTTAGGAAACTAGGTAATCGATTAGTTGCTTAAATCACTTGAGATGGATAATCGATTATGGGCTCAATTATTTTCAGATAGATAATCGATTAGGAGCTTGAATTAATCGATTATGTACTTTCCAAAAATGTTGATAATCGATTATGATGTTTAGTTATAAAAGTGGATAATCGATTATGCTCTTAACTATTTTTCAGGTGAGTAATCGATTATGGACTTGGTATAGTCGATTAGGTGCTTCAAAAGATCTTACTAATCGATTATGTGCTTTAATGAATCAAGAAGGTAATCGATTATTTGCTTTCCTGAAAGTATGGATACCTTCCTTAAATTGTAATAATCGATTATGTGCTTGAAGGAAGGATATGATGTAATCGATTGAGTGCCTTCCTAAAAACATGGATAACTTCCTTATTCATCAAGAATATATTATATGCATGCTAAAATCGATTTTATACTTTCTAAAAAATTATTTTCATAACACATGTGCTTGTCCTATTTTATCTTGCATGCATGAGGTTTATTGAAAAGTATTTTCATGCAAAATTATTTTTATAAAACCTTTTGTGATGTTTTCATGCAAAATTATTTTTATAAATCCTTTTGTGAGTGTGTGATTTATTTTATACTTTGAGAGCTTTATTTTCACTTACAATAATATCCTAAACACACACAACAGTAAAATAATTCTTGACTGTCGCTTGATTGCATTTTTCCGCTTTTTGCAGTCTTGACCTTTTTGCCCTTCTTTTGTCAATCATCAAAACCTGATTATTCCTGTCAAGGAATATATTCACATTCTCCCCCTTTTTGATGATGACAAACATCATTTAGGAGTGATTTGCTCAATGAAGGGGTTAGATAAGAATATTTCATAATAATGTATATCAGAGATAAGCGCAGATTATACTCCCCATTTCTATATGCAAACATTTAAGAAAATACTCCCCTTGAACCATGCAAATCACATAACTCTCCCCCTTTTGGCATTATCAAAAAGCGGGAAAAATAAATAAATCATGTCAAGGCATATATTCCAATGATATTTGAAAAATAAACAATTTGCAAAAATTTTCAAAAGCCTCATTTTGGAACTCACCACCGTGATCACTTCGGATAGATGCAATAGTTAAACCTTTTTCGTTTTGAATGATCTTATCAAGTTTTCGAAAAGCATCAAAAGCGTCGTTTTTATGAGAGATAAACAAGGTCCATGTATAGCCAGAGTAATAACGAGTGCATAGTAATTTCAATCATAAGACAAGTATAAGAATCAAACACAACCTTATTACCTTTGTTGCACAGATTACTAATACTTAGCAAGTTATGCTTCAAGCCTTCAACTAACAGTGCATTTTCAAAACAGGATTTAGTTTCTTACGAATAGTGCCGACGCCACTAATTTTACCTTTTGTATTGTCACAATAAAACACAAGTCCGCTTCTTTTTGGAGCTAAATGAGAGAACTTCTCTTAGTCTCCTGTCATGTGCTTTGAACAGCCGCTATCTAGATACCACTTTTAGCTTTTGGATTTCAAGCACACCTACGTACAACACAAAAATCAATTTTTGGCTTTTGGTACCCAAATCATCTTGGGTCCTTTTGGGTTAGTCTTGGGAATTGTGCCCTTTGGAATCCACTTCCATTTGTCATTCATATCAATATTCTTTCTTGCATTACAAATAGAAGATGTATGACCTTTTCTACCACAATAGTAACATTTTGTAAAAGGGCTACTAGAAGTTATGTTGGGACTAAAAAACTTTTTGAAAGATTTTTCATGATTCTTTGGTTGATAGCCCAAACCGGCTTTATCATAAGTTCCCCTTTGATTTCCCAAAATGATATTAAGATTGTCTCTTCCCATGGTGAATTTTGCAAGAGTGTTGTGCAAATCATCAATTTTCTTTTTCAAAACGTTGCACTCTTCACATTTGAGAGTACTCTCCTTTTTATTTTCATAAGAGTTGCAAGAGGAGACCTCACTTACAAAAATTTGTTTTTCTTTAAGAATGTCTATTTCCTTGTTTAAAATTTCGATTTTAGAGTGAAGAGTGGAAATAGTTTTCTTAGAAGTGGAAACAATCTTTCTAAGTTTGGTTGATTCATTATTTAGTTCTTCACAAATACTAAGCAGTTCACTATAAGTTAAATCATACTCAGTTTCAACAGAGTTTACCTCATCTTATTCATGTTCTGCCATGAGACATAGTTTTGCTTCTTCTTCTTCAGATTCATCGGATGACTCTATGTCATTTTCTTCCCAAGTGATGTATGCCCTTCTTCCTCTTGATTCCCTTTGGGGTTTTCTGTCCGGTTTCTCATAGTTTTTATTTTGAGGGCAGTTTGGCTTTATGTGCCCCTTCTTACCACATTTGTAGCATGTTGGATTGAAGGAAGTTCCTTCCTCATTTTTGCTTTGAGGATTTGGTTTACCTTTATACCTCATCAACTTTTTGAACATTCGAACCATTTCACTCATGTCTTCATCACTTTCATTGGAGCTATCATAATCTTCGGTGTCACTTTCTTTGATACATGCTTTTAGCGCAAGTCCTTTATTTTTCTTTTCACCTTCCTCACTTTCAATGAGTCGATTTAATTCGAGTGTTCCTGCAATTTTCCAAACAGAGTAGTTAAGTCCATAGAGGATATGTCTCTTGATTCCGAGATAGCCGTCACTTTGGGTTGCCAATTTCTATTTAGGCATCGTAGTACTTTATTGGTCAAATCCGCATTTTCGAAGGATTTTCCAAGGCCTCTGAGATGGTTAACTATGTGGATGAAACGTTTGTTTAGTTCTTGGATGGTTTCACCCGGTTTCATCTTAAATAGTTCATACTCATGAGTTAATGTGTTCATTCTAGCCCTTTTGAACTCGGTAGTACCTTCATGGGTCACTTGAAGGGCGTCCCACATTTCCTTGGCGGTTTTACAATTTGATACGCGATAGAACTCATCGATGCTTAAAGCAGTTGTGATGATGTTCTTAGCTTTCAAATTGTATTGAACCTTTTCTTTTTCCTCTTTGGTCCAAAGAGATCTAGGTTTGTTCACCATTTCATCATTGAGAAGATGAGTGGGAACAAATGGACCATTTATGACAGCATCCCAAATATCACAATCTACTCCCTCAATGAAAATTTTTATTCTTGTTTTCCAATAATCATACCCTTCACCATTGAAAGATGGGGGTCTGTTTAAGGAGTCATTTGAAGTCATCTTGCCTCTTGAGACAGTTAGTCTTGACCAAGAGTCTAGCTCTGGTACCACTTGTTAACCAAGTGACTTCAAACACAAGAGGGGGGGTGAATTGTGAAATTAAAAATTGCGATTAAAAATAAAGTTTTTAAGAGATTTTGATCAAATAAGATGCTTGAATTTAAATACCTGTGATAAAGCAATAAAATAACTTGCAAGTAAAATAAAGATTTATACTGGTTCGGCCAAACCACAGGCCTACGTCCAGCCCCCGAGGAATGCTCCAAGGGATTTCGACTAATCACTAGCTTTTAAAACAGGTTCAGCTAGAAACCTTTACAATCAAGAACTTACGACACCGGGATATCACCTCCCTATGTAAAACCTTTAAAACCTAGAGATATCACCTCTCTAGAAACCACCAAGAGATATCACCTCTCTTGAATACCTTGGGATCACACCCAACAAATGAGAAGAAAAATATTTGATAGAACACTTCAGTAGTGTGGATAAAACATGTTGAAGCACAGGTTACACAATATCAAACTATGTGAATTATAAAGCTCTCAACAAATAAAATTTTAGCAAGTGAAAGAGTAGTATGAGAGTGATGAACAGAATGAGAGAAATGCGTATGAGTTGTGTGAAATTCGGTTGTGTTTTGTAATGAAAAAATGAGCGCCCTATTTATAGGAAAACCAAAGTGAATTATTTTAGGAAACTAGGTAATCGATTAGTTGCTTAAATCACTTGAGATGGATAATCGATTATGGGCTCAATTGTTTTCAGATAGATAATCGATTAGGAGCTTGAATTAATCGATTAGGTACTTTCCAAAAATGTTGATAATCGATTATGATGTTTAGTTATAAAAGTGGATAATCGATTATGCTCTTAACTATTTTTCAGGTGAGTAATCGATTATGGACTTGGTATAATCGATTAGGTGCTTCAAAAGATCTTACTAATCGATTATGTGCTTTAATGAAACAAGAAGGTAATCGATTATTTGCTTTCCTGAAAGTATGGATACCTTCCTTAAATTGTAATAATCGATTATGTGCTTGAAGGAAGGATATGATGTAATCGATTGAGTGCCTTCTTAAAAACATGGATAACTTCCTTATTCATCAAGAATATATTATATGCATGCTAAAATCGATTTTATACTTTCTAAAAAATTATTTTCATAACACATGTGCTTGTCCTATTTTATCTTGCATGCATGAGGTTTATTGAAAAGTATTTTCATGCAAAATTATTTTTATAAAACCTTTTGTGATGTTTTCATGCAAAATTATTTTTATAAATCCTTTTGTGAGTGTGTGATTTATTTTATACTTTGAGAGCTTTATTTTCACTTACAATAATATCCTAAACACACACAACAGTAAAATAATTCTTGACTGTCGCTTGATTGCATTTTTCCGCTTTTTGCAGTCTTGACCTTTTTGCCCTTCTTTTGTCAATCATCAAAACCTGATTATTCCTGTCAAGGCATATATTCACAGATACTACTTGTCAAAGTGACAAGCACAGTGACAGTTTACTATCTCGGTTTCCTAACTTTGGAAAAAGGACTTTCGTTGGAAAAAAAATCTATCCAAGAACCTTGACTATCCCGAAGGATCTTACTTGGCTGTACCATAACTTAGAATCAATTTATGCTACACAGTAGGGTTAACTACTAGGCGTCATCTGTGTTCTATGTTGTCAACTAGTCCTGAACGAATCTAGGACACTAACATTTCTTCTACCCGAAGGCTCCTTAACTTATAACTCTATGGGTGACCCTGTACAACTTACGGAATGACTCAATGGTCAAACCTGCTCCAATGACTGATCGGTCGCCCAAACTTCCTCGAACCAACACGGATGCCCATTACTTCCGCTTCATACTCTGATGAAACAAGAAGTCTGGGAATCCTAGGGATTATGGTTTCGGACATTTTCGGGGCCGAGGCAATTAATTGTCATCATTCTTAGTACGTTGCATGAAATATCGAGCGGATCCAAACTCAACGGCTCACACAAAATACTAGAAGGTTCTGATAGTCAATTGTCGAAGTCCCTAGCTGACTCAATCTATCTGATCTTTTGACCGTTAGGTCTCTAAGCCCGACAAGGTCGAACTGCTCTGATACCAAAATGTAACACCTTAAATTTCACCTCACAGTGATAAAAAATGTATTAATTTAAACATAAACATCAGAGTATAACTTGCTCATAATAACAGACCAATTAAAAGTTTTTCAAAACTAAGACCGACATAAGTACTTGAAAGTACATATCCAATAACATATACATAATTGCGGTCCGGATTACAAGACACGACTATAACATAATACCCAATACATAACCTTGATACAATTCAATGATTTAACTTAAACAATACATATGAAGGAATAACTCATAACTGCTCATAAAAAAAAAAGATTTTTATGAGAAGCTACTCAAAACTGCATCTCATAGGAAGCTTTTCTTTATATTAATTTTAATTTTTCATTTTTCTAAGAATTTATAGCAAACAGACAATATGTTGTCATAAGTGATTTTTTTTTAAAAGTGAGTTTTGTTTTAAAAATGATCGTAACAAACGGGATCATTATTTGTTTTCAGTAAAAAATTGTTTTGAGTAAAAAATTATTACTATGTTTAGATAGAAATAGGTAGATATTTGGTTATCAGGGGTGGTTAAGGGTTTTTTTACCCTCATCATATCCCTATATACCCCCACAGACCCTGCGAAAAGACGAAAATACCCTTAAAATTTTTACAAATTTACAAAACATTTACCATTTTTCACTTACAATCTGTTTGACCAGAAAGTTTCGTGAGAGAATCAGATTTACCCTTGAAAGAGCTATTTCCGATTTGCCATCGGATTTACCATCGGATCTACGTAAATCCGATCCTCCTCAGAAACAGCAGACAAAGTAAGTCGTATCTACCTATATCCGATTCGCATCGTATATACCTATATCCGATTTCGCATCGGATATAGCTAGATCCGATTTGTGTTTTGTGTGTTATTTTTTAAAAATTTGTTTTTTTTCCAGTGTCCAATAGGTATCGAGGGGAGTCTTCAGGTCAGGCCTCGCCATCTTCTCCCAGTACACGCACCCGCCACAGGATTGCGGGACACGCGTCTACCCGGCGTAGCCGACATTAGCAGTATCAGCAGGTGGAGGAGGCCCCAGACTATCACTATGAGGAGGGCTAGCAGGGGCACCCTCTTGATGAGGATTCTATGTCTGAGGACCATTCTATGCCTGAGGACTACCAGCAGCAGTATTATCAGCACCAGTATCAGCAGCTGCAGCAGTATTAGCAGTACCAGGAGGAGCCCTACCATCAGCCTCAGCAACATGAGGAACAATATGAGGAGCAGCATGATGAGCAGTCTCCTCTATTCACTGGGCTAGCATCTCATGTTTGTTCCGTTATATTGAGAGACCAAGTAAGTTTAATTTATTTACATAGCCTTCCTAGTTTAATTTATTTACATAGCCTTATTTCTGATACTTTTATAATACAGACATATGAGCGGAAATTGAAGGTTACCAACCATGGTAACAAGATGGCTCAAAGACTGCTTGGGTTTTCCCAAAACCACCGGTTGTGGGATTTTATCACTGGTTCCAGATTAGCCTCCCTCGTCTCGACCGAACATACAAAGGTGGACCATGAGCTGATGTTTGCTTTTCTTGAGAGGTGGCACTCAGAGACATCGTCATTTCACTTACCATTTGGTGAAATGACGATTACTTTGGATGATCTCTCCTGTTTGCTGATTTACCCATTACGGGGAACTACTACAGAGCTCCACCTACTTCTGTCACCACTGATCAGGCCATCCACCTAGCACATGTTTATCTAGGTGTGACTATGGAGTTTCATTAAAGTTTCAATTTCATTCATGCGATAAAAGATAAAACATAACCAACTACAATAACAATAGGCAGATGCATTTTCCTAAAATTCTGGTCGTCGAAGACGACATAAAATCTCATTCACACCCCGTTGAGTTTCCACGTACAGCTCCAACGGCTTATACCCCTGAAGCGTGTCATGGATGTTTAACATGTTCACCACGTCTTCGTCAGTCTTGATTGTCATGGACGAGAAGGAAACGCGGCCATCATCTCCAAGACAGGGTTTGCGATAAGTGATACTAGTGACGTCACGGTCGTCACCAGTCACTTGAACTTTGGACCACACTTTATCCTTCAAACCTTCAAACCCCATGCCGCGGTGGATTCTGCATAACACCGGCTGAGGACTCTAGAAGTTGACGCCATCTTCTCTCATCGTGATTTGGCCCCGATGATGTATACCGCAAAGCCTATTGTTATCTGAGCGTTGAGTGAGGCTTATCTCCATTTTGGATGAGTGAAATAAACAAGTGAGCGTGAAATTTTTGAGTGAAAAGAATGAGGTTGGCAATGGGTATTTATATAATTCGTCAATGATTGTCAACCGTTGATATTGTCGGTGCAATCTACACCGTTGATCAACATTGGCAGTCAAATCCTACCCGTCGAATTTAGTACAAATCGGATTTACCTATCAGGGAGGGAAATCCGATTTGCATTTTAACAAAGCGGACATACCCCCACTGATAGGTATATCCACTTTGTTAATTGCAAAGCGGATTTACCTACCTGATAGGTACATCCGCTTTTATATTTTAACAAAGCGGATCTACCACACTAAAGCTATATCCGATTTCCCTCCACTAATTCTAATCGGATATACGTAAATCCGCCTTTTATTTTTGTGAATCGGATCTACCTCTCCAAAGGTAGATCCGATTTAAGTCAATTTTACAAGAGTTATTTTCGTCTTAAAATTTATTGTGGGGGGTATATAGGAATAGGAGGGGGTAAAAAAAACCCGATTAATAGTGAGTGGAGTTGGTGCTATAACACAGTAGGCCTCACCCCAGCCCAACAGTTTTATGGGCCCTACATTTTTTTGCTTGGGCGTTTCCAGATCGTACGAAACACGGTAATCTAAACACAAAGAACGCACAGATGACGGAACGAGAACGACAACGTTGATTGTTTCTCTCTTCTTTCGGGTTCACGCTTCTCTCTTGATCTCTTCTCGTTTTCATTGTTTCCACTTCAAGAACCGTTGCAACACTTATCTGTTATATTCGAATTTGATGTAATTTCAGATTCAAGAATTATTCCCATTCGTTATTTTTTGTTACAGGTACGATGTTGAATCCCTCATTCTTGATTACAGTTGCTTCCAGTAAATACCCCTTTATTGTTAGTTCGTTCATCGTGTTCCATAAAATGAACGAAACAATTTCTTTTGTCGGAATGGTAATAATTCACTACCCCACCATCAATTCATAATATAATATAAAAAACAATGCGAATAATAAAAAATCTCAATTCATTCACAGCGTGCATCAAATATCTTACATAGGGGCACTTGCGATATAGGAGTCCATTGACTATTGGCATTCAATCAAATGTATGAGGAGTCTGATTATAAATTTGGTGAGGAGTGTTTCGACTAAGGTTCTCATCTGTTATATGAATATCGAATATAGTTTAATAACTGTATATTATACAATAATTATTTAAGGTGACAAATTATTTTGAAATTGAAAGCAAGCTTACCTTTGGTACATTTCATACTTCTTGTCCGTTTTTTACCCAGAATGTTCATCCTATGTGCTCTGTTATGTGAATGTTCGTCAGAACGAACATTCAAACTTGTCAAGTTGCTATGATTTGAGAATTGAATTGTTGTAACCGGCGTAATAATATCTGATTAATATTTACATAATGACAACTGTATAAATTTCAAAGAATGAAATTGAATCAATTGCATTTTGATCGAGTTTAGTGACATTTACCTCTGTTGCTCAAGTCCATGAAAGGAGCCCTGTCATTCCTGGCATTGGCAATCTGATGAATATTTACATACATACTTTGTGGACTTGAAAGTGCACCTTTGGTTCACCATAATAGACATGAAACATGGTAGCCAAATGATATTAGTGTTAAATTTTTCAATTTTTTACACTGCAGGTTGTATTATCAAAACACAGAGGTGCAGTTATTAAAAGGCCCGGCCCAATACTCTGGTGGATGGGTAAAACCCGTGCGGAAGCTAAATGGGGCGCACTGTTGAGACGCGCGGATCTTGCTTTGAGTCTTAAACCGGATCACTATATAAGCTAAGTATCCGAAACCCTAGCTCATAATCTTCAAGAAATTCTCTCTCTTCTTGGAGCTCTCCGGATCTCTTTCTGAGGCTTCGTCTTCTTCCTCAGTTCTCCTCTGGTTCTAGCTTCTGATCTTGGACAAACTGAAGCACACTTGCTTCAGTTCTTTACAAAAAACTGAGATCCTGCGTAACAAGACCTTGTGTTCTCTGTTTCAGTTCTCTCTTCTTCTTCTCTCACGAACCTAGGGTTTCTGTGTTCTTGCTGCTTTGCCAGTGATGAAGCGCAGTAACGCTTGTCCTTCTCCTCCGATGATGACCCTTGACGACGATGATGATGCTTACGAACCCACTTGGTTGATTTCTGAGTCTTCAAGGATCTGAGGTTGTGACTGGTTCTGTGCTTCAGTGATGATGCAATCTTGATCTTGGATTCTTCACTAACACAGGTATAAACCCTAACTTGTTCTTGTAGTTTTGTTCTGTGATCTATGTTTGGTTTGCTTCTTCAAACCCTAACACAGCGTTGTTCTTGTTCTTATGTGCAGATCTGCTTCTGAGTAGCCCAGAAAGGTACAGTCACGCTTGATCTTCACCTTTGCTGTTGTTTTTGGTTCTGATTTGTTCACAGTGCCCCTGTTAATACTTTTGATATTCTGCTTATTTGTATGAACTGGGTTTATGATGAGAGGTGATTCTTCACGCTTTGAAGAAACACCAACAGTCTTGATTCTCTCCTTGATACCAAAGGTAAATTGCTCACACTCTAAATTTCTTTTTCTGTGTTTATTTCTCAGTCACAGAGAAATATACTGACACACTTGCTTGTTTTCTTTGTATGTGAGCCTGAGGATCAGCCACCTGCTGAAGGAAACTGACTCACACACACTGAACAGAAAAAATGATTATGCAGAAGAAGAAAGGAGCAGAAGACCTTTAGGGTATAAACTGAAAAAAACTAGAAATGTAAATCTTTATTGCTTGTAAACTCTTTTTACAATTCTGTACAAACTGAAAAGACTGGACTGTATTATATATAGCTAAGGATATATCTGTTGGGCAAGCTCAGGGTAGTTTAGGCTGTTAAGTCTGTTAGACTTTTTGAAAACAGTTTTTTAACTAACTGATTAAACAGTTTTTGCTGTTACAGGTTGTAACAATTTTTTTAAAAAACATAACAGACTTAACAGTTTTAACTAGGCTGAGTAGTTTTAATTAAAGTAGGTGAGTTTTTTTGATTACAAAACCAACAATTAGTTCAGAAAACCAATTCGATAAATTTTTTATTTCAAGATGGTTCACTAACCATTATCATAGCCTTCACTGATTGCAGATGAGTGTGAGACATCCATTTTCATTCGTTTATCGGCAGCCTTGGCATCACCGGTATCCAATGACAGAGAAGAACAACGTCAGACTGGTCTAGATTGATTACCTGGAATACATCACAATAAGGTCAGTTAGAAAGTATGCAAAACTTTACCCTTGAAATTGCAGTTAATTGGATCCTTTTCCCCTTATCAGTGTCTATGAATTTGACATAGTTGGAAGTCCACAATATTTCAAAGGAATGTAATAAAAGGAGTTCAACTAATTGATTCCAAAATCTCGGATCCTGCTCATCCTAAAATAATTACTATCTTTATTGTGAAAAAAAATATTTCATAATCCATAACCAAAATCAATTTGCATACGTTTCTTGGGAAGTCTAATAATAGGTTCTATATCTAATCATCATTGATTTTTAGGTAATTGGGTCAATGCTTGGAGGATTTGATGGAATGTTTCCTATTCTAGCATAAAGGGACTTTTACGTAATATAAGCCTTTCTAATTCTACACTAATTAAAGGATTTTCTGCACAAAAACCTTTTTACAGAATTGGGTCAATGCTTTTATTACTTAATGCTTGGAGGATTTGATGGAATATTTCCTATTCTAGCATAAAGGGACTGTTACGTAATATAAGCTTTTCTAATTCTGCACTAATTAAAGGATTTTCTGCACAAAAACCTTTTTACAGTTATGGGTTAATGCTTTTATTTCTTTCCTTTTATTACTCTCGATCCTTTTTCCAGAATTATGGTTATTGTCGTCACGGTTTATTGTTTTGGTTACAGTTGTATTTTGAAATTGTGATGGTTTATTTGCCATGTTTTTATATCTTAAAATCGGATGGTTGGATTGACTATAGTATGAAAATCAAATGGTTTGCAGGTTGGATACATGGAGTGATACCTTCATATAGGAAGTTAATAATTAGGGCGATTTTAAGGGGGTGTTCTTCATAATCTAGTCTTTGCCTCCAATTGAATATTTCCTTCATTCCTTGTCCATCCGTAACATCAGCCTTTTTTTTTGCGTTTATCATTTTGTTGTTTTGATGTTTTATTTCTAATAGAAATAGAAGTCAAATTTGAAAATAATTGTGTAACAGGAGTTAAATTTTCTACTCATCAGATTTAGTTAATGCTTTGTCCCCAAAAGTTGTGATATCTGACAGGTAATAAATTACTGAGCGCTTTGTCAAAAAAAAATAAATTACTGAGCGTTTATTTAGTTTTTGAAATAAAGGATTTTAATTTTCGAATGATTAGAGGGCATGATAAGTGCATTGTTAGTTACTACAATTGAATTACATTTTTTTTTGTATGTTGGAAAGTTATTGAATTTGATTATTGCATTGTGAGTTACTACAATTTAACGTCACTTTATATGTTTGCTGGAAAGTTTTTGGAAATCGTATGGTCAGAGCACGGCTAGAAAAATTGTTTTTTGAGAGAGATTTTTGAGATGGATAAATATCTCTCACTATTAGTGAGGGATTTAGCTACGAAAAAATTAAATTCGTCACCGCGCCTCTAAGTTAAATTTGTGACGAATATAGAGACGAAAAAATATCCCTCGCTAAAAATTTTGTAGCTAAATTCGTCACAAAATGTTGAAATGACGTTTAGAGACGGATTTTGAGAGGAGGAAGTATCCCTCACTAATAGTGAGGAACACTAAATCCGTCGCTAAGCGAAAAAATATTCAGTCCCGCTTTGTTTTTCAGCTTCCCTCCCAATTACTCAGTCCCACTTTTTTTTTATTAAAAAAAAAAGTCCTCCCAGTAACATTTTACCTTTTCTATTTTCCCTTCACTCTCACTTTCCCATTCTCGAAGCCTCCCACTCTCCCACTCATCACTCACGAACCTCTCACTCTCGAGCACTCATCACTCTCACACTCACCATCGCCGTCACAAAAACATCACCACCGCCACTCACCACTCACTACTTACCATCGCCACTCAGATCTCATTTCCATTAAAACTTTTTGTTCGCGTTTTTGCCAAGTGACCACTGTTTACGATCAGTAAGGCTTCATCACCTCTCACCCTCCTCTCTCTCTCTCTCTCTCTCTCTCTCTCTCTCTCTCTCTCTCTCTCTCTCTCTCTCTCTCTCTCTCTCTCTCTCTCTCTCTCTCTCTCTCTCTCTCTCTCTCTCTCTCTCTCTCTCTCTCTCTCTCTCTCTCTCTCTCTCTCTCTCTCTCTCTCTCTCTCTCTCTCTCTCTCTCCCCCCCATCATTGAAGGTATAACATGGAGCATTTTTGTGTTCCTTTCAGTTAAATCGTTAAAGGAAGGTGTGTGGTTTTTGTAGTGAAGGTTTTTTTTTATTTTTATTTTTTTATATATGAGGTTATTTCATTTCATTATTTGCAAATAAGGGTTCATTAAGTAAAGAAGGAGAAATTCCTTTTGGTTGTTTTACAACAATCTTCAAATAGGGTAGGCATTTTTTGTTTTTGGATACTCTGGTGATGATCTAACTTAATAGTTTGGATACATTTGTGATGATTTCATTTAACTGATTTGAATTTTAGAAAAAGATAAATACTTAATGGTCCAATATTTCCCTTCCCAATCATTTTATTTTTTTCAATTGTATTTGTATAATGGTATAAAAAAAGTAGTCATTATTGGTTTTGTTTATATATGTGCCAAAAATATATTGGAAAACATGCCAGGATAAGTAGTTTGACTCCTTTCTTAGCCTGGGCTAGATACAATTTCTCCAACTAGTTTGCTGACGATTATATCCATATCTGCAAATTCGCAACGCTTGTTCTCAATTCGCAACATGAACGTGTTTTATGTCTTCGCATTTGGTTCCTGCATTTCGCAAACCTGTTATTCTCCCAGTTGTGAGGGTGAGGGTGTTGTTAATTGTTTGTTATGTGTGCGATGTTGTTTGGAATGTGTGCATATGATGATGCTTACATCTTTATGTTTAGCATAATTCGATTACTATAATAGTTAGCATATTGTTTTGTTTATAATAGTTATGGCAGATTCACGTTTTACACACATGCACCTTTTTTTGTTTAGCATAATTCGATTACTATAATAGTTAGCAAATTGTTTTGAAATGTCATTCATTTTTTAATTTTTTAATCTGTGGATAAAGTCATGTGTGGACTCTGGTGGCAGCTCTTATTCCACTTTACCATTACGAAGATAAGCATCGCCTCTCCTCCTTTCATTGCAAACCACGCTGGTTACTCCTTTAAAAAAAACCACGCAATACTTCCGTCCAAATCCAGTCGGTGTGGTGCATTGTAACATCCCTAATTTTGGTTAATTTCGTTTTTCTGAAATTAACTAGTGAATTGTTGATCGATAAAATAATAATTCAAGTCATGGACATGTTAAAAGCGAGAAAGCCACATTTAGTTGCTAATAGTATGAATTACGTGGTCGTTTTGAGGTAGAAATAGAATTATGAGAGGATTAGGGGACCAAGGGCATTTTGGTCATTTCCATATCTCTCGAACCCTAACCCAAATTACTCAACACCAAAACATACTCCTTAACTCCACAAGACCACAATCACAATTTTTAGAAGTTAATTATGAGTTAGTGGTTATTTAAGAGTAGATTAAGGTGAAGGGCTAAGTGGAGGGCATTTTGGTCATTTTCCATCCACTTAAAGCCTTGCCCAGCATATGACACAACCAGAAACTTCATTTCATCAAAACTCAGAATCTAGAGCAGTGAGAGAAGAGAGCGAGGGCGAGAGGTGAGGAAGAAGAGGAAACTCCAAGCTCCACCATCATCCATTGCATGTAAGCTTTTTCCACTTCCTTCTTCACCATTTTTCATTTCCTTTCCAATGGTACCACTTATACAAGCTGAATCCTTCTCCTCCTCATCTTGCCATTTTTTATCCTTGAAGCTCAAAGTTGAGTTTTCTCCTCCTTGAAGCATTGCATGTACCATATGAGCCTTGGGAGTGATTTTTAGCAACTTGGTGAAGCTACATTGTGACTAGGAACACCTTGGGGAACAAATTCAGTAGCCAAGGAGCTTAGGTTCAGAATAGGAGTCGTTGAGTTTCGAAATTAGAAGTGTGGAAAGTTCAGTTACGAAGTCTAGACCCGTTCGGTGCGAGTTCGCGATTACGGGGATTGTTCGAGAGGTTACGGTTCGGTCGTTTCGCGAGTTCGTCAAAACGGTGAGTTCGACTCACGCTTAGGATCGTTTTTGTATTTCTGAAATGATTGTTATGTGACCAGTTTTGAGGTGTACTTTCGTTTCGAAAGTTTTAAGAGTCGAAAAACGTTTTTGGAAAAATAACGTTTTACGGTTTTTATCAAATTTTATATGTGATTGTATGGACCGGAGTGACAGGAATATTGCCTGATATTGTCTGTGTTTTTGTTGGATTTTGATCGGAATACGGATTGGACTCGAACGAAGTTACGAAAACGAGAAAAACGGAATGGATTGGTGTATTGACAGAAGCGCACGAATCGTGCGCCTATGGCACACAGATCGTGCACCAGGTTCGCAAATGCTTTTAAAAAGGAATGTTCAGTACGCACGGGTCGTGCGCCTAGAGCACACGGACCGTGCGTGAGCTTCTGTTACTGGACACCGAATTCTCGCTTCGTTTCTCTTTTCGATTCCAAACCTCTTCTAATCTCCTTTCCAACCCTTTGTGATGATTTTTCACTTTTAAGACAATGTTTTTGACATGATTAAAGATGGTTTTGAAAATTTCCCTCAAACCTATAAGTGTTTCGAAAACCGAAAGATAGTACACGTGAGTGGACATGGGCTAGGTTGAAGGTTATGGAACTATATGTTCGGCCAAGTTTATGTTTATGTATTAACATGAATGATATGTAATAAAAAAGGATGAATAAACATTTTCATCAGAGATTGTTGAGGTTTATATATATAAATTATATTGGATACAAAAGACCGCCCAAAGCGGGTGGATATATAAATTATATCAAAAGGATGGGTGACGACCCAGTAGATTAGTATACTAGGGGAGGGGAAGTCATGAGCCCCAGAACCTAGGTCTCAGAGGTTTGAAGCTAGTGGAGAGGTTCGAAGGTAAAGGCAGAGCTTTTACTGGAGATGTACTATGGCATGAAAGGAAAAGATATGTGCACATAGGCCCTGTATGGACTACGATTAAATGAAAAGGAATAAAAGGACCGAGAGTTATTGTGAGGGGTTACAGTAGGACTCACCGAGATAATGTTTAACTCACCCTTTATATGTTGTTGTTTTATAGAGAAACTGGGAAAGAAGAAAGCGACGAGGCACGAGTAGGTGACGTGTTTGAGGAGAAGTTAGAAGACTTGGTTCTTTTACCTTTGATATTGAGTTCCCTTGTGTCTTTGTAACTCGATAGTATGACTTAAATTTGTTTTAAGTTATGTAATCGTTTCCGCTTTTCTTGTGATGGTATTGAACACTAGGTCTTTGTAACTCTCAGAGCTCACGCCGTTTTCACTCGCAGATCTCACTCTCAGAACACGAAGTTCAGATCTCACGCCGTTCTCCGCCTCGCCGTGCACTTCGTTCGCGAACTCGTCGCCACCACTCCACCCTCCGGCGCGCGTCTCTTCTTCGGTCGTGGCTCACAGTTTCATCGCAGTTTGTCTTCTCTACCAGGTGAATCACCTTCCCTTTTCTCTTTGACCTATAAATCTTTTAGTTTCTGCATTTTCTGTTCATATATTTTGTTTAAAGTGGTGATGATGTGTTTGTCTTGTGTTTGGTTTAATAATGTTTTGGATGTTTATGTGGGAAGATGGGTTTTGTTGAGGAAGAGGTTCAGGAAGTTGTGTAAATTGACTTTTTATCCATAGAAAGTGTGTTACGAAACAAAATTTGAAAGCATAAAATATGAGTTGAGCAAAAGTAAAAGTAAATTCGGCTTTCATCACATCAAATCATCTAACCCTTTTGCTGCAGCTCTTTGCTATGGGCAGGAGCAAGAGAGGACACCCTCAGTTATTGTCATCGGTGGTGGAATGGCAGGAATTGCTGCTGCACGTGCACTTCACGATGCTTCATTTCAGGTATTTTACCTATATTGTTTTATGATTTATTCATCCTGGAACTCCTATGTTGCTCTATTGTAGAATCCTCTGGCGAAAGGTTCTCTAACATACATTTGTTATTTGTGGACTGTATTTAATTGATGTGCTCTTTCACACTTAAGAAATGAGTAGCCTGACAGTAATTCATTGTGTTTACCCTAATAATGTAGCATTATGTTACTGAGATGTTTCTTATTTGAAAATTGAACCTGCATATCTTTGTATGTTCACATCCCTTTTTTTATTGAACAACCTGATAATAATTCATGTGTGTTTGCCTCAATATGAAGTGGCAAAATGATGACTTAACAAACACATTCAAGTCCTCTTGTTTGAAACTTTAACCAACATATTTTTGTACCCTGAAGTCAATTAATATGCATTTTCTGAGTTGGGGACTAAATATATGGTGTTTTACTATAAAAAAATTGTCAGGTTGTCCTCTTAGAGTCAAGGGACAGACTTGGTGGCCGAATTCACACTGATTATTCATTTGGCTTTCCTGTTGACCTGGGAGCATCTTGGTAAAGCCTATCTTTATATTCTGATGTATTTACATGTTGGTGAGAATGCAAAATTTTATCCATTAATATCTTTATAAAATGCAACACACATTTCAGGTTGCATGGAGTTTCCAACGAGAATCCACTTGCTTCAGTTATTGGGAGGCTGGGGCTACCCCTTTATTGGTAGGTTATTTATTTATTAATTTGTTTATTCTCCTACTTGTTTTGTTAACCAACTGAACTGTGTTTTACATATCCAATTATCACTTCTTTTGTTTGATTCTGCATATGGTCATTGTTTGATTCTTTTGTTTGATGCAGACAGATAAAGTAAGAAAGGCATCCAGTGATGACATGTCCATACATCGTGGTCTTTCAATTGTTTTCGAAAAGAGTCCGGAATTGAGGTTATTACTCGCATAAAAGTTAATTTCTTTGATGTGGTTATTGGTTTTTTGTAAGGCATAGTTAAATAATATGACTTCCACTCTTTTTTGAAGGTTGGAAGGGCTTGCCCATAAGGTGCTTCAGTGGTACCTATGCAGAATGGAGGGATGGTTTGCTGCAGATTCTGATACAATTTCACTGCAGAAATAGAATATGTGGAAGGTTATGATGAACTTGAAGAGGAAGATGACATAGAAGAATTCCGTGATTTTGCAATTCACGAGTCACAAGGCGATGATGAAAATGGTAACATTTGGTTTACATGCTTTGGTTTAGAAGTTGAACATATTTTTTATATGTATTGAAATAGTGAAATTGGTTATGAAAAATTGGTTATTGAAATATTGAAATAGTAAAATATCTCTTCACTTCATGGATTTTACTTTTAGTTAACTGAAACCTAGATACAAAAGATTCCATATATGCAGGGTATTGGTATTATAGTTAGGACTTAAGTGAGTCATGCTGATGGTTTCACTGAGTTGGGTAGACATAATTAATTGGAGAGTGGTATTATCTTAGTTTATGTTCAACTTCAAAATAACTGCTGCAATTCCTTGATGAGACAAAGCATTCAGAATATAAGCGTACTATCCCTTTTTGTATGATTTTTACTGCTGTATCTGTGTCTTAATTCCATGCATGATGAACATGAAGAATAATGTTAATTTGTTTCAGTTTCTAATTAATTAATATAAGTTTTTTGTGGCTGATTACAGGTGTAACTAGAAGTTCTTATATCTGCTTGTTTCAATTGCTTCAAATGCAATCTCTACTGGTACCAATTCCTCATTCTTTCGCTCTCTTTATTGCTTTAATTTTTCTCTTTTCTTTTGCAAATGAAATCAAATTAGATGATTCATGCAACAACTTTTCTCTTTTGTTTAATTTTCTCTATGAATATTGTTTTCCTAGTTTTACTCTTTTGTTTTTACGATTCTTATCTTATTTTGAGCTTTCATAAATTTATCAACATAGAGAAATTATAAGATTGGAAAGTAACAATGGTTATGCTTGTATTTGCAGCTATTAGACCAACTACTTCATTTTGATTGTTTCTGTTCTCAATAAGTGAGTATGATATATACTATCAGACCAGCTATCACCCTTCTGTTTTCATCATTCATTCTCATGTCAATGTTAATAAAAACAATGAGAACTTATTTATCTGTTGAGTGAGTCAGTTGCTGACTTTATCAGACAAATCATACCTTTTGTGTTGCCTTCAAGAAACATGTCCACCTCAATAATACAACATGAAAGTATTTGCTACATTGATCCAATTATCTATTCTCATGACTTTTGAACTGAATGTACAGAGACACAAGGAAGTAGAACAAGAGCTTGAGAAATCAAATGAGGAGATTCCGCAATATCAAAAAAGATCAGAAGCTGCTGTAGAAGCAAAAGTCCAAGTATTGCAGGAGCTAGACAGCACTAAGAGGCTAATTGAAGAATTAAAACTTAATCTAGAGAGGGCTCAAATAGAAGAGCGCCTATCTGTTGTTGAGGCAAATCTATCTTACAGTTGCAAGGTTCTATTTAATAATAATAATCTTCCCTTAATAATTATCTACTAGTATTAATAAATTATGTGCAAGGTTCTATTTAATTCAGTTTTGAATTTGGTAGGTTCTAGAGAAATGTAAGAACAAATCAACTTCAAGAGACAATGAATTAATTTATTATGTAGTCTGCATTTTTCATGTGATTTCTTATTGTAATTTATAATTGTTTTTCTACTCAGATTTCTTCTCAATTTCACTTTGGCCTTGCCTTTTTCATGTCCACCACTACATCTTTTATGATCAAGGCATGATGATACTTTGATTATGCCTTTAAGTAAGTAGCTTAGAAGTAGACAACTCACAAATACACTACAATTGAGTTAATATACGACTAACAATCTATTTGTTGGAGACTGAGGTGCAATGATGTTTGCAACCTTTATTTCTTACTTTAATATAATATAATTATAATTATATTATTGAGTTATTCTTCAAGTTGTTCAGTTGTTGGGATCAAACATTTCATGTTTCCTCTATCAGGCTTAACACCTCTTCATTTGACATAAGAAATCAAAAACCTACACCACGTGATCAAGGATTGAAAGTTGCAACATTGATAATCAGGGACGCGAAGTCTTGGCCTTGGCTTTGCAAAGCCGTGTTAGTGAGGTAGCTTCCTAGTTGGTTAAACTTAGTAAATACAATAAACATTTTTCATATTCCTGTCACTGATAATTCAAGCCTTTATCTTGCCCTGCACAGGTTTTTGGATTTGACATTCATCCTGGTAAGTTGGTTTTATCTTTGCATGCAGTATTATTATAATTCAAAGGTTCATTCATAGTGGCTTCTATTTCGCAAATAGTGAGAGGAAATAGTATTGTGAAGCCTTCATTTAATTAAATTGATCACAATGATTTCTCTTTAATGCAGGGGATATTGAGTCTATGCACTAATTTACACACTTAACAGTAATGCTTACGTTGTTTGTGCTTTCCCCTATCTTCAGGTTTTGATGCTCTAACAAATTAATGCTCACCCTCTATCTTTTCCATTGGATTCAGATTTAGCCAAAGATAAAATAACAAAGGAAGAAGAAGAAGAACATGACAGAATACTGAACTGAAATCGCAGAAGGAAATCACTCCATTAAGGTACTTTTTTCTAGGGTTTGCTTGAGCTTTGATTTTAAAATGTTTGGTTAGAGTTTTGAATGTTTGGTTAGAGTTTTGAATGTTTGGTATATGAATCTTACTTTGAATAACTTTTCTTCAAATTCAGTTTCCATCTTATTCTCTATTTTCGCTTTCTCTTTTTGGAATAAAATTCATATAAAACAGAAAAATGAGTTTATGTTCATGATATTTGTAGATAAGTTGAATTAGTGAATTTTTGAAGAGATTGATATGCAGAAGTTAATTTGAAGTCACAAAGTTATTATTATTATCTAAAAGTCTGATAGTTATTGCATGCTTTTATTTCTTTCTTCTCAAGTGTTTCATGAAGATGTTCAAATCAATCTGAGCCACTTTTGATTTGTTAAATTTGCAGGTAGAGAAGTTGAAGGATTTGTGCTTGAAACAAAGAGAAGAAATCAAATCACTGAAGAGTGCGGTACTGTTCCCAGATGTTATGAATTCAGAGCTTCAGGAACTTGTGGAGAAGCAAGGCTCAGAGCTGAAGGAAGCAAAACAAGTCATTCCAGCTCTACAACTGCAGGTTTCTTCTCTTACTGGTCAGCTTCAGAGCCTCGCTGAGGATCTCGCAGAGGTATAACTTACATTCTTTTATGAGATGAATATTGAGATGAATATAATAGCTAAACATGATTGCTATTTCATTGAGTTACTATAAATTACAAAAACTGAATTCTTGTTTGTTTACATAGAAAGACATGTTATTATTAGCTATTAGGATGTAATAGGGATATGAATTGATTCTTCATTATATTTGATTTGCTTGATAGGTCATGGCTGATAAGTATTCAGTTTGTTTTCTTTGGCAAATTGATTCTTCTACTTTGCATCTTTCTCTATCACGGATCTAATTTGCTAACTGTGTTGTTGTAGATCAACAGTTAAGTGCAAAAAGCCCTTCAGAGATCAGCAGAATCAGAAAGAAGTAAAGTAAATGGAAGATGGAGGTACCGGTTAGAACAATGGGTAGATACACAGCTTACAAAAAGCAAAGAACTTGAAGATTTAGACTTAGTTTTCAGCTCACATTCTAAAGCTGGTGAAGAATTTGGAGTAAAACAACAACATAAGTGCAAGGGTTTTCTTCCTCTCAGATTCCTTGTTAAGTGCAAAAACTTGTACCTTTCACACTTCAACTTAGATATTTTAGGTTTAGTTTTAGTTTGAAAACTAGTAGTATTATGAAACTATATCATTCATGTTTTATTTGATGAATTAAGACTACTTATGATGAATAATATTTGTAAATTTGTATAGAGTAACTTAATAAAAGTTATTATATAGTAATTTTGTACTTTTAATGTGTTTTGGGTGTAAATGTAGGAAGATTAAACCAAAATCGTATAACCAGGGTGTATATAGGAGATTAAACCAAAATTTGAAAAAAAAAAAAAATTTAAAGTCAGGCGCAATAATGCCTGACTATTTGAAAGAAAGAAAAAAAAACTTTTAAAGTCAGGCGCAATAATGCCTGACTATTTGAAAAAGAAAAAAAAAACTTACGAAGTCAGGCCATAAATGCTTAACTTTAAAACATACTTACGAAGTCAGACAATAATACGTGCTTGACTTTAAATCATACTTACGAAGTCAGACCATAAATGCTTGACTTTAAAACATACTTACGAAGTCAGGCAATAATACGTGCTTGACTTTAAATCATACTTACGAAGTCAGGCAATAATAAATGCTTGACTTTAAATCATACTTACGAAGTCAGGCAATCGCTTGACTTTAAAACTCCTTACATACAAAGTCGACTTAATAAAAGTCAAGCGGGCACCTGACTTTAAATCCCCTTTTCGCTTGACTTTAAATCCCTTTTTTGCACTAGTGTAAGTTTGAAAATGATCACGAATGACATATAGGTCACTACTTATTATTAAAAAGCTACACCGGAAAACAATTAAACATTATCAAACACCTCACGATACACTACATTCTTGGTGGTTCGCATCAAATTCTTATCCTCATCCATAATTAGCAACTTCAATCCCTTTCTTGACTTCACACGTGAAAGTGCAACATAAAGTTGTCCATGAGTGAACACATGCTTAGGTAGATAAATGCCAACTTGTGAGAGTGATTGCCCCAGACTTTTGTTAATGGTCATCACAAAACACACGGTAATAGGAAACTGTCTGCGCCTGAGCTTAAAGGGAAGGCCAGCGTCACTTGGAATAAGATTCATTCTTGGTATAAAAATTTTGTCCCCAGTGTTTTTCCCTGTTATAACGGTAGCTGTTATAATATTCTTGCCCAGATGGTTTACCATTAACCTTGTACCATTGCATAGGCCTGCTGATTGGTCGATGTTCCTCATTAAGATAATAGGTACACCTACTTTCAATAGCAACTTATGATTAGGAATTCCGGAACACTTAACATCATTCAAAAATTCTGGCGTGAATTATTCACTATGAACCTCGCTGTCCTCATCTGATTGACACATAGTATTCGAGTTGAGGTACTCAACTACTTCACGAGGAATTTGAGACAAAACATAATCATTAACATGCTCAACAGACTCAAGAGTTGGAGCTAGAGTAGCCCTCTCTTCAAAAAAGTGATCAGTGTTAATGTTATCTAGGAGCTACGGATAAGCAAAATCAATCAAAGACTGAAGTGGGTTGGTTGAATCCAAAATTAATAAATCTTCAGGAATATCAACATCAATCTCTCCATACTCGTTTGATTGAGAATTACCATCACCAATCTTGAGTAACCAATCTGCAAATTCCCTTATCTCATCTCTCTCAGCCTCTACATTTGAACTACCAAGCCACATGTTGACCGTGAGATTAAGAACTTTACAACTTGACCATATAGACGATGAATTAATTGAAGCAGCAAGTACATCCTGTCTGGATCCTTTCCGTATGACTGGGAGTATTTTTCTGAAGTCACCGCCGAGAACAATTGTCTTACCATCAAATGGTTTGTACATATTTGCTCGATCTACGGTAGACATGATATCCTTTAAGGTGCGGTCAAGTGCCTCAAAACAGTTCCTATGCAACATTGGTGCCTCATCCCAAATGATAAGTTTGGCCTGAATTAGAAGTTGTGCTCTTGGACTCCCTTGACTTATACTACACGTTGAGTCATCCCTAGGAACCAATGGAGCACCAAATGTTGAGTGGGCAGTCTTACCACCAGGGAGCAATAGAGCAGCGATTCCGCTGGATGCAGTGTTCAATACAATATACCCCAGAGAACGTATCAATGCAAACTCAGTATTCCAATAGTATGTCTTTCCAATGCCGCCATAACCATTAAGAAAATAAAAACCACCCCTACCGGATAGCACCGAGTTTGTTATCTCATCATACGCCTTCTTTTGATCATCATTTAAGTTTTGGACTAACGAACTATGTTTTCGTGCCATTTCATCCCTGTTGTAACTCAACTCATCGGCGATCAGCTTATTTTGGTAGTCAAAGCCTTCAACGATTTCTCGGAATGGCAGAGAATAGTCAGACAACGACCGTCCATTTAGATGAAGTAGTTTTTCAATTTCCAGAAGGCACATGTTTTTCAATGCATCCTTTGTTATTTGCAAACCTATTCAAAAATAAAAATAAGAAACTAATTAGTTTATGTTTTAAAAAAATTGTATTCTCTTACATATATATCAATATTAATTTTAATATAAACATACACGTATTGATGAATACCTGGTGTCTCTAACTGTCTTCGTATATTGTATACAATGTCGTCGGCTAGTAGCTTCCATGTTGATTGCCAGACAAATTTGGCCTTGTTCATCGTGTTCATAGATAGTAAAGTCACAAACAAACGTCGTAATTGATTCCGAGACGCAATTTTACTTGCCTCAATTATTGCATCAATGAATTCTCTATCACCATCCAACAAACCCAATTGGAAACACGCTTCTTCAAACGTGGGCTCTACCTTACCATTGACCTTCCGGAGAGACTTATAGCTTGTGCAACCTCTTTGGATGTTTAGCAAAATGCGCAGATAATACTTTTCACCAATACCAGGAGGAACATAATTTATCCTACCAATGCTGTAACCTTTTTTCCTTGGTTGCCAAACCCTGTCTACCGGATTGTACACAAATCTAGTTGGAAACTCTGCGTAAGTCAAGTCCTTACTGTCGGGGTATGTTCTATTAGCTGCGAACCATGCAAGAAACATAGTATCATAATATTGTGCCCTCCAAACAACATTTTCAATGTCTTCATCATCATCGAAGAATACTGTCTGTTCATTAGGGAGATGGAAAGTCGGTCTCTGTACAGGAGGCCATTTCTGGTGAATGTCAAATGCAAGATTTCGCCAGACAGCCTCAGAAGGGGAGACGTATCTACAATCATAAAAATTGCAGATCTCATCAACGGGAGCCTCCGGATTATCTGAACTTCGTAACACCTGTAGAGTTGCACGATCTGGACCTTTGTTGACGTACTTGAAAAGATACTTAATGGAATTGGATTTATTGCAATACTCAACATTGACATGGCCCCAATATCTCATTAGTAATTGAGGATTGTAAGGAACAACAAACCTGTTATTGAAAATAGTGCCCCCGTTTTCAACTGTTATGCCTGTGTTGTGACGTTTGTAGCAAGGATATCCATCTTCATCAATCTTGGTTGACTGAAGAAACGACTTCGGGTAGAACTTGGTACACTGTATACCCTTGGTGCAAGCAGCTTTGGGGTTAGCACGACCACATGGTCCGTGAAGCATATAAGTGGACACTGCCTGGTGTAGATTTGGATACAAATTAGGATCTGGCAACTCTGGTGAGATGACCCTATCTATGTCTGTGGTGGTGTTAAGCTTCTTCGCAGCTGATAACCATAACAACAAATGTGCATGTGGAAGGCCCCTTTTTTGCCATTCAACTGTATACATCACTGTCAACAATGAGAAAAACAATTGTCAAGAAATGGACAAATATCAATTTTTATAGACTAACAACCTAAAAAATGAAAACTGTAAATTAATTTATAACTAATCATTGTATGTCATAAAAGTGAGTACCTGCATCAACCTTCCCAAAAATTTCGTCCGTTTTTAGATCCGTGATATGTTGGTCTAGTTTCATCTTGAATACATGTGATATAATGTCTGGTCTATCAGAAGCTGTTAGACCACGCGGCCTAACAAAATCAACAATCTCAGGCCAACTTGAGTTACAGGTTATTGTAATGAAGAGGTTGGGATATCCGAACCCCTTGCAAATTGCCATAGCATCCTGGCAGTTGTTGAACATGTACCTGACACCTCCTGTAAATTATGGGTGCAATATAACACGTCGTCCAATGGCCGATGCATCAGTTTCTCCTCTAGTAACAGCATCTTGCAATCCAGTCAAAATTTCGGATCGTATGAGTTGCTGGTTGTTGCGGATGTATCTTAGTCTTGAAGATTCAATCATTGTATAGCAATCAACCACAAATTGTTGGAACAATCGACGTGCGTTAACAATTTGGCCGAACTCCACATCCCTTTCTTGAATTCTAAATGCAATGGACTCTCTTAATGTGATTTTTGTCTTTGGGGGATCTAATGTGCCCAGCTATTTGTCTGAGTGGAGTGTTTTCTCGGAAACCATCCTCACCGCGTGCAAATATTAAAGGGTACTGCAGGGGCAGCAAAGAAGTGTGTGTTTCATATACCCTTTCAAACTCACCTGACATATGTTTCACAATTATGTCCCGACCTCTCTCAATGTGGTAATCATCCCCAATAATTAAAGGTGCAACTTCATCGCACGTGGGGATATTATGGGTCCTAGGATCGGTTGACCTGTCTCTAATAAACCTTAAACTGATTTTCTGAGCAGGATGTTGTTCTTGAAGATCACAAACTTCTCTGTATTTCTTTGCGATCACATTGTGCTGATCAACCATTTCTTTCAAATCTCGGACTAATGATTCATCAATTACATTACTTTTGCTGTTAGACCTGAAATTTATTAGTGTAAATGTTAAAAGCTGCAAACATTTAAATGGACATAATAACACCAGGAATATATGATTATTTAAACATTTTCAATAAATAAATATTTTATAAGTCTCTCTCTCTCTCTCTCTCTCTCTATATATATATATATATATATATATAGGAAAGAACACGTAGAAATAGCATGGGGTTAAATTTATAGCCTTGATTTCAAAAATACATACTAAAAAAAGATTAAGGCAGTATAAATAATGGTGGATACCTGAAATGGCTCATTCTGGTTGCGACCTCGTTTTTAGTGTCCCATATGTATAACTGCGCATATTTCGGGGTACTACCTTCAGTGGGCAACAGGCTACCTATGCGATGGTAATTTTGTCCACTCAAGATGTACTGTGGTGGACTGCCTCCATCATTATGTGTTGTAACAACTTTACCTCCTGTTCTGGACTGGACCAGGAGGTCCATTCAGCAATACCAGGAGGTGAATTTAGCAATTGGATATGGATTGACCCAATCATTTTGGCCCATATCCACAACATACAAGCCCAATTAAGGCCATCACACTTGAATGGTTAAGATCGATTCTACTGATCCGACGATCCACAAACGGGCACGATTTCCTATAAATACCGGCTTCCATAGCCTCCATAAGGTACATACTCTGATTCCTAGCTAAATCACTCATCTATTCTCAATACTGACTTGAGCGTCGGAGTGGCTTCGCAGGTGCCCCCAGGCTCACACAAACCTCTGGCAAGGTAGCAGGAGACATCCCAACTGCATTCGATTCAATACTGCAAGGTACAGAACATTGGCGACCACAGTGGGAGATATCTATCTTTCACATCATCACTACTCCTTGAACTTTTCTTTTGCTACTCCATGGCTCCCAGAGGAAGACCCCGGATTCAAAGCGTTGCCATACCCGCACCCCGACCAGAGGGTACTCCTGAGGGAAACGTCGCCAACCTGCTTGGCGAGGGTACCAGTCAGCCTGCCCAGCCCTCGAATGTGAGCCAACTTTTGGATCTCCTGTGCAATCGCACTCAAGCTATGCTGCAGCACGAAGCTCGCCTAAGGCAGATTGAAAGGCGTGTGGCTTCCCTGCCCGAGCAGCCTCCACCCCGCTAGGGAACCCCTCCTCCGAATACGGTGGCTTTAAGACGCCATCGGTCTCTCCCTCGAAGGAATCACGTCCATCGTTCCCCCCCAAGGCGAAGGCACGTACATCGCTCTCCCCCTCGGCAGCGCAGGCACGGAGGATCAAGCTTACCTCCAAGGACCCCTCCATCCCCTCCATATGATATCTACCGGCTTCACGACTCCCACTCCAGGACCTCCTCACGTGCATCCCCTAATTATCGTGAGAGGTCAAGGAGTCGGGTCAATACCCACCTAATGCACCACCGGGGATCACCATCGAGGAGATCCCCCGACCGGCGCAGTTATCGAGATTCAGACTATGAAGACACCTCCCCTCGAAACTCAAGAAGGTTTTCCGATGAAGGACCTTTCACTCGAAGGGTGGATGAATGTCGAATCCCAAGGGCCTTGGAAAAGCTGCCGGCTCTGAAGGTGTATGATGGAACCGGAGATCCAGACCGCCATCTGGCACACTTCTCCCTGATGATGCGCTATAGAGGCGCCAGGGAGCCTGTTCACTGTAAAATCTTCCCCCTCACTCTCGAAAATTCCGCATTAGAGTGGTTTCAAGAGCTAAAGCCAAACTCCATCTCCTCATGGAGTCAGCTGGCGAGAATGTTCACTGCTCGTTTCACTGGCTCCCGATTGAAACCAAAATCTGAAAAGGTTCTTAGGGCAATCAAGCAGGGAGAGAAAGAAACACTTAGAGAATATCTAGAAAGGTTCAACAAGGAGGCTGCCAACGTCAGGAATCTTGAAGACAAGATGAGGCTCTTTTGGATGAAGGATGGCCTCAAGAAGGGAAGCCTGTTTCAAAGGGACGTGGGGGTTAACAAACCCCGAAGCTTGGACGAATTCCTTCGGGAGGCACAAAAGTACATGGACTATGAAGAAGACAACATGACGTACCAAGAGGAAGCCAAGGTCGGCAGTACGTAGGAAGAGCTGGCTTACAAGGCCATTGAAGAACCATGGCAGAAGGGAACCCAAGATGAGGGAATTCCTCTGGAATCCCGACCCTGACAAGGTCGCTTCTCAGAGTACACCCTGCTAAACACATCCCAAGGTGAGATCCTTGCCGAATGCGTCGACGCGGAATTTCGGGACATCAAACAGCCCGAACCTCTCGTGCAAAGGAAAGGCCGAACCTCTAAGAAGTATTGCCGTTATCACAAAGGTTATGGGAACAGTACCAGCAAATGCAACACCCTCAGGGATGACATTGAAGAGATGATCCGCGAAGGGAAGCTCGCCCAATACGTGAATGAAGAGGAGGATGAGACCCGTGACTCTGAACAAAGAGCATGGCATCAGGACCTGAACCTAGCTAGAGCTAGGCCTAGTTAAGAATCTTGTTGTTTGGGCGCAAATGCGAAATGTAAAGCTCGATATGAATGATTAACAAAATTCATTTTGCAATTACAGTTTTTACTTTAGCTCACTAGCATTAACACTTGTTCCAAAGGAAATTCCTTAAAGATCAAGAAAGAAAAAGGGTCCAACTCCATAGTTAGGGTGCCTAGTAATGGAGTCAAGAGTGTCATGGCACGCCAAAACAAGTAAGTGACCTTGGTGGTCACAACCCCTTGGGCGATTTCTATCTGGGCCGAGTCCCGGTAAACTGTGCCAATGGTATACTTCAAGATGATCTTGGTGGTCACAATCCCTTGGGCGAGTTCTATCTGGGCCGAGTCCCAGTAAACTGTGCCAAGGGTATACTTCAAGATGACCTTGGTGGTCACAACCCCTTGGGCGAGTTCTATCTGGGCAGAGTCCCGGTAAACTGTGCCAAGGGTATACTTCAAGATGACCTTGGGGGTCACAACCCCTTGGGCGTGTTCTATCCGGCCGAGTCCTGGTAAACTGTGCCAATGGTATACTTCAAGATAACCTTGGTGGTCACGACCCCTTGGGTGTGTTCTATCCGGGCCGAGTCCTGGTAAACTATGCCAAGGGTATACTTCAAATTGACCTTGGTGGTCACAACCACTTTGGACGAGTTCTATCCGAGCCGAGTCTTGGTAAATTGTGCTAAGGGTATGCTTCATTACAAATTGTCACGGTGGGCGCCGATAACTCAACTACCTAAAGCAAGCCAAACTTAGCGACTATCTACTTGAAAAAATTCTAAGTCCAACGAAAAGGCGCACACGCGAGAAATCACTAGCAAAGCATGAGACCATGAGGTCTTGGGTATCAAGCGCCAAGAAAGGCGCGAAAGTAAAGCAGGCGTGAGACTATGAGGTCACGGACACCAGAGATACCCACCTACAATGGTGCTGTCTAGTCTACAGACCATAACTTTGTTTGTGTTTATCCGATTGAGGCGTGTAAGCATGCGTTGGAAAGCCAAAGATAAGAGCTACAATTCTTTTGTTGAACTCAAAATCCACTTCTGATGTCTTGAAGGCCTAAACTGCGAAATACATGCTTGCGCAGGATACCTATGCTTGGCCTCCCTCTCAATGGTGACCGGACCTCCCTCTGGCTAATGTGGCCCCCCTCTCAGCTTGCCACGTTATTATACAAGTGAGTAGTCACTCCACTAGGTACTCAGGCTTGCTCGTTGTAGACTTGCTCAAACTAGGAGGGCCGACCACCTCCCTAAAAGCCTTCTCGGTCTCCCTCTCTCAAACTAGGAGGGCCGACCACAACATTTCTTCTCATCAGTGTCTCGGCCTAGACACGCTAAGTTTTTGATCCTGAAAAAGTCATGAGACAAAAGGATTAGCATAAAGATAGCACACTTCATTGGTACGAGAGAAGAGATCACAAAAGTAGCATGTGAGGGAATCAAAATGATGCATGGAGTGATGGACTTAGCATGTGAGGGAATCAAAATGATGCATGAAGTGATGGACTTAGCATGTGAGGGAATCAAAATGATGAGTAAAGTGATGGACTTGGCATGTGAGGTAATCACACTCTCTGCTCGTCCCTCAGCTCTGCTCACCCCTCACTCTCTGCTCGTCCCTCAGCTCTGCTCGCCCCCAAAGGAAATTAACGTTTATCAAATGCAGAGACAAGCAAATACCTCAAGTTGGACACTCCGATCAAATGAAGGCCCGTCGCGCTATGATTTTGATCCTGAAAAAGTCATGAGACAAAAGGGTTAGCATAAAGATAGCATACTTCATGGGTACAAGAGAAAAGGTCACAAAAGTAGCATGTGAGGGAATCAAAATAATGCATGAAGTGATGGACCTAGCATGTGAGGGAATCAAAATGATGAGTAAAGTGATGGTAAAATTCACCCTGTGCTCGCCCCCTCACTCTCTGCTCGCCCCTCACTCTCTTGCTCGTCCCTCACCTCCTGCTCGCCCCTCACTCTCTTGCTCGTCCCTCACCTCCTGCTCGCCCCTCAACACCTGCGCGCCCCTCATCTCCTGCTCGCCCCTCAGCATCTGCACGGCCCTCATCTCCTGCTTGCCCCTCATCTCCTGCACGCCCCTCATGAGCTCTGCGCGCCCCTCAGCTCTGTGCTCCCCTCAACTCTGCTCATCCTTCAGCTCTGCTCGCCCTCCTCTCTGCGCGCCTCCTCCCTGCTCGCATCAATCTCTGCTCGCCCTCCTCTCTGCGCGCATCACCCTGTGCTCGCCCCTCACAGCCTGATCGGTCCTCACCCCCTCACACTGTGATCGGTCCTCACCTCCTCACACTGTGATCAGGCCTCTCTTTCAATTGACGAAACCAACCACACCACCAACAAGGCCGACCACAACTCCCTCGTTCTCACCGGTCCTCGCCCTCCCTCGCTCAAGAAAGACAAAGGGTATACCTCATGTATCAAACATAGACAAAATCAAAACAAGAAGCAAAGAAGGTACCTCCAAATTCCTGTTACTGAAGACGTGGTTGGTCTTGGGCGATCAACGAAAACGAAAACTTAATCGGGCCAAACGGAATAGTTCTGGTCGCCCCTCCCTCTTTCACTCTCAAAGGAGCTCGCCTCACACCCTTCCTCTCTCTAAAAAATTTTGGTTTGGGCACTTGACAAGAGTAAATGGGAAAGGGGACCACCCCCTCTTTATACAAGGTAAAAAATGATTAGAAATTAATGGCCATCAATCACCTCGATCAAGGCCAATCAGCAAAAAATGTCAAGAGACGAACAAGATAATTGCGGTGATCAGCCATCAAAATTAACAGGCCCGACGACGGCAAGAGCCGTGAGAGCAGTCCAGTCTGCGAAGGCATCCTTAACGCCAATATCAGGGGGCATGGCACTAGGCGCCCAGGGGGGCGCCAACATCAGGACATGGCACCTCAGCTCGGTGCCTGGTAGAAGGATTACACCAAGGGAGGTGTGAGTCACGGTCGCGGTGAAGAGATCTTATACGACCCGACAAGACAGACGAAGTAACGCTTTGGGTAGATCGACAAAAATTCTTCAAGCCAAGACTATCCTTCAGAATAATCTCGGCTTGGGGGGTAACTGTTCTGGACTGGACCAGGAGGTCCATTCAGCAATACCAGGAGGTCCATTCAGCAATACCAGGAAGTGTATTTAGCAATTGGATATGGATTGACCCAATCATTTCGGCCCATATCCACAACATACAAGCCCAATTAAGGCCATCACACTTGAATGGTTAAGATCGATTCTACTGATCCGACAATCCACAAACGGGCACGATTTCCTATAAATACCGGCTTCCATAGCCTCCATAAGGTACATACTCTGATTCCTAGCTAAATCACTCATCTATTCTCAATACTGACTTGAGCGTCGGAGTGGCTTCGCAGGTGCCCCCCGGGCTCACACAAACCTCTGGCAAGGTAGCAGGAGACCTACCAACTGCAGTCGATTCAATACTGCAAGGTACAGAATACCTCCCATTGAGGTGAATGCAAACATGCTGTTGTATGCCCTAATGTTGTCACACCAGTTTTTGCTCCTAGGATCAAGACCTCTAATAAGAGAACACAACAATTGAGGTGGCTCCTTAAGCAATGGGATGTCGACTTGCCCTTTCTTGCAACACATAGAAAAATCCGGATTTGCTGAACGGTTACTCTTGACTGCTCTCTCTTGAAACCAAAACAACGCGTGACACTCACGACATTGATGAGTTGGAAGACCTAAGTCAAGAGCAGCTGTAAAAACGAAATTGTCTCCATTATTAATGTAGTGATTTCACTTGCCATAAACAATTCGAATATATATGTATATATATATATATAATGAATCGTTATGTATATATATATATATATATATATATATATATATATATATATATATCTTAAGTATACAAAATGTAGATCGTAAAGAACTTACGTTGGGACTCATATTTGTCATAAAGAGTGGAACGAAAACCGGATGCTTGTTGTTGAGTATCTGCGGAAGACAATGGGAAGAGGCAAAAATTTCAGATGTCCAAATTACTACTGAGTTTATATGTAATGACTAACTAAATATTGAATATTGTCATGTGAATACATAATACCCGAACTATGATCTGCTGTTTCGTTTGCGTTGGTTTGATCTTCCATGTCAAAATCAAGTCTGATTATTGGTAATCTGGCGGGTGTTGTACCATGCTGTATTGTTACACCACTTGTACTACGTCTGACTTCATCATGTGTTACCTCAGATTGTATTTTACACGATGTGCCATCGACTGATTAAGAAAAGCCAGAAAATTTTATATAAAATTTTAAACTTGTGTACCGGTTTAGGACACACCAGTGCTTAGTATTATAGTAAATACACACTATAACTATAGAATTGTTAAAGCCTCAGAAAGGATGCTAATATAAACGATAGATTTGCACGATAATATTTGGCCGAATATGTTTTATGTAGGGGGGTAATTTGTTAATGTGAATATGCAAGTTTAATGTTGATCATCTATTTTATGTAGGATAGATCTGAATTTAGAAACAAACATAGATTGATACCAGCCGACATAGACGTGTGTTCTACTGTCTCCGGCGTGTCTATAACATTGCTGGCCCTTGTTCGAACATCAAAGGTAGTGGAATATGGTTGGGGATTTGAACTACCTCCTGTATGATATAGCAAAACATATAATATATATCACTCCTTGTATACACTTAGTAACTTTAGTACGCATAACTAATTGATATGACATGTCAACTTATTACCATTTGTAACATATGAGATATTGGTGTTGTTTGCAGACTGCATAATTCGTTTAGTGTCTTCCGGTGTGAAAGGTTCGCTATTCTCAATCTCTGACAGTAACCTTTTGATGTTTAACCGTTTTCCAGAACACCGTGAGTCAGGCAGAGTATCCTTGACTCCAGACTTCTTTGGCCTACCACGTCGTCTTGGCAAATTAACTGGTAATAAGTATAAGCACTTTATTAGAACAATATACTTGCATATATTGTGTTGAAAACTAAATGGTGATATAAGTCAACCATAAAATACCATTTTGTATGTCAGCAAGAGGGACACATGAAGGTTGTTTGACGGTTTCGTCCAAGAAAAAATGTGATTCATTATGAGCAGTAGTTGGCGTGGTATCTGTTGTATAACAATGAATAAATTTGATTATATGAATCAAACAATTTTTCACAAAACGAAATGGTTGTAGCACGTCGCTCTTATTAATCTGAAATTGCGTAAGCGTAGCTTGGAAGCACTTTGTGCCACTGTATATGTTGTGAAACAAAAATCGCTAGATGTCAACTCTTAATAATAAATTAAGCTGTTCTTATTACCAAAATGACTATAAAAGGAACTACAGTTCTATCGCCTATAGATGCTTGTTTGAACCCAATATTACGTATAATTTATTTCATATAATTATGGACATTTTATAATATGTGTGCTTATTAAATCAACTTATAATTGTTAATACCTGCATATATATGCATCAAATGGAATGGCTGATTTGGATACAAAGATGTTTCAGCGGCAAGATGACACTGAACAGGAGTTAGATGCTCAGACAATGCTGAAATACCTGCTAGAGCTGAAAATAGTGTACACACTACTCATGGTATCCTGAACATAATTGGCAGTATTGAAATGTTCTTTCTTTAGTGGTTTCAAATTGCAAACTTACTTGTATTTGTTTTATGAGGGTCTTTGTTGTCCTTACCATGATGTTGAGATAGTAACCTGTCAAGCGGTGTTTGATCTTGAGGACTCCCGATATCTGCCAAAAGCCTTCTAATCTTTGAACGTGAAGCTGACAAACGTGGGTCTGATGCTTGCTTATTCATAGAATCTGTGGATAATAAAAGCGTACGTATGTCACCACTTAAATTACTGATTTAAACATATAATGCCCTACACATTTTTATTAAACATAACTTAAATCTAATAAATTGAGTATTTATTGTACCTGGACAATTACTTGTGGGTGTCTTTTTTGGCCGCCCACGTGGCCTACGATTACTTACTGGTACTAATGAACAAAATCATGTTGTCATTGTTCCACTAATAAACACAAATCCAACAGCGTATTATGTAGCAAATGAATGTGTATAAATTACCATGATTAACCTCAAATAGAGGGGCACGTGACTTTGCGTTAGCATTCCAGTCATCTACCAATCCATAAATTCAGTAATAGTTGTCCCATTCACAGCTTATGACGAGATTATGTATGCCTGAAACATGTCTTAAATGTCTATTTCATATTACCATATACTATTAATACGAAAATCAAAATGCCTAACCTTAATTTATTTCACTTGCCTTGCATTGTTGGGTATCACGTGAACCATGAACTTGTATCTTTGTAGGTGTTTGATCATTACCATTACTTTCTGTGAAGTTGTAATAAATGAGAAGACATATTTTTCGCATCCTTTCAATCTAGTATAGATGAGTTAAACTAATTTGATGCAGGCTAACCTATATAATGTCGCTTGTTACTTAGGTGGGGATATTGTTGAGCCTTGTTTTTTGAAGCCGGATCAGAGTTCCCCGTCGCACGGGTCATGTTGCAATTCTTCTCCAAAGGACTGTTCCTTGCTAGTTCTACAACAGTGATGGTAATTATGCAACAACTTCTATGATATACATTAATTTATTAGAACCAATTGTATATTTTGTGTACTCTATACATAACTAAAAATATGAATCGAAAATCAGGAATGTCACTTTAGACTGACCTGTGCGCTTGGAAACCTTGATAGAGTAGAGAACATGAAAACACGCCTAACAACACTGTTGGATTGTTTGTGAAATCGCTACAGGATGAGTTTACTACTAAGTGACTGATTTTCACTAATGGAAAAAAGGCTTTTTATATCGGTTAAAATTGACATTTCATATCGGTTCCCGAACCGATGCCGAAAAAGGAGATATAAAAAATAGGGACATTTCATATCGGTTCTTGAACCGTTATGAAAAGTTTTTTTATATCGGTCGCCCCTAAAACCGATATGAAAAGTCTATTTTTTTAAAAGAAAGAGACTTTTCATATCGGTTCCCATAGACAACCGATATGAAAAGTCTTTTTTTTTTTTAAAAAAAAGAGACTTTTCATATCGGTTTTCTATGGGAACCGATATGAAAAGTCTCTTTTTTTAAAAAAAAAAAAGTGACACCAATGAGAGAACAAACCAAACAGTTATCTTATATAGCTGTAACTGGAGTGGAACTCACATTAACAGGCATATCCATACAAATCTATACAAAAACTACAGTAAAACTTACACAACACAACAACCAAAAAACAACTAAGCTAGTTCTGGCACTAATCTCTGTGTTGTTCCAAAGGATCCAAGTTCGTCCTTACAGTACCTAAAAACAATGTTGGATCTTGAGGAATTATACCAAGCTTAGATCTTAAATCTTGCAGGCCAATTCTTTGCAATATGTACACCATCGATAAGTATACATCCTTCCAAAGGCTCCACCACTCGAAAAAGGGCTTGAGTTGAATATTTTAAATGTCTTTAGGTGGGAAAATCCATATGTGAATTAATGATTAAAATAAATTCTTTAGCTGAATTCGTGGGTCAGTTTATTCTCTAAAGTCAATTGTTTATTATAAAAGTCCGCATTTAATAGACAATATGTGTATTTCCTGGTTCTACAATGATCGTACCTGATCAATACGATGAGTTGTTGCTGTTTGATGATTCTGCTCGGTCGCTGGGACGAAGGACCGAGTGGTAGGCCGCACGCGGGTGGTACCTGCAAAGGCACTCCAACGCTCAAGTCAGAGGTGCTTCAACGGGCAGGGTCACAAGGTGAGTAAAACGTACCTGAAGCCACATGCTGGTGTGGTATATATAACGCTGCGCGTTCTAGCCGTTGCGCAATTTACGGGACCGGCCGCATCTCGCGGAGCAAAGTAGATATTGGGCCGCGATGGGCCTGTTGGACGAATTGGCCTTCGAGCCCACTCCAGAACAGTTTCCCCCCAAGCCTAGGTCGCCTGGGGGCGGGCTAAGGCTTAATTCCTTGCCCCCCAGCGTGGTCACAAACGACCGTTCTGGACTGACGACTGGTCGAACATAATCTGGCCGATCGCTAATTTGTTGATTGCATGGTCGCTGCCACGCGGCCTGGTCACACGGGGCCAGGTGCCGTCTTGGAAGTGATGCCTGACAATAAATCGTGTTGAGTGCTGAGGCGACAGTTACTTTAATGAAGTGACGTTTAGAGACTCGAGGAGTTTTAAGCAATGATGGTATATGAAGAGTCGCACCTCTTCACTTCCGGCCCATGGTGATGGTTGGCCCATTATATATAGGGTTCAAGGGGCACATCATTTACGCGTTTCTCTGAATTCTCCTCTGCTCTCGCTGATCGCTCGCTTCTGCCAAAGCTCGCTCGCTTCTGCCAAAGCTCGCTCGCTTCTGCCAAAGCTCGCTCGCTTCTGCCAAAGCTCGCTCGCTTCGCTAAAGCTCGCTCGTAATCATCTTGCTCTAATTCCAGGTAACTGCGACCGCTCTTACTTTATTTGAGTTTTTATGTTCCACCTGATGGAGGGGGTGTCAGGTCTGGGGACGACCATGTCGCCCCTTCCCACGCGCGAGTAAGACCCTGACTGTTATTCCCCTCCACAGGTTCATTCTGGCGCGGACTAAACAAACCCGCCGTATATTTGGAGTCCCGGCCGTTTCTCTTGCGCAAAATATGACACGACCAGTGGAACAGAGTCCTGCGCACGCCCGGTCGTCTTCTTCCAGTGACGAATCTTCTTCCTCTGGGTCTTCGACCCGGAACTCGACTTCATCTAGCAGGTCCGGAACGCGGCCGGACAGAGGTGGGGTCCCGTACTCCAAGGTTGTGGTTACTGATACTACAGAGAGCAACGCACGGGTTGCCAGTGAGGAAGGTGTTGACCATGCTGCGACCGACGTAACCGAGGCGGCCGAAAGAGATCAACAGGGCGACCATGGAGAAGATCCTGAGGTTGCTGCTGCAAAGGATATGTCTTGGGTTTCTCTCAACCTGAGAGGTCAGCGCAGCAAGATTCAACGGGGGAGCCAAGACCTGGAGTTTCTTGCGACCGAACTAAATGAAGGTTGGAGGGTAGAAGGTATGGCCAAGGGGGAAGATATTGCGGCCTGGACTGACGTGTTAAAATTCACAATGTACCGCATCGTTTTCGAACGCATGGGTATAATTCCACCATTCACCAGGTTCCAACGCCAGGTTCTAAGGTATCTTCAGGTCGCCCCTTCTCAGATGAACCCGAACGCTTGGGCGTTCCTGCAGGCGTATGAAGATGTCCTTGTGGTTCTGAGACGACCGGTCTCCATACGACTGTTCTTCCATTTGTTTGAGATGAGCTATATTTATGAAAAAGGCTCCAAAGGCGCCCGCAAGGAAGCGGTCTCATTCAAAAACCGGTCAACATACAACTTCTTCAAGCCCTATATGGAATCGTTGACGACCGGGTGGAAAAGGGAATTCTTTTGGGTTGTTCCTGAGTCGGCCGAGGCCCACAGAGGTATCGCCCAAATGTCGAATGATCAAGAAGGAACCCCCCTGTTTCCTACGGTGTGGAGTTTTAACCACTTCTCCAAAAAGCCGGGCCAGTACGCTTTCAAGGACGCTGATCTTGACGACCTGGACAGGGGAACGATCCATAGATTGAGAAGGGTTGCGTCCCTAGTCCCTGAGGGTCGCATCAAGGTTAAAAACGTTGTGGATGCTCGTTCCAAGAAGAACGTCAAGGCCGCTCTTGGTCGGTGGTCGCTCACACATTTAATTTTCTGTCACTTTGTTTTGTTAACTGTTTCTAACCATCTGCTTTTGCCTTTGCAGTTAAGATGACCAACATGAATGACTTTGACCTGTTGGAGCAATGGGCGGCCGAGGACGGCGATACTTCGCCCGCCCGCGTCATACCTGCGGCTCAATCTGGGGGTACGCCTCAAACTGCTGTAACTGGATCTCAGCCTGATCGTCAGGCTCCTCGGGCGGGAACACCAGCACAAGCCATTGATCTGAGCAGCCCACCCAAAAATCAAGGAAAATCCAAGAGGAACAGATCGGTCGATGATGGGGGCGAGAAAAAGAAGCACAAGAGTGGAAAAAGCCACGGGCACATCCGGTCGCCCAACATCGACCTGCTTGGGTTGGGTGATGAAGACTGCGCTCGTTTCAAGGAAGAACCTTTCGAGGTGATGGCCGAGGCAATGAAGGCCGCTGGTATTCTGTTCAAGAAATACCAAGATGAAGAATCAGATCGCCTGGAAGGTAGGCGCCTTGCCCATAGATATTCATTCCTTGAAGACGACCTAGTTGATAAAAACTTTAAATTGAATTCTGCCTTGTCATTGCTCGCAGAAATGAGGGGCGAGCGAGACGACCTGCTCAAGAAAATGAAGGAGCTCGAACCGAGAATCGAAGCGGCCGCTGACAATGAGAGGAAGCTTGTCGAAGCAGAACGCCAGCTTGTGGCTGCTGTCTCTGCTCAAACACTGGCCGAGTCTGCTCTGGATAAGGCGGTCGCTGACAAGGAAACGGCTGAGAAAGAGGTCGAACGCCTCTCTTCCAAGAATCAAGAGCTGTCTAGTCAGGTCGTTGGGTTGAAAACTGAGCTGGATGCAATGGAGGTGGAAAAGAACAATTTTAGAGGTCGCTACAAGGACGTTCTTGACAAGGCGAAGGGAGCTGCGGAGGGTCAGTTCGAAAATGCGGTCGGCCAGATCAAGATCCTCTACCCTGATCTGTATGTCGATCGTGAGATTGTGCAAAGCAGCCATCGCGCGATCGATCAGAAGATCGTCCGCCCCAAGAAGATGTCGAAAGGGAAGGTCCTTCAAGAAGAGGCAGTTATCTACCAGGCCCCCGGCGACTCTTAACTTGTAATTTCTTTTTTGAATTGTAATCTTGGCCCGCCTGCGAGCGGTGTTTGAATTGGCGCCCTGGCTCCGACCAAGGCGTCTTCGCTTGTAATCAATGACAATTTTATCATGAATATGACCTGTTTAATCGCTTTTGTATTTCGATTTGATTCTTTTTACTACGGTCGGTCGCGACCTTGAATTTCTTATGGGTCACTGTTTATTCGGTAACACTTTTTCAGGCCGCTCGGCGGCTATCGTTTGGGCCATTCGATGGCACTCTTTTAGGCCGCTCGGCGGCTTTCGTTTGGGCCATTCGATGGCACTCTTTTAGGCCGCTCGGCGGCTTTCGTTCGATGGCACTCTTTTAGGCCGCTCGGCGGCTTTCGTTTGGGCCATTCGATGGCACTCTTTTAGGCCGCTCGGCGGCTTTCGTTTGGGCCATTCGATGGCACTCTTTTTGGCCGCTCGGCGGCTTTCGTTTCGGCCATTCGATGGCATTCTTTTTAGGCCGCTCGGCGGCTCTCGTTTGGGCCATTCGATGGCACTCTTTTTGGCCGCTCGGCGGCTTTCGTTTGGGCCATTCGATGGCACTCTTTTAGGCCGCTCGGCGGCTTTCGTTTGGGCCATTCGATGGCACTCTTTTAGGCCGCTCGGCGGCTTTCGTTTGGGCCATTCGATGGCACTCTTTTTGGCCGCTCGACGGCTTTCGTTTCGGCCATTCGATGGCATTCTTTTTAGGCCGCTCGGCGGCTCTCGTTTGGGCCATTCGATGGCACTCTTTTTGGCCGCTCGGCGGCTCTTGCTTGGTGAGCGACCGTGCATACAATTTGCGTGAAAATAAAGTACACAAGTCGAATTTTAAGGTCGGTCCTCGGTAAAAAACCCCTATGAGGAAAAAGAGCGACCGCCTGTTCTTTATTGATCAATTGGTTTTTACAAAATACTCAACTAGTTAGCATTCCAAGTTCTGGGGGTGGTCGCCCCTTCAGTTAATTCTTTAGCTCGCGGGCTAAGTCGTCGTCGTCGTCCTCAGGGTCGCTATCTGGGGCGTATCGAGCACCCAGGTCGGTCACATTGACCTGATGCCCTTCTCTGAGATTCTGAGGTTTAGCATTTTACCGCCTCCATATCACAAATCTCTTGATAGAGGAAATGGCTCCTCCTGGCCGCTTCCATGTCGGCCATTACTGTCACGACTTGGTCGCTTTTACTGTAGAATTTCATCTTTAAATGAACAGTTGAGGCTACGGCCTCCAATTTTCCCAGTGTTGGCCGGCCGATGATGCAGTGGTAACACGATTTGATTGGTAGAACTAAGAACGTTGTCCTGACCGTCCTGTATGACGCACTGCTGTTCGTATCATCTCCAAAAGTAACAAGCAATTCTATCGTCCCCAGGGGGTAGGTGGTCGCCCCATTGAACCCGGTCAATGGGGTTGGTACTGCTTGTGGAATAATTTCGCTCCTGTCCACGTTTAACTTGTCAATCAGTTCCTCAAATATGATGTCGGCCGAGCTCCCTTGGTCGACCAGTATCCTTCTGACCTCAGTGTTGGCCATTACGGCAGATACTACCAAAGGGACGTAATTATTAACTTTGCCATCGAGCAAGTCTTCATCCCCAAAGGAAATGGGCGGCCTATTCGAGGTCGGCCGTGGGGTTGAAGTTGAGCCGACCATCATAAGTTCATTCCACTTCCTCTTCGTTGCCTTCTTGGACTCTCTGATATCCAACGGATTACCTCCATGGATGACCATGGCTACATTGCGGCCCTTCGACTGTCTGGGGTCGCGATCTTCCTCAGAATCGTTACGCGCTCGCTCGACCGTTGAGTTGACGATCGCTTTGCCTCTGTCATTGGAGGGTTGGCCAACGGTTCTTTCTTCAGGGCGATCGTTACCTTCATCTCTGATATACTGCCTCAACTTGCCTTTCTGAATGAGATCTTCTATGTCATCTTTTAAGGCCATACAGTCATTGGTATCATGCCCCTTACTCTTGTGGTATCTGCAGTATTTCTTGGTAGGCCGACCTCCTTTCTTCAACACTAAAGGATCAGGTCGCCTTACCCCAGCGAACTCATTGTTTTGGCACTCCGTGAAGATCTGTGCGATCGGAGTGTTCAAATTTGTGCGATGCTCGTACTTCTTGGATCGATACTCGGGCTTACTGTCACGATAGTTTTCTTGCCCCTTGACCGGCCTGCCATTCTCTTCCTTTTGACGGGCGCGGGCGCCCTTATCGGCGGCCAATTGCTCTTCATAGCCCATATGGTCGTTGGCCCTTCTAAGGAACAGGCCGAGGTCGTGGTAGCGGTTCAAAGAGAACTCTTCAGCAAATCTGTGGTTCTTTCTTATACCACGTTTGAGATATTTCAGCTTGTCTGTGTCTGATAGGTTGCGGACTGTGTCAGCCTCTGTCATGAACCGGTCGATAAACTCCCTCAACGATTCATTCTCTCCTTGGATGACCGAGTCCAAGTGCTCTTCATAGCGATACTGACAACGGTTGGCTGTATAATTGGCCAAGAACATTGCCACAAGACCTTCCCAAGAAGAGACGGAGTTAGGACGCAGGGATTCCCACCATTCTAACGCCCGGCCTTCGAGTGACTGAGGGAATAGTCTGCACTTCATCGTTCGGCCTAGCTCTCTGTAGCTACAGTAGTTGTTGAAGTACATGAGGTGCTTATCTGGATCCCCACGGCCGTTAAACTTATTCATGTTTGGGGGCTTCCTCAGGTCCCTTGGGATGCGATATCGCCTAATTTCGCTGGTGAAAGGCCCTTGTCCGGTCGGGATGGGATTCTGCCCGTATGGCTGCATGGTGGCATAAGCTTGGTCGACGGGCAAACCGTAAAGGCCGACCGGCTGACCAAGGAGTCTGTCAGCAATTGGAGGGGGTCCATGGTATTGTGGAGCATGTGGCGACGACCGTCTTCTAGGCCGCTCTGAATGATTCCTTCTCGGTCGGCTGATGGCACGGGAGACATCTCTAATCTCCCCGTTACGGTAGTCGTCAAACTCCTCGTATGAGTCCCACGACCTGCTTCTTGACCGGCGGGATCCTGAGGACTCGTTTGACGAGTATCTTGTTGGCGACCCTTCTGGTCGGTAGCTTGAGTCAGCATAGTAGTAATCTTCCTCGGGGGAACGTCGGTGGCGACTTCTTCGATGAGGGGGCGACCTGTGATCGATCTCCCTTCTTGAAGGATTGCGTCGGGATACGCCTCGACGAGTAGGAGCTTCTCTCCGTGGTGGTGAACGATGGGGCCGGGATGGTTGCCCTCGGTGACCGCTGTCCGCACGCGGGCGGATTGAGATCGAGCCTCTCTCATAGCGTTCGATCAGCTCGTCTCGATCAGCAATCACTTGATTCTTTTGCTCCAGAATTTGTATAAGTGCCTGGGTCACATGCTCTGGCAATGCTTCTGGGATTCCAGCTTCGGCCAGCTCGGCCGGTAGTTGCTGGACCGGTTGGATAACTGGCCCGCGGCCTCCCTGTACTGAGGGATCTTGGCGAGGCTCATCTTGTGATTCATGAACGGTCACAGGCACGCCCTCTGGGGTCCGTTGAGGTCGGTTCTGCCCAGAGGTGTTGAGCCTGGAAGAAGTGCGTTTCTGGCGTGGCGGCATGTTTTGATGTGGAATAGCGCTCGGGCCTCCCACTGTGGTCGCCAATTGATCGTACCTGATCAATACGATGAGTTGTTGCTGTTTGATGATTCTGCTCGGTCGCTGGGACGAAGGACCGAGTGGTAGGCCGCACGCGGGTGGTACCTGCAAAGGCACTCCAACGCTCAAGTCAGAGGTGCTTCAACGGGCAGGGTCACAAGGTGAGTAAAACGTACCTGAAGCCACATGCTGGTGTGGTATATATAACGCTGCGCGTTCTAGCCGTTGCGCAATTTACGGGACCGGCCGCATCTCGCGGAGCAAAGTAGATATTGGGCCGCGATGGGCCTGTTGGACGAATTGGCCTTCGAGCCCACTCCAGAACATACAACTTCCTAAATGGTTAGTTTATATTTTGCACTTTTTATCTCCCCCAATCATGGGTCCATTCCTAAGTGATAACCAATAGTTTTTTTTTGTTTTAACAATGCTTTGACCTGCGTTTACAAATAAATGTTTTGGGAATATGTAGAACCAAGACTACATAAATTAAGAATGATGGCGAACAGGTGATGATTTGCTTATATTGAACAACATATACATTGAACTGCACATTTATCGATGCTTTTCCTGAATGAACAGGTGCTGGACGGGTCAATAATGATTTGCAACTATCAATTTTGTGTTCACATACCATTCATACTCGGATCAATTAATATTTGGGCTGATATCAGTAGGCAAGGTTCTAAATAGCGGTCGCGGTTGCGGTCGCGGTCGCGTTAAGGCTTTCGCGGTTTCGGCTGTTGCGGCTGTCGTGATACGTGTTGCGGCCGTCGCGGTGTGAATTGTTCACGTATTTCACAAATTATGCAAAACTTAATGGTATTATTATAGAATGATGTATAACAACTTATAACTAATATTTTCTCACTTATATAAGATATCAAAGATAATTAAAAGTGTTAAAATGGGTAAATTTTTTATAATGGTTAATATAAGTAATTTATTAATAATGTTACTCTTCCCCATTTTCTCTTCTTCTCGTTCCTCTCCCACACACCCACAACCTAACATTATTCACTGAAAAACTTTTCCAAAACGAGATCTGTTACAGAAACAGAGGAGAGAATAGTGGTGCTGCTGTAGGCGTAATGTAGTTGAAGCAACACGCAGTGCAGTGCAATGGAGGCCAGTGGCAGATCTTGCCCCAAATATTAAGGGGAGCCGGTAACAACTAACTAAAGTATTATAAGTGAAATTTATAAGAACAAAATAAAATTTTACCAAATATTTATGAGAAGTGTGAAAAACTATTAAACAATAGGGAATAAAATATTAAAAGATCTCCGTCAAAAAAATATATTAAAAGATTTTCAATTATAAAAAAGTTAAAAACATGTGGTGTCTTTTACCTTCTCTCCCATGGTCTCGACAGCCTTCTATTACATTCCTTTCATTTCACTTAAAAATTCCAACACTGTCATATTTCATTTATCCTCCCTCATCTTCACCCACTCATCTCCAGTGCATTCCCTTTCTTATTTCTACAACTACTACAAACAAAGACACGCAAAATTGAAAACACAGACTAATGTTGCAAAACTGAGGATGGAAACTTAACAAAAATTGCTTCAAAGATCAGATCTTCAAGCTGCTTCTGCTTTCTCATCTTCAAGCAGTTTGTAGATTCCCTGTTTTACGGCATCCTCTTCCACTTTCTCTCATGTTTATGCATTTCAATTAGGCAGAAGGCCCGTCGCGGCCGTAACGGTGTTAAAACGCGGCCGTCGCGGCCGTAATGGCGTTACGTTGCGGTCGTACTGGCGTTACGTCGCGTTTTTTCACGTGATTTTGGTTCACCCCGTGATATCGGCGCATAACGGAAACGGCCGCCGCCGATACCGTTTTGTCGCGGCCGTTTTCACTGTCGCGGAACGTTTTTTAAAACCTTGTCAGTAGGTATGTTTGTACTCTTGACCGACTTGCAGAACTACATGTAATAGTATCCAACACACTAATGTTGCTCTCATATTGTTTTGGTGATTAATACTAGTAATTGGTTATCTCCATGTCACTAAATAATATTAGATTAAAAATAGGAGGATCAAAATATAGCTATTAAACAGTAATTCCCAAACGAATATAGAATCCATACTTAAACAAAAATCCACGACCTTTCGTGGATTTAGTCAGATTTTCATGCCTGAAAGTAATTTAGAAGCAACAAAGTGCAATTTAACATAACCAAACTGATTGAAACATGTTTCCCAAAAATTGTATTTTATAAAAAAGACATAGGTAAAATACAACAGCTGAGCAAAACTACTTCTCCATTGTAGCGACCGAAAAATCCGGGAAAGGATTCCTTGAAGGTTCAAAAAATGAAGCCGCCATCAAAGTTTAGTTTAAGGGCAAACATTGGAAAATCCCTTTTGGAATGGATAAGGGTCCTTGGGACCAGATAAGGGTTCGGGAGTCGGTTATGCGTGGGTAAGGTATTAGCACCCCACGACATCCTTCCTAATGAAGGTTACCTGCTAACTAGTTGTAGGAAAGAATATTAATTTTGAAAATGTGTATTTTACCCTTTTATTGTGAATTAAAGGAAACTAAAAGAAAGAAAAGAGTTGATATTTTTTGAATTGAAGGAAAGGATTATTTAGGAAACGACTAAAAAAATGTTTTTTATTAGTGCAATTGACTGAGGTCGGCCGCCCTCTGCTCCTACGTATCTCCTGGTAGAGAATCAAATCACACATAGATCTTGGGTAGAAAAAGGTTTGTTGGTTGGTATTTTTTAATATAGGGGTTTTAGGATTATTAAGCTGTACAGCTCATCCGTCCTAGAACGATGACTAACTCGTCTGTACAGTCGACTTAGTCCCCTATTTTATAAAAATGGAGTTTTTGGAGTTTGGAAAATGGTTTGATGTGTGTTGGTTTGATTTTATTTGAATAGGGATTTTAGGACTCTTGAGTCGTATAGTTCATTCATCCTAAAACGATGACTAACCCGGCCGTACGACCGACTTAATCCCCTATTCGTTTTTTGGAAAACAAGGTTTTTTAATTATATATTTTTTTAGGGGTTCTAGGACTATTGAGCTGGACAGCTCATTCATCCTAGAACACTAACTAACCCGACTGTACAGTCGATTTAATCCCCTATTTTGAAGACTTGATTTTTTTTGGGAAGAAAGAGAAAAATGATATGTATATTGGTATTTTGATATTATTCATTTTATGTAGGTATTTTAGGACTCTTAAGCTGTACGACTTATTCATCCTAAAACGATGACTAACCCGGCCGTATAGTCGACTTAGTCACCAAGAATCATCATTAACATCATGAGTAAGTATATGAGATGCAACCCACACCAACGGGCATATGCATGTGGTACCAATCATCACCAATAAAGTAGCCACTAAGGGCATCATCACCTGTATGAGCATCACCATCATCACCTATAGCTCCAAGGCCGAAGCCGTCATCACCAAAATAATGCATATGGAATGCATGCAACTCCATGTACAACACATCAAAACAATCAACAACAATGGTCATCTATGTGACACACAACAACACCAATATTAATAATTGGTCATAGACCCATCACCTGTCACCTTAGCCCATAAAAATAGGCACATCACCTAATATATCATCCCCTGTTATATCATCACCAAATATCAGCAATCATCACCAATACCTATAGGACAGTCTAACAACTTGACTAACGACCACCGACACCAAGGACAACAATAAATTTACAACATCAGTGACAACCACAATTTTACAACACCGAGACTTCGACAATTGAAAACACTAGGAACAATACCAAATTACAGCAACAACGACAATAGCTTAAAAAAAAACAGCAACTTAAAATGGTGACATCAACAGTGATTTTCAGGAAAACAACAACATTTGTTCACGGTGACAGCAACATTATTTTTAGAAAAACAGCAACATTTTGCTCACTTTGACAGCAACATTATTTGGGAAAAACAGCAACATTTTGCTCACTGTGACAGCAACATTATTTGGGAAAAACAGCAACATTTTGCTCACTGTGACAACAACATTATTTGTGAAAAACAGGAACATTTTACTCACTGTAACAGCAACATTATTTGTGAGAAACAGCAACATTTTACTCACTGTGACAGCAACATTATTTGTGAAAAACAGCAACATTTTACTCACTGTGACAGCAACATTATTTGTGAAAAACAGCAACAATTGTTCACTGTGACAGCAACACCAATTTTCAGAAAAACAGCAACAATTGTTCACTGTGATAGCAGCACCAATTTTCAGAAAACAGCAATAATTGTTCACTGTGACAACAACACCAATTTTCAGAAAAACAGCAACAACAACAAGACAGAAACTGGTGCCCAGCAACAGGGCGCCAAGTGAGACAACAGCACAACAAGAAACTGGCGCCCAGCAGCAGGGCGCCTAGCAGGCAACAACGACAACAGAAACTGGCGCCCAGCAATAGGGCGCCTAGTGCAACAATGGCAACAGCAGACTTGGCGCCCAGGAGAAGTCGCCTGGCACAACAGAGGCAACACCAGACTTGGCGCCCAGGAGCAGGGCGCCTAAGACAACAACAGCAACATCAGGCTTGGCGCCCAGTAACAGGGCGCCTGAGACAGGAACAACAACATCAGGCTTGGCGCCCAGGAACAGGGCGCCTGAGACAGCAACAACACTGGGAGCCTAGGGCGCCAGTTTCAGCAACAGGAACAACACTGAAACACTACTGGGAGCCTAGGGCGCCCTTCACAGCAACACAGAATTACGCAACACAGCACTGGGCGCCTAAGGCGCCAACTCCAGCAACCAAGACAGCATCACTGGGCGCCTAGGGCGCCATTTCCAGCATCAACAAAAACGAAACATCATGACTGGGCGCCTAAGGCGCCACATTCAGCAACAACAAAACAGAACACCATGGCAGGGCGCCTAGGGCGCCAAAATCAGCAACCAAAACCACACCGCCAAATCGCACCAAACACCAAACACCAAATTTTCACCATGATCATTCATCCAAACATCAAATCGAAATCATCACAATATATTCAAACATCACTAAAACAACATCAACAATATCAAAGAGGCAACATGGTCCTATCTCCCACATAATCCCCATCATATACCCTATTATAAGGATAGAACCCACGCTTACCTTGGATTTTGCCGAACACGATATCTCCTTGCACGAAACTCCGAAGAACCACCGCAACAGAGCTCCTCTCCTCTTTCTCCTTGTGCGCCGTCTCCTTCCTTTCTCTCTTCTCCTCTTCACAACTTTCTTTCTTTTCTCTCCAAAAATGCGCTAATGACTAAACCCTAGCCAAGTACTCTCCTTCATGCGCCTAGGCCCTTGGGCTCTTGGATCACGGGCCCCCGACTACTACTCAGCTAATTACTAAGCATCATCCCCTAATTTAAATAAAACATCAGTTTATTAATTATTAAATATGACTATACTAATAAAATGCCTTAATAATTTAATTAAAGAAATAATTAAATTATTTGGGCGTTACAACTCTCCCCCACTTAAAATATTTCGTCCTCGAAATTTACCTGGTTCAAACAGCTCGGGATAGGATTCCCGCATTTTGCTCTCCAGCTCCCACGTCATGCTCTCTCCGGCAGCTCCTAGCCAGACTACCTTCACCAACGCAATCTCCTTGTGATGGCCTCCTTGTTGTGGAAATTGGCCATTTCTTTGACTTTCAGTATAGATTCTGGTTGTAACTTATATTTTTGTATTTTTGGGTTTAAGATGGATGGAATATGGGAAAGAAATGATATGAATTTCGTGGGTTATGTGATGGATAATTTTTGAGCAGATTTAAGCTAAACAAAAGAAATAAACTCTTGTTTAATACGTGAAGAAGATGGGTGTGAAGGTTAGGGGCGCCACCTTGGTCTAATCCAAGACAAGGATAAGCCTATGAATGTGAGGATCACCACAAGAAAAAGATTTCTTGATAAGATCGAATAAACTGGTCCAATCCAGAACCAAAGAGTATGAACTCAAAATCTTTGATAAAGTCTTTGTTGGAATTTCATTGACACATAAACTCCTTATTTATAATAAGGGAGGTTCTTGTTGAATACAAAGGAAAAGAAATAAAGGCTATCCAAAAATTACAAGAATACTAGTCAAAACAATTGCAAGAAAATATCCTAGTTGATTTGGCATTGAATTCGCCATTAATGATTAGGATCTTGCATTTCCGTTTTGCTCTAATTGTCTTTGATGTGCCATAAATGACTTGGATCTTGTAATTCCTTTTTCCTCTGATTGCCTTTCTTGATTAGCAAGTTTGCTTGATTAGCAAGTTTGCTTTCCTTGATCAGCAAGTTTGCTTGATTAGCAAGTTTGTTGACTCCATCAACTCACAATAATATGCGCCACACACACCACTTGAAGTGGATTAAACACACTAAAAAAATAACTTGAAATGAAATAACTTTGTAACACCCCGATAATCTCTAACTTGTAGAAACTACCGAAATGCACTACTGGCATATATCAGAGTGACTTTCCTTTTAACATATTGAACACATACTAAACTTCGATGAATCACTCATCAAACGTGCTTAAAATAACTGAACTGGATATAAATAAAGTCGGTCCTTACACCCTCAACTAGTGTTCAATACTCAAAACCGAAAGTCTGCGGAAGCGATTTACAACTTGAAAGACATAAGTCATAGAATCGAATAGTCTTAAGATACTGAATAGAAATACGGAAATACAAAGGGAACTGAAATATGAGACATAATAAAATAAAGATAGCGGCTGCTCCTCAAGCGTCTCCATGACCATGCCTCATCATCTTCAACTTAGCCTGCAATTCTGAAAAACAACAACATGGATTGGGTGAGACAACTTGTCTCAGTGAGTTCTATCGAGACCCCTTACTAACTCTCTCGTGTCAATTATGCTTGATTCATTATTCTTGATTCATAATTCATAGTCTTAATATTTGACTATGTGGCTAACATAAACGTTGTCCTCATAACCCTCATAAGCAGTTACAAGAGGCAACACATGAACAATGAACAATGATTTTTTAGCATGTCACCGGTCACTTGGCAAAATAAGCTCCCGGTGAACCCAATCCACTAATCGCTAGTGGGCAAACCTCATGGGGCCTAGGTTCATAGGGCTCATGACTTCCCCTCCCCTAGCACACTAAACTGAAATAGGGTCGTCACCCTAACCAGATGTATATATTTTAATATACCTTGAACAATGAGCAGTGAACAATGATCTGTGAACATAACAGTGAGCTTGAATAACAATGGTCCTAATCTTAACCTAATCTTATACTTAACATGATCTTGTCATTAGGTGATCTCACACGGAATTACTAACATTGTTAACTTAACTTATAACCATCCGTTACCTAGTCCACATCATAATGTATCGCCCATACTCAACATTATGATAACCTAACTTAGTCATAATCGATCTCATAAATACCATATCGGGCCATCACATAAACAATGACATGAACATAACATAAAACTACTTCGGTCGTACTTGATTTCATGATACTAATATGTTTCCAACCTTGGGAAACCTTGAGGAGTGGATTAGAAGGGACATAGGACCAATCGGAATGACTTAGGGCATAGTTTAAAATTGGGCATCAGCAAGGGACGCACGATCCGTGCGCCATGGCGCACGATCCGTGCTCAGTTTTCAGAAAATCCACCGTGAGTACCAGAACCCCACGCACGACCCGTGCCCAGGGGCGCACGGTCCGTGCTTGACTACCAGTAATTCAGAAAAGTCGGTTTTCGTGTTCTCTTTTCCATTCCGATTCACATCCGAACTTAATAATATATTCAAACAATCATGGCAACCAATCAATCATCACATAGCAATCAACAATCATAACAACAATCAATGATTTAACGTAACCAAACACATAATTTAACGATTCATCCATGTTTTCATAAAACGGTTCAATACCGGTTTTCATAACTCACGAGACCAAAACTCGAAACACAATACACATGACCATAACATCCTAGTGAGTATAGAACTCACCTATTTGCCGATACTCCAAAGATTCAACCGTTCCCGAGCACCACGAACTCTCCGAATTCGCTCCAAATGCACACCGAACCGAAAATCCAGCTTCTAATTGGTTGTACCCTGAACCCAGATTCTGAAATGCTCCCTAGATTGACCCAATTCGTGATTTTGATATACTAGTTGGTTTTGGGACTTCTCCATTCAGCATGCAAGGTTCATGTTTTTGTGTTTGGCTTGGTGAAGCTTGGATATGCCTCCAATGGTGATTTATGGAGGAGGAGGAGGATGATGTCGAAATTAGGATCAATGGGAAGGGGAAGATGAGCTGAACACTATGGTGGCAAGGGATTGCACATGCATTTGGATCTGGGAAAAACTCCCCTCTTTTCCTTTCCCTCTCCCTCGCGCTCTCCTCTCCTCTCCCTCTCAACCTTGCTGAATTTCTAAAAATGAAATGTGAAGTTCCAGCTGGGTGGGTTTATAAGGGAATAATGTAAAAGACCACATTGCCCCTCACTTACATATTTCATTCCTAATAACTCCACTCAGCCCAAATTCTTTTAATTAAGAAAATAAATCACTAATTACACACAATTATCACACTTAAACAATCCAACAAATTATTTATTCAACACATTATTTTCTAGCAACTCATTAATAAAAAAAATCATTTCACGCCAAATAATTTAAATAGCGAAAATTGGGGATATTACAATCACCCCAACTTTTAAAAATTTTGTCCTCAAAATTGGACTAAGAAATACCTTTGGCCGAACTGTCGCCAGCTTTGCCTTTCTGAGCGTCCATCACATAGATTCTTCCACAGGCGGGAGTTGCATTCTCTTCTCTGCTCCTTTTCTTCGCCGGACACTCGTGAGCGTAATGCCCTTCGCCTTTGCAGTAATAGCACACAGTTGACCCCAGGCGACACTCTCCACCGTGAGATTTTCCGCATTTCGAACACTTAACGAACCTTGGAGATTCAGACACCACTGCTTGCTTTCCTTTGTTGGAGTTACCCTTTGGCTCCTCACTTGGGGTTGGCAATTCTAATGCATTTTTCTTTTCCTTCCGATAAGCTTTCCTTTCTTCATACATCCTGTTGAGGTCTGCCTCTGCAACATAAGCTTGCTGCACCAGTCCAGCATAACTAGTCATAGCATAAGAGCTAAGACCTTGGGCCACATCAGCACGAAGACTTGCCCTATACATCTGCATCTTCCACTCATCATTCGGAGCATACTTTGCCAACTGATAGAACTGCGACAACCTTTCGAACTTGGCGGTGAACTCACCCACCGACATCTCTCCTTGCCTCAGATTGATAAACTCGGCTTGCTTGCTTAACTTCATCACCGGAGGGAAAAAGTGACCAATAAACATCTCCTTGAAGTTAACCCAGGTAACAGGAGTTCCCTGGTTCACCATCAATTCGTGAGCATTGGTCCACCAGGTTTGAGCATCTTCCTCGAGCATATGGGCAGCAATAAGAACCTTCTCTTCTTCGCTGCATTGAAGAGTCCTAAAAATCTTCTCCATCGAATCCAGCCAGAAATGTGATACCATTACCTCAGGTCCTCCTTTGAAACTTTGGGGATTCATCTTCTGGAAACGAAAGTAAGCCCTATTCGGATCTTCCAGAGGAGGTTGTTGAACATTCGGTTGTTGCTGATCCATCCTCTCTTGATGCATCTGAGCCATTTGAGCCATCTGCTACTGCTGCATTTGCATCATGTCATTCATCATCTTCTGTTGCGTCTCGATGATATTTTGCATCCATTCGGTATGAGGATCGACAGGGACGCTTCTCCTACTTCCACCAGCCATGATTCTACGAAATATGCACAAAGTGTTTAGTTGATCAGGCTAAACGTCTAATAGCATACTAAGAGGAATCACACTTAGAGGACTTAAGAGACTCATGATTCTAAGTCCGACTAGGTCGAACTGCTCTGATACCAATTGTAACACCCCGATAATCTCTAACTTGTAGAAACTACCGAAATGCACTACAGGCATATATCAAAGTGACTTTCCTTTTAACATATTGAACACATACTAAACTTCGATGAATCACTCATCAAACGTGCTTAAAATAACTGAACTGGATATAAATAAAGTCGGTCCTTACACCCTCAACTAGTGTTCAATACTCAAAACCGAAAGTCTGCGGAAGCGATTTACAACTTGAAAGACATAAGTCATACGATCGAATAGTCTTAAGACACTGAATAGAAATACGGAAATACAAAGGGAACTGAAATATGAGACATAATAAAATAAAGATAGCGGCTGCTCCTCAAGCGTCTCCATGACCATGCCTCATCATCTTCAACTTAGCCTGCAATTCTGAAAAACAATAACATGGATTGGGTGAGACAACTTGTTTCAGTGAGTTCTATCGAGACCCCTTACTAACTCTCTCGTTTCAATTATGCTTGATTCATTATTCCTGATTCATAATTCATAGTCTTAATATTTGACTATGTGGCTAACATAAACGTTGTCCTCATAACCCTCATAAGCAGTTACAAGAGGCAACACATGAACAATGAACAATGATTTTTTAGCATGTCACCGGTCACTTGGCAAAATAAGCTCCCGGTGAACCCAATCCACTAATCGCTAGTGGGCAAACCTCATGGGGCCTAGGTTCATAGGGCTCATGACTTCCCCTCCCCTAGCACACTAAACTGAAATAGGGTCGTCACCCTAACCTGATGTATATATTTTAATATACCTTGAACAATGAGCAGTGAACAATGATCTGTGAACATAACAGTGAGCTTGAATAACAATGGTCCTAATCTTAACCTAATCTTATACTTAACATGATCTTGTCATTAGGTGATCTCACACGGAATTACTAACATTGTTAACTTAACTTATAACCATCCGTTACCTAGTCCACATCATAATGTATCGCCCATACTCAACATTATGATAACCTAACTTAGTCATAATCGATCTCATAAATACCATATCGGGCCATCACATAAACAATGACATGAACATAACATAAAACTACTTCGGTCGTACTTGATTTCATGATACTAATATGTTTCCATCCTTGGGAAACCTTGAGGAGTGGATTAGAAGGGACATAGGACCAATCGGAATGACTTAGGGCATAGTTTAAAATTGGGCATCAGCAAGGGACGCACGATCCGTGCGCCTTGGCGCACGATCCGTGCTCAGTTTTCAGAAAATCCACCGTGAGTACCAGAACCCCACGCACGTCCCGTGCCCAGGTGCGCACGGTCCGTGCGTGACTACCAGTAATTCAGAAAAGTCAGTTTTCGTGTTCTCTTTTCCATTCCGATCGTTCCCGTATCCATTCCGATTCACATCTGAACTTAATAATATATTCAAACAATCATGGCAACCAATCAATCATCACATAGCAATCAACAATCATAACAACAATCAATGATTTAACGTAACCAAACACATAATTTAACGATTCATCCATGTTTTCATAAAACGGTTCAATACCGGTTTTCATAACTCACGAGACCAAAACTCGAAACACAACACACATGACCATAACATTCTAGTGAGTATAGAACTCACCTATTTGCCGATACTCCAAAGATTCAACCGTTCCCGAGAACCACGAACTCTCCGAATTCGCTCCAAATGCACACCGAACCGAAAATCCAGCTTCTAATTGGTTGTACCCTGAACCCAGATTCTGAAATGCTCCCTAGATTGACCCAATTCGTGATTTTGATATACTAGTTGGTTTTGGGACTTCTCCATTCAGCATGCAAGGTTCATGTTTTTGTGTTTGGCTTGGTGAAGCTTGGATATGCCTCTAATGGTGATTTATGGAGGAGGAGGAGGATGATGTCGAAATTAGGATCAATGGGAAGGGGAAGATGAGCTGAACACTATGGTGGCAAGGGATTGCACATGCATTTGGATCTGGGAAAAACTTCCCTCTCTTCCTTTCCCTCTCCCTCGCGCTCTCCTCTCCTCTCCCTCTCAACCTTGCTGAATTTCTAAAAATGAAATGTGAAGTTCCAGCTGGGTGGGTTTATAAGGGAATAATGTAAAAGACCACATTGCCCCTCACTTACATATTTCATTCCTAATAACTCCACTCAGCCCAAATTCTTTTAATTAACAAAATAAATCACTAATTACACACAATTATCACACTTAAACAATCCAACAAATTATTTATTCAACACATTATTTTCCAGCAACTCATTAATAAAAAAAATCATTTCACGCCAAATAATTTAAATAGCGAAAATTGGGGATATTACAAACTTAGTGCCTTGATCCCAAATATACCAGTTGGTCACATGCACTTTTATCACAACTTAAAATAAAATTAGGGTAATTAAAATTGGAAATCAAGCCCATGGTAGGTTCTCATCATTCTCTCCTTCTTCGAGAGAATTCGACCTCGAATTCCTTACTGCAGTCCTCCAGGGTCAAAAGTAAGTCTAACGAACCCATCACATGTAACTTTCACAATAGGGAAATTTCCAAGTCCATTGGTAGAATTTGAGTGACTTACTTCCTCTTCCGTTTCTTGGTCATAATTAGGTTTCCCAAACTCACAATTTTTTTCCACCCCTGAAAAATAGTCTCCTTCATTCACTTTGTTCTCTTCATGACATAAAGAAGAAATGTTAGGCAATTGAATAATATTAAAAGAATCCCAACACTTGACCACACAAACCAACTTAGAAGAAGGTACTAGTATAGTTGTATGCCATGACTACCCAATGTTATTCTCTTTCAATTCAATGGAAGCATTGCATTGTTCCTTTGGAAGCACTTCTGCATTTGTCTTCTTGCAAGCTTCTTCTTTTGGAATGTCATCCACAACCTTCTTGATAATAAAATCATCAAAACCGGGAAAAAGGTTAGGATTATAACAATAATCAATAACAACATTTTTATCCTCTATTTCTTTTTCTCTCATTTCATCTTTTTTTCCACACTCTATTTCTTTTTCTTTTTCTTTTTCTATTTCGTTTTCTTTTTCTTTTTTTTCTTTTTCACACTTTTCTCTCAATTCTATTTGATCATCTCTCGCCTCACTTGAACTCAGAGGAACAAGTATGATCCTTTTACCATGATGCACAAAAGAATATTTGTTGGTATGCCCTTCATGACTAGCCTTCTTATCAAATTGACAAGGCCTCCCTAACAATACATGACTAGCTTCCATAGGCACCACATCACACATCACTACATCCTCATACCTACCAATTGAAAAACATACCTCAACTTGTTCATTCACAATCGTTTCAACACTATCATTAAGCCACTGAAGTTTGTAAGGCTTAGGGTGAGGTGTAGTTACCAAATGAAGTTTAGAAACTAAACGTGTGCTAGCAACATTAGTAAAACTTCCTCCATCAATAATTAGAGAACATACCTTTTCTTGCACTACGCATCTTGTTTGAAAGATATTCTCTCTTTGAGTTGTATCCTCCTCCTTCACGAAATTTCCTAACAACCTCCTCACCATGAGAAGTTCGCCACTAGGAATATCTTCTCCACTCATTTTTTCCTAAGAAGTCATGCAATAAAAATAGTAAACAAAACCTAGAATTGCTTAAACAAAGGTCCAATCCGAACCTTGCTCTGATTACCAAATGATGGCCTCCTTGTTGTGGAAATTGGCCATTTCTTTGACTTTCAGTATAGATTCTGGTTGTAACTTATATTTTTGTATTTTTGGGTTTAACATGGATGGAATATGGGAAAGAAATGATATGAATTTCGTGGGTTATGTGATGGATAATTTTTGAACAGATTTAAGCTAAACAAAAGAAATAAACTCTTGTTTAATACGCGAAGAAGATGGGTGTGAAGGTTAGGGGCCGCCACCTTGGTCTAATCCAAGACAAGGATAAGCCTATGAATGTGAGGATCACCACAAGAAAAAGATTTCTTGATAAGATCGAATAAACTGGTCCAATCCAGAACCAAAGAGTATGAACTCAAAATCTTTGATAAAGTCTTTGTTGGAATTTCATTGACACATAAACTCCATATTTATAATAAGGGAGGTTCTTGTTGAATACAAAGGAAAAGAAATAAAGGCTATCCAAAAATTACAAGAATACTAGTCAAAACAATTGCAAGAAAATATCCTAGTTGATTTGGCATTGAATTCGCCATTAATGATTAGGATCTTGCATTTCCGTTTTGCTCTAATTGTCTTTGATGTGCCATAAATGACTTGGATCTTGTAATTCCTTTTTCATCTGATTGCCTTTCTTGATTAGCAAGTTTGCTTGATTAGCAAGTTTTCCTTCCTTGATTAGCAAGTTTGCTTGATTAGCAAGTTTGTTGACTCCATCAACTCACAATAATATGCGCCACACACACCACTTGAAGTGGATTAAACACACTAAAAAAATAACTTGAAATGAAATAACTTAGTGCCTTGATCCCAAATATACCAGTTGGTCACATGCACTTTTATCACAACTTAAAATAAAATTAGGGTAATTAAAATTGGACATCAAGCCCAAGGTAGGTTCTCATCATTCTCTCCTTCTTCGAGAGAATTCGACCTCGAATTCCTTACTGCAGTCCTCCAGGGTCAAAAGTAAGTCTAACGAACCCATCACATGTAACTTTCACAATAGGGAAATTTCCAAGTCCATTGGTAGAATTTGAGTGACTTACTTCCTCTTCCGTTTCTTGGTCATAATTAGGTTTCCCAAACTCACAATTTTTTTCCACCCCTGAAAAATAGTCTCCTTCATTCACTTTGTTCTCTTCATGACATAAAGAAGAAATGTTAGGCAATTGAATAATATTAAAAGAATCCCAACACTTGACCACACAAACCAACTTAGAAGAAGGTACTAGTATTGTTGTATGCCATGACTTCCCAATGTTATTCTCTTTCAATTCAATGGAAGCATTGCATTGTTCCTTTGGAAGTACTTCTGCATTTGTCTTCTTGCAAGCTTCTTCTTTTGAAATGTCATCCACAACCTTCTTGATAATAAAATCATCAAAACCGGGAAAAAGGTTAGGATTATAACAATAATCAATAATAACATTTTTATCCTCTATTTTTTTTTCTCTCATTTCATCTTTTTTTCCACACTCTATTTCTTTTTCTTTTTCTTTTTCTATTTCGTTTTCTTTTTCTTTTTTTTTCTTTTTCACACTTTTCTCTCAATTCTATTTGATCATCTCTCGCCTCACTTGAACTCAGAGGAACAAGTATGATCCTTTTACCATGATGCACAAAAGAATATTTGTTGGTATGCCCTTCATGACTAGCCTTCTTATCAAATTGCCAAGGCCTCCCTAACAATACATGACTAGCTTCCATAGGCACCACATCACACATCACTACATCCTCATACCTACCAATTGAAAAACATACCTCAACTTGTTCATTCACAATCGTTTCAACACTATCATTAAGCCACTGAAGTTTGTAAGGCTTAGGGTGAGGTGTAGTTACCAAATGAAGTTTAGAAACTAAACGTGTGCTAGAAACATTAGTAAAACTTCCTCCATCAATAATTAGAGAGCATACCTTTTCTTGCACTACGCATCTTGTTTGAAAGATATTCTCTCTTTGAGTTGTATCCTCCTCCTTCACGAAATTTCCTAACAACCTCCTCACCATGAGAAGTTCGCCACTAGGAATATCTTCTCCACTCATTTTTTCCTAAGAAGTCATGCAATAAAAATAGTAAACGAAACCTAGAATTGCTTAAACAAAGGTCCAATCCGAACCTTGCTCTGATTACCAAATGATGGCCTCCTTGTTGTGGAAATTGGCCATTTCTTTGACTTTCAGTATAGATTCTGGTTGTAACTTATATTTTTGTATTTTTGGGTTTAACATGGATGGAATATGGGAAAGAAATGATATGAATTTCGTGGGTTATGTGATGGATAATTTTTGAACAGATTTAAGCTAAACAAAAGAAATAAATTCTTGTTTAATACGCGAAGAAGATGGGTGTGAAGGTTAGGGGCCGCCACCTTGGTCTAATCCAAGACAAGGATAAGCCTATGAATGTGAGGATCACCACAAGAAAAAGATTTCTTGATAAGATCGAATAAACTGGTCCAATCCAGAACCAAAGAGTATGAACTCAAAATCTTTGATAAAGTCTTTGTTGGAATTTCATTGACACATAAACTCCATATTTATAATAAGGGAGGTTCTTGTTGAATACAAAGGAAAAGAAATAAAGGCTATCCAAAAATTACAAGAATACTAGTCAAAACAATTGCAAGAAAATATCCTAGTTGATTTGGCATTGAATTCGCCATTAATGATTAGGATCTTGCATTTCCGTTTTGCTCTAATTGTCTTTGATGTGCCATAAATGACTTGGATCTTGTAATTCCTTTTTCATCTGATTGCCTTTCTTGATTAGCAAGTTTGCTTGATTAGCAAGTTTTCCTTCCTTGATTAGCAAGTTTGCTTGATTAGCAAGTTTGTTGACTCCATCAACTCACAATAATATGCGCCACACACACCACTTGAAGTGGATTAAACACACTAAAAAAATAACTTGAAATGAAATAACTTAGTGCCTTGATCCCAAATATACCAGTTGGTCACATGCACTTTTATCACAACTTAAAATAAAATTAGGGTAATTAAAATTGGACATCAAGCCCCAGGTAGGTTCTCATCATTCTCTCCTTCTTCGAGAGAATTCGACCTCGAATTCCTTACTGCAGTCCTCCAGGGTCAAAAGTAAGTCTAACGAACCCATCACATGTAACTTTCACAATAGGGAAATTTCCAAGTCCATTGGTAGAATTTGAGTGACTTACTTCCTCTTCCGTTTCTTGGTCATAATTAGGTTTCCCAAACTCACAATTTTTTTCCACCCCTGAAAAATAGTCTCCTTCATTCACTTTGTTCTCTTCATGACATAAAGAAGAAATGTTAGGCAATTGAATAATATTAAAAGAATCCCAACACTTGACCACACAAACCAACTTAGAAGAAGGTACTAGTATTGTTGTATGCCATGACTTCCCAATGTTATTCTCTTTCAATTCAATGGAAGCATTGCATTGTTCCTTTGGAAGTACTTCTGCATTTGTCTTCTTGCAAGCTTCTTCTTTTGAAATGTCATCCACAACCTTCTTGATAATAAAATCATCAAAACCGGGAAAAAGGTTAGGATTATAACAATAATCAATAAAAACATTTTTATCCTCTATTTTTTTTTCTCTCATTTCATCTTTTTTTCCACACTCTATTTCTTTTTCTTTTTCTTTTTCTATTTCGTTTTCTTTTTCTTTTTTTTTCTTTTTCACACTTTTCTCTCAATTCTATTTGATCATCTCTCGCCTCACTTGAACTCAGAGGAACAAGTATGATCCTTTTACCATGATGCAGAAAAGAATATTTGTTGGTATGCCCTTCATGACTAGCCTTCTTATCAAATTGCCAAGGCCTCCCTAACAATACATGACTAGCTTCCAAAGGCACCACATCACACATCACTACATCCTCATACCTACCAATTGAAAAACATACCTCAACTTGTTCATTCACAATCGTTTCAACACTATCATTAAGCCACTGAAGTTTGTAAGGCTTAGGGTGAGGTGTAGTTACCAAATGAAGTTTAGAAACTAAACGTGTGCTAGAAACATTAGTAAAACTTCCTCCATCAATAATTAGAGAGCATACCTTTTCTTGCACTACGCATCTTGTTTGAAAGATATTCTCTCTTTGAGTTGTATCCTCCTCCTTCACGAAATTTCCTAACAACCTCCTCACCATGAGAAGTTCGCCACTAGGAATATCTTCTCCACTCATTTTTTCCTAAGAAGTCATGCAATAAAAATAGTAAACAAAACCTAGAATTGCTTAAACAAAGGTCCAATCCGAACCTTGCTCTGATTACCAAATGATGGCCTCCTTGTTGTGGAAATTGGCCATTTCTTTGACTTTCAGTATAGATTCTGGTTGTAACTTATATTTTTGTATTTTTGGGTTTAACATGGATGGAATATGGGAAAGAAATGATATGGATTTCGTGGGTTATGTGATGGATAATTTTTGAACAGATTTAAGCTAAACAAAAGAAATAAACTCTTGTTTAATACGCGAAGAAGATGGGTGTGAAGGTTAGGGGCCGCCACCTTGGTCTAATCCAAGACAAGGATAAGCCTATGAATGTGAGGATCACCACAAGAAAAAGATTTCTTGATAAGATCGAATAAACTGGTCCAATCCAGAACCAAAGAGTATGAACTCAAAATCTTTGATAAAGTCTTTGTTGGAATTTCATTGACACATAAACTCCTTATTTATAATAAGGGAGGTTCTTGTTGAATACAAAGGAAAAGAAATAAAGGCTATCCAAAAATTACAAGAATACTAGTCAAAACAATTGCAAGAAAATATCCTAGTTGATTTGGCATTGAATTCGCCATTAATGATTAGGATCTTGCATTTCCGTTTTGCTCTAATTGTCTTTGATGTGCCATAAATGACTTGGATCTTGTAATTCCTTTTTCATCTGATTGCCTTTCTTGATTAGCAAGTTTGCTTGATTAGCATGTTTTCCTTCCTTGATCAGCAAGTTTGCTTGATTAGCAAGTTTGTTGACTCCATCAACTCACAATAATATGCGCCACACACACCACTTGAAGTGGATTAAACACACTAAAAAAATAACTTGAAATGAAATAACTTAGTGCCTTGATCCCAAATATACCAGTTGGTCACATGCACTTTTATCACAACTTAAAATAAAATTAGGGTAATTAAAATTGGACATCAAGCCCAAGGTAGGTTCTCAGCATTCTCTCCTTCTTTGAGAGAATTCGACCTCGAATTCCTTACTGCAGTCCTCCAGGGTCAAAAGTAAGTCTAACGAACCCATCACATGTAACTTTCACAATAGGGAAATTTCCAAGTCCATTGGTAGAATTTGAGTGACTTACTTCCTCTTCCGTTTCTTGGTCATAATTAGGTTTCCCAAACTCACAATTTTTTTCCACCCCTGAAAAATAGTCTCCTTCATTCACTTTGTTCTCTTCATGACATAAAGAAGAAATGTTAGGCAATTGAATAATATTAAAAGAATCCCAACACTTGACCACACAAACCAACTTAGAAGAAGGTACTAGTATAGTTGTATGCCATGACTACCCAATGTTATTCTCTTTCAATTCAATGGAAGCATTGCATTGTTCCTTTGGAAGCACTTCTGCATTTGTCTTCTTGCAAGCTTCTTCTTTTGGAATGTCATCCACAACCTTCTTGATAATAAAATCATCAAAACCGGGAAAAAGGTTAGGATTATAACAATAATCAATAACAACATTTTTATCCTCTATTTCTTTTTCTCTCATTTCATCTTTTTTTCCACACTCTATTTCTTTTTCTTTTTCTTTTTCTATTTCGTTTTCTTTTTCTTTTTTTTCTTTTTCACACTTTTCTCTCAATTCTATTTGATCATCTCTCGCCTCAGTTGAACTCAGAGGAACAAGTATGATCCTTTTACCATGATGCACAAAAGAATATTTGTTGGTATGCCCTTCATGACTAGCCTTCTTATCAAATTGCCAAGGCCTCCCTAACAATACATGACTAGCTTCCATAGGCACCACATCACACATCACTACATCCTCATACCTACCAATTGAAAAACATACCTCAACTTGTTCGTTCACAATCGTTTCAACACTATCATTAAGCCACTGAAGTTTGTAAGGCTTAGGGTGAGGTGTAGTTACCAAATGAAGTTTAGAAACTAAACGTGTGCTAGCAACATTAGTAAAACTTCCTCCATCAATAATTAGAGAGCATACCTTTTCTTGCACTACGCATCTTGTTTGAAAGATATTCTCTCTTTGAGTTGTATCCTCCTCCTTCACGAAATTTCCTAACAACCTCCTCACCATGAGAAGTTCGCCACTAGGAATATCTTCTCCACTCATTTTTTCCTAAGAAGTCATGCAATAAAAATAGTAAACAAAACCTAGATTTGCTTAAACAAAGGTCCAATCCGAACCTTGCTCTGATTACCAAATGATGGCCTCCTTGTTGTGGAAATTGGCCATTTCTTTGACTTTCAGTATAGATTCTGGTTGTAACTTATATTTTTGTATTTATGGGTTTAACATGGATGGAATATGGGAAAGAAATGATATGAATTTCGTGGGTTATGTGATGGATAATTTTTGAACAGATTTATGCTAAACAAAAGAAATAAACTCTTGTTTAATACGTGAAGAAGATGGGTGTGAAGGTTAGGGGCGCCACCTTGGTCTAATCCAAGACAAGGATAAGCCTATGAATGTGAGGATCACCACAAGAGAAAGATTTCTTGATAAGATCGAATAAACTGGTCCAATCCAGAACCAAAGAGTATGAACTCAAAATCTTTGATAAAGTCTTTGTTGGAATTTCATTGACACTTAAACTCCCTATTTATAATAAGGGAGGTTCTTGTTGAATACAAAGGAAAAGAAATAAAGGCTATCCAAAAATTACAAGAATACTAGTCAAAACAATTGCAAGAAAATATCCTAGTTGATTTGGCATTGAATTCGCCATTAATGATGAGGATCTTGCATTTCCGTTTTGCTCTAATTGTCTTTGATGTGCCATAAATAACTTGGATCTTGTAATTCCTTTTTCCTCTGATTGCCTTTCTTGATTAGCAAGTTTGCTTGATTAGCAAGTTTGCCTTCCTTGATCAGCAAGTTTGCTTGATTAGCAAGTTTGTTGACTCCATCAACTCACAATAATATGCGCCACACACACCACTTGAAGTTGATTAAACACACTAAAAAAATAACTTGAAATGAAATAACTTAGTGCCTTGATCCCAAATATACCAGTTGGTCACATGCACTTTTATCACAACTTAAAATAAAATTAGGGTAATTAAAATTGGACATCAAGCCCATGGTAGGTTCTCATCATTCTCTCCTTCTTTGAGAGAATTCGACCTCGAATTCCTTACTGCAGTCCTCCAGGGTCAAAAGTAAGTCTAACGAACCCATCACATGTAACTTTCACAATAGGGAAATTTCCAAGTCCATTGGTAGAATTTGAGTGACTTACTTCCTCTTCCGTTTCTTGGTCATAATTAGGTTTCCCAAACTCACAATTTTTTTCCACCCCTGAAAAATAGTCTCCTTCATTCACTTTGTTCTCTTCATGACATAAAGAAGAAATGTTAGGCAATTGAATAATATTAAAAGAATCCCAACACTTGACCACACAAACCAACTTAGAAGAAGGTACTAGTATAGTTGTATGCCATGACTACCCAATGTTATTCTCTTTCAATTCAATGGAAGCATTGCATTGTTCCTTTGGAAGCACTTCTGCATTTGTCTTCTTGCAAGCTTCTTCTTTTGGAATGTCATCCACAACCTTCTTGATAATAAAATCATCAAAACCGGGAAAAAGGTTAGGATTATAACAATAATCAATAACAACATTTTTATCCTCTATTTCTTTTTCTCTCATTTCATCTTTTTTTCCACACTCTATTTCTTTTTCTTTTTCTTTTTCTATTTCGTTTTCTTTTTCTTTTTTTTCTTTTTCACACTTTTCTCTCAATTCTATTTGATCATCTCTCGCCTCACTTGAACTCAGAGGAACAAGTATGATCCTTTTACCATGATGCACAAAAGAATATTTGTTGGTATGCCCTTCATGACTAGCCTTCTTATCAAATTGCCAAGGCCTCCCTAACAATACATGACTAGCTTCCATAGGCACCACATCACACATCACTACATCCTCATACCTACCAATTGAAAAACATACCTCAACTTGTTCATTCACAATCGTTTCAACACTATCATTAAGCCACTGAAGTTTGTAAGGCTTAGGGTGAGGTGTAGTTACCAAATGAAGTTTAGAAACTAAACGTGTGCTAGCAACATTAGTAAAACTTCCTCCATCAATAATTAGAGAGCATACCTTTTCTTGCACTACGCATCTTGTTTGAAAGATATTCTCTCTTTGAGTTGTATCCTCCTCCTTCACGAAATTTCCTAACAACCTCCTCACCATGAGAAGTTCGCCACTAGGAATATCTTCTCCACTCATTTTTTCCTAAGAAGTCATGCAATAAAAATAGTAAACAAAACCTAGATTTGCTTAAACAAAGGTCCAATCCGAACCTTGCTCTGATTACCAAATGATGGCCTCCTTGTTGTGGAAATTGGCCATTTCTTTGACTTTCAGTATAGATTCTGGTTGTAACTTATATTTTTGTATTTATGGGTTTAACATGGATGGAATATGGGAAAGAAATGATATGAATTTCGTGGGTTATGTGATGGATAATTTTTGAACAGATTTATGCTAAACAAAAGAAATAAACTCTTGTTTAATACGTGAAGAAGATGGGTGTGAAGGTTAGGGGCGCCACCTTGGTCTAATCCAAGACAAGGATAAGCCTATGAATGTGAGGATCACCACAAGAAAAAGATTTCTTGATAAGATCGAATAAACTGGTCCAATCCAGAACCAAAGAGTATGAACTCAAAATCTTTGATAAAGTCTTTGTTGGAATTTCATTGACACTTAAACTCCCTATTTATAATAAGGGAGGTTCTTGTTGAATACAAAGGAAAAGAAATAAAGGCTATCCAAAAATTACAAGAATACTAGTCAAAACAATTGCAAGAAAATATCCTAGTTGATTTGGCATTGAATTCGCCATTAATGATGAGGATCTTGCATTTCCGTTTTGCTCTAATTGTCTTTGATGTGCCATAAATAACTTGGATCTTGTAATTCCTTTTTCCTCTGATTGCCTTTCTTGATTAGCAAGTTTGCTTGATTAGCAAGTTTGCCTTCCTTGATCAGCAAGTTTGCTTGATTAGCAAGTTTGTTGACTCCATCAACTCACAATAATATGCGCCACACACACCACTTGAAGTTGATTAAACACACTAAAAAAATAACTTGAAATGAAATAACTTAGTGCCTTGATCCCAAATATACCAGTTGGTCACATGCACTTTTATCACAACTTAAAATAAAATTAGGGTAATTAAAATTGGACATCAAGCCCATGGTAGGTTCTCATCACCTTGCCTCTTAAAACTTTCACCTCATGACCTTCGATCTGTACAGGCATCGTCTCCACCGTGAGATTATCCCGTACCTCCACATCATCCATGCGGATTACATGAGGTGGGTCCGAAATATACTTCCGAAGTTGCGACACATGAAACACGTCATGCAAATTTGAAAGGTTAGGCGGTAAAGCCACTCTATATGCAACATTCCCGACTCTCTCCGAAATCTGATAAGGACCAATAAAACGAGGAGTGAGCTTCTTCGATTTCAAAGCGCGTCCAACACCGGTCATTGGAGTGACTCTCAAAAATACATGCTCACCCGCTGGAAACTCTAAATCTTTCCTCCGCTTGTCGTGATAACTCTTCTGTCGACTCTGCGAAGCCTTCATCTTCTCACGAATCAACTTCACCTTTTCAGTTGTCTCTCGAACGATCTCCGGTCCAAGCACCACACTCTCTCCAGACTCATACCAACACAGCGGGGTTCTACACTTCCGACCATATAATGCTTCAAAAGGTGCCATCCCTATACTAGAATGGTAACTGTTGTTATACGTGAACTCTATCAGCGGAAGGTAGGAATCCCACGAACCTCCTTGTTCCAAAACACAAGCCCTCAACAAATCTTCTAATGACTGAATTGTCCTCTATGACTGACCATCTGTCTGAGGATGATATGCCGAGCTCAACCTCAACTTAGACCCCAACTTCTCTTGCAAAGTCTTCCAGAAATCTGAAGTGAACCTCAGATCTCTATCCGAAACAATACTCATAGGAACTCCATGAAGCTTCACAATCTCCCGGATATAAATCTCCGCCAATTTAGACACCGGATACGTGATGCTGATAGGAACAAAATGGGACGATTTTGTTAACCTATCAACAATCACCCAAATGGCATCATACCATTTCGCAGTATGAGGCAATCCCGTCACAAAGTCCATCGAAATGCTATCCCATATCCACTCTGGAATTTCTAACGGTTGCATCAACCCAGCAGGCTTCTGATGCTCGACCTTTGACTTCTGGCAAGTCAAACATGCATAAACGAAGTGCGCCACATCTCGCTTCATACCAGGCCACCAAAACAACTTCTTCAGGTCTTGATACATCTTTGTAGCTCCCGGATGAATACTTAACTTACTTCTGTGACTCTCTTCAAGATTGGCTCTCTTCATGTCTGCATCATCAGGAACACAAATCCTACCACGGAACCTCAACACACCTTGGGAATCCAACTTGAAATCCTCATTATCAGATCGATCACTCCCGACCGTCAAGTCTACCAGTTTAACATTTGATTTCTGGGCTTCTCTGATGCTGTTCAAAAAATCATTACCAATCTTCAACATCCGTAACTTAACACTCTGAGGTGTCACTTCACAAACCAGACTCATATCTCTGAATTCCTCTATCAGCTCTAACTCCTTAACCATCATTACCGACATATGGAAAGTCTTCCGGCTCAAAGCATCACCCACGACATTAGCTTTGCCTGGATGATAGTTCAAACCGAAATCATAGTCCTTCAACAACTCCAACCATCGCCGTTGTCTCATATTCAACTCCTTCTGGTCAAACAAATATTTCAAGCTCTTATGGTCACTAAACACCTCAAATCTAGAACCATAGAGATAGTGCCTCCAAACATTCAGCACAAAGACCACTGCAGCTAGTTCTAAGTCATGCGGGATAATTCTTCTCATGAACCCTTAACTGCCTCGACGCATACGCAATAACCTTCCCATCTTGCATAAGCACACCACCTAATCCCGTTTTTGAAGCATCACAATACACCACAAACGACCCTTCCGGGTTGGGCAACATCACGACAGGAGACGTGTGAGTATAGATTGCGCCTAAGAGGGGGGGGGGGTGAATTAGGTACTTAGAGATTTTTTCGGTTCTAAAGTTGGTTTGATAAAATCTTGTTTTATGGTGAGTGTATGGAAAAAGTAAAGTGCTGGAAAGTAAAAGGACACAAGAGAATTATACTAGTTCCCCTCCACAATCCGGAGAGTACGTCTAGTCCCCTTGCCCACTAGCAAGAGATTTCACTATAGTTAGAATGATTGTACAGCCTGTTCACACCAATTGTGATGCTTACTATCTAACCTATAGGGAGATCAAAGGCTCTTAAAACCTTTAAGATCTAAACACTAAGTGCAAGAAGAACAATCCTCTTCAATGCACACACTTGCTCTAACAATCCTGGAATGCAAGGTCAAGTTTATACAAATCTGAATTTTGTAGAAAGTGTTTGAAATAATATGTATCAATACAAGATTGATCTTTTCTCTTGTGACAACCAAGTCTCACAATGATATACAAGTGTTCTTTATGTATGATATGAAACTTATGACTTTGAATGAAAGTTTTGGAACAAAGGTTTCACTATAAAAATCTGGTTTGAACACTTAGAATTTTTGAAAGTTTTAATAGAATGTATGAATGTGAAAGTTATAGCCAGAGAGATTGGTTTCTTGAGAATGAAATACTGAAGTTTATATAGGCCTTAAAACACCTTTTCAAAAGAGTACCATTTGCCAAAAGTTGCCATGAAAGAGTTTGCATCACACATGAACAGTTACTACCTTGTCATGCATAACACGTTCATATTTTTAAAAAGGCTGCCATTTAGTAACCGTTCATATGATTTGAATGCCCATGTATGAATGCCAACGTTTTGAAAGCATGCACACAGAAGATACATGAACAACGTTCATACTTTTGAAAACAATTCAAATGGGAAGTGTGCATAAAATATTAGTAAACGGTTACCACTCAACGTTTATATTGTTTTGAAAACAATTCAAATGGGAAGTTGCCAACATTTTATCAAGTTATCAAATTATCAAATTATCAAATTGCCATTTAGTAAACGTTTTTAAAGTTGATCACGTTCATATACTTGAAAACATTTTTAAAAATCATGGCATGCATGTATGATAGCTTGAACACTTGTAATCAAAAGTAAGATGTGAATGTCATATACCTTTGATCAATCATAGACAATTCTTGCACTTTGATAACTCTGAGCAAATTGTAACTTTTAACATATTTGATCCATTTCCTCTTGCACAAATGATCTCTTGATTGTTGTTGTCTTCATCAAAACCACTGAGAAGCTATGTCTTCACATTCTCCCCCTTTTTGATGATGACAACCCAATATGTGAAAATTAGTTGTACTTTTGTTTCTCTACACAAGACTGCTCCCCCATGGATTAAAGCTCCCCCTTAATCCATAATTAGAGAGTTTTGAAATCTGCAAAATTTGTTAGAGAAACCAAAACAGAGCCATATTTTTCTCCCCCTTTGTCATTAACAAAAAGGATGGGAGAAACTTGACTTTATTATAATATATAATGAATGAGAATAGACGAATTTACATATCTCCTTCATCTAGAATCCCAAGTTCTCGCCGAATTTTGTAAAACGGTTCTCTTGCGAGAGGCTTTGTGAAGATATCTGCTAATTGATTATGCGTATCCACAAATGTAACTTCGACATCTCCATGAAGCACATGATCACGAAGAAAATGGTGTCGTATGTCTCTGTGTTTGGTTCTTGAATGCATGACTGGATTCTTTGTAATGTTGATTGCACTTGTGTTGTCACATCGTAGAGGAATGCATCCTAGATCAAGTCCGAAGTCACGAAGTTGTTACTTAAGCCACAGTATTTGTGCACAACAACTTCCTGCTGCTATATATTCTGCTTCGGCCGTGCTAAGAGCGACACAAGCTTGTTTCTTGCAAGCCCAAGATACTAATGCATTTCCAAGAATATGACAAGTACCACTTGTGCTTTTTCTATCAGTTTTACATCCTGCATAATCCGCGTCAGAATATCCAACTAAATTACAAACACTACCTTTTGGATACCATAAGCCAACGTTTGTTGTTCCTTTGAGATACTTCATGATTCTTTTGACAGCGGTGAGATGTGACTCCTTAGGATTTGCTTGAAATCGGGCACATAAACACACACTAAACATTATGTCAGGACGACTTGCCGTCAAATATAGTAAAGAGCCAATCATACCTCGATATTTAGTGATATCAATTGAAACACCGGATTCATCTCGATCCACATAAGTTCCGGATCCCATTGGAGTAGTCATTGCTTTGCAATTATCCATATCAAATCTTTTCAATAATTCTTTGCAATACTTTGATTGATTGATGAAGATACCATTCTTTAATTGCTTAAATTGCAGTCCAAGAAAATAGTTCATCTTGCCCATCATAGACATCTCAAATTCTCCTTGCATCATCAATGAGAATTCTTCACAAAGATCTTTGTTAGTTGAACCAAAAATTAAATCATCAACATAGACTTGAGCTAATAAAGTATTACCTTTGATTTTCTTAATGAACAAGGTTTTGTCTACTTTACCTTTTTCAAAACCTTTTTCACATAGAAAATTGCTAAGTCTATCATACCATGCTCTTGGTGCTTGTTTTAAGCCATAAAGAGCTTTCTTCAACTTAAAGACATGTGAAGGATTCTTGAAGTCTTCAAAACCAGGAGGTTGTTTGACATAGACTTCTTCATTGATGTATCCATTCAAGAATGCGCTTTTGACGTCCATTTGGAAAAGCTGAAAATTTAGTGAACATGCATAAGCAAGTAATAAACGAATAGCTTCTAACCTTGCTACCGGAGCGAATGTTTCTTCAAAATCGATTCCTTCCTCTTGATTATATCCTTGGGCCACCAATCTTGCTTTGTTTCGAACAATTATACCGTTTTCATCAAGTTTGTTCTTAAACACCCATCTTGTTCCTATGATGTGTTTATTGCTTGGCCTAGGTACAAGTTCCCAAACTTGATTCCTTTCAAATTGGTTTAATTCTTCTTGCATAGCAATTATCCATTGGTCGTCTCCTAATGCTTCATCAACTTTGGAAGGTTCTATTTGAGAGACAAACGCCATGTTTAAGCAAGCATCTTTGAGATTTAGCCTTGTTGAAACTCCTTTGCTTATGTCACCAATAACTTTATCAATTGGATGATCAGGATGGGTTCTCCATTCTTGTGGAAGATCACTATGATTTGCATCTTGTTGTGAAAGTTCTTCCTTTTGATGTTCCGGTTGACTCACACTTTGATCATTAGGAACTTCTTCCGAGGGTAGATCTATAACATCATCATCATCACAAACAACTATGTCCTCCTTAGAGGTGTTAGTTTCATCAAAAGAAACATGCATAGATTCTTCTATAGTTAAAGTTCTTTTATTATATATTCTATATGCTTTACTAGTGAGGGAATAACCAAGAAATATACCTTCATCCGATTTTTCATCGAACTTACCAAGATTGTCTTTGTCATTATTGAGGACAAAGCATTTGCATCCAAAGATGTGAAAATAAGCAATGTTTGGTTTCCTTCCTTTAAAGAGCTCATAGGGGGTCTTCTTAAGAATCGGTCTAATATTAACACGATTACTTACAAAACATGCCGTGCTTACCGCATCCGCCCAAAAATATTTTGGAAGATTTGAGTCGCTAAGCATTGTCCTTGCAAGTTCCACCAATGACCTATTCTTTCTTTCTACAACACCATTTTGTTGAGGAGTTCTTGGTGCCGAGAAGTTGTGAGATATTCCATATTCTTCACAAAAGTCTTCAAAGGAAGCATTTTGGAATTCTCCACCATGGTCGCTTCTTATGGAGGCAATTGTTAGTGATTTCTCATTTTGGATTTGTTTTGCATATTTCTTGAATGCCTTGAATGCATCACTTTTCTGCACTAAAAAGAATGTCCAAGTATATCTAGAAAAATCGTCAACAATAACTAAAGCATACACATTACCTCCGAAGCTTCTTGTTCTTGATGGACCAAATAAGTCCATATGCAACAATTGTAGTGGCCTTGTAGTGGACACTGTAACACCCCCTTTCTACCCCTTCATTTTAATTAAGAAAATCAGAGTTCAAAAATCATTTTTGAGTTCACCACGAGGGTGTCACACATACGTCAAAATAAAACCTCAAGTCTCAAATAAAATAGTACGTCGTCAAAGGTGCCATACATAGCACTCCACAATAGGGAGACCTCAAAACATCGATAACTACGTAGTAAAATCCAACATCAACACAGCGGAAAGTAAATCAACCCATCAACAGTATACGAATTTAAGTACATCAGCAAAACATCAAATACATCCCCCCAGGTGCTACGTATCAGAGCATGACGACTCGACTCAAGAAGTGAAGCTAAAGGCCTTCACTGAGAATCACCTGCACGTTACCAACATGGGGGCAACATTCAAACAGGAAAGGGTGAGCATCATTCAATCCATATAATAGAAAACATGACAAGTACTAATCATAGGCTACGCACTAGAACAAATCAGCATCCAAAACACTAAATATCCACATCACAGTCATCATTCACATCACTTACAATAACTCATCTCGTGTCATGTAGGCTTATGAAATGCAACCCACTCGCGGGCATATGCATGAAGGTACCTTTTCACAAACGTCACTTAGCCCTTAAGGCCTCATCATCACTTAGCCACTCAGGCCTCAAAAACGTCACTGGGTTTATGCATATGAGCATGAGACACTATGACATGCACCACTCACAACACACGAACACACAATTACTCAAATCGTAGTCAACTATGTGACCCGTCACTTACCGGTTTGCTCGCAAGAACACAACACCTGTCAAATTCACAATTCACACAACAACAACATCACTTAGCCTTTTAGGCCTTAACATCACTTAGCCTCTCGGGCCTCAAACGTCACTGGGTTTCATCATCACTCTTACACAGATATCATCAACTCACACAATAGCCACTGAGGGCGAAAACGTCATTTACTAGCCACCAAGGGCATCATCGTCATTTACACATCACTATAAATAATAATAGCCTCTAAGGGGCAAAACAGTCTTTTACACGTCATATATAATAATAATAGCCACTAAGGCGAAATAGTCGTTTAACTAGCCCCGAAGGCATCATCGCCAAAATCATCATTTTTGACATTACTTTGTTAAAACCACCGGTCGTACGCAAAAGAGAATTTTAAAGGCACCCAAAACATCTTTTCATTGTCACGGCAACGGTCACCGGGAAACAGCCACTTGGGGCGCCCCAGCAACCTTCAGAAATTCTAAGTTTTTATTTTTAAAAATGGAACACACAGATGGACAACGGAAAATGCTTCACAACTCTTTTTGAATCGTTCAAAACGGATATCCGGATCAAAAGTTATAGCGAAAACAGTTTTCGAAAATATTTCGGGACATCCTGAAAACTGGCACCATGGGCGCCCAGCGCCTAGGCACCTGGCGCCCAGCAAGGCGCAACACGCACACGCAACACACACGGGCGCTCAGCGCCCAGCGCCTGGCGCCCAGCGCCTTGGCGCAACACACACACACGCGCATGGGCGCTCAGCGCCCAGCGCTGGCACCCAGCGCCCAGCGCCCAGCCACACAGAAATTTGCAACACCCAGGCGCCTGGCGCCCTTACAGCAACAACCAAAATCCAGAATTTTCCAGCAACAACAAAGAACACTAAAAATCCATTCTTCACAATTTTAAAACATCAAAATAATATTTTTCCAACACCTAAAACCTCACTCACCCAAAAGCCAATTTTGTTCAAAGTCACCAAAACCATATGGACAAGTATCATCACCATCACTATGGCGCCCTAGGCGCCTACCCACACACCCAATTACAATTTCATGCTCACACACGCACCATCATCATCAAGCCAAACACATAGATCACATATTATGGTTCACAACACATGCGCATATCACCATCAATAAAGCAAATTCATGGATCATACCCAAGCAATGAATCAAATTCGCATATACTCATAATGAACATCTATAAAAGTTAACATCAAGAACATCAAGAAACGCAAAAGAACATCAAGAATATCATGGATCTAGTATAAACCTTAGATCTAGGACCTATCACGAGATCTATTTGATGGAAAGAAAGAGCTCCCCTAACCTCGAATTAGATGAATAGGATCTCTAGAGACGATCACGAACGGAACCATGGCAACCGGATCACACCTTCTCCTTTCTCCTTGGAGCTTTGCGCACTTCACCTCTCCTCCTCTCCTCATGGGCGCCGCGCCCTCCTTCCTTCCCACTCTCTCTATTCGCATTTTTCCTTTCTTTTTCTCAAATGAACCAAAACCTTAAAATCTCAGCTTTTATATGCGCTTAGGTTGTCGGGCTTGGATTGCGGGCTTCCCCGCAGCTTAAGCCCAATTTAATTACAACACCTTATCCGATTACAATACTGCTCCTTATTTTATTTAAAACACCTTATACTCATTTTAATAAGTAATAAATAATAATTATATTATTATTTCTACCACCCAATTTCTTTTAACGAATTAAATAAATTAATCTATTATTTTTGGGGTGTTACAACTCTCCCCCACTTAAAGGAATTTCGTCCTCGAAATCCACCTGTCAACGCCAACACTCTCCCACTAAGGCCACCTAGACAACTAGTGCTATCATTCATGCTGATTACTATTGCTCTGATTACCGGCGGTAAGTGCTTGGGCGGCCGTCCCTCCTACTTGTTCAGCCAGGTAACTTCAAGCAGTAATAATCAGACTCACTCTCTACTCCGCTGCGCTACTCTGATAAACTAGCTCGCATCCTACCCCACTCATCTACCCATAAGGATAACAAAATACTTCAATCATCATAACACCACAACGAAATTCACAGGGTGCATAACAGTCGTACAACAAGTCTCATAATTTTAGTAACACGACAACAACATCCACAAACAACTCTGCCACTCAGGCGACATCAACAATTACAACTGCCACTCAGGCGATATCAACAACTACAATTGCCACTCAGGCGACATCAACAACTACAATTGCCACTCAGGCGACATCAACAACTACAATTGCCACTCAGGCGACATCAACAACTACAATTGCCACTCAGGCGACACCGACAACTAAAAATCAACAACAGAGCAACATCATCAACAACAACAATATTAACAACTCAGTCACACAATCAGGCACTAAGGCACCGGCAACGGTTAACAATCGAATTAGGCACAACATCATAAAAATAGGGGCAGCGCATAAGCTAGGAACAGTAACAGTACTTTTCGGTACGGTGAAAGTAATTTTTAAAGATAGCAACGATGATTTTTCAGGAAACAACAACAATCATCTCAGGAGGACAGCAGCAGTAGCTTTCAGAAAACAGCAATAATAGTCTTTCGAAAAACAACAACAACAATAACATCAACAACATCACGAGGAAGTTTACTAAATGCGTAACTATAGCAACAACAAGGCATACGGTCACGGAAACAATGGCATAATGTCACATGGCAACCACAACAATAGTTTTTCAGGAAGTGACAACAATAATTCTCACAAAAACAGTAACAATAGTTTTTCAGAAAAAAAAACTGCAACAATAATTTTCAATGCTACTATCAGTATCCAACCATAAAATTGTCTATGAGTCGTTCAAAAGCAATTTTCAAAATCTCTTCATCCTTTAGACTCCAAACCACCAAATAGGACAACTCATAAAAATAGAGACAGTCAACAACCCAAAAACAGGCACAACTCGTAAAATAGCAGCAGTGTACAAAAGTAGGGACATTAACAGTTATTCTTGAAAGCACTGACAGCGGCCTTAGGAAGCAGCAACAACAACTTTTAAAAAGGTAGCAACATTCATTTTCAGCAATAGTCATTTTGCAGAAAACCATAACAATTATCCGAATAAAACAGCAACAATATTTTCTGAAAACAGCAATGATCATTTTTCAGAAACAGCAGCAATTATTTAAATAAAACGGCAACAGCAGTTTAAACAAAACAGCAGTAGCATCCGACTTTTTAAAACAGCATGGCATTTATCATTCAAACGGCGATAGCAAATAGCTCAGGATAATCCACGAAGCATTATCAACTAAGTACACAGGAACACGGTTAACATTTAAAACCTTATTACAACTAGTCAGCCCAAAAGAATAGTTACATTAACATTTACAGTAATTAGTCAATTCGGCCTAAGTGCACAAGCGTCCAAAATGCACATTTTTAAATCTTAAGATTTTTAAAACCACGTAACGCATATCGCAAGAGTGCAACTGCTAAAACAAAATCCGAATCGTTTATAAAAGTGATTTTCAATGCTAATCTCGGTATCCAGCCGTAAAAGTGTTTAATGGATGTTCAAAAACAATTTCGGAACTTCCATTATTTTTCGGATTATAAAACCCTATAGCGCAATTCAAGGAGTAACGACCAAAAAGATTTTGTCATAAAACTCAAGCATACAAGACTCCATTAGTGCAGCATACAATGAAGATTTTGTCAAGCATACATGACCAAAAAGATTTTGTCATAAAACTCAAGCATACAATGAAGATATTTTTCGTTTGTAGTGATTAAAACGCTACGACAGTTATTAGTGCAGCAATAACTTGAAATAGTCCACAAAATAATTTTACAATGTATTCAGTTTTCAAACATCAAACGTATTCACAGGATTTTTCGTAGAAGCTCAGCGTCGACCTCTTAAAATAGTTCGAACATATCAACATAAGAAAGTACATGCGACTTAACAATCCACAGCAACAGCAATTAATTCGACATTTTATGTAAAACACACAGAGCTCAATATCAACCAAAACACATGTGAACATTTAAACAACATGACAATTCATTTAGAAGCACGCAGCAACAAGGTCAACAACAAGGATCACAACAGCAAAACACAGTTCTCACACTGAGTACACAATAGGGCACACAGCACTAGTAGGGAAATCTCCCCCCACTAGTTCACTTACCAATAGAAACTTTCCGGTGTACCTGCAACACAAACAACGGTCAGCACTGAAAAGACAACAGTTGGTCACTATCTGACACAACGACTCGACGACTCGGCCGGACAGACCAACCATTGCTCTGATACCACTAATGTAACACCCCCTTTCTACCCCTTCATTTTAATTAAGAAAATCAGAGTTCAAAAATCATTTTTGAGTTCACCACGAGGGTGTCACACATACGTCAAAATAAAACCTCAAGTCTCAAATAAAATAGTACGTCGTCAAAGGTGCCATACATAGCACTCCACAATAGGGAGACCTCAAAACATCGATAACTACGTAGTAAAATCCAACATCAACACAGCGGAAAGTAAATCAACCCATCAACAGTATACGAATTTAAGTACATCAGCAAAACATCAAATACATCCCCCCAGGTGCTACGTATCAGAGCATGACGACTCGACTCAAGAAGTGAAGCTAAAGGCCTTCACTGAGAATCACCTGCACGTTACCAACATGGGGGCAACATTCAAACAGGAAAGGGTGAGCATCATTCAATCCATATAATAGAAAACATGACAAGTACTAATCATAGGCTACGCACTAGAACAAATCAGCATCCAAAACACTAAATATCCACATCACAGTCATCATTCACATCACTTACAATAACTCATCTCGTGTCATGTAGGCTTATGAAATGCAACCCACTCGCGGGCATATGCATGAAGGTACCTTTTCACAAACGTCACTTAGCCCTTAAGGCCTCATCATCACTTAGCCACTCAGGCCTCAAAAACGTCACTGGGTTTATGCATATGAGCATGAGACACTATGACATGCACCACTCACAACACACGAACACACAATTACTCAAATCGTAGTCAACTATGTGACCCGTCACTTACCGGTTTGCTCGCAAGAACACAACACCTGTCAAATTCACAATTCACACAACAACAACATCACTTAGCCTTTTAGGCCTTAACATCACTTAGCCTCTCGGGCCTCAAACGTCACTGGGTTTCATCATCACTCTTACACAGATATCATCAACTCACACAATAGCCACTGAGGGCGAAAACGTCATTTACTAGCCACCAAGGGCATCATCGTCATTTACACATCACTATAAATAATAATAGCCTCTAAGGGGCAAAACAGTCTTTTACACGTCATATATAATAATAATAGCCACTAAGGCGAAATAGTCGTTTAACTAGCCCCGAAGGCATCATCGCCAAAATCATCATTTTTGACATTACTTTGTTAAAACCACCGGTCGTACGCAAAAGAGAATTTTAAAGGCACCCAAAACATCTTTTCATTGTCACGGCAACGGTCACCGGGAAACAGCCACTTGGGGCGCCCCAGCAACCTTCAGAAATTCTAAGTTTTTATTTTTAAAAATGGAACACACAGATGGACAACGGAAAATGCTTCACAACTCTTTTTGAATCGTTCAAAACGGATATCCGGATCAAAAGTTATAGCGAAAACAGTTTTCGAAAATATTTCGGGACATCCTGAAAACTGGCACCATGGGCGCCCAGCGCCTAGGCACCTGGCGCCCAGCAAGGCGCAACACGCACACGCAACACACACGGGCGCTCAGCGCCCAGCGCCTGGCGCCCAGCGCCTTGGCGCAACACACACACACGCGCATGGGCGCTCAGCGCCCAGCGCTGGCACCCAGCGCCCAGCGCCCAGCCACACAGAAATTTGCAACACCCAGGCGCCTGGCGCCCTTACAGCAACAACCAAAATCCAGAATTTTCCAGCAACAACAAAGAACACTAAAAATCCATTCTTCACAATTTTAAAACATCAAAATAATATTTTTCCAACACCTAAAACCTCACTCACCCAAAAGCCAATTTTGTTCAAAGTCACCAAAACCATATGGACAAGTATCATCACCATCACTATGGCGCCCTAGGCGCCTACCCACACACCCAATTACAATTTCATGCTCACACACGCACCATCATCATCAAGCCAAACACATAGATCACATATTATGGTTCACAACACATGCGCATATCACCATCAATAAAGCAAATTCATGGATCATACCCAAGCAATGAATCAAATTCGCATATACTCATAATGAACATCTATAAAAGTTAACATCAAGAACATCAAGAAACGCAAAAGAACATCAAGAATATCATGGATCTAGTATAAACCTTAGATCTAGGACCTATCACGAGATCTATTTGATGGAAAGAAAGAGCTCCCCTAACCTCGAATTAGATGAATAGGATCTCTAGAGACGATCAAGAACGGAACCATGGCAACCGGATCACACCTTCTCCTTTCTCCTTGGAGCTTTGCGCACTTCACCTCTCCTCCTCTCCTCATGGGCGCCGCGCCCTCCTTCCTTCCCACTCTCTCTATTCGCATTTTTCCTTTCTTTTTCTCAAATGAACCAAAACCTTAAAATCTCAGCTTTTATATGCGCTTAGGTTGTCGGGCTTGGATTGCGGGCTTCCCCGCAGCTTAAGCCCAATTTAATTACAACACCTTATTCGATTACAATACTGCTCCTTATTTCACTTAAAACACCTTATACTCATTTTAATAAGTAATAAATAATAATTATATTATTATTTCTACCACCCAATTTCTTTTAACTAATTAAATAAATTAATCTATTATTTTTGGGGTGTTACAGACACCACATTTTTAGATTTGAAAGTTGATTTAGTTTGTTTCCCTTTTTGACAAGCATCACAAAGTCTATCTTTGACAAATTTCATCTTAGGCAATCCAATGACAAGATCATGCTTCACTAATTTGTTCAAATGCTCCATATGAATATGTGCTATTCTTTTGTGCCAAGTCCATGAATCATTGTTGTTCGCCATGAGACATTTAACCTTCAAGGATAAGTCATCAAGGGATATCATAAAAATATTATTGATTCTTTTACCTTTAAGTTTAACCTCATTTGTGGCTTCATCTTCTATCAAACATTCATCTTTGGTGAAGTTGATTTTGAAACCTTTGTCGCAAAGTTGGCTAATACTAAGAAGATTGTGCTTTAGTCCTTCAACATAAAGAACATCTTCAATGGATGTGAAAGGTGGTGCACCAACTTTGCCTATGCCAAGAATCATTCCTTTGTTGTTATCTCCATAAGTAACATAACCCTTGGCCTTAAGCTTTAGATTTGAAAATTTGTTGATGTCTCTCGTCATATGCTTGGAACAACCACTATCGAGATACCATAGATTTGATGTGGTCTTCAAGCATACCTACAGAACAAATTAAGTTTTGTTAGGTACCCAAGTTGCTTTGGGTCCTTCATAGTTAGTACCTTTCTTTACCCACACATAATGCCCACTAGCCACACTAAAGTTTCTAACATGGCAAGCATTAGGTGTATGGCCAACAATACCACAATAAAAACAAGTAGGCACAAAGTTACTTCTATATCTAGGAGGATAATATTTCTTAGTAAATATTTTCTTCTTAGGATATTGATGAACTACTTTAGGCTTGTTTACTTTTACATTGGAAGATTGGTCACTATCCTTAACAAAGATAGTAGTGCTAGAACTTGGTTTTGAAAACTTTGAATAACCAAACCCACTTTTATCGTTTGAATATCTAATTTGTTGGCTAAGGACACCTTCCAATCCAATTTGCCCTTTTTCATATCTTTCAATAATTCTTTTCAATTGGACAATTTGGAGAGTAAGAGATTCACAAGTATTGCATACAAAATTCTCCTTTTGTTTACTATTCATCTCTTCATTATTGAAATCCTTTTCCATTGTCTCAACTTTTTCTTTTAAAGATGAGATTTGTTTGTTTTGAGATGATATAGTTTTATATAGAATTTTGCATTCATTTAAGAGTTCATTTATAACACCTTGTACATCACTATCAAAAAGAGAGAAATCAGAACTTACATTGCCATCTTCATCATCGGAATGGTGTGAAGCCATCAATGCTGGATTTGCACTTTCGTCACTATCCGAATCGGATGAAGAACTTATCTCATTATCATCCCATGCAACATAGGCCTTCTTATTCCTAAATTTCCTTTTGTCTTTGAGACCACCTTTCTTGAGGAGTTTCGGACAATCCGGCTTTATGTGACCTTGCTTGCCGCATTCATAACATGTGACATCTTGTGTTGAAGTGGATGCTTCTTTATCCTTGCTTTTTGAGAATTTCTTCCTTTTCACAAAGTTAGAATTGCCAAAATTATTTTTATGGCCAAAGAATTTCCCTAACCTTTTAACAAGTAGCATGACATTTTCGTCTTCTCCCGAATCGTCATCTTTCTCAACTTCTTTAGAATCAACTTTCAAGGCAATGCCCTTGGCTTTCTTGTCTTGACTCTCATGTTTTTGTAAGATTCCAAGTTCCGTCTCATATTCTTGAAGTTTTCCAAATAATGTTGCAAGAGACAAGTTGGATAGGCTTTTCTTTTCGGATATCGCGGTTACTTTTGGTTGCCATTCCCTGGTCAACGATCTAAGAATTTTAAGATTAAGTTCATCATTAGTAAGAGTTTTACCTAATTCCTTCAAGTGGTTGGTCAAGTGCACGAATCTCTTTTGCAAATTAAGGATGGATTCTCCGGGCTGCATTCTGAAAAGTTCATATTCTTGACTCAAGGTATTCAATCTAGATCTCTTAACTTCGGCGGTACCTTCATGTGTTTCTACCAATGTATCCCATATTTCTTTTGCCGTTGTGCATGTTGAAATGCGGAAGAATTCATCCATGCTAAGTGCACCTTGAAGTAGATTGATTGCCTTTTTGTCATAGAGCACCCTTTTCTTATCATCATCATTCCATGAACCTTTAGGCTTTATAGTACCAACATCATTGACCACACTTGTAGGAACAAAAGGACCATTTTGGACAGCATCCCATATTTCTTCTCGTTGTGCTTCTAAATGAGCCTTCATGCGAATTTTCCAAAAATCGAAATATTCACCACAAAACAATGGAGGCTTGTTATTGCTACCACCATCTTTAAATACCGGATTTGCGGAAGCCATTATGGATCTCTAGGAGCAGGTTACCTATAACCTGCTCTGATACCAAATGTGAGTATAGATTGCGCCTAAGAGGGGCGGGGGTGAATTAGGTACTTAGAGATTTTTTCGGTTCTAAAGTTGGTTTGATAAAATCTTGTTTTATGGTGAGTGTATGGAAAAAGTAAAGTGCTGGAAAGTAAAAGGACACAAGAGAATTATACTAGTTCCCCTCCACAATCCGGAGAGTATGTCTAGTCCCCTTGCCCACTAGCAAGAGATTTCACTATAGTTAGAATGATTGTACAGCCTGTTCACACCAATTGTGATGCTTACTATCTAACCTATAGGGAGATCAAAGGCTCTTAAAACCTTTAAGATCTAAACACTAAGTGCAAGAAGAAAAATCCTCTTCAATGCACACACTTGCTCCAACAATCCTGGAATGCAAGGTCAAGTTTATACAAATCTGAATTTTGTAGAAAGTGTTTGAAATAATATGTATCAATACAAGATTGATCTTTTCTCTTGTGACAACCAAGTCTCACAATGATATACAAGTGTTCTTTATGTATGATATGAAACTTATGACTTTGAATGAAAGTTTTGGAACAAAGGTTTCACTATAAAAATCTTGTTTGAACACTTAGAATTTTTGAAAGTTTTAATAGAATGTATGAATGTGAAAGTTATAGCCAGAGAGATTGGTTTCTTGAGAATGAAATACTGTAACACCCTGATATTTTTATTTGTTAAAAACACCCGAGTGCACATTAAACATACATCAGAGATAATATTTCCTGCTCAGATACTGATTACCACTATAAAATTTTTGCTGAAATATAACATAACTGTCTTATACAAACGTAAGACCATACGGTTTTCAGACCGTAAACTGTCAGCCACTGTGGTAGTCAGAATCATACAAGAAAGCGGAATGAAAGACAAACATGACACTAATGTCATAGTGTTGAGATACATGGACAACAGAAGGAAAATAAACTAAACATAAAGCTAAGTCATAATCCATTTCCCGGGGGCCACCTACTCGTGCCTCTGAGATTTCTTCTGTCCCTGCTTATCTGTAAAACAACAACATTTAAACAGTGAGATACAATCTCAGTGAGTTCTACCGAGACCCCTACTAACTCTCTCGGTTCAGTTAATAATCCTTTTTAAAACCAACACGACACCGACTGCAATAAAGTGCTAACCCCGGTGAACGTGAACAAACAAAGTGCGGCACCGACTGCAATAAAGTGCTAAACCCCGGTGTATCGCACAGTACGACACCGACTGCAATAAAGTGCTAAACCCCGGTGTACGTACAACAAACTCATGACATAACACCGACTGCAATCCAGTGCTATATACCCGGTGAACCCCCTTACCAATAGTACATTCTCCTATTGGCACGGAGCCTAGGTTGGGGGAGCATGACTGCCCCGCCTAGTATGTCAAAACATGGGTCGTCACCCAACTCGATATAATATATATATATATCTACAGTACTATGAACCCACGGTCCATCAAATCAGACAATCAGTGAAACACTTTAATCCACATTTTATAAATTCCAAGTTCACACTTGCAATCTAGTTGACCACTTTTCGACAAAATTTTCAATATCAAAAACAGTTCATTTTGCCTTAAAAATAGAATATTCAGTTAGGCCTCTGAATAAGCTTTCCAACGCATTTTAGAACACCTCAATCGGGTTCCCGGATCAAAAGATATCGCGAAACGAAGAACAGTGTTTGGTTGCTGAAAATTCTGCCAACTGGCGCGCGAGTGGCGCGTGGCGCGCAGACGGCGCGCGAGTTGACTGTCAAGTTCTGTCCAGTAGCGCGCGAGTGACGCGCGGCGCGCAAACGGCGCGTGGACTGGCAGAACAGGGGGCCTGTAAGTGCAGAATTTTGCGATTTTCGCGGAATCCGCTATTTCGCTCAATTCCGATTTTTGTTCCGATCGAAAACAGATTTTACAACCAGTAAAATGAATCCAATACAAACCACACAATCAATCAATCCAATCCAAAAACTCAATCAAAACGAATTGTATTAAAACGCGACATATTTTCAAATAACGGTTTTCGTTCCAAAATCTCTCGAAATCAATTAACGTAAAAACTAACGAGACACGAAAACATCCTAAGCGTGAGTAAAACTCACCCTTGAAGCGAGAGCTGATATCGAACCGAATTTGCCGAGATGTCGAAATCACCGAAACACGGAAAATCCCCAATCGAACCCTAGGATCTCCAATCCGCTCCAAACTTCGAATTTAGCTTCAATCCGCTTACAACCGTTGTTGGGCTTGCTGCTAGACATGATTCAACCATGAAAATCAACTCAAACTCAGTTCACTATTCATCATCCCTCTCAAATTCGAAATCAAGAGAAAAGGGGGAAATAAGGGTATGAGCTTACCTAGCTTGAGGAAATGGAAGGAGAACAAGAATGATGATGAGGATGGAACTTTGGGATGATGGGTGATCTTCTTCTTCTTCCTTTCTCTTCTCCTCTCCTCTTCTTCTTTCTCTTCTTTTCTTCCTCTTTTCTTTCTCTCTTTTCTCTTCTTTTCTTCCTCTGCTGCACGTTTCTTTCTTCTTTTCTTTCCTTCTTTTCTTTTATTTCAACACACACACACATAATTAATTAATAATTAAGTGGTAGCGTGGTCCAATTACCGTATTGATCTTAATTCCTTATTTCGATTCCAAAACTTCCTTGACCCGTATTATTCGGTCAACGATCCTGAGACAGCCAATAATTAATTTTAGCACTCAATAATTTTACCAATTAAGTACCAAATTAATTCAATTGGGTTGACATCCAAATAATTCGATTAATTATTTTGAGGATGTTACATTCTCCCCAACTTGAAAGAATTTTGTCCTCAAAATTAGACACAACATACCTCAAGAGAACAGATACGGATACCGAGTCCGCATATCGTTCTCCAACTCCCAAGTAGCTTCCTCTGCGGAAAAACCATCCCAAACTACCTTGACGATGGGAATTAACTTTGTCCGTAGCGTCCTCTCGCCACGTTCCATGATGTAATTCGGACTAGGTTGGAAGGACAAGTCCGGTCGAAGGTCGATCGTCTCAAAATCTAACGGTTGACTTGGATCGGGGATGTACTTCCGCAACTGGGACACGTGGAATACATCATGCAGATTTGACAATGGTGGAGGCAAAGCAATACGGTATGCAAGAGGCCCTATTCGCTCGATAATCTGGAAGGGTCCAATATACCGAGGACTGAGTTTCTTCACCCGTAATGCCCTACCTGTGCCAATTGTTGGAGATAATCTCAAAAACACATGATCGCCCGACTCAAATTCTAACGGCCTTCTTCTTTTATCGGCATAGCTCTTTTGCCTGCTCTGGGCAGCTTTCATTCTTTCTCTGATTAACCTGATCTTCTCAGTAGTGTTATGAATCATCTCAGGTCCTAACAATCGGTTCTCACCTACTTCCCACCAACACAATGGAGTCCTGCATCTCCTACCATACAAGGCTTCATAAGGTGCCATTCCGATACCGGAATGATAACTGTTGTTGTATGAGAATTCTACCAATGGAAGATGATCCTCCCATTTCTTCCCGTTATCAAGTACCGAAGCCCTAAGCATATCCTCTAAGGTCTGGATAGTTCTCTCGGTCTGACCGTCTGTCTGCGGGTGATAAGCGATACTAAGGAGTACTTTAGTTCCCAATGCTTCATTCAGAGCTTTCCAAAATCGAGAAGTGAATTTCGGATCTCGATCCGACACTATACTGGTAGGAACCCCATGTAACCTTACTATGTTCTTCAAATACACCTCGGCTAACTTGGATACTTTACTGCTAGAACGAACTGGAATAAAATGAGCTGATTTGGTTAACCGATCCACAACTACCCAAATGGAGTCGTTACCGGCTTGAGACCTTGGCAACGCCATTACAAAATCCATAGAAATATCTTCCCACTTCCATACTGGCACGTCAAGTGACCGTAACAGACCAGCGGGCTTCTGATGTTCTATTTTGACTTTTTGACAAGTCAAGCATTGTGATACGAATTCAGCAATTTCTAACTTCATTCCCGGCCACCAATACATCTGTTTTAAATCTCTATACATCTTGGTGGATCCAGGATGTACAGAAAATAAACTTCGGTGTGCTTCCTCTAGCACTTGCTTTTTAATACTCTCATCGTCGGGCACACAGATCCTACCGTTGAAACAAATAACTCCATCACTATCTTCCGTAAAGTCTGGCAACAATTTCTGCGATTGCAGCTTTACATCATTTTCCTGTGCCAAGCGAATAGAATCCCTTAATGAGCTAGAGATCCTCATGTGGCTCAGCACTAACCGGTTTTTCCTTGATCTTGCATCCAAATTTAAGTCCCTAAAGGATTCCAACAATTTCATTTCATGCATCATAAACTCTGCTACGTGGATGGATTTCCTACTTAGTGCATCAGCTACAACATTAGCTTTTCCCGGATGATACTTCAATTCAAAGTCATAATCTTTCAGAAATTCCACCCACCTTCTCTGCCTGTTATTCAACTCTTTCTGATCAAACAAATATTTCAAACTTTTATGATCACTGAAGACTTCGAAACGAGACCCATACAGGTAATGTCTCCAAATCTTCAGTGCGTACACAATAGCTGCTAACTCCAAATCATGAGTCGGATAATTCTCTTCATGAGTCTTCAACTGTCTGGAGGCATAAGCTACAACTTGTTGGTTCTGCATGAGAACACACCCCAAACCCTTTCCAGAAGCATCGCTGTAAATTTGAAAATCCAAAGACGGATCTGGAAGAATTAGGATTGGAGCAGAAGTCAACCTAACCTTCAACTCTTGAAAACATTCCTCACAATCGGCATTCCATATAAACGGTTGGGCCTTGCGAGTCAACCGAGTAAGTGGGAGAACCAATTGTGAAAAACCTTGGATAAACCTTCTATAGTAACCGGCTAGACCCAAGAAACTTCTTATCTCGGTGACAGATGTTGGCCGTTCCCAGTTCAACACCGCTTCTACTTTACTGGGATCCACCGCAACTCCCGATTGGGAAATCACGTGCCCCAAAAACTTCACTTCCGGCATCCAGAAGTCACATTTCGACGGCTTCGCATACAATTTCTTTTCACGGAGTACGTTCAACACAATGCGGAGATGTTGAACATGGTCCTCAATGGTTTTAGAGTACACCAAGATATCATCAATAAAAACTACCACAAACTGATCAAGGTACGTGCGAAACACTCGGTTCATGTAATCCATGAATACCGCTGGAGCATTAGTCAAACCGAAGGGCATCACTACGAACTCGTAATGTCCATACCTCGTACGGAAAGCTGTCTTCGGAATATCTAAGGCTCGTACCTTTATTTGATGATAGCCCGACCTCAGATCAATTTTTGAAAATACCACAGCACCTCTAAGTTGGTCGAGCAAATCGTCTATCCTTGGCAAGGGATATTTATTCTTGATCGTCACTTTATTCAATTGTCGATAATCTATGCACAACCTCATGCTACCATCCTTCTTTTTGACTAGCAACACCGGAGCACCCCATGGAGAGGCACTCGGTCGGATGAATCTTTTCGATATTAATTCCTCAAGTTGAGACTTCAGTTCCTTCAACTCTAAAGGAGACATTCTATAAGGAGCAATAGAGATTGATCCTGTACCAGGAATCAATTCTATTGAGAATTCTACCTCTCGGTCAGGAGGTAAGGATGAAACTTCTTCTGGAAAGACATCTAGGAATTCATTTACCACTTGCACAGATGATAAATCTAAACCCGTTTCAGTAGATGCAGACAACATAATAAGAATAGCTTCCGCACCTTGGAATAATGACTGGCTTGCTTCGGTGTAAGAGATCGTCGCTTCAGAATCTGCCTGTGTCAATCCTACAGATTCAGAGGCAAAGCTAATAGTTCGATCGGCACAGTTGATTGTTACATGATTTTCAGCCATCCAATTCATACCCAGAACAATGTCCATACTTCTCATAGGCAAGCAAATAAATTTCACAACAAACTGTCTGTCGCCTATGACAAGTAGGCAATTTTCACATAATGATTGGGTCTGGACACGACCCTTGGCAGCAGTTAAAATAGTTATCGGTTCGGATAGCTCAGACAATGCTAATCCCAACCGATCCACACATGCTTGCGAGATAAAACAGTGAGTTGCACCAGAATCATATAAAATATTGACTGAATTATTAAAAAGAGATCCCGTACCCCTCAGAAGATTATCAGTAGGTGTGATGGTTCGAGCATCTAATGTGTTGATTCGCCCCTGACTAGGAGCATTTGGTGCTCTTTGCAGATTCTTCTTTGTTGGGCACTTATTTGCATAGTGTCCCTCTTCATTACAAACATAGCACCGATCTGGCCTTGGCGGACACTCGCCACGGTGATATCTTCCACAAAGTCTACAATTCCTGAATTGTGCAGAATCAGACGATTGCACCTGCTTCCCTTTGTAATTACCTCCTTTCCCCGAGTCATGCCTGGGACCCATCTGAGAACTAGATGATCCAGTGTTCCTCTTGTTCTGATGGAATGCCTTTCTGCTTGCATACAACCTTGACAAATCACTTTCGGCGATATAAGCTTGTTGTACCATGGCTGCATACTTGGTTCTCGGAAAAGAACTAAGACTTTGAGCAATATCCTCTCTCAACCCATATTTGTACCTGTCAGTTTTCCATTGGTCATTAGGGGCATACCCAGCTAAACCGAAGAATTGATACAACTCTTCAAATTTAGCCGTGTATTGGCCCACGGTCAAGCCTCCTTGTGTAAGAGCCAAAAACTCATTTTCCTTATCCAACCTCATAGCCGTGGGGAAGAATTGTTCCAAAAATGATGTTCGGAAATTTTCCCAAGTCGGGGGAGTTCCCATTGTCTCCATCATGGCCCTAGCATTTGTCCACCAGTTATTGGCCTCTCCCTTCAACATATGGGATGCCAACCTCAACTTATCTTCATCGGTCACTTGCATTGTTACAAAGATCTTTTCAATGTCATCCAGCCAATGCTGTGCTCTCATGACATCTGGCCCACCTCTAAACTCGGAGGGTTTCATTTTCAGGAACTCTGTGAAAATTCTCCTTGGGTTCACTTGTGGCTCTGGAGCTTGATGCTGCTGAGCATTTTGCTGTAGGATTTGTTGCTGCTGATGCATAAGCATCATGTCTTGCATCATTTTCTGCTGGTTCTCAATGACATTCTGCATCCACTCAAAATTTGGATCAACAGGAGGAGGAACGCCTCTACCTCTTCTGGCCATGATTCTGCGAAATATGCACAAAGTATTAAGTTGATCAAGCTCAATGTCTAATAGCATACTAAGAAAATCACGACTGGAAAAAGCAAAGACCCTATAAGCTAAGTCCGACTAGGTCGAACCGCTCTGATACCAACTGTAACACCCTGATATTTTTATTTGTTAAAAACACCCGAGTGCACATTAAACATACATCAGAGATAATATTTCCTGCTCAGACACTGATTACCACTATAAAATTTTTGCTGAAATATAACATAACTGTCTTATACAAACGTAAGACCATACGGTTTTCAGACCGTAAACTGTCAGCCACTGTGGTAGTCAGAATCATACAAGAAAGCGGAATGAAAGACAAACATGACACTAATGTCATAGTGTTGAGATACATGGACAACAGAAGGAAAATAAACTAAACATAAAGCTAAGTCATAATCCATTTCCCGGGGGCCACCTACTCGTGCCTCTGAGATTTCTTCTGTCCCTGCTTATCTGTAAAACAACAACATTTAAACAGTGAGATACAATCTCAGTGAGTTCTACCGAGACCCCTACTAACTCTCTCGGTTCAGTTAATAATCCTTTTTAAAACCAACACGACACCGACTGCAATAAAGTGCTAACCCCGGTGAACGTGAACAAACAAAGTGCGGCACCGACTGCAATAAAGTGCTAAACCCCGGTGTATCGCACAGTACGACACCGACTGCAATAAAGTGCTAAACCCCGGTGTACGTACAACAAACTCATGACATAACACCGACTGCAATCCAGTGCTATATACCCGGTGAACCCCCTTACCAATAGTACATTCTCCTATTGGCACGGAGCCTAGGTTGGGGGAGCATGACTGCCCCGCCTAGTATGTCAAAACATGGGTCGTCACCCAACTCGATATAATATATATATATATCTACAGTACTATGAACCCACGGTCCATCAAATCAGACAATCAGTGAAACACTTTAATCCACATTTTATAAATTCCAAGTTCACACTCGCAATCTAGTTGACCACTTTTCGACAAAATTTTCAATATCAAAAACAGTTCATTTTGCCTCAAAAATAGAATATTCAGTTAGGCCTCTGAATAAGCTTTCCAACGCATTTTAGAACACCTCAATCGGGTTCCCGGATCAAAAGATATCGCGAAACGAAGAACAGTGTTTGGTTGCTGAAAATTCTGCCAACTGGCGCGCGAGTGGCGCGTGGCGCGCAGACGGCGCGCGAGTTGACTGTCAAGTTCTGTCCAGTAGCGCGCGAGTGACGCGCGGCGCGCAAACGGCGCGTGGACTGGCAGAACAGGGGGCCTGTAAGTGCAGAATTTTGCGATTTTCGCGGAATCCGCTATTTCGCTCAATTCCGATTTTTGTTCCGATCGAAAACAGATTTTACAACCAGTAAAATGAATCCAATACAAACCACACAATCAATCAATCCAATCCAAAAACTCAATCAAAACGAATTGTATTAAAACGCGACATATTTTCAAATAACGGTTTTCGTTCCAAAATCTCTCGAAATCAATTAACGTAAAAACTAACGAGACACGAAAACATCCTAAGCGTGAGTAAAACTCACCCTTGAAGCGAGAGCCGATATCGAACCAAATTTGCCGAGATGTCGAAATCACCGAAACACGGAAAATCCCCAATCGAACCCTAGGATCTCCAATCCGCTCCAAACTTCGAATTTAGCTTCAATCCGCTTACAACCGTTGTTGGGCTTGCTGCTAGACATGATTCAACCATGAAAATCAACTCAAACTCAGTTCACTATTCATCATCCCTCTCAAATTCGAAATCAAGAGAAAAGGGGGAAATAAGGGTATGAGCTTACCTAGCTTGAGGAAATGGAAGGAGAACAAGAATGATGATGAGGATGGAACTTTGGGATGATGGGTGATCTTCTTCTTCTTCCTTTCTCTTCTCCTCTCCTCTTCTTCTTTCTCTTCTTTTCTTCCTCTTTTCTTTCTCTCTTTTCTCTTCTTTTCTTCCTCTGTGCGCGTTTCTTTCTTCTTTTCTTTCCTTCTTTTCTTTTATTTCAACACACACACACATAATTAATTAATAATTAAGTGGTAGCGTGGTCCAATTACCGTATTGATCTTAATTCCTTATTTCGATTCCAAAACTTCCTTGACCCGTATTATTCGGTCAACGATCCTGAGACAGCCAATAATTAATTTTAGCACTCAATAATTTTACCAATTAAGTACCAAATTAATTCAATTGGGTTGACATCCAAATAATTCGATTAATTATTTTGAGGATGTTACAAATACTGAAGTTTATATAGGCCTTAAAACACCTTTTCAAAAGAGTACCATTTGCCAAAAGTTGCCATGAAAGAGTTTGCATCACACATGAACAGTTACTACCTTGTCATGCATAACACGTTCATATTTTTAAAAAGGCTGCCATTTAGTAACCGTTCATATGATTTGAATGCCCATGTATGAATGCCAACGTTTTGAAAGCATGCACACAGAAGATACATGAACAACGTTCATACTTTTGAAAACAATTCAAATGGGAAGTGTGCATAAAATATTAGTAAACGGTTACCACTCAACGTTTATATTGTTTTGAAAACAATTCAAATGGGAAGTTGCCAACATTTTATCAAGTTATCAAATTATCAAATTATCAAATTGCCATTTAGTAAACGTTTTTAAAGTTGATCACGTTCATATACTTGAAAACATTTTTAAAAATCATGGCATGCATGTATGATAGCTTGAACACTTGTAATCAAAAGTAAGATGTGAATGTCATATACCTTTGATCAATCATAGACAATTCTTGCACTTTGATAACTCTGAGCAAATTGTAACTTTTAACATATTTGATCCATTTCCTCTTGCACAAATGATCTCTTGATTGTTGTTGTCTTCATCAAAACCACTGAGAAGCTATGTCTTCACAAGACGTTGTCAATCTCTTCTTTAATTCCACGAAGCTTTCTACACAACGGCCATCCCAAACAAAAGCCTTTCCTTTGCAGGTTAACTGAGTTAACGGAAGTGCTAACTTAGAAAAACCTTCAATGACTCTTCTATAATAGCCGGCCAATCCCAAAAAGCTTCTAATTTCAGTTGCCGACTTCGGAGCCTCCCAATTCAACACTGCTTCTACTTTTGACGGATCCACCGCAATACCACTACCAGAAATGACATGACCGAGAAAACTCACTTCCTTCAACCAGAACTCACACTTCGACAACTTCGCATACAGCTTCTTTTCCTTCAATACCTCCAATACTAACCTCAGATGCTCCGCATGCTCTTCTTCCGATTTAGAGTAAATCAGAATGTCATCGATGAACACCTCCACAAACCGATCTAAGTAAGTATGGAAAATACGATTCATATATTCCATAAATACTCCAGGTGCGTTGGTAACACCGAACGGCATCACCGAATACTCATAATGACCATAACAGATCCTGAAAGCCGTCTTCTGAATGTCTTCGTCCTTCACTTTGATTTGATGATAGCCCGACCTCAAATCAATCTTACTGAATACTTGAGCACCCACTAACTGATCCATCAAATCGTCTATCCTCGGAAGTGGATACTTGTTCTTAATTGTTACCTTATTCAACTGTCGATAGTCCACACAGAGTCTCATACTACCATCCTTTTTCTTTACTAACAACACAGGAGCTCCCCACGGCGATACACTCGGCCTCACAAATTTCTTCTCGAGCAGATCCTCAAGTTGCTTCTTCAACTCAGACAATTCGGATGCGGACATCCTGTACGGTGCCATAGAAACAGGTTTGGTACCAGGTGTTGAACCAAGGGCAAACACTCCTTGTTTTGTATGATAACAAATTACATCTTGTCTACTAATGGTTGCAGTTGTATGAAAGTACAGGTTCAAGCTGAATAAAGTACAGGACGGGAATCAAAAAGCAGGAAGCATTAAAGTGGAGCAGCTTGGAGAAGAAGCCACCTTTGAAGATGAAGACCTAATTGTTTTTCCGCTTTCTTTAGGACACAGTGTAAGGTCCTATCACTTAAGGTCTATGACAGTTTAAATAGCTGAGAGATGATTTTTTGAAAACATGCATCATGCATCAAAATTAGGGTTTTGAAAATATGTTATGCATGCATGGCAAGCTTTGGAAAATATTTTATGCATGCATGGCAAAGGCCTAAAAACAATTTTGTGGAAAACAAGAATTGATTTCTATTATGTACCAAAGGCCAAGAATCGATTTATAGTATTTTCTAAAGACCATGAAATCGATTTTCAAGCAACTCTAAAGGCCAAGAATCTATTTCCTAAATCCTATGTTAATGCATGAAATCGATTTGCACATACACCCAAGCCAAGCTAATAATCGATTTCCTTCATTCTCAAAAGACCTTGAAATCGATTTTCAAGCTCTTCCTTAGGCCATGAATCGATTCCTCATTGTGTTAACTAAGTAAAGAATCGATTTTCACCTATGTAAGATGTCTTGAAAATCGATTGCTACTTGTTTTCAAAGAACAAAGAATCGATTCCCATGTTTTCCAAAGAGTAAAGAATCGATTCCTCACTATTTCAACTATCCAAAGAATCGACTCTTGAGGCTTCTAAGATGATAAGAATCGATTCATCTATATTTTAACTACAATCAACAATCGATTCTTTCATTTCATTAAATAGTTTTTCTCAGATATACGCTTTCCTAAGCCTATAAATAGGCAGCCTCAAGTCATTCTTCAACACACCACATTTTTCACAACAATTCTCTTCTTCTCTCACACGAATTTCTAGATCCTAAGAAAGAGAAAAATAGTGCTATCACTTTCATATCATTTTTATAGATCTACTCATCTCTCACAGCTATTACATTGTCATATTATCTGAGGTGATTGGATCATAGCTTCTACATTGTAATCTACTTTTGTGGGGTCATTTTGAAATCCTGGGAAGCGTTCTTGGGTCTCTCAATCAGGAGATTGAGTTGGTTTGAAATCCTGGGAGGTGATCTTGGGTCTTTCAATCAATGAAGATTGAAGTGGTATTGAAATCCTGGGAGGTGCTCTTGGGTCGTTCAATCAGGAGATTGAAGCGGGTTGAAATCCTTAGCTGTGTGCTCGGGTTCTCAGTTCGGGGGAATTGAGATTTGCTATCTTGAAGTTGCCTGTTTGTAAAGAATTCTTCAATATAGTGGTTACCATCAAGTCCAAGGGTTGCAAAGCCTGAGGCCGAGGACGTAGGGCTTTTATCCCGAACCTCGCTAAATTCCTGGTGTATCTCTATCCCTACTCTTTTACTTTATTTGTCATTTCTGTTTGTTTATTGTTATACTTCGCTGAACATAAAACATCTGTTTATTGTTAAAACCAATCATAGCGTAGTCAGCATAATACATATCCCTATTCTGATCTGTTTACATATCACTGCAAATGATCTACTCTCTACTATATTCAATATCACTACACTTCTTATAAATAGTCTTATTGTGTATATTGAAAATAGTATAACATCTCATTGTGCCAAAATCTGCCTGCTTGCACCATATAAGGTTTAAATCTAAGTTTCCGCATTTGATTTAAAACAAACTTATCATTTATTTTGAAAAGAACCAAGATTTACACATAACCTTATTCACCCCCCTTCTAAGGTTATCGGATGGTCTAACACCAGGTACAAGATCAATAGAGAATTCAACTTCCCTCTCTGGCGGTACACTTGGAATCTCATCAGGGAAAACATCAGGAAACTCGCGCACCACCTGCAACTCTTCAATGATAGCTTGATTCTCAACAGACAACGACGTCATTAGCGAGAATAACTGAACTCCCTCCTTCATCAACTTCCGCAACTGACTAGCGGATAACAGACCAGACTCCTCCCCTTCAAAGCTCACCAACTTGCTACGACAATTAATATGAACATGGTTATGCTCTAACCAGTTCATACCCAAGATTACATCCAATCCGCTCAGCGGCAAGCAAACAAAATCCACAACAAAGTCTCTGTCGAAGATCGACAAGGGACACTGAGAACACACCAGAGAAGTGGTTACCGACCCCTTAGCTGGAGTGTCGACAACCATCTCTCCATTCATAGCAGACAATACAAGACCCAATTTCTTACAACAATCAGCAGCAATAAAGCAATGAGTAGCACCAGTATCGATGATAGATTTTAAAGGAGTACCATTAATGAAGCACCTACCTTTAATAAGTCCATCATCTTCAGTAGGCTCTTCACATGCTAAAGCGAACACTTTTCCATTGGACCTTTCTTTCTTCGGCTTCGGACATTGAGTACTAATGTGCCCTCCTTCACCACAGTTGTAGCAGACTGTAACACCCCTTTCTACCCGTCAATTTGTTTATAAAAATCAGAGTTTGAAAAATCTCGTTCATAGGAAATGTTACACGCACTCAAATCAAACGTCGCTTATCCAACTTTAAAAACAGTCTAACTCAAATTAATACGTCCACGTAGCACATCACAATATCAAAAACTCAAGCCTCTGGGTTAACGTCACTTATAGAACTTCTCATAACACAAACAACTACGCAGCGGAAATTTGTAAAACATAACCAAATAGTCCACATGGACAAAATAATCAAAAATCATTAATAAAGGCCGAGTTCATTATCCCCCCTGAGTGCTACGTATCAGAGCATGACGACTCGACTCGAAAAGTGAAGCTAATACCTTCACTGGGAATCACCTGCACGTTACCAACACGAGGGCAACATTCAAACAGGAAAGGGTGAGCATCATTTCAGTCTATATAATAGAAAACATGATAAGCACTAATCATAGGCTACGCACTAGAATAATCAGCATCCATGACACAAAACATCCACAACACAGTCATCATTCACATCATGTACAAACTCATCTCATGTCATATAGATTTATGAAATGCAACCCACTCGCGGGTATATGCATGAAGGTACCTTTTCACAAAACATCGCTTAGCCACTCAGGCCTCATCATCACTTAGCCACTCAGGCCTCAAAACATCACTGGGTTTTATGCATATGGGCATGAGACTCTATGACATGCACCACTCACTTCATAAGATCACACAATCACTCAGATCACAGTCAACAATGTGACCCATCACTTACCTGTTTGCTCGCCCGGAGCACAGCACCTGTCAAATTCATAATCATCACACAACATCACTAGGCCACTTAGACCTTAACCTCACTTAGCCACTCGGGCCCCAATTGACACTTACACATAAACATCATTTAACTCAAACATTAGCCACTGAGGGCAAAAACGTCATTTGACTAGCCACCAAGGGCATCCTCGTCATTTACACATCATTATCATTAACTTTGGCCACTAGGGGCAAAACAGTCATTTGACTAGCCACCAAGGGCATCCTCGTCATTTACACATCATTATCATTAACTTTGGCCACTAGGGGCAAAACAGTCATTTTGACACTACCGTGTTGAAAACTGTTGTTTATACACCAAAAGGGATTTTTAAAGAGTTCCACGTCATTTTTCGATGTCACTGAGGCGACCACCGGGGACAGCCACTTGGGCGCCCACAAACAGTCAGAAAATAACAATTTTTCATTTTAAAAATTGAACCCACAAATAGACAACGTAAAAAGCTTCATGACACTTTTCGAATCGTTCAAAACGGACGTCTAAGTCAAAAGTTATGATAAAAACAGTTTTGGAAAAATTAGGCAACACCCAGGGAACAGGCGCCTTGGGCGCCCAGGCAACCAGGCAACAAGTGCACAGGCGCCCAGCGCCCAGGAGCAACAGCGCGCCACACAGCGCAACAAGCAACACTGACACGGGCGCCTAGCGCCCAGGGGCAACAATGCGCGCACAACACAGCGCCATAGGCACTCAGCGCCCAGGCGCGCACACGCGCACACACAGACAATACGGGCGCCAGCGCCCAGGCGCGCACAGCGCGCAACACACACAGACACGGGCGCCTAGCGCCCAGGCGCGCCCCCACGCGCAGCAACAACACAGAACAGGCGCCCAGCGCCCAGCATAGGCGCCCAGCGCCCAGAAACAGCAGCAACATCCAGATTTTGCCCAACACTTTTTAACAACTAAAAATTCGTTTCCTTCTCAATTTTAAGACATAAAACTCCCATTTTTCCCAGCAACCAAAACACACTTATCCCATTCCAATTTACCAAAACTCAATTTATCAAAATTCAATTAAAACAAACATCAACACTAACATCTTCATGGCGCCCTAGGCGCCCAACATCCACACCCTTATGCGACTTCACTTTCAACAATTCAAACACATAGATCACACCATAGTTCTCATTACATACGCATAGCATCATCAATAGTGCAATTCGTAGATCAAACACCAAGCAACAATCAAATCGCATGAACTCATGATTAACACATATATATATATATATATATATATATATACGAAAATTGGCATCAAGAACAATCAAGAACGCAAGAACATCAAAACCATCATACAATCTAGGAGAAACCTTAGATCTAGGGCCTATCATAGAATGTATTAGATAGAGTGATAGAGCTCCCCTAACCTCGAAATTGAAGAACGGAGACTCCGGAGATAGCCACGCACAGGATCACAGCAACAAAATCACGCTCCTCGCTCTTCCTTGCTTGCGACTTCTCTCTTCTTCCTCTTCTCTCCTTACGGCGCTCCTCCTAGCTCTCTCTCTATCTCACGCTCTTTCTTTCTTTCTTTCTTTTGATTTCGCCCCAAATGCCACAAACCCTAGCCCCCCTCCAACTAACCACTTCGCCTATTGTGGATCATGGGCTTGGGCTTTCCACTTAAGCCCAAGTCATGCAAGTGGCGCCTCCACTCCTTCCTAATACCACCAAAAATAATTAAAATTCTAATTAATCGAATTACATCAAATAATTTAATTTAAATCCCCAATTATTTAATTAAATAAATTAATTAAATAATTTTAGGGTGTTACAACTCTCCCCCACTTAGAATATTTCGTCCTCGAAATTTACCTGATCAAACAACTCTGGGTAGAACTCGCGCATCTTGCTCTCTAACTCCCAAGTCATACTCTCGCCGGCAGCTCCTAGCCAGACCACTTTCACTAATGCAATCTCTTTGCCTCTAAGCGCCTTCACTTCACGATCCTCAATCCTTACGGGCATCGTCTCCATAGTGAGATTATCCCGCACCTCCACATCGTCCACTTGGATCACATGAGATGGATCCGAAACATACTTCCGAAGTTGCGACACGTGAAACACGTCGTGCAAGTTCGAAAGATTTGGCGGTAAAGCCACTCTATAAGCCACATTTCCAATTCTCTCGGACTGACCATCGGTCTGGGGATGATACGCCGAACTCATTTTCAACTTAGAACCCAATTCTTTCTGCAAACTCTTCCAAAACTCGGAAGTGAACCTCGGATCCCTGTCTGACACAATACTCTTCGGAACACCGTGCAGCCTCACAATCTCCTTGACGTATACCTCTGCCAACCTCGACACTGGATAAGTGATATTAATAGGAATAAAGTGAGCAGACTTCGTTAACCTATCAATGATCACCCAAATAGCGTCATGACCCTTAGCTGTATTCAGTAACCCCGTCACAAAATCCATTGCTATGCTATCCCATTTCCACTCTGGTATTTCCAACGGTTGCATTAGCCCTGCAGGCTTCTGATGCTCTACCTTAGATTTCTGACAGGTCAAACAGGCATACACAAATTGCGCCACATCTCTCTTCATACCATACCACCAAAATATCTTTTTCAGATCCTGATACATCTTCGTTGCTCCAGGATGGATACTCAACTTGCTACGATGACCTTCCTCTAAAATTGCCTTTCTCATCTCTTCGTCGTCAGGAACACAGATCCTCCCCCGGAACCTCAACACACCTCTGGAATCTAATTTGAAATCTTCATCTTCAGATTGGCCAACCCCATTAATTAAATCCACTAACTTAACATCTGACTTCTGAGCCTCTCTGATGCTGCCCAGGAATTCATTGTCGATCTTTAGCATTCCCAGCTTGACACTGCGAGGTGTCATCTTACAAACCAAACTCAAATCTCTGAATTCTTCAATTAACTCTAATTCCTTCACCATCATAGCCGACATATGCAAGGACTTTCTGCTTAATGCATCAGCCACGACGTTAGCTTTGCCGGGATGATAATTCAAACCAAAGTCATAATCCTTCAAGAGTTCCAACCACCGACGCTGTCTCATATTCAACTCTTTTTGATCGAACAGATACTTTAGACTCTTATGATCACTGAACACTTCGAACCTTGAACCATAAAGGTAATGCCTCCAGATCTTGAGCACAAAAACCACAGCAGCCAATTCCAAATCATGCGTAGGGTAATTTTTCTCATGAATCCGCAATTGCCTCGACGCATACGCAACGACCTTCCCATCCTGCATCAACACACCACCGAGACCCATCTTCGATGCGTCACAATACACAACGAACGGTTCTTCTGGATTAGGCAACGTCAAAACAGGCGACGTCGTCAATCTCTTTTTCAGTTCCATAAAACTTTCCTCGCATCGAGCATCCCAAACAAAAACTTTACCCTTGCAAGTCAACTGAGTCAATGGGAGGGCCAACTTGGAAAAACCCTCGATGAACCTCCTGTAGTACCCAGCCAAACCCAAAAAGCTTCTAATCTCTGTTACGGACTTCGGAGACTCCCACTCCAACACTGCTTCTACTTTTGCCGGATCAACCGCAATACCATTACCAGAAATCACGTGCCCAAGGAAACTCACCTCTTTCAGCCAGAACTCACACTTCGATAACTTGGCGTACAACTTTTTCTCTTTTAAAACTCCCAACACTGACTTCAGATGCTCAGCATGCTCTTCATCTGACTTAGAATAAACTAGAATATCATCTATGAAGATTACCACAAACCGATCTAGGTAATCATGGAAAATACGGTTCATATATTCCATAAATACACCAGGAGCATTGGTCACACCGAACGGCATCACTGAATACTCATAATGCCCATACCTCGTTCTGAACGCCGTTTTCTGAACATCCTCATCCTTTACTTTAATCTGATGATATCCGGACCTCAAATCAATTTTGCTGAAAACACGAGCACCTACTAATTGATCCATCAGATCGTCGATCCTCGGAAGCGGATACTTATTCTTGATAGTTACCTTATTTAACTGACGATAGTCCACACATAACCTCATGCTCCCATCTTTCTTCTTCACTAACAATACCGGAGCTCCCCACGGTGATACACTTGGTCTCACAAACTTTTTCTCAAGCAATTCTTCAAGTTGCGTCTTCAACTCAGACAATTCCGACGCCGACATTCTGTACGGTGCCATAGACACAGGCCTCGTACCAGGTACAAGATCAATCGAAAACTCAACTTCTCTTTCCGGTGGCACACCCGGGATTTCATCAGGAAATACTTCAGGAAATTCGCGTACTACCTTCAGCTCTTCAATAACAGCCTGACTCTCAGCAGACAACGAAGCCATCAACGCAAATAACTGAACTCCTTCTTTCTTCAATTTCTTCAACTGGTCAGCAGACACCAAAACCGAACTTTCTTCACCGAAACTAACCGACTTGCTACGACAGTTGATATGAACGTGATTATTCTCTAACCAGTCCATGCCTAAGATTACATCCAGACCTCTCAACGGCAAACAGACAAAATTCACAATAAAGTCCCTGCCGAAGATCGACACGGGACACTGAGAACACACCTGGGACGTAATCACCGACCCCTTCGCAGGAGTATCGACAACCATATCCCCACACATAGCAGATAAAACAAGACCCAATCTTTTACAGCAATCAACAGAAATAAAACAATGGGTAGCACCAGTATCAATAAGAGATTTCAGAGAAGTACCATTAATAAAACACGTACCTCTGATCAGACCATCATCATCCTCAGGCTCCTCTCCTGCCAATGCAAATACCTTCCCAGTAGACCTTTCCTTTTTCGGCTTTGTACACTTCGTACTGATATGCCCAGACTCACCACAGTTGAAACACACCACATCCTTGACCTTACAATCGGCTGCCATATGACCCTTTTTACCGCAACGGTAGCAATTCCTATCATCCGACCTGCACGTAGTACTCTTGTGGCCAGGCTTGCCACACTTATAACAGACAATGCTAGCAGGGGCATCTCCCCCGCTAGGACCCTTACCTCCAGCAGCCTTCTGATAACTCTTACCCGCAGGAACCTCATACGGCTTGCTTCGACTCTGAAACTTGCCCTTTCTCTCAGATGTAGCTTTGTAGCGAGCAGTACTGTCTTCCTCGAAAATTCTGCAACTGTCAACCAGATCTGCGAACACACGAATCTTCTGATAACCAATGGCCTGTTTAATATCAGGCCTCAACCCATTCTCAAATTTGATGCATTTAGAAAATTCAGCTGTAGCCTCACTGTAATGTGGATAAAATTTGGCTAGCTCCACAAATTTTGCCGCATAGGCAGTCACAGACATACCACCCTGCTTCAGCTCCAAAAACTCTATCTCTTTCTTCCCGCGGACGTCTTCAGGAAAATACTTTCTCAGAAATTCCCTGCTGAAAACCTCCCAAGTAATCTCTTCCTGCACAGCCTCTAACCTCTGTCTAGTAGCCAACCACCAGTCGTCGGCCTCCTCGGCTAACATGTGGGTACCAAAGCGGACCTTCTGCTCAACAGTACAGTCCATCACCCTGAAAATCCTCTCGATCTCCTTCAGCCAAGCCATAGCACCATCTGGATCATATTTGCCCTTAAAGGTGGGCGGATTCTCCCTCTGGAAGGTAGTCAGACTCCTAAAACCAGCATTATCACCAACATTTTGCTGACCCTGCACAGCCTGAGCCATAGCTTGCAATGCAGCAGCAAGAGCAGCGTCGTTTCTTCCAGCCATTACGAACTATCACTGCAGCACAAACTAAAGATTTAGAACTAATCTAATGTCATAAGACACTATGACAGGACAACATTGGCCGGACAGACCGAACTGCTCTGATACCACTAATGTAACACCCCTTTCTACCCGTCAATTTGTTTATAAAAATCAGAGTTTGAAAAATCTCGTTCATAGGAAATGTTACACGCACTCAAATCAAACGTCGCTTATCCAACTTTAAAAACAGTCTAACTCAAATTAATACGTCCACGTAGCACATCACAATATCAAAAACTCAAGCCTCTGGGTTAACGTCACTTATAGAACTTCTCATAACACAAACAACTACGCAGCGGAAATTTGTAAAACATAACCAAATAGTCCACATGGACAAAATAATCAAAAATCATTAATAAAGGCCGAGTTCATTATCCCCCCTGAGTGCTACGTATCAGAGCATGACGACTCGACTCGAAAAGTGAAGCTAATACCTTCACTGGGAATCACCTGCACGTTACCAACACGAGGGCAACATTCAAACAGGAAAGGGTGAGCATCATTTCAGTCTATATAATAGAAAACATGATAAGCACTAATCATAGGCTACGCACTAGAATAATCAGCATCCATGACACAAAACATCCACAACACAGTCATCATTCACATCATGTACAAACTCATCTCATGTCATATAGATTTATGAAATGCAACCCACTCGCGGGTATATGCATGAAGGTACCTTTTCACAAAACATCGCTTAGCCACTCAGGCCTCATCATCACTTAGCCACTCAGGCCTCAAAACATCACTGGGTTTTATGCATATGGGCATGAGACTCTATGACATGCACCACTCACTTCATAAGATCACACAATCACTCAGATCACAGTCAACAATGTGACCCATCACTTACCTGTTTGCTCGCCCGGAGCACAGCACCTGTCAAATTCATAATCATCACACAACATCACTAGGCCACTTAGACCTTAACCTCACTTAGCCACTCGGGCCCCAATTGACACTTACACATAAACATCATTTAACTCAAACATTAGCCACTGAGGGCAAAAACGTCATTTGACTAGCCACCAAGGGCATCCTCGTCATTTACACATCATTATCATTAACTTTGGCCACTAGGGGCAAAACAGTCATTTGACTAGCCACCAAGGGCATCCTCGTCATTTACACATCATTATCATTAACTTTGGCCACTAGGGGCAAAACAGTCATTTTGACACTACCGTGTTGAAAACTGTTGTTTATACACCAAAAGGGATTTTTAAAGAGTTCCACGTCATTTTTCGATGTCACTGAGGCGACCACCGGGGACAGCCACTTGGGCGCCCACAAACAGTCAGAAAATAACAATTTTTCATTTTAAAAATTGAACCCACAAATAGACAACGTAAAAAGCTTCATGACACTTTTCGAATCGTTCAAAACGGACGTCTAAGTCAAAAGTTATGATAAAAACAGTTTTGGAAAAATTAGGCAACACCCAGGGAACAGGCGCCTTGGGCGCCCAGGCAACCAGGCAACAAGTGCACAGGCGCCCAGCGCCCAGGAGCAACAGCGCGCCACACAGCGCAACAAGCAACACTGACACGGGCGCCTAGCGCCCAGGGGCAACAATGCGCGCACAACACAGCGCCATAGGCACTCAGCGCCCAGGCGCGCACACGCGCACACACAGACAATACGGGCGCCAGCGCCCAGGCGCGCACAGCGCGCAACACACACAGACACGGGCGCCTAGCGCCCAGGCGCGCCCCCACGCGCAGCAACAACACAGAACAGGCGCCCAGCGCCCAGCATAGGCGCCCAGCGCCCAGAAACAGCAGCAACATCCAGATTTTGCCCAACACTTTTTAACAACTAAAAATTCGTTTCCTTCTCAATTTTAAGACATAAAACTCCCATTTTTCCCAGCAACCAAAACACACTTATCCCATTCCAATTTACCAAAACTCAATTTATCAAAATTCAATTAAAACAAACATCAACACTAACATCTTCATGGCGCCCTAGGCGCCCAACATCCACACCCTTATGCGACTTCACTTTCAACAATTCAAACACATAGATCACACCATAGTTCTCATTACATACGCATAGCATCATCAATAGTGCAATTCGTAGATCAAACACCAAGCAACAATCAAATCGCATGAACTCATGATTAACACATATATATATATATATACGAAAATTGGCATCAAGAACAATCAAGAACGCAAGAACATCAAAACCATCATACAATCTAGGAGAAACCTTAGATCTAGGGCCTATCATAGAATGTATTAGATAGAGTGATAGAGCTCCCCTAACCTCGAAATTGAAGAACGGAGACTCCGGAGATAGCCACGCACAGGATCACAGCAACAAAATCACGCTCCTCGCTCTTCCTTGCTTGCGACTTCTCTCTTCTTCCTCTTCTCTCCTTACGGCGCTCCTCCTAGCTCTCTCTCTATCTCACGCTCTTTCTTTCTTTCTTTCTTTTGATTTCGCCCCAAATGCCACAAACCCTAGCCCCCCTCCAACTAACCACTTCGCCTATTGTGGATCATGGGCTTGGGCTTTCCACTTAAGCCCAAGTCATGCAAGTGGCGCCTCCACTCCTTCCTAATACCACCAAAAATAATTAAAATTCTAATTAATCGAATTACATCAAATAATTTAATTTAAATCCCCAATTATTTAATTAAATAAATTAATTAAATAATTTTAGGGTGTTACACAGACCACCTCCTTACGCTCACACTCAGCCACCACATGACCCTGCTTACCACAACGGTAACACTTCTTCACTTCAGCTTTGCACCCGTTACTCTTGTGACCAGCTTTGCCACATTTGTAACATACAATGCTAGCAGGAGCATCTCCCCCACTAGTCTTCTTGCCAACAGCAGCTTTCTGTTTACCCTTACCAGCAGGAACATCATACGGTTTACCACGACTCTGAAATTTGCTCCTCTTCTCATTCATAATCTTGTAGTGAGTATTGTTGTCTTCCTCATAAATTCTGCAGCTATCAATCAAGTCGGAGAAAACACGGATCTTCTGGTAACCAATAGCCTTCTGAATCTCAGGACGCAGGCCATTCTCAAACTTAATGCATTTGGAAAACTCAGCAGTAGCCTCACTGTAATGCGGATAAAACTTTGCTAATTCCACGAACTTAGCAGCATACTCAGTCACGGACATATTCCCTTGTTTCAGCTCCAGGAACTCAATCTCTTTCTTACCTCGGACGTCCTCCGGATAGTATTTTCTCATAAACTCTCTGCGGAACACAGCCCAAGTGAGATCTTCATTTGCAGTCTCCAATCTCTGCCTAGCCTCTAACCACCAGTCATCGGCCTCCTCTGCCAGCATATGCGTACCATAACGGACCTTCTGTGCCGGAGTGCAGTCCATCACACGAAAGATCCTCTCCATCTCTTTCAACCAAGCTAAAGCCCCATCGGGATCATACTTGCCCTTGAAGGTAGGCGGATTTTCTCTCTTAAAGGTAGCCAAACTCCGAGACCCAGCATTCTCACCAGCATTCTGTTGACCCCCCACAGCCTGAGCCATAGCAGCCAACGCATCAGCAATAGCAGCATCGTTCCTTCCAGCCATCTCAACTAAACACTACAATCATAAGCAACAGTTAGAACTAATTGACAATACTTGATCGTCAATGACACAATGACTCGACAACTTGGCCGGACAGACCGAAACTGCTCTGATACCACTAATGTAACACCCCTTTTTTACCCGAAACTTTTTTTTTGACAAAAATCAGAGTTTTCAAAACGTTTTGAATACACCCACAAGGGATGCTACACTTACACCGTTAAGCTTCACACACCAATAATAAAGTTTCACCAGTAAAACAGTGCAACAACTAGCACGTCATAACATCATCAAGCAGCGGAATAAAAATAAAGTTCAAACGAACAATTATAACATCACCATAAAACTTCAACAACCAAATAATAATGATAATTAGTAAAACTAGCGTTCATCCCCCCGAGTGCTACGTATCAGAGCGACGACACCGACTCAAGTAGCGAAGGAAGACTTGCCTTCACTCGCAATCACCTGCACGTTACCAACATAGGGGTAACATTCAAAAAGAAGGGGTGAGATATCTAACATTATAATAGCATATATGATAGGCAATATGCTAGAATTACGACAACCATATCTACCGCTTCACTACAACACCAATTAATAAATCACCAAGAATCATCATTAACATCATGAGTAAGTATATGAGATGCAACCCACACCAACGGGCATATGCATGTGGTACCAATCATCACCAATAAAGTAGCCACTAAGGGCATCGTCACCTGTATGAGCATCACCATCATCACCTATAGCTCCAAGGCCAAAGCCGTCATCACCAAAATAATGCATATGGAATGCATGCAACGCCATGTACAACACATCAAAACAATCAACAACAATGGTCATCTATGTGACACACAACAACACCAATATTAATAATTGGTCATAGACCCATCACCTGTCACCTTAGCCCATAAAAATAGGCACATCACCTGTTATATCATCACCTGTTATATCATCACCAAATATCACCAATCATCACCAATACACCTATACCTATAGGACAGTCTCACAACTTGACTAACGACCACCGACACCAAGGACACTAATAAATTTATAACATCAGTGACAACCACAATTTTACAACACCGAGACTTCGACAATTGACAACACCAGGAACAATACCAATTTACAGCAACAGCGACAATAGCTTTAAAAAAAACAGCAACTTAAAATGGTGACAGCAACAGTGATTTTCAGGAAAACAGCAACATTTGTTCACGGTGACAGCAACATTATTTTTAGAAAAACAGCAACATTTTGCTCACTGTGACAGCAACATTATTTGGGAAAAACAGCAACATTTTGCTCACTGTGACAGCAACATTATTTGGGAAAAACAGCAACATTTTGCTCACTGTGACAGCAACATTATTTGTGAAAAACAGCAACATTTTACTCACTGTAACAGCAACATTATTTGTGAGAAACAACAACATTTTACTCACTGTGACAGCAACATTATTTGTGAAAAACAGCAACATTTTACTCACTGTGACAGCAACATTATTTGTGAAAAACAGCAACAATTGTTCACTGTGACAGCAACACCAATTTTCAGAAAAACAGCAACAATTGTTCACTGTGACAGCACACCAATTTTCAGAAAACAGCAACAATTGTTCACTGTGACAGCAGCACCAATTTTCAGAAAAACAGCAACAGCAACAAGACAGAAACTGGCGCCCAGCAACAGGGCGCCAAGTGAGACAGCAGCACAACAAGAAACTGGCGCCCAGCAGCAGGGCGCCTAGCAGGCAACAACGACAACAGAAACTGGCGCCCAGCAACAGGGCGCCTAGTGCAACAATGGCAACAACAGACTTGGCGCCCAGGAGCAGGGCGCCTAGCACAACAGAGGCAACACCAGACTTGACGCCCAGGAGTAGAGCGCCTAATGTAACACCCCTTTCTAATAACCTTACTTTTTAATAAAATCAGAGTCTCTTTTTTTTTTGAAAACAATTAAAGCGAGTGCTACACTTACTCCATAAAAATCAAGATACATAACACCATGAGAAAACGTTTAGTTCGCATCAACTAAATACAATCACCACCAGCAGCGGAATAATAATGAGTTCAAAAATTAAAAACCAATACATCACCAATAAAATCTAACAGTTTTAGGAAAAATAATGCATAGACATAGGACACCCCCCCTGGTGCTACGTATCAGAGCGTGACACTTCCTACCAGACGAAGGCATAAAGGAATCCTTCACTCGTTATTACCTGCACGTTGCCGACATAAGAAGCAACATAAAAGCAGTAGGGTGAGTCTCTTTTCATAATTAATAACATATGGGAATTAAGCACTGCATAGGAAAAAGGAAACCAGGCACACCAATTCACAACAATGGGAACAATCACATCAGCATTATATTTCCAAACAGCACTATACAATATATGATTATGCATGTAATGCAACCCAAACTCCACGGGTACATGCATGTCGGATCCGTCACCAAATACAAATAGGCCGTAGCCTCTGCTCACCAAATAAAACTAGGCCGAAGCCTCTGCTCACCAATTAAAATTAGGCTGTAGCCTCTGCTCACCAATAATGCACATGTTTCATGAGATGCTATGAGAATGCATCACAACACACCAAGTCCAATCAATTCACCATTTTAAATTCATAATCTCACCATAGTACATTAATCAGCTCACCAAATTAAAATTAGGCCGAAGCCTCTGCTCACCAATCTCACCTTATCACACTCACCAATTCAGCTCACCACTCACACCAACACCAATTCAAATAGACCAACTTAAGACATTGACACGACATAGGGAAAGTGGATAAAAATAGCCATTTGGACACTTGAACACCATCAGCCCAGAAACACCAGTAAAATAATTTATTTTTGCATAAAATTGAGACCATTGGATAGACACTGAAATTAGCTTCGAAACGCATTTTGAACCGTTAAATTTGGATAACCGAGTCAAAAGTTACATTAAAAACAAAATAGGAAAAATATTTAGACATCCTGGAAACTGGCGCCCAGGCGCTGGGCGCCCAGGGGCAACACAGCACTTGGCGCATGGGCGCTTGGCGCCCAGGGGAGGCAACACGCACAGGCGCATGGCGCCCAGAGAACAACGACGCGCATAGGCGCTGGGCGCCCAGGAAGGCAACACGCGCATAGGCGCTCGGCGCCCAGGAAGCAACAGTGCGCATAGGCGCTTGGCGCACAGGAAGCAACAGCGCGCATAGGCGCTTGGCGCCCAGGAAGGCAACACGCGCATAGGCGCATTGCTCCCAGCACAACAACACGGCGCCCAGGCACTAGGCGCCTGAGGCCAACATGCAACCAAGCTCATTTTTCTTCGAAATTGATTTTACACGAGCCAAATGCTCAGAACATGAAAACCCAATAAAAATTTCATCAAAAACTGAACATCATTTTTGGCGCCCATGCACTAGGCACCTAGTGAAAACACGCAACCCAACTCGTTTGTTGCCCAAAATCATTTTTCATGAGCCATTTTACCTGAATATGAAAACCTGAAAACAATTTTTACAAAACTATCACCAGGACATTGGGGCCCTTGGCGCCCATGACACAAGCAACAAGCGCCAAAACTGGCAGCACATTGACACAGGGACAGCAACACAGGGCAACAGGCACAGCAACACAGTGGCAACAGGCACAGCAACAAAGGGCAACAGAATTTGAAAAAAACTGGCGCAGCACACTGCTGGGCGCCTGGCGCCCATGACTATGGCGCATGACACAAAAATTCAGCAACACACGTATGGCGCCCAAGGCGCCTAGGAGCTTCCAAAAACAGAATTTTCCACTTTCAATCACCAATTTAAAATCACCAAATACTCAATTCTATGTATATGATTCAAATGCCACCATGATTCCCAATTTCACCAAGTAAGTACCAAATAGTCATATAATCAAACATATGATCTCCAATTCGCATTAGCAACAATCTCAAACATTATTCATGCGATTTTCAACATAGCAATTCAATCATCAAGCATCACAATACTATGAATTAATCATTAACATCACAATTCATTCATAGAACTAACCTAGAACCCTAACCCTAAGCAATCACAATTCGCATAAATTATTAAGAACAAAAAGAGGACCCCTAACCTTATGGAAGTCGAATTGCTAGCAAAGCTCCAAGGAAAAATTGCAAGACTCCAATCAAGCTCTTCCTCCTCTTGAGTGATTCGCCCCCTTTCTCTCCTTCTCCTCTTCACTTCGCACTTCTCCTCCTCTTCTCACTCTCTCTTTACGTTTCTTTTCTTATTTTTTTCAATAGAGTAACAAAATGAAAACTAACCCCTAGACCCCTTGTGAGTTGAATACTTTGACAAGGCAATGGGCCACGGGCCTAATTGTGGATCACGGGCCCTTGCTCGCACCACTCAATCCGTGACAACACCTCCAAATAAATAAAATAAAATAATTAAACCTTAAATTATTTAATTAAATTAAATAAATATTGTAAGCCTTAAATAACTTAATTAAATAAATAATTAAATTATTTTGGGGCGTTACAACTCTCCCCCACTTAGAATATTTCTTCCTCGAAATTACCTGAATCAAACAACTCCGGATATGCTTCCCGCATCTTACTCTCCAGCTCCCAAGTCATACTCTCACCAGCAGCTCCTAACTACACCACTTTCACCAAAGGAATTTCTTTCCCTCTCAGAGTCTTCACTTCTCTAGCTTCAATCCGCACAGGCATAGTCTCCACAGTGAGATTATCCCGCACCTCTACTTCATCCATCTGAATCACATGAGATGGGTCCGGTACATACTTTCGAAGTTGTGACACGTGAAACACGTCATGCAAGTTCGAAAGATTAGGCGGCAAAGCCACCCTATAGGCAACACTTCCCACCCTCTCCGTAATCTGATACGGACCAATGAAACGGGGAGTTAACTTCTTTGATTTCAAGGCACGCCCAACACCAGTCACCGGAGTGACTCTCAGGAACACATGATCACCGGCCTGAAACTCTAAATCCTTCCTTCTCTTATCATGATAGCTCTTTTGTCGACTCTGCGACGCTTTCATCTTCTCACGGATTAATTTTACCTTCTCAGTTGTTTCTCGCACAATCTCAGGCCCTAACACTGCACTCTCCCCAGATTCATACCAACACAACGGAGTCCTACATCTTCTACCATACAACGCCTGAAACGGTGCCATACCAATACTAGAGTGAAAACTGTTGTTATAGGTGAACTCTATCAACGAAAGATGAGAATCCCATGAACCTCTCTGCTCAAGAACACATGCCCTCAACAAGTCCTCTAATGACTGAATAGTCCTCTCCGTCTGACCATCTGTCTACGGATGATAAGCGGAGCTCAACCTCAACTTAGAACCCAAAGCTTCTTGCAAACTTTTCCAAAATTCAGATGTGAATCTCGGATCTCTATCAGACACAATACTAAGCGGAACGCCATGCAACTTCACAATAGTCTTGATGTAGATTTCTGCCAACTTTGGAACTGGATAAGTCATATTAATTGGTAAGAAATGAGCAGACTTAGACAACCTGTCCACAACCACCCATATAGCATCAAACCCTCTCACTGTATTTGGCAAACCAGTTACACAATCCATGGAAATGCTATCCCATTTCCATTCCGGAATCTCCAATGGTTGCATCAACCCCGCAGGCTTCTGATGCTCAATCTTAGACTTCTGACAAGTCAGACAAGAATACACAAACTGTGCCACATCCTTCTTCATACCAGGCCACCAGAACATTTTCTTCAAATCTTGGTACATTTTCGTAGCCCCTGGATGAATACTCAACTTGCTCCTATGGCTCTCCTCAAGAATCATTTTCTTCATCTCAGCATCGTCAGGAATGCAGATCCTATCTCTGAATCTCAATACACCTTGGGAATCTAACTTGAAATCTCCATCCACATCTTGATCATTCACAACTAACAGGTCTACCAACTTTACATCTGACTTTTGGGCTTCTCGAACACTAACCAAAAATTCATTGCCAATCTTCAACATTCCCAATCTGACACTCTGCGGTGTCACTTCACAAACCAGACTCATGTCCCGAAACTGCTCAATCAACTCTAACTCTTTCACCATCATAGCCGACATATGCAAACTCTTCCGACTTAAAGCATCAGCCACGACATTAGCTTTGCCGGGGTGATAGTTCAAGCCGAAATCATAATCCTTCAGCAATTCTAACCAACGTCTCTGTCTCATATTTAGCTCCTTCTGATCAAACAAGTATTTCAGACTCTTATGGTCACTAAACACTTCAAATCTGGTACCATACAGATAGTGCCTCCAAATTTTCAGCACAAACACAATTGCAGCTAGCTCCAAATCATGAGTAGGGTAGTTCTTCTCATGGGTCCTCAACTGTCTGGACGCATAAGCTACTACCTTACCCTCTTGCATCAATACACCTCCCAAACCCATCTTGGAAGCATCGCAATATACTACAAATGGTCGATCCGGAACAGGCAAAGTCAAAACGGGCGATGTAGTCAACCTCTTTTTCAACTCATTGAAGCTCTCCTCACAGCGAGCATCCCACACAAAGGCCCTTCCCTTACACGTCAATTGAGTCAACGGAAGTGCCAACTTCGAGAAACCTTCAATAAATCTCCTGTAATAACCAGCTAATCCCAAGAAACTTCTAATCTCTGTAACTGACTTCGGGCTCTCCCATTGAGACACAGCATCAACCTTGGCTGGGTCCACAGCTATACCATTACCAGAGATAATATGACCAAGGAAACCTACTTCATTCAGCCAGAACTCACACTTAGACAATTTTGCATACAATTTCTTTTCTTTCAACACTTCTAGCACTAACCTCAAATGTTCTGCGTGCTCCTCTTCTGTTTTAGAATACACCAGAATGTCGTCAATAAACACAACTACAAACCGATCCAAGTAACTATGGAAGGTACGATTCATGTACTCCATAAACACACCCGGCGCGTTGGTAACACCAAACGGCATCACAGAATACTCATAGTGCCCATATCTCGTTCTGAAAGCGGTCTTCTGAATGTCTTCATCCTTTACCTTGATCTGGTGATAACCCGACCTCAAATCGATTTTACTAAACACCTTAGCACCTACCAACTGGTCCATCATATCATCAATTCTGGGAAGCGGATACCTGTTCTTTATTGTCACTTTGTTCAATTGCCTATAATCGACACAAAGTCTCATACTCCCGTCCTTCTTTTTCACTAACAATACCGGAGCACCCCACGGTGACACACTTGGCCTTACAAATTTCTTCTCAAGTAGATCTTCTAATTGCTTTTTCAATTCAGACAACTCTGAGGCTGACATCCGGTACGGGGCCATAGACACAGGCCTAGTACCAGGTATAAGACCAATAGCAAACTCAACCTCCCTCTCTGGCGGAACACTTGGAATTTCATCCGGGAACACTTCGGGAAATTCACACACTACCTAAACCCCTTCAATGATCGCCTGATTCTCAGCAGACAATGACGCCATCAAAGCAAACAGATGAACTCCTTCTCTCATTACCTTATGCAAATGACCAGCAGGCAACAAAACAGATTCTTCTTCCTCAGGAGGAAGGAAACTCACAGATCTTCGGGAACAATTAATATGCACATGGTTATATACTAACCAGTCCATACCAAGAATGACATCCAACCCTCCCAACGGCAAACAAATAAGATCAACAAGAAAATCTCTGCCGAAGATTGACAGAGGGCACTTAGCACACACAAGAGAGGTAGTTACTGAACCCTTAGCTGGAGTGTCAATAACCATCTCCCTCATCATAGAAGATAAAACAAGGTCCAATTTCTCAGCACATAAAGCAGCAATAAATGAATGCGTAGCACCAGTATCAATAATAGCAATCAAGGGAATACCATTAATAAAACATGTACCTCTAATCTCATTAGTATCCTCTGATCCTGCGAGAGCAAACACTTTTCCATGGGACTTCTCTTTCTTCGGCTTAGTACACTTAGTACTAATATGACCTGATTCCCCGCAATTGTAGCACACCACATCCCTTTTCTCACATTTCACAGCCACATGACCTTCTTTACCGCACTTGAAACATTTATTATCCGAGCAGTCAAAACTCTTGTGACCCGGCTTGCCACACCTGTAGCACACAACCTTCGCAGGGGCATCTCCCCCACTTGTTTTCTTATTATCAGCATACCTCTGCTTACCCTTACCAGCCTGAACCTCATATGGCTTACCCCGATTCTGAAATTTACCCCTCAGATCTCTCATGACCTTGGAGTGAGCATTACTATCATCCTCATATATCCTGCAACTGTCGATCAAATCAGCGAATACCCGAATCTTCTGGTACCCTACAGCTTTCTTTACATCAGCCCTCAGTCCGTTCTCAAACTTAATACACTTTGAGAATTCAGAATCAGCATCAGCATAATGGGGATAAAACTTAGCCAATTCAGTGAACTTGGCAGCATACTCTGTCACTGACATGCTTCCTTGCTTCAGCTCAAGGAACTCTATTTCTTTCTTACCTCTCACATCTTCAGGAAAATATTTCCGTAAGAACTCTCTACGGAAAACAGCCCAAGTTATCTCCTCATTAGCAGTTTCCAATCTCTGCCTCACCTCTATCCACCAATCATCAGCTTCCTCTGCCAGAGTATGGGTACCATACCTGACCTTCTGCGCATCGTTACAATCCATGACCCGAAATATCCTTTCAATCTCTTTCAGCCATGCTAGAGCACCATCTGGATTATACTTGCCCTTAAAGACAGGTGGATTCTCCCTCTGGAACGTGGCCAAACTGCGAGTCCCAGCATTTTCAGCACCATTTTGCTGGTTCCCAACAGCCAGAGCCATAGCCTGCAAAGCAGCAGCAAGAGCAGCGTCGTTCCTCCCAGCCATTTCAAACTATCACTGCAGCACAAACAGAAATTTAGAACTAATCTAACAATTCTATTTGTCATAAGACACTATGACAGGACGACTTGGCCGGACAGACCGAACTGCTCTGATACCACTAATGTAACACCCCTTTCTAATAACCTTACTTTTTAATAAAATCAGAGTCTTTTTTTTTTTTTGAAAACAATTAAAGCGAGTGCTACACTTACTCCATAAAAATCAAGATACATAACACCATGAGAAAACGTTTAGTTCGCATCAACTAAATCCAATCACCACCAGGAGCGGAATAATAATGAGTTCAAAAATTAAAAACCAATACATCACCAATAAAATCTAATAGTTTTAGGAAAAATAATGCATAGACATAGGACAACCCCCCCCCCCCCCTGGTGCTACGTATCAGAGCGTGACACTTCCTGTAACGCCCCAAAATAATTTAATTATTTATTTAATTAAGTTATTTGAGGCTTACAAAATTTATTTAATTTATTTAAATAATTCAAGGTTTAATTATTTTATTTTATTTATTAGGAGGTGTTGTCACGGATTGAGGGGTGCGAGCAAGGGCCCGTGATCCACAATTAGGCCCGTGGCCCATTGCCTTGTCAAAGTATTCGACTCCCAAGGGGTCTAGGGGTTAGTTTGCATTTTGTTACTCTATTGGAAAAATAAGAAAAGAAACGTAAAAGAGAGAGTGAGAAGAGGAGAGTTGCGAAAGGAAGAGGAGAAGAAGAAGAGAGGGCGAAGCACTCAAGGAAGAGGAGAAGGCTCGTTGGTGACTTGCGTTTTTCCTTGGAGCTTTGCTAGCAATTCGACTTCCATAAGGTTAGGGGGTCCTCTTTTTGTTTTTAATAGTTATGCGAATTGGATGCTTAGGGTTAGGGTTCTAGGAATAATTCCCATGAATGAATTGTGATGTTGATGAGTAAATTATAATATTGTGATGCTTGATTGTTGAATTATTATGTTGAAAATTGTATGATTGATGCTTGAGTTGTGGCTAATGCGAATTGAATACCCTATGTTTGAACATATGTCTCATTGGTGCTTACTTGGTGAAATTGGGGATCATGGTGACACTTTAATAATATATATATAAATGAGTGTTTTGGTGATTTTAATTGGTGATTGAAAGTGGAAAATTCTGTTTTTGGAGGTTCCTAGGCGCCTTGGGCGCCATATGTGTGTTGCTGAATTTCTGTGTTGTGCGCCATAGTCATGGGCGCCAGGCGCCCAGCAGTGTGCTGCGCCAGTTTTTTTCAAATTCTGTTGCCCCTGTGTTGCCATTCTGTGTCACTGTGTTGCTGTGCCTGTTGCCCCTGTGTTGCCATTCTGTGTCACTGTGTTGCTGTGCCTGTTGCCCCTGTGTTGCCATTCTGTGTCACTGTGTTGCTGTGCCTGTTGCCCCTGTGTTGCCATTCTGTGTCACTGTGCTGCCAGTTTTGGCGCTTGTTTCTTGAGTCATGGGCGCCAAGGGCCCCAATGTCTTGGTGATAGTTTTGTAAAAATTGTTTTCAGGTTTTCATATTCAGGTAAAATGGCTCATGAAAAATGATTTTGGGCAACAAAAGAGTTGAGTTGCGTATTTTCACTAGGTGCCTAGTGCATGGGCGCCAAAAATGATGTTCAGTTTTTGATGAAAGTTTCATTGGGTTTTCATGTTCTGAGCATTTGGCTCGTGTAAAATCAATTTCGAGGAAAAATAAATTTTGTTGCATGTTGGCCTTAGGCGCCTAGTGCCTGGGCGCCGTGTTGCTGTTGTTCCCTGGGCGCGCCTATGCGCGTGTTGCCTTCCTGGGCGCCAAGCGCCTATGCGCGCTGTTGCTCCCTGGGCGCCGAGCGCCTATGCGCGTGTTGCTTCCTGGGCGCCCAGCGCCTATGCGCGTTGTTGTTCTCTGGGCGCCATGCGCCTGTGCGTGTTGCCTCCCCTGGGCGCCAAGCGCCCATGCGCCAAGTGCTGTGTTGCCCCTGGGCGCCCAGCGCCTGGGCGCCAGTTTCCAGGATGTCTAAATATTTTTCCCATTTTGTTTTTAATGTAACTTTTGACTCGGTTATCCAAATTTAACGGTTCAAAATGCGTTTCGAAGCTAATTTCAGTGTCTATCCAATGGTCTCAATTTTATGCAAAAATAAATTATTTTACTGGTGTTTCTGGGCTGATGGTGTTCAAGTGTCCAAATGGCTATTTTTACCCACTTTCCCTATGTCGTGTCAATGTCCTAAGTTGGTCTATTTGAATTGGTGTTGGTGTGAGTGGTGAGCTGAATTGGTGAGTGTGATTAGGTGAGATTGGTGAGCAGAGGCTTCGGCCTAATTTTAATTTGGTGAGTTGATTAATGTACTATGGTGATATTATGAATTTAAAATGGTGAATTGATTGGACTTGGTGTGTTGTGATGCATTCCCATAGCATCTCATGAAACATGTGCATTATTGGTGAGCAGAGGCTACGGCCTAATTTAATTTGGTGAGCAGAGGCTACGGCCTATTTGTATTTGGTGACGGATCCGACATGCATGTACCCGTGGAGTTTTGGGTTGCATTACATGCATAATTATATATTGTATAGTGCTGCTTGGAAATAGAATGCTGATGTGATTGTTCCCATTGTTGTGAATTGGTGTGCCTGGTTTCCTTTTTCCTATGCAGTGCTTAATTCCCATATGTTATTAATTATGAAAAGAGACTCACCCTACTGCTTTTATGTTGCTTCTTATGTCGGCAACGTGCAGGTAATAACGAGTGAAGGATTCCTTTATGCCTTCGTCTGGTAGGAAGTGTCACGCTCTGATACGTAGCACCAGGGGGGGGTGTCCTATGTCTATGCATTATTTTTCCTAAAACTGTTAGATTTTATTGGTGATGTATTGGTTTTAAATTTTAGAACTCATTATTATTCCGCTGCTGGTGGTGATTGGATTTAGTTGATGCGAACTAAACTTTTCTTATGGTGTTATGTATCTTGATTTTTATGGAGTAAGTGTAGCACTCGCTTTAATTGTTTTCAAAAAAAAAAAGAGACTCTGATTTTATTAAAAAGTGAGGTTATTAGAAAAGGGGTGTTACATTAGTGGTATCAGAGCAGTTCGGTCTGTCCGGCCAAGTCGTCCTGTCATAGTGTCTTATGACAAATAGAATTGTTAGATTAGTTCTAAATTTCTGTTTGTGCTGCAGTGATAGTTTGAAATGGCTGGGAGGAACGACGCTGCTCTTGCTGCTGCTTTGCAGGCTATGGCTCAGGCTGTTGGGAACCTGCAAAATGGTGCTGAAAATGCTGGGACTCGCAGTTTGGCCACGTTCCAGAGAGAGAATCCACCTGTCTTTAAGGGCAAGTATAATCCAGATGGTGCTCTGGCATGGCTGAAAGAGATTGAAAGGATATTTCGGGTCATGGATTGTAATGATGCGCAGAAGGTCAGGTATGGTACCCATACGCTGGCAGAGGAAGCTGATGATTGGTGGATGGAGGTGAGGCAGAGATTAGAAACTGCTAATGAAGAGATAACTTGGGCTGTTTTCCGTAGAGAGTTCTTGCGGAAGTATTTTCCTGAAGATGTGAGAGGTAAGAAAGAAATAGAATTCCTTGAGCTGAAGCAAGGAAGCATGTCAGTGACAGAGTATGCTGCCAAGTTCACTGAATTGGCTAAGTTTTATCCCCATTATGCTGATGCTGATTCTGAGTTCTCAAAGTGTATTAAGTTTGAGAATGGACTGAGGGCTGATATCAAGAAAGCTGTAGGGTACCAGAAGATTCGGGTATTCGCTGATTTGATCGACAGTTGCAGGATATATGAGGATGATAGTAATGCTCATTCTAAGGTCATGAGAGATCTGAGGGGTAAATTTCAGAATCGGGGTAAGCCATATGAGGTTCATGCTGGTAAGGGTAAGCAGAGGTATGCTGATAATAAGAAAACAAGTGGGGGAGATGCCCCTGCAAAGGTTGTGTGCTACAAGTGTGGCAAGCCGGGTCACAAGAGTTTTGACTGCTCGGATAATAAATGTTTCAAGTGCGGTAAAGAAGGTCATGTGGCTGCAAAATGTGAGAAAATGGATGTGGTGTGCTACAATTGTGGGGAATCAGGTCATATTAGTACTAAGTGTACTAAGCCGAAGAAAGAGAAGTCCCATGGAAAAGTGTTTGCTTTCGCAGGATAAGAGGATACTAATGAGATTAGAGGTACATGTTTTATTAATGGTATTCCTTTGATTGCTATTATAGATACTGGTGCTACGCATTCATTTATTGCTGCTTTGTGTGCTGAGAAATTGGACCTTGTTTTATCTTCTATGATGAGGGAGATGGTTATTGACACTCCAGCTAAGGGTTCAGTAACTACCTCTCTTGTGTGTGCTAAGTGCCCTCTGTCAATCTTCGGCAGAGATTTTCTTGTTGATCTTATTTGTTTGCCGTTGGGAGGGTTGGATGTCATTCTTGGTATGGACTGGTTAGTATATAACCATGTACATATTAATTGTTCCCGAAGATCTGTGAGTTTCCTTCCTCCTGAGGAAGAAGAATCTGTTTTGTTGCCTGCTGGTCATTTGCATAAGGTAATGAAGGAAGGAGTTCATCTGTTTGCCTTGATGGCGTCATTGTCTGCTGAGAATCAGGCGATCATTGAAGGAGTTCAGGTAGTGTGTGAATTTCCCGAAGTGTTCCCGGATGAAATTCCAAGTGTTCCGCCAGAGAGGGAGGTTGAGTTTGCTATTGATCTCATACCTGGTACTAGGCCTGTGTCTATGGCACCGTACCGAATGTCAGCCTCAGAGTTGTCTGATTTGAAAAAGCAATTAGAAGAATCTACTTGAAAAGAAATTTGTAAGGCCAAGTGTGTCACCGTGGGGTGCTCCGGTATTGTTAGTGAAAAAGAAGGACGGGAGTATGAGACTTTGTGTCGATTATAGGCAATTGAACAAAGTGACAATAAAGAACAGGTATCCGTTTCCCAGAATTGATGATCTGATGGACCAGTTGGTAGGTGCTAAGGTGTTTAGCAAAATCGATTTGAGGTCGGGTTATCACCAGATCAAGGTAAAGGATGAAGACATTCAGAAGACCGCTTTCAGAACGAGATATGGGCACTATGAGTATTCTGTGATGCCGTTTGGTGTTACCAACGCGCCGGGTGTGTTTATGGAGTACATGAATCGTACCTTCCATAGTTACTTGGATCGGTTTGTAGTTGTGTTTATTGACGACATTCTGGTGTATTCTAAAACAGAAGAGGAGCACGCAGAACATTTGAGGTTAGTGCTAGAAGTGTTGAAAGAAAAGAAATTGTATGCAAAATTGTCTAAGTGTGAGTTCTGGCTGAATGAAGTAGGTTTCCTTGGTCATATTATCTCGGGTAATGGTATAGCTGTGGATCCAGCCAAGATTGATGCTGTGTTGCAATGGGAGAGCCCAAAGTCAGTTACAGAGATTAGAAGCTTCTTGGGATTAGCTGGTTATTACAGGAGGTTTATTGAAGGTTTCTCGAAGTTGGCCCTTCCGTTGACTCAATTGACGTGTAAGGGAAAAGCATTTGTGTGGGATGCTCGCTGTGAGGAGAGCTTCAATGAGTTGAAGAAGAGGTTGACCACATCGCCCGTTTTGACTTTGCCTGTTCCTGATCGACCGTTTGTAGTATATTGCGATGCTTCCAAGATGGGTTTGGGAGGTGTATTGATGCAAGAGGGTAAGGTAGTAGCTTATGCGTCCAGACAATTGAGGACCCATGAGAAGAACTACCCTACTCATGATTTAGAGCTAGCTGCAATTGTGTTTGTGCTGAAAATTTGGAGGCACTATCTGTATGGTACCAGATTCGAAGTGTTTAGTGACCATAAGAGTCTGAAATACTTGTTTGATCAGAAGGAGCTAAATATGAGGCAGAGACGTTGGTTAGAATTGCTGAAGGATTATGATTTCGGCTTGACCTATCACCCCGGCAAAGCTAATGTCGTGGCTGATGCTTTAAGTCGAAAGAGTTTGCATATGTCGGCTATGATGGTGAAAGAGTTAGAGTTGATTGAGCAGTTTCGGGACATGAGTCTGGTTTGTGAAGTGACACCGCAGAGTGTCAGATTGGGAATGTTGAAGATTGGCAATGAATTTTTGGTTAGTGTTCGAGAAGCCCAAAAGTCGGATGTGAAGTTGGTAGACCTGTTAGTTGTGAATGATCAAGATGTGGATGGAGATTTCAAGTTAGATTCCCAAGGTGTATTGAGATTCAGAGATAGGATCTGCATTCTTGACGATGCCGAGATGAAGAGAATGATTCTTGAGGAGAGCCATAGGAGCAAGTTGAGTATTCATCCAGGGGCTACGAAAATGTACCAAGATTTGAAGAAAATGTTCTGGTGGCCTGGTATGAAGAAGGATGTGGCACAGTTTGTGTATTCTTGTCTGACTATTCAGAAATCTAAGATTGAGCATCAGAAGCCTGCGGGGTTGATGCAACCATTGGAGATTCCGGAATGGAAATGGGATAGCATTTCCATGGATTTTGTAACTGGTTTGCCAAATACAGTGAGAGGGTTTGATGCTATATGGGTGGTTGTGGACAGGTTGTCTAAGTCTGCTCATTTCTTACCAATTAATATGACTTATCCAGTTCCAAAGTTGGCAGAAATCTACATCAAGACTATTGTGAAGTTGCATGGCGTTCCGCTTAGTATTGTGTCTGATAGAGATCCGAGATTCACATCTGAATTTTGGAAAAGTTTGCAAGAAGCTTTGGGTTCTAAGTTGAGGTTGAGCTCCGCTTATCATCCGCAGACAGATGGTCAGACGGAGAGGACTATTCAGTCGTTAGAGGACTTGTTGAGAGCATGTGTTCTTGAGCAGGGAGGTTCATGGGATTCTCATCTTTCGTTGATAGAGTTCACCTATAACAACAGTTTCCACTCTAGTATTGGTATGGCACCGTTTGAGGCGTTGTATGGTCGGAGATGTAGGACTCCGTTGTGTTGGTATGAATCTGGGGAGAGTGCAGTGTTGGGGCCTGAGATTGTGCGAGAAACAACTGAGAAGGTAAAATTAATCCGTGAGAAGATGAAAGCGTCGCAGAGTCGACAAAAGAGCTATCATGATAAGAGAAGGAAGGATCTAGAGTTTCAAGCAGGTGATCATGTGTTTCTGAGAGTCACTCCGGTGACTGGTGTTGGGCGTGCCTTGAAATCTAAGAAGTTAACTCCCCGTTTCATTGGTCCGTATCAGATTACGGAGAGGGTGGGAAGTGTTGCCTATAGGGTGGCTCTGCCACCTAATCTTTCGAACTTGCATGACGTGTTTCACGTGTCACAACTTCGAAAGTATGTTCCGGACCCGTCTCATGTGATTCAGATGGATGAAGTAGAGGTGCGGGATAATCTCACCGTGGAGACTATGCCTGTGCGGATTGAAGATAGAGAAGTGAAGACTCTGAGAGGGAAAGAAATTCTTTTGGTGAAAGTGGTTTGGTTAGGAGCTGCTGGTGAGAGTATGACTTGGGAGCTGGAGAGTAAGATGCGGGAAGCGTATCCGGAGTTGTTTGATTCAGGTAATTTCGAGGACGAAATATTCTAAGTGGGGGAGAGTTGTAACGCCCCAAAATAATTTAATTATTTATTTAATTAAGTTATTTGAGGCTTACAATATTTATTTAATTTATTTAAATAATTCAAGGTTTAATTATTTTATTTTATTTATTAGGAGGTGTTGTCACGGATTGAGGGGTGCGAGCAAGGGCCCGTGATCCACAATTAGGCCCGTGGCCCATTGCCTTGTCAAAGTATTCGACTCCCAAGGGGTCTAGGGGTTAGTTTGCATTTTGTTACTCTATTGGAAAAATAAGAAAAGAAACGTAAAAGGGAGAGTGAGAATAGGAGAGTTGCGAAAGGAAGAGGAGAAGAAGAAGAGAGGGCGAAGCACTCAAGGAAGAGGAGAAGGCTCGTTGGTGACTTGCGTTTTTCCTTGGAGCTTTGCTAGCAATTCGACTTCCATAAGGTTAGGGGGTCCTCTTTTTGTTTTTAATAGTTATGCGAATTGGATGCTTAGGGTTAGGGTTCTAGGAATAATTCCCATGAATGAATTGTGATGTTGATGAGTAAATTATAATATTGTGATGCTTGATTGTTGAATTATTATGTTGAAAATTGTATGATTGATGCTTGAGTTGTGGCTAATGCGAATTGAATACCCTATGTTTGAACATATGTCTCATTGGTGCTTACTTGGTGAAATTGGGGATCATGGTGACACTTTAATAATATATATATATAAATGAGTGTTTTGGTGATTTTAATTGGTGATTGAAAGTGGAAAATTCTGTTTTTGGAGGTTCCTAGGCGCCTTGGGCGCCATATGTGTGTTGCTGAATTTCTGTGTTGTGCGCCATAGTCATGGGCGCCAGGCGCCCAGCAGTGTGCTGCGCCAGTTTTTTTCAAATTCTGTTGCCCCTGTGTTGCCATTCTGTGTCACTGTGTTGCTGTCCCTGTTGCCCCTGTGTTGCCATTCTGTGTCACTGTGTTGCTGTGCCTGTTGCCCCTGTGTTGCCATTCTGTGTCACTGTGCTGCCAGTTTTGGCGCTTGTTGCTTGAGTCATGGGCGCCAAGGGCCCCAATGACTTGGTGATAGTTTTGTAAAAATTGTTTTCAGGTTTTCATATTCAGGTAAAATGGCTCATGAAAAATGATTTTGGGCAACAAAAGAGTTGAGTTGCGTATTTTCACTAGGTGCCTAGTGCATGGGCGCCAAAAATGATGTTCAGTTTTTGATGAAATTTTCATTGGGTTTTCATGTTCTGAGCATTTGGCTCGTGTAAAATCAATTTCGAGGAAAAATAAATTTTGTTGCATGTTGGCCTTAGGCGCCTAGTGCCTGGGCGCCGTGTTGCTGTTGTTCCCTGGGCGCGCCTATGCGCGTGTTGCCTTCCTGGGCGCCAAGCGCCTATGCGCGCTGTTGCTCCCTGGGCGCCGAGCGCCTATGCGCGTGTTGCTTCCTGGGCGCCCAGCGCCTATGCGCGTTGTTGTTCTCTGGGTGCCATGCGCCTGTGCGTGTTGCCTCCCCTGGGCGCCAAGCGCCCATGCGCCAAGTGCTGTGTTGCCCCTGGGCGCCCAGCGCCTGGGCGCCAGTTTCCAGGATGTCTAAATATTTTTCCCATTTTGTTTTTAATGTAACTTTTGACTCGGTTATCCAAATTTAACGGTTCAAAATGCGTTTCGAAGCTAATTTCAGTGTCTATCCAATGGTCTCAATTTTATGCAAAAATAAATTATTTTACTGGTGTTTCAGGGCTGATGGTGTTCAAGTGTCCAAATGGCTATTTTTACCCACTTTCCCTATGTCGTGTCAATGTCCTAAGTTGGTCTATTTGAATTGGTGTTGGTGTGAGTGGTGAGCTGAATTGGTGAGTGTGATGAGGTGAGATTGGTGAGCAGAGGCTTCGGCCTAATTTTAATTTGGTGAGTTGATTAATGTACTATGGTGATATTATGAATTTAAAATGGTGAATTGATTGGACTTGGTGTGTTGTGATGCATTCCCATAGCATCTCATGAAACATGTGCATTATTGGTGAGCAGAGGCTACGGCCTAATTTAATTTGGTGAGCAGAGGCTACGGCCTATTTGTATTTGGTGACGGATCCGACATGCATGTACCCGTGGAGTTTTGGGTTGCATTACATGCATAATTATATATTGTATAGTGCTGCTTGGAAATAGAATGCTGATGTGATTGTTCCCATTGTTGTGAATTGGTGTGCCTGGTTTCCTTTTTCCTATGCAGTGCTTAATTCCCATATGTTATTAATTATGAAAAGAGACTCACCCTACTGCTTTTATGTTGCTTCTTATGTCGGCAACGTGCAGGTAATAACGAGTGAAGGATTCCTTTATGCCTTCGTCTGGTAGGAAGTGTCACGCTCTGATACGTAGCACCAGGGGGGGGTGTCCTATGTCTATGCATTATTTTTCCTAAAACTGTTAGATTTTATTGGTGATGTATTGGTTTTAAATTTTAGAACTCATTATTATTCCGCTGCTGGTGGTGATTGGATTTAGTTGATGCGAACTAAACTTTTCTTATGGTGTTATGTATCTTGATTTTTATGGAGTAAGTGTAGCACTCGCTTTAATTGTTTTCAAAAAAAAAAAAAGAGACTCTGATTTTATTAAAAAGTGAGGTTATTAGAAAAGGGGTGTTACACTTCCTACCAGACGAAGGCATAAAGGAATCCTTCACTCGTTATTACCTGCACGTTGCCGACATAAGAAGCAACATAAAAGCAGTAGGGTGAGTCTCTTTTCATAATTAATAACATATGGGAATTAAGCACTGCATAGGAAAAAGGAAACCAGGCACACCAATTCACAACAATGGGAACAATCACATCAGCATTATATTTCCAAACAGCACTATACAATATATGATTATGCATGTAATGCAACCCAAACTCCACGGGTACATGCATGTCGGATCCGTCACCAAATACAAATAGGCCGTAGCCTCTGCTCACCAAATAAAACTTGGCCGAAACCTCTGCTCACCAATTAAAATTAGGCCGTAGCCTCTGCTCACCAATAATGCACATGTTTCATGAAATGCTATGAGAATGCATCACAACACACCAAGTCCAATCAATTCACCATTTTAAATTCATAATCTCACCATAGTACATTAATCAGCTCACCAAATTAAAATTAGGCCGAAGCCTCTGCTCACCAATCTCACCTTATCACACTCACCAATTCAGCTCACCACTCACACCAACACCAATTCAAATAGACCAACTTAGGACATTGACACGACATAGGGAAAGTGGATAAAAATAGCCATTTGGACACTTGAACACCATCAGCCCAGAAACACCAGTAAAATAATTTATTTTTGCATAAAATTGAGACCATTGGATAGACACTGAAATTAGCTTCGAAACGCATTTTGAACCGTTAAATTTGGATAACCGAGTCAAAAGTTACATTAAAAACAAAATAGGAAAAATATTTAGACATCCTGGAAACTGGCGCCCAGGCGCTGGGCGCCCAGGGGCAACACAGCACTTGGCGCATGGGCGCTTGGCGCCCAGGGGAGGCAACACGCACAGGCGCATGGCGCCCAGAGAACAACGACGCGCATAGGCGCTGGGCGCCCAGGAAGGCAACACGCGCATAGGCGCTCGGCGCCCAGGAAGCAACAGCGCGCATAGGCGCTTGGCGCACAGGAAGCAACAGCGCGCATAGGCGCTTGGCGCCCAGGAAGGCAACACGCGCATAGGCGCATTGCTCCCAGCACAACAACACGGCGCCCAGGCACTAGGCGCCTGAGGCCAACATGCAACCAAGCTCATTTTTCTTCGAAATTGATTTTACACGAGCCAAATGCTCAGAACATGAAAACCCAATAAAAATTTCATCAAAAACTGAACATCATTTTTGGCGCCCATGCACTAGGCACCTAGTGAAAACACGCAACCCAACTCGTTTGTTGCCCAAAATCATTTTTCATGAGCCATTTTACCTGAATATGAAAACCTGAAAACAATTTTTACAAAACTATCACCAGGACATTGGGGCCCTTGGCGCCCATGACACAAGCAACAAGCGCCAAAACTGGCAGCACATTGACACAGGGACAGCAACACAGGGCAACAGGCACAGCAACACAGTGGCAACAGGCACAGCAACAAAGGGCAACAAAATTTGAAAAAAACTGGCGCAGCACACTGCTGGGCGCCTGGCGCCCATGACTATGGCGCATGACACAAAAATTCAGCAACACACGTATGGCGCCCAAGGCGCCTAGGAGCTTCCAAAAACAGAATTTTCCACTTTCAATCACCAATTTAAAATCACCAAATACTCAATTCTATGTATATGATTCAAATGCCACCATGATTCCCAATTTCACCAAGTAAGTACCATATAGTCATATAATCAAACATATGATCTCCAATTCGCATTAGCAACAATCTCAAACATTATTCATGCGATTTTCAACATAGCAATTCAATCATCAAGCATCACAATACTATGAATTAATCATTAACATCACAATTCATTCATAGAACTAACCTAGAACCCTAACCCTAAGCAATCACAATTCGCATAAATTATTAAGAACAAAAAGAGGACCCCCTAACCTTATGGAAGTCGAATTGCTAGCAAAGCTCCAAGGAAAAATTGCAAGACTCCAATCAAGCTCTTCCTCCTCTTGAGTGATTCGCCCCCTTTCTCTCCTTCTCCTCTTCACTTCGCACTTCTCCTCCTCTTCTCACTCTCTCTTTACGTTTCTTTTCTTATTTTTTTCAATAGAGTAACAAAATGAAAACTAACCCCTAGACCCCTTGTGAGTCGAATACTTTGACAAGGCAATGGGCCACGGGCCTAATTGTGGATCACGGGCCCTTGCTCGCACCACTCAATCCGTGACAACACCTCCTAATAAATAAAATAAAATAATTAAACCTTAAATTATTTAATTAAATTAAATAAATATTGTAAGCCTTAAATAACTTAATTAAATAAATAATTAAATTATTTTGGGGCGTTACACCTAAGACAACAACAGCAACATCAGGCTTGGCGCCTAGCAACAGGGCGCCTGAGACGGCAACAACAACATCTGGCTTGGCGCCCAGCAACAGGGCGCCTGAGACAGCAACAACACTGGGTGCCTAGGGCGCCAGTTTCAGCAACAGGAACAACACTGAAACACTACTGGGCGCCTAGGGCGCCCTTCACAGCAACACAGCACTGGGCGCCTAAGGCGCCAACTCCAGCAACCAAGACAACATCACTGGGCGCCTAGGGCGCCACTTCCAGCATCAACAAAAACGGAACATCATGACTGGGCGCCTAAGGCGCCACATTCAGCAACAACAAAACAGAACACCATGGCAGGGCGCCTAGGGCGCCAAAATCAGCAACCAAAACCACAACGCCAAATCGCACCAAACACCAAACACCAAATTTTCACCATGATTATTCATCCAAACATCAAATCGAAATCATCACAATATATTCAAACATCACTAAAACAACATCAACAATATCAAAGAGGCAACATGGTCCTATCTCCCACATAATCCCCATCATATACCCTATTATAAGGATCGAACCCACCCTTACCTTGGATTTTGCCTAACACGATATCTCCTTGCACGAGACTCCGAAGAACCACCGCAACGGAGCTCCTCTCCTCTTTCTCCTTGTGCGCCGTCCCCTTCCTTTCTCTCTTCTCCTCTTCGCAACTTTCTTTCTTTTCTCTCCAAAAATGCGCTAATGACTAAACCCTAGGCAAGTACTCTCCTTCATGCGCCTAGGCCCTTGGGCTCTTGGATCACGGGCCCCCGACTACTACTCAGCTAATTACTAAGCATCATCCCCTAATTTAAATAAAACATCATTTTATTAATTATTAAATATGACTATACTAATAAAATGCCTAAATAATTTAATTAAATAAATAATTAAATTATTTGGGCGTTACAGGTACCATTAGCAGCAAAGGGTTGTATTATTAAAACTGGGGGTGCAGTTAGCGAGCCCAGTTCGTTTTTTGTGAACTGGCCTGCGTGGGCTGGTTGGTCTGCGAATGGGCCTATTCAAAGGGGTGCTGTAAGATTAAAATGCAGGTGGTGCAAATAGTAATTTGATGAGAATCTTAGAAGTCGTGGCTGCGGCACGGTTTCCATGTGTAGTCTCTGTGAAGCAAACTATGAATCTACGTTGCATCTTTTCTGTGATTGCTCTTTCTCCAAGAATCTTTGGACCTGGCTTAGTGGTAAGATCGCTTTTAATATTAATATATCCTCCCCTGAAACTATTATCGAAGTGTGTTTGCGTCCTTTGTCTGACCAAGTGCAGGATGTTGTGACTGCTGCTGTTGTAAACGTCTTTTGGGCTATCTGGCATGCTCGTAATAAGCTTCGCTTTGATAATAAAAAGATAGTGCCCACGCTCCTGAAAAATTTGATTACTGCTAATGTGAATATTTCGGGTACTCTCAGCAAGGGCTCCACCTCTGCCTCTATGCAGGACTTTGCGGTTCTTATGGCTTTTTCGGTAGTTGGTAAACCTCGCAAGGCTCCTAACATTATCAAAGTTCTTTGGAAGTCTCCTCCCTACTCTTGGGTGAAATGTAATACTGATGGCGCTGCTAGGGGCTCTCCTGGTTTAGCTGCTTGTGGGGGCATTTTTCGTGATAATAATGCTGACTCTCTTGGTTGTTTTGCCCTCCCCCTTGGTATTAATTACGCGCTTCATGCGGAATTAGTGGGTGTCATAGTTGCCATTGAGGTGGCCTATAAGAAAGGTTGGCATCATCTTTGGATTGAAAGTGACTCGCAGCTTGCTATTCTGACTTTCTCCTCGGACTCCATCGTTCCTTGGAATCTCCGCATTCGTTGGCGTAACTGGATGGACATTCTAAAGTCCATGTCTTTCTTTTGTTCTCATGTTTATAGGGCAGGGAACCATTATGCTGATAAGCTAGCATCTCATGGGGTCACTCTGTCCGGGTTTCAGTGGTGGAACAGTACTCCCAATTTTATCAGGGATGATTTTCATCGTAATAGGGTTGCTCATCCTTATTTTAGTTTTAAGACTTAATTCTGTGCAAGGATTTTGGTTTATGTCCCCCATTGCTTTTTGTAATTTTTGTTTTGTTTTAATGAAATCGGGGGAGTACTCTTTCCTTCTAGATGTTTTTATCCCTAAGGAGGGTTTTGCATCAGAAGGTTTTAACGAGGCTCCTTTCCTTTGTTTAAAAAAAATAGTAATCTGATAAAATAAATTTTTTAAAACAAAATAGAAATTGAGAGAGGTATATAGAGCAGGTGTTAAGTTGAAACCCTAATTCTCACTTCCTCTTCCATCAGCGCCGCCAGCAACAAAAATAGAGAGACCCGAAAATCTCGTGGATCGAGAAAGATTGGTGCGAAAATTTCTGAAATGGAGAGAAACGTGGAGGGAGAGAGAGAGAGGATGGTGATGCGACGGAGAGAGAGGGAAGACGACGGTGATGATGGTGAACTGACAGTGAGAGGGAACGAAAGGGGGAGAGATGGTGCGCCGTTTCCGGCAACAGTGGTGGACGCAACGTCACCGACAGTGAGAGAGAGGGAGAAAATGGAACTGAGAGAGGGATAGAGTTACGGTGAGAGAGTTTCGTGGTGGTGACGGCTCCGGTGAGAGGAGGCGGACGTCTACGGCGGCGTTCACGCCAACGAATGGGTTTCAACGGTGATGGCTACGATGGGAGAGGAGAACCAAAGGAAGATGACAACGTGGTGGTCCACAGGCAGTTCACGGTGGCGACGACGACGCGTTTTGCGGAGACGACCACCGTCACAGTGGTCGGAGCTTGTGCGGTTCGTTTTTTTTTCCTATTTTTTATTCTGTTCCTTCTTATTTCCTAATTTTAAACTGAAAACTATCCTAAACCAATTTCTGATTTCATTTTTTAAAAAAAAAAACTGATTCTGAAAAAAGCCTAATTTGTATTTATCACTGAACCTAATTTTCACAAACCCTAAATCCTAATTTTAAACTGATTACTTAATTTTTTTGGTCAAATGAAACCTAAACATAATTTTTCTAACTACAAAGAAGCCATTTGTCATACCCTGGTTATTCCATTCATGATACAAATTAATTATTTTAAACCTAATATTAAATTAAAAACTTAGTTGGTTCCTAAATTTTTAACATCTAGGAAACCAAATCATATAAAGAAACATTACAGATTACACCGACATGTTGCTATATGTACGAATTATGAACATCTAAAAAACTAAAGCATTACAGATTAAACATCTACACCTACATGTTTTTTGTATTTTCGGATTCTACATAATTAAAAGAAAATACCAACCTGTATTCCAGCTTCTGAACTTCTCCCTATTATTGCCTGTTGCTGTTAACCACTGCTACTGTTATCCTGGCTGCTTCTGCTACTCCCCTTTTGTTTTTCAGAATTTTTGTCTAATCTTCTGTGTATTTTTTGTCTGAATTATGCTGATTTTATAGGCGAATTTTAGGGTTTTTACCTTTAATTTCCTGATTCTAATTTGATTTGTTTCCCATTTCAGGTATTTGGATCTGTTGAGGAATCTTGCTCAGCAAGAACAGGCCCAAAGAAGCTGCTGTTGTTGCTGTTTTTTTTTTTGTTTTTTCGTTTTCTGTTTTTTTTATTATTTTTTGTATTTTGGGACTTTTTGGACAATTGTAATATTAATTTTTAACCATGATTTTATTTAATATTTTTTTGGTGATTTATGATTTATATTTTTATTTTTTAAAATTAAGTGAATAAAAACAAAGTGAAGTTGGGCCAAAACCAAGAACGAAAATCGGGCCCAATCAAACAACGCGTTAAAATAAGGCCCAATTAGAAGAAACAGGCCCATTACAACACATTATTAAAGATAGTCCCAATTAGAATAAGTTGCTAAAATCAGGCCCAATTAAAACAAAATCCATCGATAAGCCCAATTACGAAAGCACACGCCAAATTAGATGAAAAAGTATCTCAGTCCAATCGAACAAAATACTAAGTGTTGGTCCAAATTAAAATGAGACAACATCGAATGAGCCTGAAAACTTTTCTCGTAGTAATGTCACCTGGGACTTATGACACGTGAACTAAAAAAAATGGCCGTAATAAGAAAGAGAGCGGACAAAATTGGGGTATAACATCAATCTTGACAGATTTTAGTGGCGTGGAGATGGCTGATGATCCAGTATCTACTGTGACCTTCCTCTTGCTTATGGGTGTCTCATTCGTGTCTGTGGTGATGTCTACAGTAGTTGTAGCAGTACTGATTGTGCAGGAATCTGAAGCAAATTGATCAAACTTCCCTATTAAGTCCTATAGGATTGGAAGATATTTGAATATTGTTAGTCTGGTATCATAGACAAAAATAATTGATGACTTAAAAATGTTCAAAAGATTTCAGTTGCATCAGTTTTGAATTGTATACGAAAATAAAGTTGATTGGGTAACATGTTCGTGTTATAAAATACCTGTGACAGCCCTGTAGTAGAATTTTGAACAGGCAGATACCCCGCTGTTGGGGTATCTTCAATTAGCAATACCTCTGGATTACCTTCCATCGCAGTCTAAACAATGAAATCATAAATACATTTAAAAAAGAAATGTTATTACGAATGAGATAAGTAATAAGCTAAGTATCTTCAAAGCATATATGTCATTACACACCTCCAATTCACCCCACTTAGCCTAGTAGACCCTGATAAGCTCGCTTACATCAGAAACATTCCTCGCACGGTATGAACGTGGATACCTCCCACCATTGGTACCTTCACTTTGGATTCTGAATAGTGCCTCTTTTCCTTTCAGTTCCTTCAACTCAATTGGCAGGTAGTCCCTGCCAGGATGCTGGTAGACATTGAATTATTAGGAAAGATAACACCCGCTTTAAAAGTACACTAACTAATTATTTCTATACATGCACATATATTCCACATTAACATAGTTCCTTTTTGCGAACCTCTTTCCATGAGTTATAAACTTCCTCAGATGATTTCCCAATTAGCACACGTGTAGTATGATCGAACAGAACCACATTCAGAGAGTCTGTCTCGTCGATGATTCTCAGTTTCAGAAGATACCTACCACTCACCAAATATTTTATTTTAACAATAAATAAAAGTACAGATTTAATTATTCTAATTACACAGAACTTACTTCCTGGTGACCTTTGTAACATGTGTGTCACATTTAGGGAAGTAGTACATGTCAGGTTCATCTGGGTCCTCTTTGCATTTTTTGCTGCATCGGCATGTCCAGTACCACCATTCGATGTCCTTAACAACAGAATTGATAGTTGCAAATGCTACAAATTCATTGACCTTGAAGAGATAATAATAATAAATAGAATATATAAGTGGCGAAGCATAATCTCAGTAATCCATTTGTTTATTTGTGCGAAAGTATAACATACATCACATCTAGAAAAAATGACATTACCTCCACTAATTCCTTGACATCAGCTAACGTGTATTTCTGATCAACGTTCAAGAAATCATCTTGAACAGCCTGATTCTTGCTCGGCTGGCTGACGGTCAAAGCAGGTGATGTGATAGCCTGGCTTATGCTGTTTTACATTTTTACAAATATAAGTGATTGTTAGTTAGTGGGGGGAAACATAAAATGAAGTATGCTAATATTCATTATGCTATATGGATGTTTATTACGTCTCGCGCAAACCTCTGGCCTCTGGTATATCAGGGTTGATCAGCAGCTTGGTGGCGTGCATTGTAGTTTGAACAGAAATGCCTCCTGGAAATAAAACACGTGTACATATTAACACAATGGAACACGAATTTTTCCTTTAGTCGTCAATATTCTAATTTTTACAGATTTAATAATTAACACCATGAATTGCAGATTTACCTGGCCAAGTACCGACTTTACAGAACAATACTGCTACGACAGTATTGTTCGTACTTCCGGATGAGATCCATTGTTTCAGCTCAGTAACATACTCGCCGAAAAGTGTAATGCTGAACCGATACCTGTGTTGCATTGTTAAAAACATAAAGGTAAGTTGATATACAAAGTCCATCAAGGTAACTGCATAATAGTTTATAGAATTAGAGTGCAAACATAGATAGTAATTTGACGCTACCCCCGGTTCGCCAGTTCAATCTTTACTCTTGAGGTCATCCCTGTGTTTTTATAAAATTCTTGTTCCTGACCAATTCCAGTCAGCACTCCAGCAACATCTACAAACACATAAAAAAGGGAATTTATGTTAAATATCAGAACTAATTAGCATGAACAACGACAAATTACAAAACTCACCAACTAAATAATCCTGGTTGTATTCTGGTTGAAAACACGCCTCAGGGGGAGTGAAGTTGTATTCGGGGATTGGCACCTCACCATTTGCCACTGGCCTTATGAGAGCTTGCAATTGGAAATTCAGCCTGTACTCGTGCCTCGCAGCACGGTACTTTCCAGAATTAAGAGCGACTGTAAATTTTGATATGTTGTATACAGAGCCTTCAAGGATAGTTGTGTCATGCTTGTAGATGTACATTTGGTCTATGTGGGCCTGTATCTTGTTTCCCTAATAATAGTATATAGAATTGCAGGTTATTAAACATGTTATGAGCATGACAAATGTATGTACAGTGCATTGTAATTTGTAAATATATAATTGAGAATGGCTGAACACTATAAAGTGGAATGGTCGAACATGTCCCTAATAGATGTGAAATGCACACCATTTCACATAATTATATACCTATTTACCGTGGTTTTTGGTAAACACCGCTAGTTACACGTGTGAATTGCTTGCGAGACCAACTAGAAACATCTCAGAACATTTGTGTTAAGTCTTTATTGAAAATAGTTAAGGTTCTTGCGGTTTGTTTGAAAATGGTGGTGATAACCGTTTAATGAAGGAAAAAACGATAACGAAATGGAGAATGAAGTAGAAAAGTGTTTAAGAAAAAGTGCAGAAACGTAAAGGGTTTCAGAAAACTTAAACAAATAAGGAAAATAAGATCAAATGCAGTAAAGTGCAGGAATCGTAAAGAAACAAAGAAAAGATCAAAAGCAAGTAAATTGCAGGAATCCTAAAAGAGTGGCAAAGACATTGCATTGAATTTAAAGTTGGTACGCAAGATCATACATTGTTCGTGATTTGACTCGCTTTTCTCCTATTTATACTAAAAGAGAAAAACAATAACCGTACAACGGTTTTCAAAATAAATAACTGCTATTTCGACCAGGTAACCGTTCTATTTTTCGACCAAACTACTGTTGTCCCTTTCGACAGCGCTCTTTGACTTGACCTGCTATTTGGACATTATTCTCCTACAACAATGGCGTCTTCTTCCAAGATCGTTTCTTCTTCTGTTGCTCCTGCGAAACAAATTCTGGTGTCCGAACCGGTTCTAAACAGAGAGGAAACTTTGACTTATCAGTCTCAGGTACTAATCCCCTCCCCTAAACCTTTAAAGTATGCGTTCTTGGGCCCTCTTCCTGTCCCTGGCGATGATTCAACCAAAGCTAAGGAGGTATTCCCTAGCTATCACAAGTATAGCCCTAGGGTCTTTGGAGAGGGTCCATACATAATGGATTTCATGGGCAACCCAAATGGGGTTTTTAGATCTTCTCCACCAGTTGAAAAGAACATGCTTTATCTCGACTGGCTCAATAAAGTAGAGTCGAAAAAAGGAGACATTTGGAAAAAAAAAGGGAATCTACGACCTGATTCAATTGTCAAGATATGGGCCTAAATACCAAAGCCCAATGCTCATCGCAGCTCTGCATTTCTGGGAGCTTACCACCAATAGCCTTCACTTGAAGTGTGGCATGCTTGCCCCCACTTTACTTGACGTGGCTGCTATCACGGGTTTGAAGCCAATAGGAGAAGTTTTCGACCTGGCTACCACTAGTGACCAACATGAGTTCGACTTCAAGCGTGCCACCTCTAAAGGGTACATTGAAGACAACCATGTTACTGATTCTGATGATGTTTCTGATGAGGAACACATCGCTTTTCTTGCCTTCTGGCTTTCTCTTTATGTATTTTTCTCCTCTTCACTCCAAGTGGCCAAGATGTATATTCCCTTGGCCATTCAACTGCATGAATGTCGAGAGATAAATTTGGCCACCCTCATTTTAGGGTCTCTTTACGACAGCCTGAAACAAGGAGTTCTTGCCCTAAAAGGACTTCGACCAGAGGAGAAATTTTTGGTCTCTGGACCAATCTGGTTATTTCAATTGTGGCTTCTTGCCACTTTTGAGTCGAAGCTGCAAATGTACGTCCCTGATGACTATGGCAGCATGGTCGAAAATAGGGGGGTCGAAGGTGAAAGACTTGCTGCTCTGAAGCCTAGAGAGATAGCAGTGTCTACTCAATATTTGTTTTCTCAGTCCCTCACTATGTTCTTGGATTGTGTAGATTTTATTCCTTCAATGGAACCTTTTGCCGAGAGGACTTAGGGACCATCTTGGTTCACCAGAGAGTTTCCTACGACTAGTTCTGTCGACGAGGAGGAAACTAACAAAATTTGGGAAGCTTTTTTAACTCCCAAGTTCTTGTCAGCCAGGATTTCTCTTGGGAAATCCGCAGCTTCATATGGCGTATACTCCTATCACCCTAGCTTATTAGCAAGGCAATTTGGGTTATGCCAACTTCGACCCAGTCCTTTCTTCAAGTCGAAGAAAGAAATAATACCTCCAAGGAACGGAGAAGCATGGAGAGAGTGTCTTGACTGGTTCATCCCAGGCTCTATCATTTCAAGCCTATCCCGTTCGACCCATTTTACTCATGTACCAAAGAGTTTTCTAAGTGGTGGAAGGAGTATATCACCAGAAAATTCACTGGTGTCGAAGAAACTACTTTGCTGCCAAGTCTAATTTCTGCTTTTCCTTCTTCATAATAAAAGACGACCAAGTCGAAAGGTACACATATTCAAGAAATTCGAGCATTTCAAAAATACTTCAAAACTATGTATGACCCAAATGAACTTAGTCGAACTGTTTCTCGGGCTGCAAAAGTTTTAAAAGACAAATATATCGAAAAAATTCCAACAATGGTCTTTCCCTCTTATGTGACCGATAGGTATTCTTTTGCTTTGGCACACAACAAACTCAAATTTCCGCCTTTGCCAACTAGTCCATTGGCTTTGGCATTTTCACCACCACTCCCACCATGGTTTATCTGTGGTTCGATTGGGGCACTTTACAATTTTCTTTCGAATAAGACAGCTGAGAAAATAGTTCCGACTAAGTGTACCTTACACACATTTGAAGGTCATCTTCATTTGGACATTCGACATGTTCGAGTCACATCTATTATCAGAGAAGGTGATGTATCAAACTCTTAGAAGAATTTAATTTCTCTTTTGTGCATGACTTGTGCTTACATGTTTTGTTGAATATCTGTAGCTGTTCCTATCGTGTCTGATTCGACAGACGATCAAACAACAAAGGCGAAGAAGAAAAGCATTGAAACTTCGTCGAAGAAAGACCGAACTCCTCAGGAAGAAAAACCAAAAGTAAGTACCCTTTCGTTTTTTCCTTTGTATCACTCCATTATTTCCAATGATTGATTTAGCTCTTATTTCTGCAGAATCGAAAGAGATCAAGCAGTTCCCTAACCATCAATCCAAAAAAGGCAAGGAAGGTCAACACGTCCCTCGTGAGCGACTCGGAGGTTGAAGCTCTTTAACTTCTTGCTTAATTATGTTTATGCTTTTTCTTTATTGCTTGTGCTCATATGAGTGTTTCATTTTCAGTCTGATGAGGTGCCACTGACCAGAAAGAAGCCTGTCAAGACTCAAACTTCTGAAGTGTAGAGGGAGAAGAAAAAGAAAAACTCTCAGGATGCTTCTAGAGTTATTCCTCAATCTACCTCTATCGAAAGGCAGCAGAAAAACCAAAAGAGAGAACCCACAGAGATAGCTCCAATTTCTCTAGAGGCGGTACCGAAGAATGCTCTCAAGAAGCCTGATAGTGCTCATTCTCGTGTCGAAGACACCAAAACCCAGGTAGTTGATCGAAACTTATTTCCATTTCAGGTGTTTTATCTATCTGTGAGGACACTCACTTAGCTCCATTATCAGGGTGCTAAAACACTCAACCCTGAAGCTCAAATAAGGCAAGCCACGCCTACTTCTACTCAATCCCTTTCGAAGATGCCTGTTGCTGACGAAGGTGTCGAAGGAGAAAAACCAAATCAGAAATTACCTCTTAGCGCTGTCGAAGATAAACCACTGGTCGAAACAACCCTTCATGCTGAAGCTGCAAAGGAAATTTCTGATCATGGCCAAGAACACACTGCTATGGATGCCGATGACAGTCCTGATGCTGGCCAAGGTGCAGCTGAGATTAGTATATCTTCCTCTCCGAACATGGAGGAACAAGGATACAACGAGGAGGAGGGTGAAGATGACAGTAACAATGAGGGGAAAAGTGAATCTCCTAAGGCAGCTAATGTAACACCCAAAATAATTTAATTAATTATTAGATTAAATTATTTAAGTGTTGCAATATTATTATTATTATTACTGGTAATATTATTAGTATAAATTATTAATATGTTATTCTTATTTAAAATTGAAGGGAGCGGTGTTGGTAATTCCGGGACGGTGAGATTGGCCCATGAAGCCCAAGCCCATTAGCTTAGGCGCTCCTAGGCGTTTAGGGCATGGTGCAAATCGCATCATTTGTGTAAGAAAGGGAAAAGAAAGAAAACGAAAGAAAGAAAGGAGAAGAGAGAAGAGAGAAGTCGCGAGTGAGAGAGAAGAAGGAGAAGAGCGATCGCACAAGGGAGAAGAAGAGCCTTCGTGTTGCGGTGTTTTCGTGCGTGACCATCTTCTTCGTGCTAGGGGCTTACGCATTCGAGGTAAGGGTGGGTTTTAAAATTTATAATGGGTTATGATGGCGGCTTATGGGTAGTTAGGGGGGCTCTCTTTTCATTTTTTAAATAACCTATAGGATTTGTACCATAGGAGTTAGGTTTTAGGAACGATTTATTGATTGAATTGTTGTATTGAAAATCGAATTGATGTGTTGTTGATTAAATTGAGATGTTGTTGTTATAGATTGAATTGTTGTGTTGTTGATTAGATTGAGATGTAGGAAATATATTAGAGTTAGAATTAGAGGATTTAAGGTGTGTAACAAGGTGTTGTTGTGGTGTTGCGCGCGAGGGCGCCAAAGTAGCTGCCCAAGTGCGTGGTGCATGTGCGGCGTCGGAACATGGCTCGGTGTGGGGCGCCAAGATGGCCGCCCCAAGTGACAGTGTGCTGTTTGCTGTTTTCTTATTAAAAGAGTTGCTGTCACTGTTTTATAAGTTGCTGTTTGCTGTTTTCTTATTAAAAGAGTTGCTGTTTGCTGTTTTCTTATTAAAAGAGTTGCTGTCACTGTTTTATAAGTTGCTGTTTGCTGTTTTCTTATTAAAAGAGTTGCTGTTACTGTTTTATAAGGCTGCTGTTTGCTGTTTTTTTACAAATGTTGCTGTTTTATTTTTTTTTAAAAGGTGCTGTTTCACAAACTATATGTTGCTGTTTCTGCAATTAAGCTTGCCATTTTATAACCAAAACGCTGCTGCTGTCTTTCCACCAATAAAAGCGCTGTTTCTTAAATTCACGGGTGCTGTTTGCTTAAGAATAAAAATGCTGTTTTCTCAAATTAAAGTGTGCTGTTTTCTAAATTTAAGTGTACTGTTTTCTTAAATTAAAGTGTGCTGTTTTTCTCAATTTAAGTGTGCTGTTTTCTCAAATTAAAGCGTGCTGTTTTCTCAAGTGTAAGTGTGTTGTTCTCTTAAATTTAAGTGTGCTATTTTTCTCAAATTTAAAGGTGTTGCTTCTTAAGTGTGAAATGCGGCAGCTATGATGCTGTGAACAGGTGAGAATTACGAGGTAGCTGTGATGCTACAACCCCTGGTATTTTTATGAAATGAATTATAACGAGACATGATGATATAGTGTTTATTAATTAAATGCCTGGAGTTTCTGTAACTGGTGCATGAGTCATGAGTCGCATTGTCATATGCATTCTCTTGGTGGTATAGGCTTCGGCCTCTTTGAGACTATTTCTTGGTGGTATAGGCTTCGGCCTCTTGTCCGTTGTGGCTTATTTTACGAGATCGGTACCGCATGCATATGCCCAGAGGGGTTGCATTGTTGCATAGTCCATATATACATATGTAACGTGTTTTGGTGTCTTATTCTGATGGAAATTGTGCCGTGTGTGGATGTTGATATACTTGTGTATATGTATGCATATAACTATATATTGTGGAAGTTGTTGTATGTTACTATATAAATAAATAAGTTGTTGTATGTTATTATATGTATACTTTTTATATATATAAATGCTGTTAAGATTGGTACGTGAATAAAGATACATATATATATATATATATATAAATATACTGTTGGAGCCATGATGTGTTGATTTGCTGTGTTACCGTAATTTACCCGCTGCTTATATACTGCTATCATTTACTTATTATTTCTGTTAAGCTCACCCCTTCTGCTTGGAATGTTGCTCTTATGTGGCAACGCTGCAGGTGACTGTTAGCACTCGTGGAGGATTGCTAGGTGTATTTTCCTTCTCGTTGGGTCTGTGTCAGCTCTGATGCGTAGCACCGGGGAGGGTTTTAGTTACCGCTTTCGAACTATTACTGTTCCTTTTTGGAGTTTTGGCTAAATGTTTAATTATTTTTGGAGATGTTAAATGAGTTTATGATTCCGCTGCTTAGAGATTAATTATTGATATGTTTGAGAATTTATTTTAAATCAATTGGAGTTTTTACGTGGTGAAAAATGTAGCCCCCTCGCGGTGACTCTGATAATTGCGCGTTTAATTAATTTTAGTAAAAGGGGGTGTTACATAAGTGGTATCAGAGCAGTTCGGTCTGTCCGGCCAAGTTGTCCTGTCATAGTGTCTTATGACAATTAAGAATTGTTAGATTAGTTCTAAATTTTTGTTTGTGCTGCAGTGATAATTTGAAGTCGCTGGGAGAAACGATGCTGCTCTTGCTGCTGCTCTGCAAGCTATGGCTCGGGCTGTTGGGAACCAGCAAAATGTTGGTGAAAATGCTGGAACTCGTAGTTTAGCCACGTTTCAGAGGGAGAATCCGCCCACTTTCAAGGGTCGGTATGATCCTGATGGAGCTCTGGCATGGGTAAAAGAAATTGAAAGGATTTTCCGTGTCATGGACTGCAATGATGCTCAGAAGGTCAGGTATGGCACGCACACACTGGCAGAAGAAGCTGATGATTGGTGGATGGAGGTTAGGCAGAGGCTAGAAACTGCTAATGAAGAAATAACTTGGGCTGTGTTCCGTAGAGAATTTTTGAGGAAGTACTTTCCGAAAGATGTCAGGGGAAAGAAGGAGATAGAATTCCTTGAGCTGAAGCAAGGAAACATGTCGATAACAGAGTATGCTGCCAAGTTCACTGAATTGGCTAAGTTTTATCCCCCATTATGCTAATGCTGATTCTGAATTCTCAAAATGCATTAAGTTTGAGAATGGGTTGCGAGCGGATATTAAGAAAGCGATAGGGTACCAGAAAATCCGGGTGTTCTCTGTGTTGGTGGACAGTTGCAGAATCTTCGAAGAAGACAGTAATGCCCATTCTAGAGTTATAAGAGAAAAGCAGAAGAGTTTCCCGAGTTGCGGGAAGCCGTATGAGGTTCCAACGGGTAAGGGTAATCAGAGAGCTGCGGGGGGCAAGAGACCAAGTGGGGGAGATGCTGCTCCTAGTGTGGTATGTTATAAGTGTGGGAAGGCTGGTCATAAGCGCCCAGACTGTCCGGGTGATGTAAAAAGGTGCTACAAATGTGGGAAAGAGGGCCATATGGCAACTAACTGTGATCGTAAGGATGCACTCTGTTTCAACTGCGGTGAGGGAGGACACATCAGTGCTCAGTGTCCGAAACCAAAGAAAGAAAGGTCTACTGGAAAGGTGTTTGCTCTAGCGGGGTCAGATGTGGTAAATGAGATTAGAGGTACGTGTTATATCAATAATTCTCCTCTCATTGCAATTATTGATACTGGTGCCACCCATTGTTTTATTGCTGCCGCATGTGTTGATAGATTGGGTCTTTCTGTATCTTCTATTTTGAGGGAGATGGTTATTGGTACTCCGGCGAAGGGTTCAGTAACTACCTCTCTTGTTTGTGCTAAATGCCCTTTGTCGATTTTCGGCAAAGATTTTATTGTTGATTTAATTTGCTTGCCGTTGGATGGGATGGATATTATTCTGGGTATGAACTGGTTAGTTGATAACTGTGTCCATATCAGCTGTAGTGAGAGGTCTGTGAGTTTCTCTTCTCTTGAGGAGGATGAATCTAGTTTGCTGCCTGCTGGTCAGTTACGAAGGGTGATGAAGGAAGGGGCTCAGTTGTTTTCACTGTTAGCGTCAATGTCTTCTGAGAGTCAGGCAAAAATTGGTGAGTTGGCAGTGGTGCGAGATTTTCCTGAAGTTTTTCCTGACGAAATCCCTGATGTACCACCAGAGAGAGAGGTGGATTTCTCCATTGATCTTGTACCTGGTACTAGACCTGTGTCTATGGCACCGTATAGAATGTCTGCATCTGAGTTGTCTGAACTAAAGAAACAGCTTGAAGATCTACTCGAGAAGAAATTTGTGAGGCCGAGTGTGTCGCCGTGGGGAGCTCCAGTATTGTTGGTAAAGAAGAAAGATGGTAGTATGAGACTGCGTGGACTATCGGCAGTTGAATAAAGTGACGATCAAAAACAAGTATCCGCTCCCGAGGATTGACGATTTGATGGACCAGCTGGTGGGTGCCCAGGTATTCAGTAAAATAGATTTGAGATCGGGTTATCACCAGATAAAGGTGAAAGACGGAGATATTCAAAAGACAGCTTTCAGGACCCGTTATGGGCATTATGAGTATTCTGTGATGCCTTTCGGTGTGACCAATGCACCAGGAGTATTTATGGAGTACATGAACCATATTTTCCATGGGTATCTGGATCGGTTCGTGGTGGTGTTTATAGACGATATCTTGGTCTATTCTAAGTCAGAGGAGGATCATGCAGAACATCTGAGGTTGGTTTTGGAAATTCTGAGGGACCGAAAGTTATATGCTAAATTGTCTAAATGTGAGTTCTGGTTGCAAGAGGTTAGTTTTCTGGGTCATATTATTTCTGGTAATGGAATCGCGGTGGATCCATCGAAAGTTGAGGCTGTGTTACAGTGGGAGTCTCCGAAGTCAGTTACCGAAATTCGGAGCTTTCTCGGTTTGGCAGGTTACTACAGGAGGTTTATAGAAGGTTTCTCTAAGTTAGCCTTGCCGTTGACTCAGCTGACTTGCAAGGGTAAAGCTTTTGTGTGGGATGCCCGGTGTGAAGAGAGCTTCAATGAATTGAAGAAGAGGTTGACAACATCTCCTGTTTTGGTTTTGCCTGTTCCGGATCAACCGTTTGTGGTGTATTGTGATGCTTCCAAGATGGGTTTGGGAGGTGTGCTGATGCAGGATGGTAAGGTAGTAGCTTATGCGTCTAGACAGTTGCGGACCCATGAGAAGAACTACCCTACTCATGATTTGGAACTTGCAGCAGTGGTGTTCGTGTTGAAAATTTGGAGACATTATCTGTATGGATCGAGGTTTGAGGTGTTCAGTGATCATAAGGGTTTGCAGTATCTGTTCGATCAGAAAGAGTTGAATATGAGATAGCGTAGGTGGTTGGAGTTGTTGAAGGATTTTGACTTCAGTTTGAACTATCACCCAGGAAAGGCTAATGTCGTTGCTGATGCCTTGAGTCGGAAGACTTTGCATATGTCGGCGCTGATGGTTAGAGAACTTGAGCTAATTGAGCAATTCAGAGATATGAGTCTGGTTTGTGAGGTGACTCCTCAAAGTGTCAGGGTGGGGATGTTGAAAATTGATAATGAGTTCATGACTAGTATCCGAGAAGCCCATCAGTTAGATGTTAAGCTAGTCGATCTAATAGTTGGGATTGGTCAATCCGAGAGTAAGGACTTTGAGTTAGATGCGCAGAATGTGTTAAGATACCGTGGAAGAGTTTGCGTTCCTGAGGACGAAGAGATGAAAAGGGCAATTTTAGAAGAAGGTCATAGAAGCAAGTTGAGTATTCATCCGGGGGCTACAAAAATGTATCAAGATTTGAAACGGTTGTTTTGGTGGCCTGGTATGAAACGTGACATCGCTCAGTTTGTATACTCATGTTTGACTTGTCAGAAGTCGAAGGTTGAGCATCAGAAGCCTGCAGGGTTGATGCAGCCATTGGAGATCCCAGAGTGGAAATGGGATAGCGTATCTATGGATTTTGTTACTGGGTTGCCTAATACGGCGAAGGGACATGATTCAATTTGGGTGATTGTGGATAGATTGACGAAGTCTGCTCACTTCATTCCTATCAATATCATGTATCCGGTGTCGAGGTTGGCTGAGATCTATATCCAGGTAATTGTGAAGCTGCATGGTGTTTCGATGTGTATTGTGTCTGATAGAGACCCTAGATTCACTTCTGATTTCTGGAAGAGCTTGTAAGAGGCATTGGGGTCCAAATTGAGGTTGAGTTCAGCTTATCATCCTCAGACTGATGGACAGACAGAGAGGACCATCCAGTCGTTGAAAGATTTATTGAGGGCTTGTGTTCTAGAGCAGGGAGGTGCGTGGGATACTCATCTTCCGTTGATTGAGTTTACATACAACAACAGTTACCAATCTAGTATAGGGATGGCTCCTTTCGAAGCGTTGTATGGTCGGAGGTGTAGGACTTCGTTGTGTGGGCATGAGTCTGGAGAGAGTATTGTTCTTGGGCCCGAAGTTGTTCGAGAAACTACGGAGAAGGTGAAAATGATTCGTGAGAAGATGAAAGCGTCGCAGAGCAGACAGAAAAGTTATTATGATAAGAGGAGGAAGGATTTAGAATTCCAAGCCGGTGACCATGTGTTTTTTAGGGTCACGCCTATCACTGGTGTTGGGCGTGCGCTGAAATCGAAGAAGTTGACTCCTCGTTTCATGGGGCCGTATCAGATCACTGAGAGAGTGGGAAGTGTTGCTTATAGAGTCGCTTTGCCGCCTAATCTTTCGAACTTGCATGACGTGTTTCACGTGTCGCAACTCCGAAAGTATATTCCAGACCCGTCTCATGTGATTAGTATGGATGATGTGGAGGTGCGGGATAATCTCACTGTGGAGACTATGCCTGTGCGCATTGAAGATAGAGAAGTGAAGGTTCTGAGAGGGAAGGAGATTGCTCTGGTAAAAGTGGTTTGGTTAGGAGCTGCTGGTGAGAGCCTGACTTGGGAGCTGGAGAGCAAGATGCGGGAGTCTTATCCAGAGTTGTTTGAGTTAGGTAAGGATTTCGAGGACGAAAATTTCCTAAGTGGGGGAGAGTTGTGTAACATCCCGAATTTTTAAAGACTCGTACTAAGAGGCCTGGGAACGATTAATTATTTGTGGGAATAATTGGTCGTGTCTCGGGGAATTATAGTCGAGGAAAAAGTCAAAAGAAGCCCTATTCAATTATTAATTATGGCTTAGTCATGATTAAATTAAAGTATTTAAACTGAAGGGCAAAATGGTAATTTTGCACCCCTCATATAAATACTTCTATTCTGAAAACACCTAGCCACATTACCCTCATTCATCCATCTCTGAAAATCCACAAGAAGCAAGGAGTTGTGGAAGGAGGGAGAGAGGGCGCGAGAGTGGAGGAGAAGAGGGGAGGAAGCTCAGATTTTCTTCTTGCATGTAAGTCCTTCTTCAACATTTCTTCTCCATTTTCCAATTCCTTTCTAATGAGCCAAGTTTCAAAGCCTGATTCTCCCTATATCCCTCTTTGCCATTTTCGCATATCAAAGCTCCAAGTGAGGAAGAAGATGGAGTTTTGAGCAATAGTTGTCTTGCATGTTCAGTGGAAGCTTCTAAGAAGGATATTTCAGACTTGCATGGTTAATTGAAGGGAGGATTTGAGTAGTGGTGCAGCTGGATTCGAGATTGGACAGAAGAGAGTTGCTGTCTTGGAATCGCTTGAAGCTCAGTTTCGGGGATTGTTCGTGTTCGGTTCGGTGACTTCGTTTTTTTTCGGCTCAACTATCGGGATTTCGACTTACCGGTGAGTTCTACTCACGGATAGGGATATTTTTATGTGTCTTGAAAATATATCGGTTTTGAGTCATAAGGCATTATCCGTTTTCGAAAGATTTTGGAACCGAAAACCGTTTTTGAGAAATATTGCGTTTTTACGGTTTTTACGGAATTGTTGAACAATTTATGAAGTTGTGATTAAATTGTTGAAATAAAATGATTTGTAAACTATTTGGAATATTTGGGATTTTCTGAGTTTCAGGAATGATCGATATTAGAAATCGAATTGGGCGAGAACGGAAAGCGGAATTGAGAAATAGGTGAATTTTTGGAAACAGACACAGGTCGCACGGACCGTGCGCCCCTGGGCACGGACCGCGCGCCTGCTACGGGTTGGTTCAGTTGGAAATAAAACGGGACGCACGGGTCGTGCGCCCCTGGGCACGGATCGTGCGCCCCTTTCGGGTTGGCTGGGTGATTTTAATAAATCACGCACGGGTCGTGCGCCCCTGGGCACGGACCGTGCGTGATCTTCTGTCACCGATTCCCGATTTCTCGTTCCGGAGCTCCGTTTGATCCCGAACCTTTTCTAATCTCTTTCTCAACCATTTAAAAAGGAATTGCCTTATTAAAAACCGTATTTTGAGCTTGTTCAACTTATGTTTTTGGAAAAGAGTTTCGAAAGCACATTTAATTGAAAAACCGAAACCCTAGGATGCGAGTGGGTACACCAACCTATGAACTGATTGAATATATATGTTTATATATGTCAAATGAAAATGATTATAATGCCGGAGGTCTAAATTTATGAATTCCTCAAAACGGGTTATAGATCGATATGGATATAGTTTATCCAATTGTTATGTAATTGATCCATTTGGTGATCGAAAAGATATAAATTATCTAACTCTCGAGAACTTGATGGGTAATGTCATACGTATTGCGTTGGGTGACGACCCGACAAGTAGCATACTAGGAAGGGAAGTCATGAGCCCTCACCCTAAGCCCTGAATGTGTTTTGGCGTGGTCAACTCACGGGTTACCGGGATTAGTGGTTGTTGCACGGCCGGTTTATGCTAAGTTAAACACACGATTCACCGGGATTAGTGGTTGTTGCACGGTCGGCGTTTCGATTAAAGAATTAAGAATACGAATTGCCGGGATTAGTGGTTGTTGCACGGTCGGCATTTCGATATATAAATAAGACATTGTTATGTCAGCTGTTGATATAGCGGTTTAATAAATTGAACCGAGTGTCAGTGAGGGGGCACGGTAGGACTCACTAAGATAATGTTATCTCACCCTATCCATATTTGTTGTTTTTCAGAGAAGCAAGGAAAAAGAAAGACTATTGTGCATGAGTAGTTGATATACTCTTGGAGGTGCTGAAGACTTAGTCATTTTCTCCTTTGTTCTTTTGTTGTCCTATTGGTTGTATAAACTTGTATAGATTATGAGTTATACGAACCATGTTATGTTTCTGTTTGGTTTTTGGACCTGGATATTGTACTCCATTCGGTATGCAGCCGATAAACTTCTATTTTATGAAGTAATGTTATTTCCGATTATGTTTTATTTCGGAAAAAGTTTGCATGTCCAAAACTGGTAACAGGAACTGTGTCCTCTGATTATTCCGCATCTGTGCACTTTCAGCGTTTCTACATATTAGAAATACTGGGGTGTTACATTTGGTATCAGAGCGGTTCGACCCAGTCGGACTTAGATGTTAAGAGTCTTTTGCGTCTTCTAAGTCTGATTTTTCTTAGTATGCTATTAGACATTGAGCCTGATCAACTTAATACTTTGTGCATACTTCGCAGAATCATGGCAGGAAGAGGTAGGAGGAACCCACCTGTTGATCCTCATCAAGAATGGATGCAGAATGTCATCGAGACTCAGCAAAAGATGATGAATGACATGATGCTAATGCAACAGCAACAGATGGCTCAAATGGCTCAAATGCAGCAGATGCATCAGATGCCTCAACCACAACCAGCCGAGCCGGTCAATGTGCCAACACCTGAGGATCCCAACAGGGTGTATTTCCGGTTTCTGAAAATGAAACCCCCAACCTTCAAAGGAGGATCCGAGGCAATGAAAGCCCATTTCTGGGTAGATGCCATGGAACGGATCTTTGATACCTTACAATGCAATGAAGGAGAAAAGGTAATTTGTGCTGCTAACGCTCTGGACGAGGATGCTCACACTTGGTGGGTTAACGCTCGTAGGATGCTTCAAAATCAAGGAACTCCTCTGGAGTGGAGTAATTTCAAGGAATTGTTTCTGAGTCATTATTTCCCCGACTCCCAAAGACTTGATAAGCAGATGGAATTTCTAAGTTTGAAACAGGGAGAAATGACAGTTGGGGAATACACTGCAAAATTTGAGAGGTTGTCACAATTCTATGAATTGGGGACCACCGCTCCTGATGATAAGTGAAAGATGGTGATGTTCAGACAAGGTCTTAGAGGCGATGTCAATCAAGGTCTCAGCTCTTATTCCATGACCACTTACCCCGCTTTGGTTCAACAAGCTCATTCAGCTGAGAGCGATCTTAAAAGAATGTATGCTGAGAGGAAAGAATTCTGGAAGGATAAGAAGAAGGGTAATGAGCCAACTCCTTCAACCCTAGATATAGAGGGAATAGGGATAAAGGGAAACAAATCCAGCCAAGTGACTCTGCCAGGCCTAACAAGTGCGACTTCTGCAAGAAATTCCATCGAGGCAAATGTCAGGTGGGACCGAACCAATGTTACCTTTGCAAAGAGGTGGGCCATTATGCTAATAATTGTCCGTCAAGGAAAGCTTTCTTAGAGTCTCCTGATGCTCCGAGACAGGCGCGAGTCAACACTCTGGATGCCAAGACCATCAAACCAGCTGATAATCTTATAAGGGGTACAGGTTCTATCTTTCATCAAACTGTTAATATTCTGTATGACTTTGGTGCTACTCATTGTTTTATCTCTGAAGCATGTGCTGAACGGCTAGGATTAGTAGTATCTCCTATATCCGAGCCAATATCTATCCTTACTGCTGCAAAGGGTCGTGTGCGAACCCAATCATTATGCCTTAACTGTCTACTCACCATAGGGGGAAGGGACTTTGTTGTTGATTTTATCTGTCTGCCTATGAGAGGAATGGAGATCGTGTTGGGAATGAATTGGATGACTTCCAATCATATTACGATTGACTGTTTCAATCGTGCAATTAATTTTCCTTCCGAAGTAGCTGAACATTCACTACCTGCAGATGATGGTGTTATTTCGTTCGCTTCAGCCAGCCAGTCATTATTTCAAGGTGCGGAAGCTTTTGTTGTTATTTTGTCTGCATCAACTGAAGCTGATTTGGATTTATCATCTATTCAAGTGGTTAATGAATTCTTAGATGTTTTTCCTGAGGAAGTTTCCTCTTTGCCTCCAGAACGAGAGGTGGAATTCTCTATAGATTTGGCGCCTGGTGCAGGGCCAATATCCATAGCACCGTATAGGATGTCTCCTCTCAAACTGAAGGAGTTGAAGTCCCAACTTGAGGAATTAATTTCCAAGAAGTTTATTCGACCGAGTGCTTCTCCATGGGGTGCTCCGGTATTGCTAGTCAAGAAGAAGGACGGAAGCATGAGATTGTGCATAGACTACCGTCAGCTAAATAAGATCACTATCAAGAACAAGTATCCATTGCCAAGGATAGATGATATGCTTGACCAACTTCGAGGTGCTAAAGTTTTCTCCAAAATCGATCTAAGGTCAGGGTACCATCAAATCAGGGTAAGAGCCCTAGACATTCCAAAGACCGCTTTTCGTACGAGGTACGGACACTACGAGTTTGTGGTAATGCCCTTCGGATTGACTAACGCTCCAGCCGTATTCATGGACTATATGAATAGAGTATTTCATTCCTACCTAGATCAGTTTGTGGTCGTTTTTATTGATGATATTTTGGTTTACTCAAAGTCAGTCGAGGAGCATGCCCAGCATCTCCGCTTTGTCCTAGGAGTACTCCGGGAGAAGAAAATTTATGCTAAACCGTCGAAGTGTGATTTTTGGATGTCCGAGGTGAAATTCTTGGGTCATGTGATTTCCCAGGAAGGAGTTGCAGTTGATCCCAGCAAAGTGGAAGCAGTGTTGAAATGGGAGCGGCCAACGTCAGTGACTGAGATCAGAAGCTTTCTGGGTCTAGCGGGTTACTATAGAAGTTTCATTGCAGGTTTCTCACAACTGGTACTTCCGCTTACTCGATTAACCCGCCAGGGTCAACCTTTTTCTTGGGATGCCGATTGTGAGGAGTGTTTTCTTGGATTGAAAGAAAAGTTAACTTCTGCTCCGATCCTAATTCTTCTAGATCCATCATTGGGATTTCAGATTTACAGTGATGCATCTGGGAAGGGTTTAGGATGTGTTCTTATGCAGAATCAACATGTGGTGGCCTATGCATCTAGGCAATTGAAGACTCATGAACGGAATTACCCAACGCATGACTTAGAGTTGGCGGCTATTGTGTTTGCTCTAAAGATTTGGAGACATTACCTTTACGGTTCCCGTTTCGAAGTTTTTAGTGATCACAAAAGCCTAAAGTATCTATTTGACCAAAAGGAGTTGAATAACAGACAGAGAAGGTGGACTGAATTTTTGAAGGATTACGACTTCAAATTGAAGTATCACCCTGGGAAAGCCAATGTGGTAGCAGATGCTCTGAGCAGGAAGTCTATCCACACGGCAAGGTTAATGGTTCACGAGATGGCTTTGTGGGAGTCATTCAGAGACTTGAAGCTCAAGGTGGTAAGAAAGAGGGACCGCATAGTGTTGCGGCATATACGGATAGCCAGTGTACTAAGGGAACAAATCCGTGTAGCTCAAGAAGCTGATATGAAGTTACAGTCTCAAAGAGGATCGCCAGATTTTTCTGAGGATAGTGATGGCATGATTTGCTTTAATGGAAGGATTTGTGTTCCCGATAATGATGATATCAAAAGGCAAGTATTGGAAGAAGCTCATAGGAGTCAGTACTCTGTACATCCGGGATCCACCAAGATGTACCGAGACTTGAAGCTAATGTATTGGTGGCCTGGGATGAAGACCGAGGTTGCAGAATTTGTTTCTCGGTGCTTAACTTGTCAGAAGGCTAAAGCGGAACACCGGAGACCAGGCGGTCAGTTACAACCGCTAGATGTACCAGTTTGGAAGTGGGAAGATATCTCGATGGACTTTGTTATGGGTTTGCCGAGGTCACAGGCAGGCAATGATTCTATTTGGTTAGTAGTGGACCGATTGGCTAAATCCGCTCACTTTATTCCCGTTCGCTCTACTTATAAGGTTTCCAAGTTAGCAGATGAATATGTGAAGAACATTATCAGACTGCATGGAGTGCCAACGAGCATCGTGTCAGACCGAGATCCCAAGTTTACTTCCAGATGTTGGAGAGCATTGAATGAAGCTTCGGGAACTAGAGTGCTGGTTAGCACTGCTTATCATCCTCAGACTGATGGTCAGACGGAGAGGACTATCCAGACTCTTGAGGACATGCTTCGGGCTTGTGTGCTCGATAGCGGGGGAAAATGGGAGGACCATCTTACGTTAGTGGAATTCTCCTACAACAACAGTTACCACTCCAGCATTGGAATGGCACCGTTTGAAGCACTTTATGGTAGGAAGTGTAGAACTCCGTTGTGTTGGTGGGAGATTGGTGAAGATAAGTTTTTGGGACCTGATATGGTTCGCGAAACTACTGAGAAGATCAAGCTAATTCGAGAAAGGATGAAAGTTGCTCAGAGTCGGCAAAAGAGCTACGCTGACAACCGAAGGAGACCGTTGGAGTTTGAAGTGGGTGATCATGTGTTCTTGAAAGTTTCTCCAACCATAGGCACCGGGAGAGCTTTACGAGTGAAGAAGCTCAGTCCTCGATATGTTGGACCTTTCCAAATCATCGAGCGGATTGGGCCAGTTGCCTATCGCCTCGCATTGTCTCCGGCCCTATCAAACCTCCATGATGTGTTCCACGTGTCTCAGTTGAGGAAGTATGTTCCCGATCTGCATCAACCATTGAGTGTTGATACAATTGACCTGCGACCGGATTTGTCATTTCAACCTTATCCTAGTTATATCTTGGAGCATGGTGTGAAGACTCTGCGTTCCAGAACTATTCCTATTGTCAAAGTGGTCTGGGATGGATTCTCAATCGAGGAGGCTACCTGGGAGCTGGAAGATGACTTGCGTGCTCGATATCCGTATCTCTTTCAGCAAGGTACGTCTGGTCAATTTTGAGGACAAAATTTTTAAAAGTTGGGGTGATTGTAACATCCCGAATTTTTAAAGACTCGTACTAAGAGGCCTGGGAACGATTAATTATTTGTGGGAATAATTGGTCGTGTCTCGGGGAATTATAGTCGAGGAAAAAGTCAAAAGAAGCCCTATTCAATTATTAATTATGGCTTAGTCAAGATTAAATTAAAGTATTTAAACTGAAGGGCAAAATGGTAATTTTGCACCCCTCATATAAATACTTCTATTCTGAAAACACCTAGCCACATTACCCTCATTCATCCATCTCTGAAAATCCAGAAGAAGCAAGGAGTTGTGGAAGGAGGGAGAGAGGGCGCGAGAGTGGAGGAGAAGAGGGGAGGAAGCTCAGATTTTCTTCTTGCATGTAAGTCCTTCTTCAACATTTCTTCTCCATTTTCCAATTCCTTTCTAATGAGCCAAGTTTCAAAGCCTGATTCTCCCTATATCCCTCTTTGCCATTTTCGCATATCAAAGCTCCAAGTGAGGAAGAAGATGGAGTTTTGAGCAATAGTTGTCTTGCATGTTCAGTGGAAGCTTCTAAGAAGGATATTTCAGACTTGCATGGTTAATTGAAGGGAGGATTTGAGTAGTGGTGCAGCTGGATCCGAGATTGGACAGAAGAGAGTTGCTGTCTTGGAATCGCTTGAAGCTCAGTTTCGGGGATTGTTCGTGTTCGGTTCGGTGACTTCGTTTTTTTCGGCTCAACTATCGGGATTTCGACTTACCGGTGAGTTCTACTCACGGATAGGGATATTTTTATGTGTCTTGAAAATATATCGGTTTTGAGTCATAAGGCATTATCCGTTTTCGAAAGATTTTGGAACCGAAAACCGTTTTTGAGAAATATTGCGTTTTTACGGTTTTTACGGAATTGTTGAACAATTTATGAAGTTGTGATTAAATTGTTGAAATAAAATGATTTGTAAACTATTTGGAATATTTGGGATTTTCTGAGTTTCAGGAGTGACCGATATTAGAAATCGAATTGGGCGAGAACGGAAAGCGGAATTGAGAAATAGGTGAATTTTTGGAAACAGACACAGGTCGCACGGACCGTGCGCCCCTGGGCACGGACCGCGCGCCTGCTACGGGTTGGTTCAGTTGGAAATAAAACGGGACGCACGGGTCGTGCGCCCCTGGGCACGGATCGTGCGCCCCTTTCGGGTTGGCTGGGTGATTTTAATAAATCACGCACGGGTCGTGCGCCCCTGGGCACGGACCGTGCGTGATCTTCTGTCACCGATTCCCGATTTCTCGTTCCGGAGCTCCGTTTGATCCCGAACCTTTTCTAATCTCTTTCTCAACCATTTAAAAAGGAATTGCCTTATTAAAAACCGTATTTTGAGCTTGTTCAACTTATGTTTTTGGAAAAGAGTTTCGAAAGCACATTTAATTGAAAAACCGAAACCCTAGGATGCGAGTGGGTACACCAACCTATGAACTGATTGAATATATATGTTTATATATGTCAAATGAAAATTATTATAATGCCGGAGGTCTAAATTTATGAATTCCTCAAAACGGGTTATAGATCGATATGGATATAGTTTATCCAATTGTTATGTAATTGATCCATTTGGTGATCGAAAAGATATAAATTATCTAACTCTCGAGAACTTGATGCGTATTGTCATACGTATTGCGTTGGGTGACGACCCGACAAGTAGCATACTAGGAAGGGAAGTCATGAGCCCTCACCCTAGGCCCTGAATGTGTTTTGGCGTGGTCAACTCACGGGTTACCGGGATTAGTGGTTGTTGCACGGCCGGTTTATGCTAAGTTAAACACACGATTCGCCGGGATTAGTGGTTGTTGCACGGTCGGAGTTTCGATTAAAGAATTAAGAATACGAATTGCCGGGATTAGTGGTTGTTGCACGGTCGGCATTTCGATATATAAATAAGACATTGTTATGTCAGCTGTTGATATAGCGGTTTAATAAATTGAACCGAGTGTCAGTGAGGGGGCAAGGTAGGACTCACTGGGATAATGTTATCTCACCCTATCCATATTTGTTGTTTTTCAGAGAAGCAAGGAAAAAGAAAGACTATTGTGCATGAGTAGTTGATATACTCTTGGAGGTGCTGAAGACTTAGTCATTTTCTCCTTTGTTCTTTTGTTGTCCTATTGGTTGTATAAACTTGTATAGATTATGAGTTATACGAACCATGTTATGTTTCTGTTTGGTTTTTGGACCTGGATATTGTACTCCATTCGGTATGCAGCCGATAAACTTCTATTTTATGAAGTAATGTTATTTCCGATTATGTTTTATTTCGGAAAAAGTTTGCATGTCCAAAACTGGTAACAGGAACTGTGTCCTCTGATTATTCCGCATCTGTGCACTTTCAGCGTTTCTACATATTAGAAATACTGTGGTGTTACAAGTTGTAACACCCAAAATAATTTAATTAATTATTAGATTAAATTATTTAAGTGTTGCAATATTATTATTATTATTATTGGTAATATTATTAGTATAAATTATTAATATGTTATTCTTATTTAAAATTGAAGGGAGCGGTGTTGGTAATTCCAGGATGGTGAGATTGGCCCATGAAGCCCAAGCCCATTAGCTTAGGCGCTCCTAGGCGTTAAGGGCATGATGCAAATCGCATCATTTGTGTAAGAAAGGGAAAAGAAAGAAAACGAAAGAAAGAAAGGAGAAGAGAGAAGAGAGAAGTCGCGAGTGAGAGAGAAGAAGGAGAAGAGCGATCGCACAAGGGAGAAGAAGAGCCTTCGTGTTGCGGTGTTTTCGTGCGTGACCATCTTCTTCGTGCTAGGGGCTTACGCATTCGAGGTAAGGGTGGGTTTTAAGATTTATAATGGGTTATGATGGCGGCTTATGGGTAGTTAGGGGGGCTCTCTTTTCATTTTTTAAATAACCTATAGGATTTGTACCATAGGAGTTAGGTTTTAGGAACGATTTATTGATTGAATTGTTGTAATGAAAATCGAATTGATGTGTTGTTGATTAAATTGAGATGTTGTTGTTATAGATTGAATTGTTGTGTTGTTGATTAGATTGAGATGTAGGAAATATATTAGAGTTAGAATTAGAGGACTTAAGGTGTGTAACAAGGTGTTGTTGTGGTGTTGCGCGCGAGGGCGCCAAAGTGGCTGCCCAAGTGCGTGGTGCGTGTGCGGCGTCGGAACATGGCTCGGTGTGGGGCGCCAAGATGGCCGCCCCAAGTGACAGTGTGCTGTTTGCTGTTTTCTTATTAAAAGAGTTGCTGTCACTGTTTTATAAGTTGTTGTTTGCTGTTTTGTTATTAAAAGAGTTGTTGTCACTGTTTTATAAGTTGTTGTTTGCTGTTTTCTTATTAAAAGAGTTGCTGTTGCTGTTATATAAGTTGCTGTTTGCTGTTTTCTTATTAAAAGAGTTGTTGTTACTGTTTTATAAGGCTGCTGTTTGCTGTTTTTTTTTACAAATGTTGCTGTTTTATTTTTTTTTAAAAGGTGCTGTTTCACAAACTATATGTTGCTGTTTCTGCAATTAAGCTTGCCATTTTATAACCAAAACGCTGCTGCTGTCTTTCCACCAATAAAAGCGCTGTTTCTTAAATTCACGGGTGCTGTTTGCTTAAGAATAAAAGTGCTGTTTTCTCAAATTAAAGTGTGCTGTTTTCTAAATTTAAGTGTACTGTTTTCTTAAATTAAAGTGTGCTGTTTTTCTCAATTTAAGTGTGCTGTTTTCTCAAATTAAAGCGTGCTGTTTTCTCAAGTGTAAGTGTGTTGTTCTCTTAAATTTAAGTGTGCTATTTTTCTCAAATTTAAAGGTGTTGCTTCTTAAGTGTGAAATGTGGCAGCTATGATGCTGTGAACAGGTGAGAATTACGAGGTAGCTGTGATGCTACAACCCGTGGTATTTTTATGAAATGAATTATAACGAGACATGATGATATAGTGTTTATTAATTAAATGCCTGGAGTTTCTGTAACTGGTGCATGAGTCATGAGTCGCATTGTCATATGCATTCTCTTGGTGGTATAGGCTTCGGCCTCTTTGAGACTATTTCTTGGTGGTATAGGCTTCGGCCTCTTGTCCGTTGTGGCTTATTTTACGAGATCGGTACCGCATGCATATGCCCAGAGGGGTTGCATTGTTGCATAGTCGATATATACATATGTAACGTGTTTTGGTGTCTTATTCTGATGGAAATTGTGCCGTGTGTGGATGTTGATATACTTGTGTATATGTATGCATATAACTATATATTATGGAAGTTGTTGTATGTTACTCTATAAATAAATAAGTTGTTGTATGTTATTATATGTATACTTTTTATATATATAAATGCTGTTAAGATTGGTACGTGAATAAAGATACATATATATATATATATATATATATATATATATATATATATATATATATATAAATATATAAATATACTGTTGGAGCCATGATGTGTTGATTTGCTGTGTTACCGTAATTTACCCGCTGCTTATATACTGCTATCATTTACTTATTATTTCTGTTAAGCTCACCCCTTCTGCTTGGAATGTTGCTCTTATGTGGCAACGCTGCAGGTGACTGTTAGCACTCGTGGAGGATTGCTAGGTGTATTTTCCTTCTCGTTGGGTCTGTGTCAGCTCTAATGCGTAGCACCGGGGAGGGTTTTAGTTACCACTTTCAAACTATTACTGTTCCTTTTTGGAGTTTTGGCTTAATGTTTAATTATTTTTGGAGATGTTAAATGAGTTTATGATTCCGCTGCTTAGAGATTAATTATTGATATGTTTGAGAATTTATTTTAAATCAATTGGAGTTTTTACGTGGTAAAAAATGTAGCGCCCTCGCGGTGACTCTGATAATTGCGTGTTTAATTAATTTTAGTAAAAGGGGGTGTTACAGCTAATCCTCCACGCTCTGTGCCTTCGACACATGACACCACTTTGAGCCCTCAAGAACAAGAGATTTCGGATCTAAAAATTAAATACCCTCTTGAGGCTTTCAAGCGAATGGTGAGTGGTTTATCCTCGACAGAGAGTAAGCCAAGTGTTTCGACTGCCTCTGTTGGCGATTCCTCTGGAGGTCCTAAAGAAGAACTGATTCGGGAACTTCGAGCAGCCCTCTTTGAGGTAGATCTGTTCGAGGCTATCGAAGCAGATCATATGCTCTCTTACAAACTCAAATCTTTGCTCAACAAACTTAACAATTCTGGCTCCAGTGACTCTCTTTTAGACTTCATTATCGAATTTGAGCCTTTACTGGAGCAGATTTCCAGAGATATAAGGAAGAGGAAGAGCACTGTTGTGAACAAGGAGCGTGAGCTTGAGCTTCTGAAAGAAGAAAGTGCCGCTATCGAAGCCTCAGAAAGCAAGATTTTGAACCTAGAAATTCAAGCAGGAACTTATTCTAAGGAGATAGCTGACTGTGATGCAAACATTTCAACATACCAGGATCAAATCCGGGAGTTGCAGTCGAAGATTGAGGCAGAAGAAAAGAAGAAAAATTCTGTTCAATAGAGATCTTCGATTCCTTTAGAGATTGCACTTCGATCTGAGGCAACCTTGGCTATTGAACACTTGGAGAGGGTCCAGAAACACGATGAGGCAGTTAAGAGGCTAACTGAGGATGAATCCCTCTTAAATGCTAGATTGAGGCATGCCAGAGCAGCCTTTGAGAGGGTTAAAGTTATCTTTGTAATTTAATTTTTGATTTGGACTCTGACAGCATTTTACTCAATTTGTATTTCGACAATATGTTTTTGGCATTCAAATTAATGATCATGCCATGTTTATGTTCCCTCATTTTATCTTAATCTTGCGTTATTTTAATTTCTTGCAACATTGGCTTATATCTTTTTAAGTATTTGCCATTTATACGCAAAATTCGATTATCAGCGCTTAGCTCTTCGACTTCATAAGCACCGTTCGAAAACACTCCTTCCCAATTTGGTGACCATTTACCTAAGGCTCTATCTTTTCTGTCCATAGGTAGGATAACTTTCCACACTAAGTCTCCTAGGACAAAAGTTTTTGATTTAACCTTTTTGTTGTAGGCTTTAGCTACTCTCTCCTTTTGCCTTGTAAGGATATCTAATGCAAATAACCTTTCTTCATCTAACTCAACCAATTCATCTAAAATCATGTCCCAATACTGATCTGATGGGATCTCGAATTGCCTTTGAATTCTAGTTAACTGTAGATAGATTTCGACAGGTAATACTGCATCATGCCCAAATTTGAGCCTAAATGGAGTAGTGTTAATTGATTCTCTAGGAGAATTTCGACAAGCCCATAATGCTTGATCAAGGGTTTTGTGCCAATTCCTGGGTTTTTGTCCAATATGTTTTTTAATAAAATTAATGATAATTTTATTGGCTGCTTCGACTTGACCATTTGCTTGAGCATAATATGGTGTCGAACTTAATAACTTAAATCCATTTTCAAAGGAAAATTCTACCATTTTTCGACTAGTAAAAACTGAGCCTTGATCTGTAGTAATGGTTTCTGGGATCCCAAACCTATATAAAATATGGTTTTGAATAAAGTTAATTACTGCCTCTTGATCTACATTAGCTAAGGGAATAGCTTCGACCCATTTAGTGAAGTAGTCGATACCCACTAGTATATAACAGTGGCCTTTCGACGACGTTAGCTTAACTTCACCAATTATATCTAAGGCCCAACCCCTAAAAGGCCAAGGTTTTATTATTGAATGTAATTCACTTGCAGGTACATGTTGCACCCCTGCGTGTTTTTGACATTCCTGGCATCCTTTAGCAAATTCTATGCAATCATTTAACATAGTTGGCCAGTATACCCCTTGTCGAAATAGAAGCCATTTCATTTTGTGACCCACTTGATGAGACCCACAAGTTCCGCTATGAGTACGTGATATTGCTACATATGCCTCATTTTCACTAAGACATTTAAGTAAAACTCCTTCAGGAGTTTTCTTGAACAATTCATTTCCAATAATCACGTAGCTTAATGCCCTATACTTGGTTTTTCTATTTGTTGTTCCAGTTGGATTTTCCAAGTATTCGACAATTTACTTTCGCCAATCATCATTCGACATATTGTCAATGGCAAAAATTTCGACATATTGAAAACTGTGCCAATTTTCTTCGCTGATTGGAGGTGATAATATTTCTTCTGCCCCCCCCCCCCCCCCCCCCAAGTTTTGGCGTTGACAATTCAGTCGAAGCGTATTCTGTTGAAATGAGTTTTTCTTTTATCTCTATTAATCTTTCTAGTTTCTCTTTAGAAACTTTATAGCCTGAAGCAAATTGTGCCAAATCATTGGCCTCTTGGTTGTCAGTTCGAGGAACATGTTTGATGTTAACATAGTCGAAATGTTTCAACAACGTATTGGCAGTGACAAAATAGATTATCAAATTTTCTTTAATGCATTTATATTTTTTAGTTAATTGCCTCACAACTAATTGAGAGTCACCTCTAATTTCGACAGCTTTTGCCCCCAATTCTAGCAAAATTTCAAGTCCTGCTATCAAGGCTTTGTATTCAGCCCCATTATTGGAGCAAAATCCCTTGATTTTAAATTTATACTTCGTAGGGATATTTATTGGAGAAATGATTAGAATCCCAATTCCAGAACAATTTTTATGGCTTGAACCGTCGAAGTATAATTTCCATGGTCGAATATTCACACAATTTGATGTTGCTTCGACCAATGAGTGGTCAACGATAAAATCAGCAACAATTTGACCCTTAATAGCTTTTAAAGGTTGATATGTTAGTGAATATTCAGAAAGAGCTAAAGCCTATTTACCAATTCGACTATGCAACATTGGTTTCGACAGCATATGTTTAATAATATCAAAATGAGAGTAAACATACACATCAATAGGCTTTATATATTGCTTTAACTTTTTAACAAGAGAAATACAAGCAAAGGCACAATTTCTCCGTTGGATGATATCTTGTTTCAGAATCATTCAAAACTCTACTAAGGTAATAGATGGATCTTTCGACACCATTATCATCCTCTTGTGCTAACTTACTACCTATTGACAGCTCTGATGATGCTATGTACAATTTCATCACCTTATTTCTGATAGGTGGTAACAATATAGGTGGTTTAACTGGATAAGATTTGATATCGTCGAAGGCTTTTTGGTGCTCTGGATCCCATCTGAACATGTCTTCCTTCTTCAGTCGAAGCAATGGCAAGAAAACTTGAGTCTTGCCACTTAGGTTTGAGATGAACCTTCTAAGGAAATTGATCTTTCCCAACAATGACTGGAGCTCCTTGTTAGTCGAAGGCGCCTTTGTTTCCATGATTTCTTTCGTCTTGTTTTGATTGATTTCAATGCCTTTTTTGTGGACAACCCAAGAAATCACCTGCACGTACACAGAAGGCACATTTTATTGGATTCATTTTCAATCCATATTTTCTCATTCTTTCGAATGACTGTCGAAGATGGTCTATATGACCATTTTCTGTCGAAGATTTAACAACAATATCATCTATGTACACTTGCATAAAATTTTCTATAAAATCATGAAACATAGAATTCATTGCCCTCGGGTATGTTGCACCAGCATTTTTTAGGCCGAAAGGCATTACTACCCATTCATAAACGCCTAAGGCCCCTGGGCAACGAAATGCTGTTTTCGACACATCTTCTTCGGCAATAAAAATTTGATTATACCCAGAATACCCATCGAGCATACTTAAGTATTCAAATCCTGCAGCCGAATCAACTAGCATTTCTGCTACAGGCATAGGATATTGATCTTTTGGTGTAGCATTGTTTAAATCTCTAAAGTCTATACAGACCCTTAAAGCCCCATTTTTCTTAATGACAGGAACTATATTAGCTAACCAATCTACATACCTGGCAGTTCTGATAAAGTTGCTTTTGAGCAATCTTTCAATTTCTTCCTTGATCTTCGACAGAATCTGTGGTGCAAATCTCCTTGGTGTTTGCTTCACTGGCTTTTTGTCTGGTCTGATTGGCAGTTTTAACTCCACCACTTCTCGACGCAGTCCAGGAATTTCATTGTAATCCCAGGCAAAGCAATCTTTGTACTCTTTCAATAGCTCTATGGTTCCATCTCTCAAACCTTTGTCGATCTTAGCACTGATGAATGTTGGCCTCTTGATGGAGCCATCTCCTAAGTCGACCTCCTCTAGGGGATCTTGAGCTTGAATTTTTTGGGTCGAACCCATTGGGTCTTTTTCAAAACCTAAAGGCTCGTCGTCATAAATGCAGTCGAGCCTTTGGCCTTCCACCAAGTTGTCTTCATTTTTAACTTCAGTAGTTTTATTAACCATTTTTTGTTGTAATTCGTCTTCCAAAGCCGCATTTTGTTTATTCTCGGCCACGTAGGCCGTAATTCGATCCCATGCAGTGGGCTTAGACATCATCAATGTCTAGGGACCATCCCACCCTGTAGGCTTGCAGAAGCCTGCTGAGTGGTTGTCTTCACCCATGACCTCCCTTTCCCATATAAAGCCATGGTTAGGGTGGAGATCAAGTGAAGAAAACACATTGTTCTGTGGTGTGTGTCCACTTGTTGAAGGTATGCATGGCCCAATATTGGCCAAATTTTTGTCGAAGGTATTTCTTGTAACATGATCCACTTCTGCTAGGAAGTATCTCTGGTCACCTTCGACGTTCTCTACTAGCCCATCCTCTCTCCAGATAGACAATCTCTGGTGTAGGGTTGAAGGCACAACGCCTACACCATGAATCCATTCTCATCCAAGCATGAGATTGAAATTTGCTCTTGTCAGAATTACCATGAATAGGGTTAGTCTCATTACACTACCAACCACTAATTCCACTTCAATGGCCCCCAATGAGTGGCCAGTTTTGCCTTCATAGTTTGTTAAAACTATGTTATGTGGTCTCAGATCTGTATCTGACTTGCCAGTCTTCGCAAGCATGTGCTGTGGCATCAGGTTAACTGCAGCTCCCCCGTCTACTAGGACCTTGTTTATCCCCACATTATTGGCCTTCGCTTGGATAAAGAGGGTTTTAGGTGGTACTTCATTCCACCGTCAGGCCTTTCAAATGTGGCTGTCTGCTCTTCGACTCAGCCATTGTTCATTACATAATAACATTTTGGCTTGTGCATAGCCATTTCTGTGTCAAGGTCTTCTTCGACCTCATTAACCTCAGTTACCACATCATACTCAATCGGAAGGATTGAGACAACATAAATGATGTTGAGTTCTGGCTATGAATCTGAAAATTCAGAATCCATTTCATCATCTAAGTTGAGGCCTTCTTCTGCATTTAGGCCTTTTTTTATTATTCAGAGAGGAGGGTAGATTCTCTCTGTGGCAGACCTCCTAGGGATTTCCACACAAGAAGATAATTGCTTCCCCTTATGTGGGTTTGAGTTTCTGCCTTCTGTAGCCGCTACCTTCATCTGCCGTTGGTGTCGACGCCAGAGTCCTTGTCATTGGGTTTTTTCCCTTATAATTGTTGCGGTAGGCATACCTTTTTGAGCCAGGAGCCTTATTTGTGGCGCTGGTGCTTCCCTTTTCCATTGTTGCATAGTATCCTGCCTCTTTACCTCCAGAGTGTACCCACTTTTCGACTGGAGATTTTGTCGAAGGTATAAATGTTTTCCCCTGGACTCTTTGGGGTTGTTTAGGTGAAGGTGTTACCTTGTAAGGCACTTCTCTTGGATTAAAACTGAACTTGGGTCAGTTATCGACCCACTTACTTTTTCTTTTCGGCTGGGGTTTGTAGCTTTCAAGGCTCTTCGCAGCCTCATTGTCGAATACAGCGCTGCACCTGGGGCACAACATCACTTCGGTGTTATTTGTTTTGCACCGATTTAGGAAGTCTATCAGTTCTTCCTCAACTTCAGGATATACCACGCGCATCTTCTCATCATATTCGTCTTGAGTGACTGTTTCGACGTCTCTCTTCGACCCTTCAGCATTGACTGTGGTATCTGCATCCTTGAGTGTGGTTACTTCGACCATGTTTATTCCAACGGGCTCAGCATACATTGCTTCCACCTCTAGGAGGGGATCAGTGTCTAATTTCATATTTGGCTTTGCTTTTTCGCCAAACTCAGTCTTCCCTCATTCAGTGCTTTTTGAACTAGATCCCTGAAAAGTACACAGCGAGAGGTGTTATGACCCAAAAAATTGTGATATTTGCAATAACCTTTTTTCTTTTGGTGTTCTAATGGTGGTATTTTTAGACCCCTGGGCACTAAAATTTGGCCGTCAGTCACCAAAAGATCAAATATTTGGTCACATTTTGTGACATCAAAGGTGTATGTTTTAGCAATAAACTTATCATTTTTTGGTTCGACAGGGTTTTTCCCATCGGAAGGACTTAATAATTTACATGCATATGGAGGTCCAGGTTTTAATTCTGCAACATTAACCTCTTCTTCGACATCCTTGTATGATACGTCGAACTCTTGGCTATTGTTATCAATATTGACAAATGCCACTTTTTCTTTTTTATTATTAAATCTATTTGTCGAAACTTTCTCTGCTTTGAGTCTTTCGACTTGTCGAACCCTATCGGCCAATTGTGCCATGTCTCTTAAGTGTAGAGTATCTAGCTTCTTTCTAATAGAGTAGTCTAGGCCACCAGCAGCCATTTCGACTAACTCATGTTCAGGCACTTGAGTAAATCACCTTGCCTTGAGTAGTCTAAATCTATTGAGATATTCATCAATAGACTCTGGCACATTGCATCGAACACTAGCCAATTCTTTAAGGCTAATCTTCGATTTCCCCATATAGAATTGTTCATGGAAAACTTTCTCTAATTGCCCCCAGTTAAATATGGAATGTGGGGGTAGAGTGGTGAACCAAGTAAAGGCGTTTTTAGTCAGAGAATTGGGGAAGTATTTTAGCTTTAGGTTCTCATTGTGCATCAAGTCTCCTGCCTCAGTTAAGTAACGGGCAACATGTTCGACAGTGGATTCATTAGTTTCACCAGCAAATTTGGTGAACTTAGGAAGTTTCCATCCCCTTGGCAACTCAGTTTGTAAGACATACTCCAACAAAGCTGATACGAAGTTAGGCCTATGGAGGCCTACATTTAGCCAAATTATTTTGAAGCCCAAAGTTATTTTGTTGGACTTGCCTGACGTCCCCAGTGAAGTCGCCAGCTGTTGCACCCGAAAAGGTCCCTGAGGGGATTTTTCTTCGTTTACAACTTTTTAAAACAATGAAGTCGCCACCAATATTTTTTATAAGGAAAATTTTGAAGAAAAACCTTTTTGGAAAGCGAATGGCCTTTTGGAAACCAGAAAATTTGGGTTCGGGGGTCGGTTAGGCATGGGGAAGGTATTAGCACCCCACACCTCCTTTCTACCGAAAGGGAACCTTTAATTAAACGTGTGGTCTTAAGTGTTGATTTTGAAAATACTTAAATTTTCTTATTTATTGAAAAGGGAATGAGAAGACTTAATGAAAATTTTTATTTTTGGCGCTTGATGAGAGTCAGCCTCTCGCTCCTACGTATCTCCCGGTGCGATGGAGAATTCAAAGCTACGTAGTTCTTGTTTGTCTTTTTCTTTGAAAAGGTTTTTGTCTTTTATCTTTGTAGTGAGTTTTCGAAATAGGACTAGCATTTAGTGAATGATTAAACTAACCAAGGTTATGGGTAATCACCGCTAAGTACTCTTGAAAATGAGAGTCACCACCGCCAGTCAGACGAACAAAGGTTCTGATTGACTATTAGTAGCAACTCGTTTTTTATTTACTCTTTTGAAAGTGGTTTTCGAAAGAGATTGATTGGCACGAATGATCAAACTAACAAAGGTTATGAGTGATCATCGCTTGTTGTTCTTTTGGGAAAAAGACATTGCTACCAATGGCTAGACGAACAAAGGTTCTGATTAGCCACTAGCGACAATGGGTTTGAAGATGATTCTTGGTTTGCAAAAGTGATTCTTTTTTTGTGTTATGAAAATAACTCTTTTCTTTTTGTTATGCAAATGCTAATTTTTATGGTTGCGCTTGACGAGATTGTGGCTCGCTCCTACGTATCCCAAATGAGAATCAAAGCGACGTAGTTCTAACGAGCCTTGAAAGTGAAAATCTTTTTGCTTTGGTTTTGAAGAGTGAAGGGCGTTCGTAATGATCAAACTAACAAAGGTTATGGGTGATCACTACTAAAACCCACTTAAGTGCATGTAAAAATCTCTTTTGAAAGATGAAAGCCTTCATGATGACCAAACTAACAAAGTTTATGGGTGGTCAACACTAACACTTGCTATGACTTTTGATACTTAGGAAAATATCTTTTGAAATTGAAAGCGTTCATGATAATCAAAGTAACAAAGGTTATGGGTGATTATCACTAGTAGCTTATGCATATGAAAACATCATTTTTTTTTGAAATTTAGGCTCTTAGGACAACCAAACTAACAAAGGTTATGGGTAGTTGTCACTAGTCACCATTTTCATGCTAAGCTATTTAGAAAAGAAAACAATGAATGCAAAACGCAAGGGAATCTAAATGCACATCTAGTGGAAGATGTAATGTATGTAATGGACCTATCTAAGTATTGATGATACAATATGTGAGTAAACAAGGAGATTACAAAGCACAAGCGAATTCAAAAGAGTAGCCTCAAGCATGATCATTGGCAAACCATAATCAAGCAAATCATCTTAGCAATCAAAGCATCAAAGCATGTTGAATCGCATTTTTGGTAAAGGTTCATGTGATTAGGCAAAGAAATGCACAAAACTTAACATAAACCCTATTTTTCTACAAGTATGCGAAACATAATATGCCATAAAACAAAATTTTATTTCATGAAATGCAAGGATCAAGATCAAATCAACACAAATCAACAATCATTCAAGGGTGAGAAACACCATAAGCACCCAAGCCTCCCTAAGTGCTTGTCAAAGTGCTTATGACACTTCTCACCAACAACAATCAACAATATGAGAATATGAAGATGATAGGATGAATGATTTTACATTTTTTGAGGCAAGAACTCAAATGTGATGCAAAGTTTTAAGGATTTTACCATAACTCCAAGCTAGGAAATGAGATGAGAAGATGAAACTAGACACAAATCAACAAGACTCCAAGGTTCTTCAACTCTAACCCACAAAAGCTTGGTGAAAACCTTCTTTGATGATGATGTTTGAATTTGAATGGAAAGTGGAGGAGATATGTGAAAGAGGGATGAGAATGAAGTGAGATGGTGGTGTTTGGGTGAAGAGAAAATCAAAAATGGTTGAGGGAGGAGGGTTAAGGGCTACGGTTTTAGGAGAGGAAAAGGGAGAGGTTTTTGTGTGCTAGGGTTTTAGTGTAGGAGAATGAGAAGCAAAAGATTGTGATGTGTGTAAATGAGAGGGTATTTATAGAGTTGTTTTAGGTCTAGGGGTAATTAGGTCATTGTTCTTTACTAGGTGCTCTAGGATTGGGTTTTGAATTTGAATGAAGGGCTAGGATTGGAGATCACTTGGATTGTGGGTTGTGAGAAAACACAAAATGAGAGTGAGGGAGTGAGGGAGAATTGCGTGAGGAGAGGAGAGAGGAGAGTTTGTGTGAAAAAAAAACTTGTCCTTTTTTGGGAATGGAGGCTCATATGTGAGGTGAGGTAAAAATAGGGTTAAGGGTATAATTGAGATGGAATGTTACCAAAGAGGTAATTTTGTAATTTCTTGTGAAGAGGTGAGTATAAATGAGTGGGGTAATTTACAAAAGAGGGCATGAATCTATGTGGGAGTGAGTGATGGTCACCAAAAAGGGAAAAGTTAAGAATAGTACAAAGCATATTCTTAGGGGATAAGGAATAGAAGAGTGTGGAAGAATTTTGTGTGAGAGAGAGAGAGAGAGAGGGAATTCGTATGAAGCAAGGGAGAGGAGGAGAAAAAAACTTGTTTTTGGTCTTTTATCTTATTGAGGACACTTCCTTCTTTTGAATTTTGAATTTTGAATTTTTGGGCATGGAAGTGAAAGTGCACCTATTAAAAATGTGTCATATATACTTGAGCACCATAAAATATTCCCTTTAATTATTCTAGACAATAAAAATTGTCATTTAATAATTGGGGAATATTTAATGGTCTTTTTTGGGTTTTTTATGCACTAAAAATGGGGAAAATGCATTTTTAATTATTTTAGACTAGGATTTTATTTCCAAAAATTATACAAAAATTACCCTTAGTAGAGTAACATGTATGCCACGTCCTTGACCTGGTCTTGGTCCAAAAATAATTAATTTGCTTTTATTTAAATGCCCAAAAATGCAAAAATATGCACTATTTTATTTTCTAAAATTCCTGAAATTTAAGAAAAATGTTTTTGGGTGCCAAAAATTAATAATGGCCTTTTTGAAAATAAAAACACGTGCCAAATGACAAGGGCACAGTGCAGCTCACGCAGTTACGACTGACGCGCGCGCATAATTGAAATAATAAAAATGTAAAATAGGGGATGAATACACATAAATGCACAAATCCACTATTTTCCACACATTATGAATTACCTTATTGTTCTATTTTTTCTGAAAAAAATGTTTTTGACTCGGGCGGACAAAATTGGGGTATGACAGCTGCCCCTCTTTATTTAGATTTTGGCAAGAAATATGAATTGGCCGAGACATATTTCGAGGAAAAATAGAAATAAAGAATTCAGAAATTATACCGATTTTGTCTCCTTGGAAAAACCCGAATTTTTTTTTATCATTTTTTCTATTTTTCTCTTCTCCTTTCCTTTTTTCGGAAAGATAGACACTTTCGTGTCGATGCGAAAACAGTAAATGAACACTGACGTGCGGACAGAAAAGGTAAAATGGGCACTTGCGTGCGGACAGAAAAAGTAAAATGGGCACTTGCGTGCAGAAAGCGGTAAAATGCCCAGGCTGCCTAAAACCTGTAATCCTTAAACGAACTCTTGACGAATCCGAGTTTACAGGTGGCTTTGAGGAGCACGCTTCCTGTTGGCCTTTTCGAGCGACCGGGGGGATCGTTATCAGCTCCGGAACTGATATACTGATCAATGCACGGCGTCCACTGTATCTTAGGCTGATACAACTATTCCGTTGAACCTCACATGGGGCTGCGGTCCATCGCGTTGCTCGTACACGATGTTAGACCTGGGCAGAAAGGAGCGATGATCTCTCTGGGCTCCAAACTGCAATGCGCGCCTGAGCGCTCTCTTTTCTTTTCTTTCGTCTCTTTTTCTTTCTTTTCTTTTCTGTTTCTCTCTTTTCCTTTTCTTTTCTTTTTTCTTTTTCTTCTCTCCCCTCTGAACTGCCAACTGGGGGAGCTCTTTCTGGAATCTGAAGGCGAGCATTAACACCAAAGTGTTTATCCTTTCTCACTTGTCTGCAGCTGAAAAATGAACCAATGCATGCAATGCAAATGCCATGATTGCTATTTTATTTTTTCTTTTTCTTATGATGAATGTAATGCAAATGTCTGAATTTCTCTTTTCTTTACTTTATTATTATTTTCTATGTCTGATGAGTGCATGGTTTTATGCTTGGTGTATGTAGTGCATGACTTTATTTGTTTATTGCTCTTTTGTTTTTTCAACTCTTTTTTTTTTGGCTAGTCCGACCAACTCGCGGGACTTGCGTTGTGAGCCACAACAATCATCTATGATAGGAATTCGGGAACCGAGCTTCGTCCCCTTGCTCTAATGCAATCAGCGCTTCTTATTTGATTTTTGTGAACTTACTTGACTGAAAGATCGTCTCTTTTTGTCGTTGTTTTCAAAAATTTCGCAATGACCTTAATGCTATGACTTATGCACATTTCCATGATTTATCATCTACCATAAAACGTAGCTTAAAATCAAAAATGAAAAGAAAGCAATGATAAGACAACAAACTGATAGAGTGAAAAATTTGGACTTTTATTCATATGGAAGTCAGACATGCAGAATGTCACGCTGACTGAAGAGAGTACATTGGAATTTTTTCTGAAACTAAGAAAAACAAGAGAACGGACGCAGCAGATCTTATGAACAGTCTTTGTCTCTGGAGCGTCTGATGCCAACTGCTCATACTTGCAGCCTTGATCACCCTTGTAACATCCGCAAAATAATTAACCGAATTATTTGGATGTTAACCCAATTGAATTAATTTAGTACTTGACTGATAAAGTTATTGAGTGCTAAAATTATTTATTGCTTGTCATCGGATCGTTAACCGGATTATACGGGTCAAGGAAGTTTTAGAATCGAAATAAGAAATTTAGATCAATATGATAATTGGGCCACGTTACCACGTATATATTAATAAATATATGTATATGCGTATGTGTGTGTGTATAAGTGAATGAATTAATTAAAAAGAGAGAAAGAAGAAAGGAAGCGTACGAGACAGAGGGAGAAACAGAGAAGAAGAGAAGAGAGAAAAGAAGAGAATGGCGTGAGGGAGAAGAGAAGAGGGAGAGAGAAGACTTCGCCGAAACGACTTCCTTCCAACACGAAAAATGTTCGGCGTTCCTTCCTCTTCGTTTTGGTACCAATTTCGTGACGATCAACTCACTCTCTCCCACTTGGCCATTTTTGTGTTTTGGAGGTTTTGTGGGAAATCCGATTTCGGGTTGGTTTTGAAGGTTTAAGTTCGGTTAGGAACGAACCCAAGGTGAATTGCTCGAGTATTAGAGTTCGATTGGGTGATTGGGAGCTAGTTGGGTGAGTTAGGTTGAAAAATCAAAATTATTGGGGTTATGTGTGAATAGTGTCATGGAGGTTAGAGGAGGAATATGATGAATAGTGTTCGTGAAGGATTTCGGGGAATTTGGTATTTCGGTCAAAAAGAGGTTTCGCGATCGAGTGGAGAGCTTTGGAAGCGGATTGGATGTCGCCGGAGCGGGAATGTTCGTGTGGCTACTCGGTGAATTCGGCCCGCTCGTGGTTCACGCTTCAAGGGTGAGTTTTACTCACGTTTAGGATTTTTGTTTTTCGAATTAATTGATTGATCGTTTTATCGCTTTCGCTGGTCTGGAATATTACTTGATATTGTCTGTTTCGGGTTAGGAATCGATCGGAGCGAGTCTCGAGTTGTGTCGTGTTGAAATGGAATTTTTGGTGATTTGATTTCGAAAGATTTTGACTTAAAAACCGTTAATTGGAAAATATGTCGCGTTTTGATACAATTCGTTTAAAAATGAGTTTTGATTGATTGTGTGACTTTGATTGAAACTGTTTTTATAGTTGTCAAAACTGTTTTCAATCAGAACAAGAATCGGAACTCAGCGGAATAGCGAATTTCGCAAGAAAACGGAAAACCTGCACTTTTCTGCAGATGGTCGCGTCGCGACCCGTCCCCTTCGCGTCGCGACCTGGCCCAGTTTTGTCACGCAAAAAGTTTCTGTCACTTTTCGCGTCGCGACGGAAGCAGTTCGCGTCGCGACGCTTTGCAGATTTTCAGCAACTATTCACTGTTTTTGTTTTCGCGATAACTTTTGATCCGGGAACCCGATTGAGGTGTTCTCAGGTGCGTTTGAAAGCTTATTGAAAGGCCTAATCAAATAAATGATTTAAATTGTATAATGAACTGTTTTTGAAGTTATAGATTGTTTCGAAAGACCGACTAATAGTACACGTGTGCGGATATGTTTTATTAAAAATAAAGCGGACTATGAGTTCTACGTGTACGGTATAACTGACGTGAGATGATTATTATTTATTGTCTAAACCGGTCTATGATTCACGATATATATATTATATCGACTATGGGAAACGGCCCAATGCGGGTGTTATGTTCAATTATTGGTCTGAATGTAAATGAACTAAATGTTCATATAATTGTGGATATATATATTATATCGAGTTTGGGTGACGACCCATGTTGACATACTAGGCGGGGAAGTCATGAACCCTTACCCTAGGCTCTGTGCCATTAGGAAACACTATTGGTAATGGGGTTCGCCGGGATTAGCAAGTGGATTGCGGTCGGTGTTGTGTCAAAAGTTTGTGCTACGTTCATCGGGATTAGCAAGTGGATTGCGGTCGGTGGTACGTAGAAAGGCCTAGGATATTAGTTCATCGGGATTAGCAAGTGGATTGCGGTCGGTGTCCTAATAGATCGAAGCCTTATTGTATGATTCACCGGGATTAGCAAGTGGATTGCGGTCGGTGTTGTGTCAAACCTTAAAAACGTTTTAAAATTGGACCGCGAGTGTTAGTAGGGGTTTCGGTAGAACTCACTGAGATTGTATCTCACTGTTTATATTTTGTGGTTTTTACAGAGAAGCAGGGGAAAAAGAAAAGGTGAAGAAGCACAGCTAGGTGGTGTGCCTATGAAGACGGTGAAGACTTAGTCTTCATTGTTATTGTCTTTCCCTCGAGATTTATGTATTTCCGATTGTATAACTTGTACCAGTAAAAGTTGTAAAATCGTTTCCGCTATTTCTTGGTATTTGGATATTGGACTCTAGGTTATGAGTTGTTTTTATTTATGTTCAATATCTAAAACAGGAAAAAATATCTGTGATTATTTTATGATGGAACACTTGGGTATTTTTACTCGATAAAAATATCGGGGTGTTACAGTTGGTATCAGAGCAGTTCGACCTAGTCGGACTTAGTTTAGGGTTGAGTCGATTCCTTGTTAGTCCTTTTTGTAATTACACTTGTGATGCTAAGAGACATTGAGCCTGATAAACTTAATACTTAGTGCATCATAAGCGGAATTATGACTGGATGATCAAGATGCAATCCTCGACCACAATCGGAATCTCCAACCGGTGCATCCTCAGGAAAGGTGACATGACGGTGGAAGGATACACCGCTAAGTTTGGAAAATTTGTCTCAGTTTTACCAGGTGGTAAAGTAAGCTCCAAATGACGAATGGAAAATGCAGAAGTATAAGAAGGGCATAAGTGCTTTTATGACTTAGGGTCTCAGTTCTTATACTATTACCGATTATGTTGCCTTAGTGCAATCAGCCTATGTCGCCGAGGATGATCTCATAAGGAATATGGGAAAGGAAAGAAGGTAGTTCTTTGATAATTTCATCAAAGGAAAAGCAGATGCAATTCTTTGATTCTTCAAAGGTCAGAAGATGTTCTAACTGTGGAAAGCCTCACAGCGGTGATTGCAAGCGAAGATCTAATCGGTGCTATTATAGAAATGTAGAGGGTCACTATGGTAAAGAGTGCCCTGTAAGGAAAAGTTCCAAGGAGTCACAAGAAGCTCCAAGGCAAGGACGAGTCAACACTCTGAATGCTTAGGCAGTTACGAATGCTAACGGTATACTTAGAAGGATGGGAGTCCTATTCAATAACTCGATCAATATATTATATGATTCGGGTGCAACCTATTGCTGTATATCCCGATCACGTGTGAATCGGTTGGGATTAGCCTTATCATCGCTATCCGAGCCGATAACTATCTTAACTGCGGTTAAGGGTCGTGTCCAGACCAATCTTTGTGTCAGAATTGTCTACGTGTTATAGGAGACGGAAATTTCGTAGAAGCATTAATTCTTTACCTATGAGAAGTGAGGACACCATTTCGGGTATGAATGGGATGACTGCAAATCATGTTGCAATAGACTGTGTTAATCAACTATCAGCTTCGCTTCAGAACCAGTTGAATTGTCTAGGACAAATTCTGAAGCAATTACCTAGTTCACCTTAGACGGTCAATCTTCATTCCAAGGTGCGGGAGCACATGTTAGTATGTTATCTGCATCCACGGAAACTAGTTTAGATTTGGCGAACGTTCAGGTTGTGAATGATTTTTTGGATGTTTTCACGATGAAGTTTGTAACACCCCGGTATATTTATTTAGTAAAAACATCCGAGTGCACATCAATAAACATCAGAGATAGTATTTCCTGCTCAGACACTGAATACCACTATAAGATTTTGCTGAAATATAACATAACTGTCTTATACATAAATAAGACCATACGGTATTAAGACCATAAACTGTCAGCAACTAGGGTAGTCAGAGTCATACAAGAAAGCGGAATGAAAGGTAAACATAACACTAATGCCATAGTGTTGAGATACATGTACAACAGAAGGAAAATAAACTTAAACATAAAGCTAAGTCTTCGTCCATCTCCCGGGGCCACCTACTCGTGCCTCTGGGGTTTCTTCTGTCCCTGTTTATCTGTAAAACAACAACATTTAAACAGTGAGATACAATCTCAGTGAGTTCTACCGAGACCCCTACTAACACTCTCGGTCCATTTAAAACATTTTTATGATTTGACACGGCACCGACCGCAATCCAGTTGCTAATCCCGGTATACCATACAATAAGGCTTCGACCTAGTCAGACACCGGCTGCAATCTACTTGCGTCTCCCGATGAACTAGCATCCTAGGCCTTCCTACATACCACCGGCCGCAAACCTTGCATCTTCCGGCGAACGTAGTACAATTACTTTTAACACAACACCGGCCGCAAACCTTGCATCTTCCGGTGAACCCCATAACCAATAGTGTCTCCTAATGGCACGGAGCCTAGGGTAAGGGTTCATGACTACCCCGCCTAGTATGTCAACATGGGTCGTCACCCAAACTCGATATAATGTATATATATCAACAATCATATGAACATTTTAGTTCATTTATATTATACTTACCACGTAGAACTCATGGTCCGCTTTGTCATCCATAAAAATAAACATATCCGCACACGTGTACTATCAATCGGTTTTTCGAAACGATTTCAAATTCAAAAGTGTTTTATAAAACCCTTTGTGACACACCCAAATTCATGGCATCATAAGCCTAATATCATTATATAAGGGTTAGGAAAGGATTAGGAAAGGGTTAGGATCGTAACGGAATCATTTTGGACACTTTTAAAATTTTGGACAGAACTGGGCGCACGGGTCGTGCCCCTGGACGCACGGGTCGTGCGTCCTGTTTAGACATTTTTAAACACGGAAACAGAACTAGGCGCACGGGTCGTGCGCCCTGGACGCACGGGTCGTGCGCATTTGACAGCATTGCCAAAATGCCCTGTTTTATGAAATTTTGCTTTCCGATTGATCCGAAACTCGCCCCGATCGATTCCTAACTCAAAAACAGACAATACCAGACAATATACCAGTCCAATCAATATCAAACAATCAAGCAATTCAATCAAAAACTCAACGATTACGAATTTCGTTAAAACGCGATATATTTCAAAATAACGTTTTCGACTCAAAATCTTTCGAAAACAAGTCACCCAATTCATCTCAAAGTGGAATAAGCCTAAACGTGAGTAAAACTCACCCTTGTAGCGAGAGTCGTTGCCGAAATCACCGAGTCGTACCCAAACAACACCGAACCGCTCCTAACTTCGTTCCGAACTTCCAATCGCGTTCAATCTGCTCCTAGCTTCGTTCCTAAGCATGATTCAATCATCAATTTCATCACACAACACACGATTTTGCCAAACCACCTTCAAAACCTCCCCAAATTCGTAGGCCATAAAATAGGGGGAAAAATGGAGGAAAACTCACCTACTTCTTGGGTTTTGAAAAGGATGGTGAGATGATGAAGGTGATGAAGTGTGGGGCCTGGGGGAGTGATCCTTCTTCTTCTTCTTTCTTCTTTCTCTTCTCCTTTCTCTTCTCCTTTCTTTTCTCCTTTCTTTTCTTCTTTCCTCTTCTCTGCGTATTCTTCTTTCTTTCCTTTCTTCTTTTCTTTCTTTTATTTAAACACACACACACACAAACACATATTTAATTAATAAATAAGTGGTAGCGTGGTCCAATTACCATATTGATCTTGATCCTTTATTTCGAATCCAAAACTTCCTTGATCCGTATTATCCAGTTAACGACTTAATGTTATCCAGTAAATAATTTTAGCACTCAATAAATTTACCAGTCAGGTACTAAATTACTCCCATTGGGTTAACATCCAAATAATTCGCCTAATTATTTTGAGGATGTTACATTCTCCCCTACTTAAAAGAATTTTGTCCTCAAAATTAAACACAACGTACCTCAAGAAAACAAATACGGATACTGGGTCCGCATATCGTCCTCCAACTCCCAAGTAGCTTCCTCGACGGAAAAACCATCCCAAACCACCTTGACAATGGGAATTGACTTCGTCCATAGCGTCCTCTCACCACGTTCCATGATGTAATTTGGATGAGGTTGGAAAGACAAGTCCGGTCGGAGGTCAATCGTTTCAAAATCTAATGGTTGACTTGGATCGGGAATGTACTTTCGCAACTGAGACACATGGAATACATCATGCAATTTTGACAATGGAGGAGGCAAGGCGATGCGGTATGCAAGAGGCCCAACTCGCTCGATAATTTGGAAGGGTCCAATATACCGAGGACTGAGCTTCTTCACCCGTAATGCCCTACCTGTGCCAATTGTTGGTGATAATCTCAAAAATACATGATCGCCCGTCTCAAACTCTACCGGCCTTCTCCTTTTGTCGGCATAACTCTTTTGCCTACTCTGAGCAACTTTCATTCTTTCCCTGATCTGGCGGATCTTTTCAGTAGTGTCATGAACCATCTCGGGTCCTAACAATCGGTTCTCACCGACTTCCCACCAACACAATGGAGTTCTACACTTCCTACCATACAAGGCTTCAAAAGGTGCCATTCCGATACTGGAATGATAACTGTTGTTGTATGAGAATTCCACCAATGGAAGATGATCCTCCCATTTCTTCCCGTTATCAAGTACTGAAGCCCTAAGCATATCCTCTAATGTCTGGATAGTTCTCTCGGTCTGACCATCGGTCTGTGGGTGATAAGCGGTACTAAGAAGTACTTTAGTTCCCAATGCTTCATTCAGAGCTTTCCAAAATCGAGAAGTAAATTTCGGATCTCGATCGGACACTATACTGGTAGGAACTCCATGTAACCTCACTATGTTCTTTAAATACAACTCAGCTAATTTGGACACTTTACTGCTCGAACGAACCGGAATAAAATGAGCTGATTTAGTTAACCGATCTACAACTACCCAAATGGAGTCGTTACCGGCTTGAGACCTTGGCAACGCCATTACAAAATCCATGGAAATGTCTTCCCATTTCCACACTGGCACATCTAGTGGCCGTAGCAGACCAGCAGGCTTCTGATGTTCTATCTTAACTCTTTGGCAAGTTAAGCACTTTGATACAAATTCAGCAATCTCTAACTTCATCCCTTGCCACCAATACATCGGCTTTAAATCTCTGTACATCTTGGTGGATCCAGGATGTACGGAAAACGCACTTCGGTGTGCTTCCTCTAGCACTTGCTTTTTAATATCTTCATCATCGGGCACACAGATCCTACCGTTGAAACAAATCACCCCATCACTATCTTCCGTAAAGTCTGGCAACACTTTTTGTGATTGTAGCTTTACATCAATTTCCTGTGCTAAGCGAATAGAATCCCTTAATGAACTAGAGATCCTCATGTGGCTCAACACTAACCGGTTCTTCCTTGATCTTGCATTCAGATTTAAGTCCCTAAAGGATTCCAACAATTTCATTTCATGCATCATAAACTCTGCTATGTGGATGGATTTCCTACTTAGTGCATCAGCTACAACATTAGCCTTTCCCGGATGATACTTCAATTCGAAGTCATAATCCTTCAGAAATTCCACCCACCTTCTCTGCCTGTTATTCAGCTCCTTCTGATCAAACAAATACTTCAAGCTTTTATGATCACTGAAAACTTCGAAACGAGACCCATATAGGTAATGTCTCCAAATCTTCAGTGCATACACAATGGCTGCCAACTCCAAATCATGAGTCGGATAGTTCTCTTCATGAGTCTTCAACTGTCTGGAGGCATAAGCTACAACTTGTTGGTTCTGCATGAGGACACATCCCAAACCCTTCCCAGAAGCATCGCTGAAGATTTGAAAATACAAAGACGGATCTGGAAGAATTAGGATTGGGGCAGAAGTCAACCTAACCTTCAATTCTTGAAAACATTCCTCACAATCGGCATCCCATGTAAACGGTTGGGCCTTACGAGTCAACCGAGTAAGTGGAAGGACCAATTGTGAAAAACCTTGAATAAACCTCCTATAGTAACCAGCTAGACCCAAGAAACTTCTAATTTCAGTAACAGATGTTGGTCTTTCCCAGTTCAACACAGCTTCCACCTTATTGGGATCCACAGCAACTCCCGACTGGGAAATCACGTGTCCCAAAAACTTTACTTTCGGCATCCAAAAGACACATTTCGACGGCTTGGCATACAATTTCTTTTCACGGAGTACGTTCAGAACAATGCGGAGATGTTGAACATGGTCCTCAATGGTCTTAGAGTACACCAAGATGTCATCAATAAAAACTACTACAAACTGGTCGAGATAAGTGTGGAACACTCGGTTCATGTAATCCATGAATACGGCTGGAGCATTAGTCAAACCGAAAGGCATCACTACGAACTCGTAATGTCCATACCTCGTACGGAAAGGTGTCTTTGGAATATCTAAGGCTCTTACCTTTATTTGATGATAGCCCGATCTCAGATCAATTTTTGAAAATACCACTGCACCTCGAAGTTGGTCAAGCAAATCGTCTATCCTTGGCAATGGATATTTGTTTTTAATAGTCACCTTGTTGAGTTGACGGTACTCAATACACAACCTCATGCTTCCGTCCTTCTTCTTAACTAGCAATACCGGAGCACCCCATGGAGAAGCACTCGGTCGGATAAATCTCTTCGATATTAACTCTTCAAGTTGAGACTTCAATTCCTTCAATTCTAAAGGAGACATCCTATAAGGAGCAATAGAGATTGATCCTGTACCAGGAATCAATTCTATTGAGAATTCTACCTCTCTGTCAGGAGGTAAGGATGAAACTTCTTCTGGAAAGACATCTAGAAATTCATTTACCACTTGTACAGATGACAAGTCTAAACCCGTTTCAGTAGATGCAGACAACATAATAAGAATAGCTTCCGCACCTTGGAATAATGACTGGCTTGCCTCGGTGTAAGAGATCGTCACTTCAGAATCTGCCTGTGTAAAGCCTACGGATTCGGAGGCGAAGCTAATGGTTCGGTCGGCACAGTTGATTGTTACATGATTTTCAGCCATCCAATTCATACCCAGAACAATGTCCATACTTCTCATAGGCAAGCAGATAAATTTCACAACAAATTGTCTGTCCCCTATGACAAGTAGGCAATTCTCACACAATGATTGGGTCTGGACACGACCCTTGGCAGCAGTCAAAATAGTTATCGATTCGGATAGCTCGGATAATGCTAAACCCAACCGATCCACACACGCTTGTGATATAAAACAATGAGTTGCACCAGAATCATATAAAATATTGACTGAGTTGTTAAAAAGAGATCCCGTACCCCTCAGAAGATTATCAGTAGGCGTGATGGTTCGAGCATCCAATGTGTTGATTCGTCCTGGCCTTGGCGCATTCGGTGCTCCTTGGAAATTTTTCTTTGCCGGGCACTGATTTGCATAGTGGCCCTCTTCGTTACAATGATAACACCGATTTAATTTCTGCCAACAATCACCTGGATGGTATCTTCCACATGTGCTACACTTGTGGGGCTTTGACGGTTCATGGGATTGCACCTGCTTCCCTTTATAATTACTTCCTTTGAAAGGCCTGTGTGGAGTAGAAGATTCAGCAATCTTCTTCTTTCCCTTCCAATAGTCCTTCCTTTCAGCATACATTTTCCTCAAATCCTCCTCAGCAACATATGCTTGTTGCACTAAGGCAGGATAATTAACCAAAGTGTAAGAACTGAGTCCTTGGCTTACATCAGCTCGGAGACCTTCTTTGAACATTTGCATCTTCCACATATCATTTGGGGCATACCTCCCCAACTCGTAGAACTGAGACAGTCTTTCAAATTTCGCAGCATATTCCCCAACTGACAAATCACCTTGCTTAAGATTCACAAACTCTGCTTGTTTACTCAGCTTCTTCACCGAAGGGAAATATTGCTTCAGAAATAATTCCTTGAAGTTGTCCCAAGTTAGGGGAGTTCCTTGAAGTTCCATCATTTGTCTTGCATTACACCACCAAGTGTGGGCATCTTCATCAAGCACATTTGCCGCACATATTACCTTCTCTTCTTCCCCGCATTGCAAGGTTTGAAAAATTTTCTCCATTGAATCAACCCAATAATAGGCAGTCATTGGATCCGGTCCACCCTTGTAAGTCGGGGGCTTCATCTTTTGAAATTGGAAGTATGTCCGATTAGGATCTTCTTGATGAGGTTGGAAATTGGGCTGTTGCAGACCCATTTGGTCATGCTGCATTTGCAACATATCCTGCATCATCTTTTGCTGATTCTCAATAACATTCTGCATCCACTCAAAGTTTGGATCAACAGGAGGAGGAACGCCTCTACCTCTTCTGGCCATGATTCTGCGAAATATGCACAAAGTATTAAGTTGATCAAGCTCAATGTCTAATAGCATACTAAGAAAATCACGACTGGAGAAAGCAAAGACCCTACAAGCTAAGTCTGACTAGGTCGAACCGCTCTGATACCAACTGTAACACCCCGGTATATTTATTTAGTAAAAACATCCGAGTGCACATCAATAAACATCAGAGATAATATTTCCTGCTCAGACACTGAATACCACTATAAGATTTTGCTGAAATATAACATAACTGTCTTATACATAAATAAGACCATACGGTACTAAGACCATAAACTGTCAGCAACTAGGGTAGTCAGAGTCATACAAGAAAGCGGAATGAAAGATAAACATAACACTAATGCCATAGTGTTGAGATACATGTACAACAGAAGGAAAATAAACTTAAACATAAAGCTAAGTCTTCGTCCATCTCCCGGGGCCACCTACTCGTGCCTCTGGGGTTTCTTCTGTCCCTGTTTATCTGTAAAACAACAACATTTAAACAGTGAGATACAATCTCAGTGAGTTCTACCGAGACCCCTACTAACACTCTCGGTCCATTTAAAACATTTTTATGATTTGACACGGCACCGACCGCAATCCACTTGCTAATCCCGGTATACCATACAATAAGGCTTCGACCTAGTCAGACACCGGCTGCAATCTACTTGCGTCTCCCGATGAACTAGCATCCTAGGCCTTCCTACATACCACCGGCCGCAAACCTTGCATCTTCCGGCGAACGTAGTACAATTAATTTTAACACAACACCGGCCGCAAACCTTGCATCTTCCGGTGAACCCCATAACCAATAGTGTCTCCTAATGGCACGGAGCCTAGGGTAAGGGTTCATGACTACCCCGCCTAGTATGTCAACATGGGTCGTCACCCAAACTCGATATAATGTATATATATCAACAATCATATGAACATTTTAGTTCATTTATATTATACTTACCACGTAGAACTCATGGTCCGCTTTGTCATCCATAAAAATAAACATATCCGCACACGTGTACTATCAATCGGTTTTTCGAAACGATTTCAAATTCAAAAGTGTTTTATAAAACCCTTTGTGACACACCCAAATTCATGGCATCATAAGCCTAATATCATTATATAAGGGTTAGGAAAGGATTAGGAAAGGGTTAGGATCGTAACGGAATCATTTTGGACACTTTTAAAATTTTGGACAGAACTGGGCGCACGGGTCGTGCCCCTGGACGCACGGGTCGTGCGTCCTGTTTAGACATTTTTAAACACGGAAACAGAACTAGGCGCACGGGTCGTGCGCCCTGGACGCACGGGTCGTGCGCATTTGACAGCATTGCCAAAATGCCCTGTTTTATGAAATTTTGCTTTCCGATTGATCCGAAACTCGCCCCGATCGATTCCTAACTCAAAAACAGACAATACCAGACAATATACCAGTCCAATCAATATCAAACAATCAAGCAATTCAATCAAAAACTCAACGATTACGAATTTCGTTAAAACGCGATATATTTCAAAATAACGTTTTCGACTCAAAATCTTTCGAAAACAAGTCACCCAATTCATCTCAAAGTGGAATAAGCCTAAACGTGAGTAAAACTCACCCTTGTAGCGAGAGTCGTTGCCGAAATCACCGAGTCGTACCCAAACAACACCGAACCGCTCCTAACTTCGTTCCGAACTTCCAATCGCGTTCAATCTGCTCCTAGCTTCGTTCCTAAGCATGATTCAATCATCAATTTCATCACACAACACACGATTTTGCCAAACCACCTTCAAAACCTCCCCAAATTCGTAGGCCATAAAATAGGGGGAAAAATGGAGGAAAACTCACCTACTTCTTGGGTTTTGAAAAGGATGGTGAGATGATGAAGGTGATGAAGTGTGGGGCCTGGGGGAGTGATCCTTCTTCTTCTTCTTTCTTCTTTCTCTTCTCCTTTCTCTTCTCCTTTCTTTTCTCCTTTCTTTTCTTCTTTCCTCTTCTCTGCGTATTCTTCTTTCTTTCCTTTCTTCTTTTCTTTCTTTTATTTAAACACACACACACACAAACACATATTTAATTAATAAATAAGTGGTAGCGTGGTCCAATTACCATATTGATCTTGATCCTTTATTTCGAATCCAAAACTTCCTTGATCCGTATTATCCAGTTAACGACTTAATGTTATCCAGTAAATAATTTTAGCACTCAATAAATTTACCAGTCAGGTACTAAATTACTCCCATTGGGTTAACATCCAAATAATTCGCCTAATTATTTTGAGGATGTTACAAAGTTTCTTCTGAACCTCCAGAGCGAGAGGTAGAGTTTACTGTAGAATTGATTCCTGGCACGGGGTCAATATCTATTGTTTCTTATTGAAGGTTTCTTGAGAATTAAAGGAAATGGAGTCTCAACTTCAAGAGTCGATGTCAAAGGAATTCATTCGACCGAGTGCTTCTCTAAGGAGTGATCTAGTGTGATTAGTCAAAAGGAAAGTTAGTAGCATGAGATTGTACATCGGTTATCGACAACTTAACAAAGTGACGATCAAGAATAAATATCCCTTACCAAGGATAGACGATTTGCTTGAGCAATTTGAGGTGCTGCAGTGTTTCTAAAATTGATCTGAGGTCAGGATATCATCAAATAAAAGTTAGAGCCTTAGATATTCCGAAGACAGCTTTCCGTACTAGGTATGGACATTATGTGTTAGTAGTGATGCCCTTCGGTTTAACTAATGCTCCAGCGGTATACATGGATTACCTGAACCGAGTTTTCCTCAATTACCTAGATCAATTTGTAGTCGTTTTCATTGATGGTATCTAGATGTGCTCGAAGACCATTGAGGAGCATGTCCAACATCTCCGCATTGTTCTGAAAGTACTCCGAGAAAAGAAGTTGTACTTGAAACCTTCGGAGTGTGATTTTTGGGTGCCAGAGGAAAGTCTTTGGGACAGGTGATTTTCCCAAGTCGGGAGTTTCTGTAGATCCCAGTAAGAAGGAAGCGGTGTTGAATGGGAGTGACCAACATCAGTCGCAGAGATCAAAGGTTTCTGGGTCTAGCTGGTTACTATAAGAGATTTGTTAAAGGGTTCTCACAGTTAGTTGTCCACTTACTCGGTTAACTCGTAAGGGTCAACCTTTTACGCAGGATGCTGATTGTGAAGAATGTTTTCAAGAATTGAAGGTTTGGTTGACTTCTGCTCCATTCCTGATTCTTCCGGATCCGTCTTTGAAATTCCAAATTTACGGCGATGTTTCTGGGAAGGGTTTAGGAGGTGTTCTTGTGCAGAATCAACAAGAGGTAGTTTATGCGTCCAGGCAATTGAAGACTCATGAGGAGAATTATCCGACTCATGAAGATTTGGAGCTATTGTGTATGCACTGAAGATTTGGAGACGTTACCTGTATGGGTCTCGTTTCGAAGTCTTTAATGATCACAAAAGTTTAAAGTATCTGTTTGATCAGAAAGAACTGAATAGCAGGCAGAGAAGTGTGTTGAGTTTCTGGAGGATTATAAATTAGTGTTGATATAGCATTCAAGAGAGGCCAGTGTTGTAACTGATGCACTGAGTAGGAAGTCCATCCACGTGGCCGAGTTTATTGATGCATGAGATGGAATTATCGGAGTCCTTTAGAGACTTGAATTTGAATTCAAAATCAAGGAGGAACAGGTTAGTGTTGAGCCATATGGGGATCTCTAATTCCTCAAGGGATTCTATACGCTTAGCACAGGAAGTTGATGTGAAGCTACAAGCACAAAAGGTATTTCCGGATTTTACCATGGATAGTGATGGAGTCATTTGTTTCAAAGGTAGGATCTGTGCGCACGATGATGAGAACAATAGAAGGCAAATGTTAGAAGAAGCACACCGAAGTTTATATTCTGTTCCAAGATGTACAGACATGTAAAGCAGATGTATGAGTGGCAAGGTATTAGTTTGTTAATCACTCCTTGGTGAAGGTTAACAATGAGATTGTCTTACGAGATTCCGTTTGACAAGGCGAACGTGAATACGAATATGTAAGTGAGGTAACTGTTGACTGTTTTCACGTTGCGAATAACCATCAAAGGATTAATTGATGGATCTGCTTGCAAGTGACTGAAATTTCCGAAGTGAAGCTTGGTGTGCGATGTAATAGTTTTGAAAAATCGTTTTTGTGAAAACCCGCATGCTAAAGTTAATTTTGGGAACGAATCAAGAGGCTAATAAAATTTGAGTGAGGAAGAGAATCATAGGAGGATTACTTAGGCTGAGGGGAAGCTCTCAACGCTATTGACTAATTCGGAAAGGAGCTCTGAGTACTGTTTGCTAGTTGTTTTGAGAACAACTTAGGTAATTTGCATTACGTTCAAATTTATTTGATGTCCTCACGGTTTATTTCTACGTTTAAAAATAAACGTTTCTGGTAAATCCTCATTCCATCTTCTTTCGAAAAGTGTTATCTCGAAATCTTAGGGGCGAGTCAAGAAGTTTCACGAGTGACTTTTCCGTCACATTGTCGGTGTGTACGAGAACTGTCACGGATTTTAGAAGGTTTGTTGAAAACGTGTTTACACTCTTCGAGAAAATCGTGTTTGTTCTTACCTCTACCGAGGAGTACCAGTTTGTGGATCTCATTTTCAACCTGTATATCTATCAAGTGTCTTATATTACACCCTTTGATTTAGATTAATCAAAGTTGGGGAGTAAACGAGGATAATTGGAATGAAGCTTCAGAAGTGTTTTCAAACGCGGTGCCGAACCTATGTAGGCGGATGATGAGTTTCTCGTGTAAACTCGTAACAAGAGAGTTTGTATCAAGGTAGTAGTGGATCATACTTGGAGATTGATGTTCCAACTTTAGAAAGATTTTCTACACTCATCTCGTTAATTCAAGATTGTTTTCTCGCAAATTTAGACCTTTCTGGGAATGTCAATCCTCGGTTAGTCGGATGAAAGACTTAGCGAAATTTTGAGGACAAAATTCTTTTAAGTTGGGGAGAATGTAATATCCGCAAAATAATTAACCAAATTATTTGGATGTTAACCCAATTGAATTAATTTAGTACTTGACTGGTAAAGTTATTGAGTGCTAAAATTATTTATTGCTTGTCATCGGATCGTTAACCGGATTATACGGGTCAAGGAAGTTTTAGAATCGAAATAAGAAATTTAGATCAATATGATAATTGGGCCACGTTACCACGTATATATCAATAAATATATGTATATGCGTATGTGTGTGTATAAGTGAATGAATTAATTAAAAAGAGAGAAAGAAGAAAGGAAGCGTACGAGACAGAGGGAGAAACAAAGAAGAAGAGAAGAGAGAAAAGAAGAGAATGGCGTGAGGGAGAAGAGAAGAGGGAGAGAGAAGACTTCGCCAAAACGACTTCCTTCCAACACGAAAAATGTTCGGCGTTCCTTCCTCTTCGTTTTGGTACCAATTTCGTGACGATCAACTCACTCTCTCCCACTTGGCCATTTTTGTGTTTTGGAGGTTTTGTGGGAAATCCGATTTCGGGTTGGTTTTGAAGGTTTAAGTTCGGTTAGGAACGAACCCAAGGTGGATTGCTCGAGTATTAGAGTTCGATTGGGTGATTGGGAGCTAGTTGGGTGAGTTAGGTTGAAAAATCAAAATTATTGGGGTTATGTGTGAATAGTGTCATGGAGGTTAGAGGAGGAAGATGATGAATAGTGTTCGGGAAGGATTTCGGGGAATTTGGTATTTCGGTCAAAAAGAGGTTTCGCGATCGAGTGGAAAGCTTTGGAAGCGGATTGGATGTCGCCGGAGCGGGAATGTTCGTGTGGCTACTCGGTGAATTCGGCCCGCTCGTGGTTCACGCTTCAAGGGTGAGTTCTACTCACGTTTAGGATTTTTGTTTTTCGAATTAATTGATTGATCGTTTTATCGCTTTCGCTGGTCTGGAATATTACTTGATATTGTCTGTTTCGGGTTAGGAATCGATCGAAGCGAGTCTCGAGTTGTGTCGTGTTGAAATGGAATTTTTGGTGATTTGATTTCGAAAGATTTTGACTTAAAAACCGTTAATTGGAAATATGTCGCGTTTTGATACAATTCGTTTAAAAATGAGTTTTGATTGATTGTGTGACTTTGATTGAAACTGTTTTTATAGTTGTCAAAACTGGTTTCAATCGGAACAAGAATCGGAATTGAGCGGAATAACGAATTTCGCAAGAAAACGGAAAACCTGCACTTTTCTGCAGATGGTCGCGTCGCGACCCGTCCCCTTCGCGTCGCGACCTGGCCCAGTTTTGTCACGCAAAAAGTTTCTGTCACTTTTCGTGTCGCGACGGAAGCAGTTCGCGTCGCGACGCTTTACAGATTTTCAGCAACTATTCACTGTTTTTGTTTTCGCGATAACTTTTGATCCGGGAACCCGATTGAGGTGTTCTCAGGTGCGTTTGAAAGCTTATTGAAAGGCCTAATCAAATAAATGATTTAAATTGTATAATGAACTGTTTTTGAAGTTATAGATTGTTTCGAAAGACCGACTAATAGTACACGTGTGCGGATATGTTTTATTAATAATAAAGCGGACTATGAGTTCTACGTGTACGGTATAACTGACGTGAGATGATTATTATTTATTGTCTAAACCGGTCTACGATTCACGATATATATATTATATCGACTATGGGAAACGGCCCAATGCGGGTGTTATGTTCAATTATTGGTCTGAATGTAAATGAACTAAATGTTCATATAATTGTGGATATATATATTATATCGAGTTTGGGTGACGACCCATGTTGACATACTAGGCGGGGAAGTCATGAACCCTTACCCTAGGCTCTGTGCCATTAGGAAACACTATTGGTAATGGGGTTCGCCGGGATTAGCAAGTGGATTGCGGTCGGTGGTACGTAGAAAGGCCTAGGATATTAGTTCATCGGGATTAGCAAGTGGATTGCGGTCGGTGTCCTAATAGATCGAAGCCTTATTGTATGATTCACCGGGATTAGCAAGTGGATTGCGGTCGGTGTTGTGTCAAACCTTAAAAACGTTTTAAAATTGGACCGCGAGTGTTAGTAGGGGTTTCGGTAGAACTCACTGAGATTGTATCTCACTGTTTATATTTTGTGGTTTTTACAGAGAAGCAGGGGAAAAAGAAAAGGTGAAGAAGCACAGCTAGGTGGTGTGCCTATGAAGACGGTGAAGACTTAGTCTTCATTGTTATTGTCTTTCCCTCGAGATTTATGTATTTCCGATTATATAACTTGTACCAGTAAAAGTTGTAAAATCGTTTCCGCTATTTCTTGGTATTTGGATATTGGACTCTAGGTTATGAGTTGTTTTTATTTATGTTCAATATCTAAAACAGGAAAAAATATCTGTGATTATTTTATGATGGAACACTTGGGTATTTTTACTCGATAAAAATATCGGGGTGTTACAACCCTTTTATCCAAGCTTTTGGAGGCGCTGCTTGCCCCCTTTCATTTTTCCTTTTTATGTCCAACTTTTCTGACCCTAATTTTTGCCTGGATCGCCCTTTTGGGTTTTCAATCCACCGGGTCGCTCAATTTTGCCTAGGCCGCCCTTTCGGGTTTTCAACCTAGCGAGCTAATTCTTGCTTGGCTCATCTTTCTCTTTTTCTTTTTATTTTTCTCAGGCATAATATTTCTTGACCGAATCTGAATTGACTGGGTTTCTGAGTTCTTCACCGTCCATGTAAGTGAGTATCAATGCTCCTCTAGAAAAGGCTTTCTTTACCACATATGGTCCATCATATCTAGGAGCCCATTTCCCACGGGGGTCACTCTGGATAGGCAGGATTTTCTTGAGCACAAGGTCTCCTTCGCTGAATTCTCGGGGACGAACCTTCTTGTCAAAAGCTGTCTTAATCCTTTGTTGGTATATCTGACCATGACACAAAGCTGCAATTCTCTTTTCCTCTATGAGATTCAACTGATCTAAACGGGTTTGAACCGATTCAGCCTCTTCTAACTTGGTTTCCATGAGCACTCGGAGAGAGGGTATCTCAACTTCAATGGGAAGAACTGCTTCTGACCCATACACTAGAGAGAAGGGGGTTGCCCCGGTCGAAGTGCGTACTGAGGTGCGATACCCGTGCAAAGCAAAGGGGAGCATTTCGTGCCAGTCTTTATAGGTTACTACCATCTTCTGCACGATTTTCTTGATATTCTTATTGGCTGCTTCAACTGCCCCATTCATCTTCGGACGGTAGGGAGAGGAATTGTGATGTTTGATATTAAACTCTGTGCACAATTCTTTCATCATTTTACTATTCAGATTGCTACCATTGTCCGTGATGATTTTATCCGGGAGACCATAGCGACACACCAGGTCCTTCTTTACAAACTTGGCAACCACAGAACTGGTTATGCTGGAATATGAAGCAGCTTCAACCCATTTGGTGAAGTAATCAATTGCAACTAGGATGAAGCGGTGCCCGTTTGACGCCTTGGGCTCTATGGGACCAATGACATCCATGCCCCACATTGAAAATGGCCAGGATGCAGTCAAGACATTTAATGAAGCCGGTGGCACATGTATGTGATCGGCATAAATCTGGCATTTTTGGCACTTTCTTACAAAACTGTAGCAGTCTGACTCCATCTGCAGCCAATAGTAGCCAGCCTTTAATATCTTCCTTGCCATAGTATGCCCGTTGGAATGAGTCCCAAACGAGCCCTCGTGCACCTCCCTCATGATCCTTCCTGCTTCCTCCTTTGCCACACACCTAAGGAGTACTTTATCATGATTCCTCTTGTAGAGCACCTTGCCACTCAAGAAGAAATTCATTGACAACCTTCTAAGTGTTCTTTTATCATTTTCCGATGCCCCTGGAGGATACTCTCTGTTCAGGATATACTGCTTGATGTCATGATACCAAGTCTTATCATCTTCTTTATCTTCAATTGCTGCGCAGGAGTAGTGGTAGTGTGCCGGCAAACTTCGATGCTGAATTCTGATCTGGGTCAAGTTCTTATCACAGTTGATATTAAACATTGAAGCTAACGTGGCCAGTGCATCATCCAGAGGATTCTCTCTGCGAGGAAGGTGTTGAAATGTGATTTCTTCGAAGGGCTCAACCAATTCTCGGATGTAATCCCTGTACAGTATCAACTCGGGATCTTTGGCTTCCCAGTCTCCGTTCACTTGATGGATAACTAAGGCTGAGTCTCCATACACATCTAATCTTTTAACTTTCCAGTCTAGAGCTTCCTGAATACCCAGAATACATGCCTCATACTCTGCAATATTATTTGTGACATAGAAACTCAATCTAGTAATGAGTGGTATGAAGCGATTGTCAGGGGAAATCAGCACTGCCCCGGCCCCGTGCCCATAACTGTTGGAAGCACCGTCGAACACTACTCTCCACCTTTCATTCTCTGGGGACTTTCCTTCTTCAAATAAAGCCATAATGTCCTCATCTGGGAAATCACACTGCATCGACTGATAATCTTCAATAGGCTGATGTGCCAGGTATTCGGCCAACGCACTACCTTTGATGGCCTTTTGAGTGACATAAAGAAGATCATATTCTGACAACTGCATCTGCCATTTGGCAATTCTTCCTGTAAGCGCAGGCTTCTCGAAGATATACTTGATAGGATCCATCTTCGACACCAGCCAAGTGGTGTGACTTAACATGTACTGCCTCAAGCGATGAGCAGCCCAAGCCAAGGCGCAACAAGTCTTTTCTAGTAGCGAATACCTCGTCTCACAGTCAGTGAACTTCTTGCTTAGATAATAAATTGCGTGCTCTTTCTTGCCAGTTTCGTCATGTTGTCCTAACACACAACCCATCGAATTTTCTAGCACGGTCAGATACAGGATTAAAGGTCTGCCATGCACCGGAGGCATTAAAATAGGCGGATTCTGCAGGTATTTCTTAATCTTCTCAAAAGCTTCTTGGCAGTCATCACTCCACTTAGTCTCTTGATTCTTGCACAGCAATTTGAAAATCGGCTCACATGTGGCAGTTAACTGGAAGATAAACCTGGAAATGTAGTTCAGTCTTCCGAGAAAACCCCGAACTTCCTTTTCTGTCTTAGGAGCGGGCATCTCGAGAATTGAACGCACTTTGTCTGGGTCAACCTCTATCCCTCTTTGACTGACAATAAACCCTAATAGTTTTCCTGATCTCACCCCAAAGGTGCACTTAGCTGGATTTAATCTGAGCTTGAATTTTCTCAACCGCTCGAAGAGCTTTTGCAAATTGACAATGTGTTCCTCATCAGTTTTAGACTTTGCGATCATATCGTCCACGTAGACCTCTATTTCCTTGTGCATCATATCATGAAACAATGTGACCATAGCCCTTTGATAGGTAGCGCCGGCGTTCTTCAACCCGAATGGTATGACTCTGTAACAGAATGTTCCCCAAAGAGTTGTGAAAGTAGTCTTCTCCATATCCTTAGGAGCCATTTTAATCTGATTATATCCTGAATACTCATCCATGAAGGAGAACAGTGAATGCTGCGCCGTACTATCCACTAAGACATCAATATGGGGCAGGGGAAAATCGTCTTTGGGACTGGCACGATTCAGATCTCTGTAATCGACACACATTCTAACTTTTCCATCTTTTTGGGCACTGGCACAATGTTAGCAACCCACTGTGGATACTTGGCTACGGCTAGGAAACCGGCGTCGAACTGTTTCTTCACTTCGTCTCTAATCTTTAAAGACATCTCAGGCTTCATCCTCCTTAACTTCTGTTTAACCGGAGGGCACTCAGGCTTGACCGGCAGCTTGTGCACCACTATATCAGTATCTAAACCGGGCATGTCTTCATACGACCATGCAAAGACATCAATGTAGTCCCGCAGGAGTTGAACTAACTTCTCATGCTCACTCTTTTTCATTGAAGTGCCAACCTTGACTTCTTTCTTTTCGCCCCCTGTGCCTACATTGATGATCTCAACAGTTTCCCCATGTGGCTGAGTAACCTTTTCTTCTTGCTCAACCATTCTCATCAGTTCCGGAGGAGTTTCCCAGTCATCCTCAGCATCCTCCTCAGCTTGATTAACGAGGTAATCAAAATTAACATATGAACCATTGGCATCATTATTTTCAGAGGCGTTCATTTTAGATCTGCATTCGCGGGAATAGAAAAGCAATGAACAAGCAAAAATAGAGACACAAAATGAAGACGCAAAAAGCAATTTTTATTCATTTGAGAATTCAAAACTACATTTTATTGATAGATGATATCTAAAAGAAAACATGCATGCCCCTATGAAAATGTCCTAAGGCCTTGGGCAGAGCCAAAGGATTTGCATTACAAAGATCATTACTTTGAAATGAAAACAACAGGGAAATCGACGGTCTTCCAGTTGCCAACTTCTTCTCCTGCAACACTGCGACGAACTAGGCCCCGACCCTCGCCTTCTTCAGCTAACTCTTCCTCGATGACAGCTATCTGATTAGGGTTCAGCATGCCAGCACTCCTGAAATTCTGCTTGAGGTCATCTATGGGGGCCATCATCGATCTAGGTTCTCTTCCCTGAAGCCTAGCCAACCTCCTCTCACGCTTTTCCTCAGCCATTCTTCTCTTATCAGCTGGAGTGGGCCAATAGCCTAACCCACGTCTGTCCTTGTATTCTTGCAGAAGCACGGGTGACAGAATTCCTTGTTCAGATCTTCCTAGTCCCTTCCCAATCTGATAGCCATTCTTCAGCATGACTTTTGCTACCATAATATCAGCATTGGACAACCTGGGTGCAGGTAGTGGGGATTCTTCACCTACGAACATAGCATTTGCAATTTCTAAGGATTGAAAGGCGGATTCAAGGGATTCCTCTGCAGCTTCAATATAATAAGAGGGGACAGGCTTGCTGACTGTGAACTCTTCCTCCCCAATGACAACTACAAGCTTATCGTCGACTATAAACTTAAGTTTTTGGTGAAGTGTTGAAGGGACAGCGCCTGCTGCATGGATCCAATGTCTCCCCAAGAGGCAGCTGTATGAGGATTCAATGTCCATAATCTGAAAGATCACATAGAACACCTCAGGCCCTATTTGCATTGGAAACTCCATTTCCCCCATGACTTTTTTCTTAGACCCATCAAAGGCTCTGACTAGGGTTGAGCTAGGTTTCATGTAGGAACAATCTACCTCTAACTTGTTCATTGTTGATCTGGGCATAACATTCAATGAGGATCCATTGTCAATGAGAACCCTGGAGAGCGTATATTCACCGCACTTCACTGAGATATGCAACGCCTTATTGTGCCCCTTCCCCTCCGGGGTGAGCTCATCATCGGTGAAAGTAATGTAGTTAGATGCAACGATATTCCCAACTATGCCATCCAACTGATTGACAGTAATATCTTGGGCGACATGGGCCTCATTCAGTACTTTAACCAAGGCATCACGGTGGGCTTCTGAGTTTAGTAATAGGGACATGATGGAAATTTTGGCTGGGGTGTGGTGTAGCTGATCCACCACTTTTGTAGTCACTCCGCCACATTATCTTCAAGAATTCAGTAACCTCTGGGTCTGACACCTTCCTACTTATCACAGGCTCTGGCTCTACATTCTTTCCTTTTCGGATTCTCTCTTCTGTTGCCTTAGAAGGACCCTCTTCCTGAGCATGGGGAACATACACACGCCCACTTCTGGTTACCCCACTACTCTCTGCAATATTGGTGATGCCAAGAGCAGCTTGAGATTTCGGAGCCGGAAATGGCACACTGTAACTCCATGGGACATTATTGTTCTTCTTGCTAGGAGCTGGAAATGGGATCACAATAGTCTTTGGCCTTTCCACAGCCGAACTCCGACTGTATGGCACCTCGATAGGTCTCTGCACACCTCTACTCCCACCTAATTGGAAGGTCAGAACATCCTCTTCTTTCCCCTGTATACCCATCTGGATGATATGGCGATCGATCAGATCCTGTAACACCACCTTGAATGCTTCACATACTCCCACACAGCTGACGTTAGTACAAACTCCTTTCTGAACACAACCCATTCTAATGATCCCGAATTTGAACAATTCTACATGAATGATTTCTAGGGGAGTCTGGATATCTTCTACTGATCTGATTAGGGACTGCTCCTTCATATCCATGATTGCATTAGCAGCATGCCTCCCGTGACCAGGCAACGGGTTGGTCATGATACTTGGATCCTCCTGCTTGAACGTTATGCCCTTTGCGTCTATCAAGTCTTACACCACTATCTTGAAGGCTTTGCAATCCTCTACAACATGCCCAACTGCTCCTTCGTGGAAGGCAAAAGTACTATTGGGGTTGTATCCTCTGAAGTAAGGTGGTTGAACAGATTTCATGGGTCTTGTATTGATGAGCTTATTAGTGATGAGGTAATTGAAAAGGTCTGTGTATGACATGGGAATTGGGTCAAAGGTTGTTCTGTTTTGATAGGTCCTTTGGTGGTTGCTTTGATTATTGTTTTGGGATGGACGGACTGTTTGTGCGGGAGTGGGAACTGGTATGTTGGGTGGCTGGTATGGTGGGCTGATAGTGATGGTATTGGTTTCCCCTTCTTTCTTTTTGGGAAAGCCGGAGAATGGCTTCTTTTGGGAGCTTGTGTTACTTGTGGACCCCTGTGCAATCTTTCCACTTCTAAATCCGTTCTCCAATCTCTCTCCCACAATCACCATATCTGAAAAATTGGATGATGCACTGCTGATCAGACGGTCATAGTATAGCGGTGGCAAGGTTTCCATGAACATAGAAACCAATTCTTTGTCTAAAAGAGGAGGTGTAACTTGTGCAGCCAAAGCCCTCCATCGCTGGGCATACTGAATGATTCATTTTCCTTCTTGCTCATGCTCTGCAACTGTGTTCGGTCTGGCGCCATGTCTGTATTGTATTGATATTGCTTGAGGAATGCATCTGCTAAATCCTTCCAACAGCGAACTTGGGATGGCTCTAACTTCATATACAAATTAAGAGATGCCCCAGCAAGGGTGTCTTGGAAGCAATGGATTAATAGTTTGTCATCACGGGAGTAAGTAGACATCTTCCTACAATACATCGTCAAGTGACTCTTTGGGCAGGTCGCACCTCTGTACTTGTCAAAATCGGGGACCTTGAATTTTGGAGGCAACACCACATCGGGAATAAGGAACAAGTCTCTGGCCTCCCTAGCCCTGGTGCTCAGCGGAATAGACTTGAGGGGAGTTACTTACACCATAAGGAGGTGGAAGCATTGAGTGCTGAACCTGAGGGTAAACAGAGTTTCTGGACACAAAGCCTTGAGTCTGTGGAAAGGCGGCTGGCTGTGGAGTGAGATTCTGAGGAGTGGGCTGAGGTATAACAATTGGATGCGGGATCTGAACCCGGGGTTCACCAGTCATTCCTTCTGATCCGACAGACGTTGGCTGTACGTTCTCAACTATTGTCACGGGACCAGCTCCCGGGTTAGCTTCTTGATTTGGAGGGGTATAACCCAAAGGAAGGCCATAAGGAGGCCACTGAGCAGCTTGAAAGTCATTCCCATTCTTCAAGGACAACAGGAGTCTCATCATCTCACTCATCTGTGCCTTCATGGCATTCATTTCATTTCTCATCTCAGGATCACCCTGACTGGAGTTACCAGGAGCTGAATGGTTCTGATTCTGTACCTCGAGGCCCGAGCCTGCCCCATTTCCATTCTCTGAGCCTGAAGCTGGATGACCCTGATTCTCTGTTGCTGGTTGAGGTTGATCGAGGTCACTTAAGATTGCCATTTCTCTGCCTGTGAGCGTGTCCAATACCGATGTAGTCGCACCAGCTTGCCTTATCTTCTGTTTGAGTTGAAATATTTTTATAAGCAAAAGAACAAATTAATGAATGCAATGTAATGCATATGATTTTTTGTTGTTTATTGCCGGGAACCGCAGTGCAACTTTCTCTTGTCTTAAGTGCATATTCAAATATTTTCAAGAACATAACGCGGCTGGGATCAACAAGCGGGATAAGCGTACTTCATTCAAGCATCATAACTTTAATCATTCAACGAAAAGAACAAGGTACAATATCCTTAAATGTGCAATACAATGCCTTGAAAAGAAAAGTGCAATATTCTTTAAGAAAAGAAAAATTACAATTTCCCAGTGAACATTCTAAAAAAGGAAAATTACATTGAATTAAAATCTAAAAACCTATTGCCTTCATCTTCTCTTCGTTCTTCTTCTTTTTGCTAACTGCAGCAGCTTCTCTTGCCCTTTCCATGAGTTCTTCAGTCAGAGACTTGCAGTACTCCACGAATTCATATACTCGCACTGGAGTGTTGTAAGGCAGCATCTCAACTTCTGCCTTCCTCAACCTCTTGGGAACATCCCTCACCGCCTGGTTGGCCAACCACGCCAACTTGGAGAACTTGTTCTTCCACTGTTGAATTTCTGCCCTCAACTCTACTATGATCTCTTGCTTTTCAATCCCACCCATTAGCTCGAAAAAACGGTGTTCCCAGTATTGACTCAGATTCCTTCTTAGCTCATCTGAATTCTCTTGCTCCATCCTTAAAGCCTGCTGATACTCTCTAAGGATGTTCTCAATTGCACCTCTATCTTCTCTGATGCACCTTATTTGACTTTCAAGCTCAAACGCCACAGACCGAGACTCTTTCTTGAATTCCTCTAGTGATTCCTTTGCAGCTCTCTCACTTTGCACAGACTTCTTGAACAACTTCCTCCATTCGTTTGCTCTAACCATGGCCTCGCTGTTGCGCCCGAAAAATCCGGTTTGGGACTTTTCGTTTGACAACGTGGAAAAAGTTTGGAGCCGCCACCAATATTTTTATTTTAAGACCAAAACATTGAAAAAAAGTCTTTTGAAAAGGCGGGTGGTCTTTTGAAAACGCAGAGATGTAGGTTCGGGGGTCGGTTAGGTACGGGGAAGGTATTAGCACCCCGCACCTCCTTTCTACCGAAAGGGAACCATTAACTTGATGTGTGGTTTAGACAAAAGTTCGAGTTGAAAGCAATTTATTCTACTTCTTTTCTTTTCTTTTCTTTAAGGTTATCTTTGAAAATCAGGACAAAACAAAGATTTTTTAAGAGCGTGCTTGATGGGACAGGACCCCGCTCCTACGTACCCTCACTAGAAGAGGGATCAAAGCTACGTAGTTCTCGGCTTTTGGTTTTGAAAAAGGATTGAGCTTTCGCGAAGACCGAACAACAACGGTTAGAATGGTCTCGCTACTAACTCCTTTTGAAAACAACATCATCATTAACAACCTAATCGGCAACGGCGCGATTGGTGTTTAATGACAATTGGTTTATTTTTGAGAAATGAATAAGTTTTCGAAAATGGGATAGAGCTTTTGCGAAGACCGAACAACAACGGTTAGAATGGTCTCGCTTCTAACTCCTTTTGAAAACAATATCATCATTAACAACCTAATCGGCAACGGCTTGATTGGTGTTTAATGACGATTAATTTATTTTTGTTTTGAAAGTAAAAGTTTCTTTTTGTTTTGAAATGATTTTAGGAAATGGGTTTTAGAAAAGGAGTAGAACATTTCAAGTCAATTCTAAATCCATAACCGAATGCAAATGAATGAATAATACTCAAGCAAACATGAACATATCATTCATTAACCAAGATTAAACATGCCCATACAATCAAAGGATTCAATTATTATAGATGCAAAACAAAGTTCTCAAAGTAATTGTGTGTGTGCAAGAAGGATTGTATTTACCCTAATGGCTCTATGCTACAACATGCATGTAGACTTACGTCTCCATTAGGAGGTCATACAAGTGGAGAGGAGGGAACACAATCAAGTCAAGACATTTACATGGCATCAAGAACAAGTGGATACAATTGATTGTAAACATAGAGTATTCTAAGTTAAATGATTGAATATGTAAGCAAGGATGCATGATTAGGTAAGCATGTAAGTGCATGAGTGTACAAGGAATGGATGCATAGCACTTTATTTATGAATGGATGGCATACAAGGATGCATAAGAGGATGCAAGAGATATAAGCATATGAGGATGCATGAGAGTGTCACATAAACTAAGTATGAATGAAGATGCATGAATGTGAAAATGTTTTGGGTATTTTTGCAAGTTGATAAGTTGTAAAACTTTAAGTAAGAAGTTAGTGAAAAGTAAAGTAAAAATGCATGAAGTAAATGGTAATTATTTAATGAGATGGTAAAGTAAAAATGCATGAGGTAAATGGGAAGTGGTAAAATCTTTTTATGTTTTAGTAAAAAATTAATGAAGTGGTAAAAACCCAAGTAGTAAAATATTTTTATGTTTTGGTAAAAAGTTAATGAATGGTAAAGTAAAATGGTAAAAAGTAAATAAACACTAAAACCAAATTGAATCACATAGAGCAATCCTCTCACTTTGAGAAAAGTGCACTAGGCACTAGTGAGAATCAACTTGCCTATCATCAACAATTTACAATAAGCAAACTAAGACACAAGAATAAGTGGACACACAAACTAAATTGAGTCATTTCTAGCAATCTTCACCACTTAGGTCAAGGTGCACTAGGCACTAGTGGGAATCATATTGCTAGATCATCAACCAACAACAAAAAAATAACATCTAACACTAAAATAAAATACTAACAACAAGATTTAAACATCATCAAGCAAAGAACAACAACAAAATTGTAACACCCCGATAATCTCTAACTTGTAGAAACTACCGAAATGCACTACTGGCATATATCAGAGTGACTTTCCTTTTAACATATTGAACACATACTAAACTTCGATGAATCACTCATCAAACGTGCTTAAAATAACTGAACTGGATATAAATAAAGTCGGTCCTTACACCCTCAACTAGTGTTCAATACTCAAAACCGAAAGTCTGCGGAAGCGATTTACAACTTGAAAGACATAAGTCATACAATCGAATAGTCTTAAGATACTGAATAGAAATACGAAAATACAAAGGGAACTGAAATATGAGACATAATAAAATAAAGATAGCGGCTGCTCCTCAAGCGTCTCCATGACCATGCCTCATCATCTTCAACTTAGCCTGCAATTCTGAAAAACAACAACATGGATTGGGTGAGACAACTTGTCTCAGTGAGTTCTATCGAGACCCCTTACTAACTCTCTCGTTTCAATTATGCTTGATTCATTATTCTTGATTCATAATTCATAGTCTTAATATTTGACTATGTGGCTAACATAAACGTTGTCCTCATAACCCTCATAAGCAGTTACAAGAGGCAACACATGAACAATGAACAATGATTTTTTAGCATGTCACCGGTCACTTGGCAAAATAAACTCCCGGTGAACCCAATCCACTAATCGCTAGTGGGAAAACCTCATGGGGCCTAGGTTCATAGGGCTCATGACTTCCCCTCCCCTACCACACTAAACTGAAATAGGGTCGTCACCCTAACCTGATGTATATATTTTAATATACCTTGAACAATGAGCAGTGAACAATGATCTGTGAACATAACAGTGAGCTTGAATAACAATGGTCCTAATCTTAACCTAATCTTATACCTAACATGATCTTGTCATTAGGTGATCTCACACGGAATTACTAACATTGTTAACTTAACTTATAACCATCCGTTACCTAGTCCACATCATAATGTATCGCCCATACTCAACATTATGATAACCTAACTTAGTCATAATCGATCTCATAAATACCATATCGGGCCATCACATAAACAATGACATGAGCATAACATAAAACTACTTCGGTCGTACTTGATTTCATGATACTAATATGTTTCCATCCTTGGGAAACCTTGAGGAGTGGATTAGAAGGGACATAGGACCAATCGGAATGACTTAGGGCATAGTTTAAAATTGGGCATCTGCAAGGGACGCACGATCCGTGCGCCTTGGCGCACGATCCGTGCTCAGTTTTCAGAAAATCCACTGTGAGTACCAGAACCCCACGCACGACCCGTGCCCAGGGGCGCACGGTCCGTGCGTGACTACCAGTAATTCAGAAAAGTCAGTTTTCGTGTTCTCTTTTCCATTCCGATCGTTCCCGTATCCATTCCGATTCACATCCGAACTTAATAATATATTCAAACAATCATGGCAACCAATCAATCATCACATAGAAATCAACAATCATAACAACAATCAATGATTTAACGTAACCAAACACATAATTTAACGATTCATCCATGTTTTCATAAAACGGTTCAATACCGGTTTTCATAACTCACGAGACCAAAACTCGAAACACAACACACATGACCATAACATCCTAGTGAGTATAGAACTCACCTATTTGCCGATACTCCAAAGATTCAACCGTTCCCGAGAACCACGAACTCTCCGAATTCGCTCCAAATGCACACCGAACCGAAAATCCAGCTTCTAATTGGTTGTACCCTGAACCCAGATTCTGAAATGCTCCCTAGATTGACCCAATTCGTGATTTTGATATACTAGTTGGTTTTGGGACTTCTCCATTCAGCATGCAAGGTTCATGTTTTTGTGTTTGGCTTGGTGAAGCTTGGATATGCCTCCAATGGTGATTTATGGAGGAGGAGGAGGATGATGTCGAAATTAGGATCAATGGGAAGGGGAAGATGAGCTGAACACTATGGTGGCAAGGGATTGCACATGCATTTGGATCTGGGAAAAACTCCCTTCTCTTCCTTTCCCTCTCCCTCGCGCTCTCCTCTCCTCTCCCTCTCAACCTTGCTGAATTTCTAAAAATTAAATGTGAAGTTCCAGCTGGGTGGGTTTATAAGGGAATAATGTAAAAGACCACATTGCCCCTCACTGACATATTTCATTCCTAATAACTCCACTCAGCCCAAATTCTTTTAATTAACAAAATAAATCACTAATTACACACAATTATCACACTTAAACAATCCAACAAATTATTTATTCAACACATTATTTTCAAGCAACTCATTAATAAAAAAATCATTTCACGCCAAATAATTTAAATAGCGAAAATTGGGGATATTACAATCAAAATCAATTTGAAAATGTTTTTAAACATAAGCATGCGAACCCAAAGGGAACATAGATCCACACTTTTATTTTTAAAAAAAAAACACAAAAGTTAACATAAAGCAACATAGATCCATTTTTGCAAAGGATTCACATGATTAATCAAAGGATGGCCTAAAACTCACATGAACCCTAAGTTTTCTACAAGCATGCGAAATGAACAATGCCATAAAACAACTCTTATTTCATGAAATTTAGTGCAAAATGTTTAGAGATGCAAGGGAAATCATTCAAGCACAAGAACAACTCCTTCAAGGCCAATGACCCATCTCAAACACCCAAGGCTCCCTAAGTCCTTGTCAAAATGTTTGAAATGGATCCTCAAAGCAACAACAACAAGCAATCAAGAAGGAGTTGGGAGTAGAAGAGAGATTATGCAAGAAGAACTAAATATGAGATGCAAAGTTTCAAAGCTTACCTCAAAATCACAAAGAAATGAAGAAGTAGATGATATGAACACAAAGTTTGCTAGCTCTTAGCAATTTGATGATGCAACCTTGAAGAGAATGGAAGGAATGATGATGATCTAACAAGAAATGGAAGGTTTCATGGTGAAGAATTGAAGAAAATATATGGAAGAGAAGGGAAGAGGCTACGGTTTTGGGGTGAGGAAGGAGAGGGAGAGGAGGTTTTTTTTGGTGTGCTAGGGTTTTAGTGTAGGAGAATGAGAAGCCAAAAGATCTCTTCATGTGTGAAAATGAAGGGGTATTTATAGGGTTTTTTAGGTTTAGTATTTTAGTCTTTATGATTTTGATGTGCTCTAGGATTGAGTCTTAAAATTAAATGGAGGGTTAGGATTGATCCTCACATGGATTGAGGGTAGGAAGAAAACACAAAATGAGAGAGTGAAAGAGAGGGAGAGGGGCGAAAGTTAAAGGGAAAAAAAGAAAAGAAAAGTTAAATTTTCTTATTTTAGAAGAGATATTTTATGTGAGGTAGGGTTAAGGGCATTTTAGGGAAGAATTGTGACCAAAGTGGAAAATTTGGGTTTTCTTATGAAGGGGTTAGTGTAAGTGAGTGAGGTATTTTACCAAAGAGGGTATAATGATTACAAAATGGAAGAGTGTGGAAGAAATTGGAGAGAGAGAGAGAGAGAGAAGGAGTATGCGAATGTGAGGAGAGGAGAGAAGGAAAAAAAACTTGTTTTTTTTTGGTGTTTTCTCTTATTTGAAGACACTTCCTCATTTTGCTTTTTGAACTTTGAAATTTTTGGGCATGGGAAATAATGGGAATGCAACTATTGAAAATGTGTTACATGTTTTTGGGCACCATAAAATATTCCCTCTAGTCACCCATGACAATAAAAATTGTCACTTAAGAATTGAGGAATATTTAATGGTCCTTTTTTTTATTTTTCTATGCACTAAAAATGGAAAAATACATTTTTAATTATTTTTGACTATGGTTTTCTTTCTAAAAAATTGTACAAAAATTATCCTTGATAGAATAAAAATGTACTTTTTGTGGATGTGCATTTTTGGCGAGAAAATCATCTTTTTGCGAAAAAGGACCAAAATGTCCTTTTTGACCCTAAAACCCTAATTTTCCTAAAAAGTGCATTCCAACCCTAAAAATGATTTTAAAGACCTTGGAATGACTTCTAGGACCCAAAATGCAATGCATGATGCTCTTCATTCTTCAATTTATTTATTTTTGTGGAAAATTAGGGTTTTGACCTAAGCTGGACAAAATTAGGGTATGACAGCTGCCCCTCTTTATCTGAACTTTAACGAGGAATATGAATTGGCCGAAACATATTCCAAGGAAAAATGAAGATAAAGAATTCAAAAATTATACCGATTTTGTCTACTTTGGGAAACCCGAATTTTCCTCTTTTTTCTTTTTCTATTTTTATTGGGTGTTAGCCCGAGGTGAATGCAATGGGTGAATCGTCAACTCTCAGTAAGCAGGAAACTAAATGGTGCCAACCCTCAATAAGCTAGCGGAAAGCAATAAAGAAAGCAATAAAAAGGGAAGCAAAAAGGGTGTCGGCCCTCGTTAAGCCGGCGACGGAGGCTGCCTAAAGCCTTTTAACGAATCGCGAATGATCCGAGCTTGCACTTGGGCCTGGGAGCACGTGGGCTCAAAAGGGGTGGTCTTGCGAGTGACTAGGGGAGGGTACTATACAAGTCTGGATCTCAATATTTCCCTAGGACTGCGCCATGTTTTAGGCTAACACAGCTATCCTCTTCGACTGGACCGATTGAGGTCAAGGGGACTTACCTGCAGCTCGAATACAAGGTGAAGTCAATCTTGCTGGGGACACGTGGGTCCAGAGGGGATTCCAAAAACCAGTTGGTTTCCTTTAGTCGGTCAATGCTTCCACACTGATCCAGTATGCCTGCTCAGGTTAGCGGACTTTTCTTCAGCTTTCTCTTGATTGATGATCAATACCATTGCACTGATCCAGGATGTCTGCTCAGGCTAGCGGACCTTTCTTCAGCTTGCTCTGATTGATGATCAATGCCATTGCACTGATCCAGAATGTCTGCTCAGGTTAGCGGAACTTTCTTCAGCTTGCTCTGATTGATGATCAATGCCATTGCACTGATCCAGGATGTCTGCTCAGGTTAGCGGACCTTTCTTCAGCTTGCTCTGATTGATGATCAATGCCATTGCACTGATCCAGGACACCTGCACACGTTAGCAGATGCAAGACATGGTGCATGGAATATGAATGCATGCTATGCAAAGTCCGTTCTGCAAATGCATGTCATATGAGTGTATGCGATGTGATGATTTAGTGGAATGATGAATGCAATGGGATGCTATTCTTGATTCTTCGTTTCTTTTGTCAGCTTTCTTTTTTCTGACTGTTTGTTTTTTCTTGGCTTTTCATTCTTTGATCAGCTTTCTTTTTCTGATCGTTTGCTTTTTCTTTTGCTCTTTTGCTCTTTTGGCTTATTTTTGCTGGTTCAGCCAACCCGCGACACTCATGGCACGAGATTGAGGAACCCACTGGAATTGCGGGGCTCATGGGCCGAGTGCATGTTGGCTTTGACTTCGCCGTTTGAAGCAATCGTGACTGCAATCGCTTTCTCTTGCTTGATTAACTGGTTTTGGGGAATTGCTTTTTTTTTTGCGACCTTTAGGGACTTTGCAATAATTGTAATGCTCCATGATTTATGCACATGTTTTACAGGTCATCATCACCATCATTATAAAACGTTTATTTTGAGCAAAAAAAAGCAGAAAATAAAAGAGTGAACAGATATGAGAAAGTTGAACTTTATTAATGTGGAAACCGGTCGCACAAGAAGTTACGCCGATTGTTTATTACACTTGAAAGTTTAAACTATAAAAAGACACGAAAAAAGAGAGAAGTTAAATTCTGACTGTCCGTCTCTGTGGAACAGTGCTAAACATTTATGTCCTTGACCTTGATCACTCCCTCATCTAAGTCTTCAGAGGAGTTGTATGCCTTTCTTTACTTTTCATGCCCAAGTTTGCTGACCCTAATTTTTGCCTGGATCGCCCTTTGCGGGTTTTCAATCCACCGGGTCGCTCTGATTTTGCCTAGGCCGCCCTTTCGGGTTTTCAACCTAGCGAGCTAACTCTTACTTGGCTTGTCTTTCTCTTTTTTCGTCTATTTCTTTCAGGCATAATACTTCTTCACTTGATCGGAATTGACTGGGTTCCTTAAATCCTCTTCGTCCATGTTCGTGAGTATCAGTGCTCCTCCAGAAAAGGCTTTCTTGACCACATACGGGCCGTCATAAGTGGGTTCCATTTCCCTCGGGGATCAGTCTGGATGGGCAAGATCTTCTTAAGCACCAAATCTCCCTGCTTGAATTCACGGTGCCGGACTTTCTTGCCAAAAGCTGTTCTCATTCTCTGTTGGTACAGCTGCCCATGACACAAAGCTGCAATTCTTTTTTCCTCAATGAGGTTTAGCTGATCCAGACGAGCCTGCACCCACTCTACTTCTTCCAGTTTAGCTTCCATGAGTACCCGTAGGGATGGTATCTCAACCTCGATTGGGAGGACCGCCTCTGACCCGTATACCAGAGAGAAAGGAGTTGCCCCAGTTGAGGTACGCACTGAAGTACGATAGCCATGCAAAGCAAAGGGAAGCATTTCATGCCAATCCTTGTATGTGACCACCATTTTTTGCACAATCTTTTTGATGTTCTTGTTAGCTGCCTCCACTGCTCCATTCATCTTGGGCCGATAGGGGGAAGAATTATGATGCTGAATTTTGAACTCTGCGCACAGGTCCTTCATCATTTTGCTATTCAGATTGCTGTCGTTATCAGTGATGATCTTGTTAGGAAGACCATAACGGCAAATCAGATCCTTCTTCACAAATTTGGCAACCACTGAACTGGTTACACTGGAGTATGAGGCAGGTTCAACCCACTTCGTGAAATAGTCAATGGCGACCAAGATGAAGCGATGCCCATTTGATGCTTTGGGTTCAATGGGACCGATGACATCCATTCCCCACATTGAAAACGGCCAGGATGCCGTCAGAACATTCAATTTGGCAGGCGGCACATGAATGCGGTCAGCGTAGATTTGGCACTTGTGGCACTTTCGGACAAAGCTGTAGCAGTCACCTTCCATCTGCAACCAGTAATAGCCTGCCCTTAAAATCTGTCTAGCCATGGTATGCGCACTGGAATGAGTTCCGAATGAGCCCTCGTGTACATCTTTCATGATTCTTTCAGCTTCTTCTTTAGCAACACACCTTAAGAGGACCATGTCATAATTCCTTTTGTAGAGAACCTCACCGCTGAGGAAGAAATTCCTTGACAGTCGCCGAAGAGTTCTCTTGTCATTTTCAGATGCCCCAGGAGGGTATTCTCAGCTGATGATGTACTGTTTGATATCATGATACCAAGGCTTGTCATCCGGCTCTTCATCTATGGCTGTGCAGTAGTGATGCGCAGGTAGACTCCGGTGCTGGATTGTGACATGAGTCAAGCTTTTATCACAATTGATATTGAACATGGATGATAAAGTTGCCAATGCATTAGCCAGCTGGTTTTCGCTTCGAGGGATGTGTTTGAAAGTGATTTCGTCAAAAGACTCCATCAACTCTTGCACATAAACACAATAAGGAATCAGTTTGGGATCTCTGGTCTCCCAATCGCCTCTTACTTGATGAATAACCAGGGCTGAATCTCCATACACATCTAGCCTTTTAACTTTCCATTCTAGGGCTGCTTGAATACCCAAGATGCACGCTTCATACTCTGCTATGTTGTTTGTAACATAGAAGCTCAACCTTGTAGTGACAGGAACGAAGCGATTGTCAGGAGATATTAACACAGCACCTGCCCCATGCCCGCATACATTTGACGCACCGTCGAAGATCATTCTCCACCTTTCACTTTCTTGGGACTTCCCCTCATCAAACAGTGCCATGATATTTTCATCAGGAAAATCATGCTGCATTGGTTGGTAGTCTGGAACCGGCTGACATGCCAAATACTCAGCAAGTGCACTATCTTTAACTGCTTTTTGTGTGACATACAGGATATCGTATTCTGATAATTGCATCTTCCAACGGGCAATTCGTCCTGTAAGAGCTGGCTTCTCAAATATGTACTTGATTGGATCCATTTTTGACACCAACCAAGTGGTGTGACTCAGCATGTACTACCTTAAACGGTGAGCAGCCCAAACTAGAGCACAACAAATCTTTTCCAGCATAGAATATCTTGTCTCACAATCGGTGAACTTTTTGCTAAGATAGTATATGGCATGCTCCTTTTTTCCGGATTCATCATGCTGCCCCAACACATGGCCCATTGAATTATCTAGCACTGTAAAGTATAAGATGAGAGGCCTGCCTGACACAGGTGGCATTAAGACTGGTGGATTCTGCAAGTACACCTTGATTTTCTCAAAGGCAGCTTGACACTGGTCATTCCACTTCAACTCTTGATTTTTGCACAGCAGTTTGAAGATCGGCTCACAAGTAGCAGTCAACTGGAAGATGAATCGGGAGATGTAATTCAACCTTCCGAGGAAACCACGGACTTCTTTCTCTATTTTGGGCACCGGCATCTCGAGGATGGCTTTTACTTTGTCTCCTCGATTCCCTTCTGGCTGACAATGAAGCCTAACAACTTCCCTGATCTCACCCCAAACGTGCACTTGGCCCGGTTTAACTTGAGTTTATATTTCCTCAACCGTTCAAAGAGCTTATGCAGATTGACAATATGCTCCTCGTCGGTTTTAGATTTTGCGATCATGTCATCCACATAAACCTCAATCTCTTTATGCATCATGTCGTGAAATAGCGTGACCATGGCCTTTTGGTAGGTTGCACCAGCGTTCTTTAACCCGAATGGCTTGAACTTGTAACAGAACGTTCCCCAAAGCGTTATGAAAGTTGTCTTTTCCATATCTTCAGGGTCCATCTTGATCTGATTATATCCCGAATATCCATCCATGAAGGAGAATAACGAGTGTTGAGCTGTACTATCCACTAAGACATCAATGTGGGGCAAAGGAAAATCGTCTTTAGGACTAGCACGATTCAGATCTCGGTAGTCAACGCACATTCTGACCTTCCCGTCCTTCTTCGGAACCGGGACAATATTGGCAAACCACTGTGGGTATTTGGCCACCGCTAGGAATCCGGCGTCAAACTGCTTTTTTACCTCATCCCTAATCTTTAGGGACATCTCAGGCTTCATCCTTCTAAGTTTCTGCTTCACAGGCGGGCATTCAGGTTTGACTGGCAATTTATGCATCACAATGTCAGTATCCAACCCAGGCATATCTTGGTAGGACCATGCAAACACATCCATATAATCGTGCAACAGCTGAACCAACTTCATGCGATCCTCGTCATTCATGGCGGTACCCACTTTGACCTCTTTCTTGCTCTCAGCTGTACCGAAGTTGATCACTTCAGTAGATTCTCCGTGTGGCTGAATTACCCTTTCTTCCTGTTTCATTAATTTTTTCACTAGCACCGCAGCGTCGAACCAAACTTGCACCACCCTCTTCAGACTCAGAACCATCCTTGATGACAGCAACTTGATTGGGATCCAACAAACCAGCACTCACAAAACTTTGACTGATATCGCAGATTGGAATCCTCTGGGGCCATGGATCCTGGCCTTTGGACTTGGTCAACCATCTGCCCCTTCGTTCATCTGCCGTTTTTCTTCTTTCTTCCTCACTTGGGGTGTATCCCAGCCCGCAACGGTCCTTGTTTTCCTTTAGTTGAATGGGAGCTAGAATTCCCTGACCAAACTTTCCCAAACCAGAACCAACCTTATATCCTTGGGCTAACACGATCTTAGCAACCATCTCCTCCTCCTTGGTCCTCTCAAATACTACATTGGCGATCTCCAAAGACTGAAAGGCTGTTTCCAAAGACTCTTCGGCAGCTTCCACATATTTGAACTCTGATGGCTTATTAACCAGAGTCTCTTCCTCACCAAATACTACCACGACCTGGCCGTCAACCACGAATTTGACCCGCTGGTGTAAAGAAGAAGGGATTGCTCCAGCCATATGGATCCATGGTCGGCCCAGCAAACAACTGTATGAGGACGTAATATCCATGATTTGGAAATTGATGTAGAAAACTTCGGGACCAATCTGGATGGGAAATTCCATTTCCCCCAGAACTTCCTTTTTGGACCCATCAAAGGCCCGCACCAGTGTCGAACTCGGCTTCATGTAGGAGCAATCAACGTCTAACTTATCCATAGTTGACTTCGGCATCACGTTCAATGAAGACCCATTGTCAATTAGTACTCTGGCCAGCACATAGTCTCCACACTTTACCGAGATGTGCAGAGCTTGATTGTGTTCTTTTCCGCTTGAAGGCAACTCATCATCGGCAAATGTTAGGTGATTTGCAGCCACTATATTCCCCACAATCCCATCAAACTGATTCACTGTGATATCCTCTGCAACATGAGCCTCGTTGAGCACTTTCATCAAAGGTGTTCTGTTTGCTTCCGGGCTAAGCAACAATGATAGCATGGATATCTTGGATGGAGTTTGCTTTAACTGATCAACCACTCGATAATAACTCTGCCGGACAATCTTCAAGAATTCATCTGCTTCTTTTTCCGTCACTTTCTCTTGAGCAACCTCTGGCTCTTTTCCTTTTTCCTTACGGCCCCTTTGTTCGGCCTCCTTGGAAGTTTCAGCTCGGAGAGTCTCAGGAGCATATACTCTTCCGCTTCTTGTGATCCCACTTGATCCCCCTATGTTGGTTACGGTAGGAGCACTTGGGGAGCATTCGACTGTAGATAGTGCAGTGTACTTCCACGGAACTGCCTTGTCCGACTTATAGGGAAAAGGAGCCGGAACTTCAATCACTATTGGTTGGGCGTTTGCCCGCACCAATCTGGGATTGTAATTGTAAGGAATTTCGACAGGTCTTCTGGGTCCTCTACTTTTATCAGAATGTAGAGTCAACACTTCTTCTTCAACATCATGGGTTCCTATCTGGACCACACACCGATCCATCAGGTCCTGCAGGATCATCTCAAAGCTTTCACAATTCCCCACGCACGTGGAGTCAGCACACCCCTCTTCATGGCAACACCCCTTCTTAACCACCCCAACATGGCATAACTCAGAGTAGATAACACCCAACGGGGTCTTGACCTTCTCCACATCCTTTACCAATTGCCCAACGGAACTTTCTATAGCATTGGTAGCTGGCCTCTGATGACCTGGCAATGGATTAGTTGTTGTATTCGGGCTGCTCTGCTTGAACGAGATCCACCCAGCATCTACTAGGTCTTGCACCACATGCTTGAAGGCTTTACATTCCTCCACAGTATGACCGAAGCCGTTTTCGTGGAAACTGCAAGTAGCATTAGCGTTGTAACTTCTGGGAAATGGCGGCTGCAGGGCCTTCATTGGCCGAGTATTGATCAAGTTCTTGGAAGTCAAGTGATCAAACAATTCAGTGTATGTCATTGGTATTGGATCAAAATTGGTCCGTTTCTTGTACTGATAACCCTGAGCCCTGTGACTGTCACTGCCTTGCTGGGATGGCACAGGAGCAGAAAATGGAACAGTTTGTGGTGGAGGGGTACCAAAGGTTGAACTTCCTCCCGAGATTACATTTGTTTCCCCTTCCTTCTTCTTCGGGAAATGGGAGTGAGGCTTCTTCTGATTGCTTGAACCACCAGAGCTTCCTGCATTACTGAGGTGATTCGAAATCTTCCCACTTCGGAGACCATGCTCAAGTCTTTCCCCGAAGACTATCATATCGGAGAAGCTAGTTGAAACACTTGTAATCAGCCGGTCATAGTAAATTGCTGGCAGAGTTTCCAAGAACGTGTACACAATTTCTTTTTCAGTCAAAGGAGGTTGGACCTGGGCGGCTAGGCCTTGCCATTTCTGGGCATATTCTTTGAAAGTCTCCCTTTCGCCCTTACTCATGTGTTGCAATTGCAACCTGTCCGGAGCCATGTCCATGTTGTACTTATATTGTCTCATGAATGCTTCGCACAGATCTTTCCAACAACGAATTTCAGAGGATTGCATTTTCATGTACCAATCTAGAGGAGCTCCAGCCAAACTGTTTTGAAAGCAGTAAATCAACAGTTTGTCATCATTGGCGTAAGGACCCATTTTTCGGACAAACATCGTAACATGGCACTCCGGACAGCCTGTTCCTCTGTATTTGTCCACTTCGGGAGCTTTGAACTTTGGTGGCAAAACCAAATCTGGGACTAAACACAGCTCACGAGCTTCCTTGGCTCTGACACCAACACCCTCCATTGCCTTTACTCTTTCTTCAAGTGCACGAATCGGGTCATTTGGCTGTGATCCCTCAAACATATGTCCTTGGGGGTGACTCCCCATACTGTAATAATACCCTCCAGGCTGAGGAACATTGTGAGGATGTGCTGCAAGCCCCGGAGTAGGACTGGGCACATCATGAGGACTAGGAGTTTGGATCTGCGGTCCTCCGGCAGCCCCCCCGGACACGGCGGCAGTGACCTGATTAGGCGCAACCATACTGACGGGGATAGGTCCAACAGTTCGCGGCATGTACCCAGCAGGCATACCCCAAGGATATCTTTGTGAAGTGTATTGATTCGGCCCATTCATTCCTGAAGAAAAGACGGGATGACTGACCCCGGATCCCGGAGGAACTGTGGCTGATATTGGAGGAGGAACGAAAGAAGTGACACCATCTGGACCCACGACGGCGACACCTTCAGCAGCTGTCCCACTCTTTAAACTTTGCAGCATGACCATCATCTCATGCACCTGGGCCTCCATTGCCCCAACCTTATCCTTAAGCACTTGGTTCTCTTGAGCCAGCTGCTCAGGATTCAGAATTTGTACGCCCAAATCTTCATGTTCTGGATTACTTTCCGTTTCAATCTCTGGATGCCCTTGAGGATCAACCATCAGCTTTGCTTGTAATCGGGTGAAGTATCGGTGGCGGCGAACCAGCTTGCCTCTCGCTTCTGTTGGTAGAACATTTTTATTAAGTGAAGGAGCAAATTAATGAATGCAATGCGTGCAATGCAGATGAGTGTCGGTTTTAGTTTGTCTTATGCCGTGAACCCCAACGTGTCATATCTTGCCATAGATTTAACAGTGAATTTTGATTTGTTTAGAACATAACAAGGGTGGAATCAACAAATGAAACAAACACGCCCCATACATTAAAATTCAAACAAGGACTTCAAGTCTTACATTTCAAAAAGTAAAATACTCAAATGGAAATAAAGGTCCCTCTAGGAAGAGAAAGTACAATAAAACGGAAATTACAAACAAAAGCTCAACTACATAGAGCCTTGAAAACTTTAGTTCTCTTCCTCTTGCTGCCTGTGGGGACTCTCCCAGTTTTCTCCCTGACTTCTTCAACCAGGGCCCTGCAGAACTCCACAAATTTGTAGACTGCTGGCGGAGTGTTGAAAGGAGACATCTCACACTCGGCCTTTCCTAGCTTCTTAGGCACACCTGAGAGAGCTTGGCTGGCCAACTCTGCAAGCTCAGAGAATCTAACCTTCCAATGCTGAATTTCATCTTTCAGCTCTATGATGACTGCATGTTCCTCAATTCTGCCAAGGAGTTCAACAAAGCGGCGCTCCCAATACCGACTTTCATCTTTCACCTGCCTGTATGCATCGCTGATGTGCCGAAGGTTTCTTTTCAATTCGTCAGAAATCTCTCGCTCGTATCCTAGAGCTTGCTTATACTCTTTGAGGATGCTTTCCACTGAATCTCTTTCTTGCACCACACTGCTCAATTTGCTCTCCGACTCGGCTTGTAGTAAGCGGGACTCTCTTTTTGACTTGGCGAGCTGACTCCTCGTAGTCCTCTCTTCCATCTTTGTCTTTTCATACAGATCCCTCCATTGACTGACTTCTTCAATTGCCCCTTTCCCTTTTGCTTTCTGTCTCTTGACTTCCTCTTTGGCCGCTTGCCAATACTTTTGAGCTCCTACCTTTTCCTTCTCTTCTTCTTTGAGTTTCTTGTCCAACTCCTCAATAATAGCAGATTTGGAAGCATTATCTTCTTTCAATCTCTGGTTGCTCTGAGTTAACTTCTCTATCTCAGCTTCCAGGGATTTCTTCTTCTCCTCTGCTTTCATCAGGGCTAACTTGACATCCCCTAGTTCTTCAACAACCGGAGTACTAGAGTTTATCATCTCTCTCTCATTTTGCAATACCTTCTGATATGGCAGCTGGACACTCTGAATCCTCTCCTCAAGACACCGAGCAAAAGTGATTCCCTTAGTCTTCTGAGAGATCTCTGCATTTCCATAGCGAGTCACCATACCCCAAGCTTGCAAAAATTTTCTCATCAAACTGGCATCTTTTTGCCCACCCTCATAGATGTAAAACGAGGATACCATCTATTCAGTAGGCGCACTTCTCATAGGGTATCCTAATTGTCTCAGAGTCAAAGAGGGATTGTAGTTAATGCAACCCTTAGTGCCCATCAGTCAACCCTAGAAACTGGATCCACTCCTGAATGTTCATGACTCGCACTTCACAGGTGATAGCATAATCAATCAACTTCTCTACTCTTACTGGATTAGTGTAGACATGAATCAGAAGCCAAGCATACAATAAGTGAGAGGAGCAAGAGATTTTCTTTCTTTTCAGTTCGCAGTGATGAGTGAAAGCTGAATAAGTGTCAGCAAGAATTGCAGGGATTGGATTGATCGGATTCTTCTCATTCCGGGAAGCTAAGAAGATACCGATGACAGTCACATCCACGAACCGCTCAATCTGTGGAAAGAGGACAACTCCGAAGATTGTCAGTGCCAAGATTTGCTTGAAGACCACCCAGTTTTTATTTTTGGCATGCACATCCATCAGACTCTCGAGATAACTCTGTGGGAAACCCATCACCTGGTTCTTCTTCTGCTTCTGGAGTCTCGGGTCTTCTACCTTCATTTGCAATAGGGCGGCAAATTTCTCGTCCGTGTAGTATTGCTCTTGATATAGGTAGGGAACGACTTCTGTCCGAGGGAAACCCAAAATCTGATGGTATTCTTCCAACGTGGGAGTCAATTGGAAGTTTCTGAAAAGAAAGCATCTGATCCCGGAGTCATAAAATCTGCTCAGAGCCACGATTGCTTCAGTCTGTACCTCTAGCGTCAACAGCTTCCGGAGGTTCCCGTAAGTGCCGTCAAATGATCCTCTTTCAATAGGTCCCAACAGGTCAACACATTTCTTCAAACTGGCGACATCAACCTTACTTACGATCGGATACCTCGGGGGGTGCACTGTCTCACTTCTTGATTCCATACTGTACCTATGGCAAGATTCTTTGTCACTTTGGGATTCTCGGCAAACAAACTTTGATGAAATGCAAGGATGCATGCATGAGCTGTAAAAGCTTATGTTGGATGCAATGCGAGGATGCATGCAAAATGATGATGATATTTTATGCATATGCAGATTAGGGCAAAACCTTTATTGGCATTAGTTCAAATTGTTTTTTTTTTTGAAAAATGCGGGCCGTACGTGGTTTCACATGGACCAAGTAAGAGAAAGGCTACAACGGCAGCTCGTTCTCTCTTTTTTTGAAAAGAGTGGGCCGTATGTCACTTCGTACGGACCGGTAGGAGAAAGGCTACAACGGCAGCTCTTTCTCTACTTTTTATTTGAAAAACCTCCTACTCTTTTTTGAAAACATGTCTATATTACCATGCAACACACAATTTGGTATGCCCCTTGTGTCCTACGAAGGTGGGGACCTAAGTTCTAGGACAACTCAAATGTTCCTCCCATGTGGGTTCTAGTCACTTCCTCACCAGGTTACCAGAGCTAATTCTTTCTCACAATAGCACCCACAACGATGGAACGCCATCTGGTGTGAGGCCTCATGAAAGAGCATACTCTGGCTGAAACTTTCGTGAGAGTCGGAAGGACAACGGTCCAATTGCCAGTCACTACTCGTTTCCACTCTCCTAAGTTTTGTCAGACCCTGGGTTTTGGGCCCCTCTCAAAGCATAGTAAGCATAAGGTGTGAGTGTGTGTAGTGAGGACATACCGCCTAAAACTACCCACATATATCCCCACATGCGAAGGAAAACCCAGAACAGTCCAAACAATAGCAGGCAATAACATGTCGTCTACCCTAGGGTTCAATATCACAATACCAATAATCCAACCTAGGTTTCAGCAACAGTCATATGCACTGCTTACCTCAAGAAAGGGAGCGGAGAAGAGGGGATCATGGGAATTCAGGAATGCATGAACACGGCATTGTGAACAAATAGAAAAGAAGTAAAACAAAGCTTTCAACTCAGTTAATTTTAAAACCACACATCAAAGTTAACTAGGCTTGACCCTCGTCTTTTTTTTAAAAAAAAAATGGTCCCCAGCGGAGTCGCCAGCTGTTGCGCCCGAAAAATCCGGTTTGGGACTTTTCGTTTGACAACGTGGAAAAAGTTTGGAGCTGCCACCAATATTTTTATTTTAAGACCAAAACATTGAAAAAAAGTCTTTTGAAAAGGCGGGTGGTCTTTTGAAAACGCAGAGATGTAGGTTCGGGGGTCGGTTAGGTACGGGGAAGGTATTAGCACCCCGCACCTCCTTTCTACCAAAAGGGAACCATTAACTTGATGTGTGGTTTAGACAAAAAGTTCGAGTTGAAAGCAATTTATTCTACTTCTTTTCTTTTCTTTTCTTTAAGGTTATCTTTGAAAATCAGGACAAAACAAAGATTTTTTAAGAGCGTGCTTGACGGAACAGGACCCCGCTCCTACGTACCCTCACTGGAAGAGGGATCAAAGCTACGTAGTTCTCGGCTTTTGGTTTTGAAAAAGGATTGAGCTTTCGCGAAGACCGAACAACAACGGTTAGAATGGTCTCGTTACTAACTCCTTTTGAAAACAACATCATCAATAACAACCTAATCGGCAACGGCGCGATTGGTGTTTAATGACAATTGATTTATTTTTGAGAAATGAATAAGTTTTCGAAAATGGGAAAGAGCTTTTGCGAAGACCGAACAACAACGGTTAGAATGGTCTCGCTTCTAACTCCTTTTGAAAACAATATCATCATTAACAACCTAATCGGCAACGGCGCGATTGGTGTGCTCTAGGATTGAGTCTTAAAATTAAATGGAGGGTTAGGATTGATCCTCACATGGATTGAGGGTAGGAAGAAAACACAAAATGAGAGAGTGAAAGAGAGGGAGAGGGGCGAAAGTTAAAGGAAAAAAAAGAAAAGAAAAATTAACTTTTCTTATTTTAGAAGAGATATTTTATGTGAGGTAGAGTTAAGGGCATTTTAGGGAAGAATTGTGACCAAAGTGGAAAATTTGGGTTTTCTTATGAAGGGGTTAGTGTAAGTGAGTGAGGTATTTTACCAAAGAGGGTATAATGATTACAAAATGGAAGAGTGTGGAAGAAATTGGAGAGAGAGAGAGAGAAGGAGTATGCGAATGTGAGGAGAGGAGAAAAGGAAAAAAAACTTGTTTTTTTTGGTGTTTTGTCTTATTTGAAGACACTTCCTCATTTTGCTTTTTGAATTTGAAATTTTTGGGCATGGGAAATAATGGGAATGCAACTATTGAAAATGTGTTACATGTTTTTGGGCACCATAAAATATTCCCTCTAGTCACCCATGACAATAAAAATTGTCACTTAAGAATTGAAGAATATTTAATGGTCCTTTTTTTTATTTTTCTATGCACTAAAAATGGAAAAATACATTTTTAATTATTTTTTACTAGGGTTTTCTTTCTAAAAAATTGTACAAAAATTATCCTTGATAGAATAAAAATGTACTTTTTGTGGATGTGCATTTTTGGCGAGAAAATCATCTTTTTGCGAAAAATGACCAAAATGTCCTTTTTGACCCTAAAACCCTAATTTGCCTAAAAAGTGCATTCCAACCCTAAAAATGATTTTAAAGACCTTGGAATGACTTCTAGGACCCAAAATGCAATGCATGATGCTCTTCATTCTTCAATTTATTTATCTTTGTGGAAAATTAGGGTTTTGACCTAAGCCGGACAAAGTTAGGGTATGACACTCACCCACCTTGGCATTCGATCTTTTCAACTCATCTTTGGCAGCTTTCAGATATTTCTTCATTTCTTGATTACTTTCCTCTTCTTTCTTAAGTTTCTTGCTGCTTTCTTTGAGAGCTTCGGCCTTGCGCTCATTCTCGCTCTCTAACTTTCTCTTCTCAGAAATTACTTTCCCCAACTTATCTTGCAAGGCTTTCTTTTCTTCCTCTACCTTGAACAAGGCAGACTTGACCTCACTTAGTTCTTTAAGACTTGGAACGTGAAGCTCTGGGACTTCTTTCCCAACTGACAATGAATTCTGACGAGGCGGACAAACATCTTGAATTCTTTGGTGGAGCCATTGGTAGAAAGTAACATCACCTGTTTTCTTTGTGATCTCCTCTTTATCCTTGTAAACTACACCCTCCCAAGCCTTTGAAATTTTCTGAAGCAAGCCTTGGTTCTTTGAATCTTCCTTATCGAGAAAAATTGGGGCCAACATGTCTTCAGTGGGTGCATTCTTCATAGGATACCCAAGCTGTCTGATAGTGAGAGAAGGATTGTAATTGATGTAGCCTTGGGTTCCCATTAAGGGCACATTCTGGAAATTGCCACACCAGAACAGTATTGAAGGCCTATCTTTCCAACACGGATGATTGAACCAACAGACTTTGAGAGCACTGAGATTCCCTAAAGTGTGTACCCATTCTTGTGCACTTCTGGTTTCTACCTCACAACTCAGGGCATAATCTACCAAGTCCGCAGCTTTCGTTTTATGAGTGATAACATGGTTGAGGAACCAGGTGTAGAGAACATGGAAAGAGCAGGCAACCTTCTTCTTTCCTAACACACGGTAATGAGTGAAGGAATAGTAAGTATCTGCAAGAATTGCTGGTACAGGGTTAATCGGATTTTCTTTACTTATGAATGCTAGAAAAAGCCCAATAGCGGTCTCATCAATGAACTTCTCGACCTGAGGCAAAAGGACGATCCCGAAAGTAGTTAGGGCTAACAGCTGCTTGAAAGGACCCCACTTCTTAGTCTGGGCATAAAACTTCAATAAACCTTCGAAATAACTTAGCGGGAAACCCCTGATACGGTTCTTCTTTTCCTTATGAAGCCCTAATTCCTTCACACTGACCTGCAACAACAACGAGAGTCTCTGGTCTGAGTACCGGTGTTTCTGATATTGGTAAGGTGCTAACTCTGACTTTGAGAACCACAGAATCTGTTCATACTCCTCGAGAGTTGGTGATAACTGAAAGTCTTTGAAGAGGAAACATCGAGTGTCTGGATCATAGAATCGGCTCAGGGCCATAATAGCACTCTCTTGGACATCTAATTGTAACAATCTGAGGAGGTTACCATAAACCTTTCCGAATAAATCCCTCTCCTCCGACCCCTTCAAGGAGACAAACTCTTTCAAACCCTCTACATCTATTCTCCTGATAACCGGAAACCTTGAATTAAGTACAATCTCGCTTCTTGATCCCATGTTGATTTATCTTTCCCGCTTAAGACAAGATTCCAAGTTACTTTACAATCCCGGCAAACAACTTAGATGCATGATGAATGATTTTTCAAGATTGGGTTTTATTTAATGCAGATGATGCAAATGATGTAATGATGCAATGATGCCTTTTTTTTTTGTTTTTGCATGGAGTGGTATTTTTTTGAGTTTACAACCTATATGCCACCTCACATAGGCATTTATTGAAAAGGGAAAAGCATATCCTTTTGATTTTTTTTGAAAATTTTGAGGAAAATTTTTTTTTGACTAAACTGAATGCGACAATGCAGCACACAATTTGGAACGCCCTTGTGACTTAAAAGGGGGAGAAACCTATGATCTAAGGCATTTTAGGGGTGATCTTTCCATGTAGCCCTATTCGCACCCTCACAAAGGTCATCAGAGCCACAGTCTCTTTCACGAAATTCCTCGTAAATGCAGCAAACTGCTAGGTACAAGGCATCATGAAAGAGCACAACTCTGATTGAAACTTTCGCAAGTAGCCAAACAGACAAAGGTCCTGATGGGCTCTCGCTACTTGAATCCACTCATCCTAAGATACTCTCACAGACCTGGGTTATGGTCTTTCTCTCAAAGCATATCATCTCAAGGTACAAGTGTGTGTGTGTGAAGGGCATCTCCTTAAAAACTACCCCACCGGCAAATGAAAATCCAGAACAGTCCAGGCAATAGCATGTTGTCTACCCTAGGGTTTAATATCAATCCAATATGAACTAGCCTAGTGTTTCAACAACAATCAAGTGCATTGCTTATCTCAAGAAGGGGAGCCAAGAAGAGGGGATCATGATAGAATTGGGGAGAAATGCATGAGCTTACCTTGAAGAAAGGGAGCAAAGAAGAAGGGAACATAATTGGGATTGGGGGAAATGCATGAGGGTACTAAGCTCATAAGCAAAGAGGAGGAAGGAAAAACGAACATGGAAGAAGAGAAAACAAATGCACATGCATACAACATGATAAGAAAGAAAAGGAAACCGAAAGGGATGGAAGCAAACAAGGTATCCAAATCAAATCACAAACCACACATTTAATTAACTAGGCTTGACCCACTTAAAAAGGAAACGTCCCCAGTGAAGTCGCCAGCTGTTGCACCCGAAAAGGTCCCTGAGGGGATTTTTCTTCGTTTACAACTTTTTAAAACAATGAAGTCGCCTCCCATATTTTTTATAAGGAAAATATTGAAGAAAAACCTTTTTGGAAAGCGAATGGCCTTTTGGAAACCGGAAAATTTGGGTTCGGGGGTCGGTTAGGCATGGGGAAGGTATTAGCACCCCACACCTCCTTTCTACCGAAAGGGAACCTTTAATTAAACGTGTGGTCTTAAGTGTTGATTTTGAAAATACTTAAATTTGCTTCTTTATTGAAAAGGGAATGAGAAGACTTAATGAAAATTTTTGTTTTTGGCGCTTGACGAGAGTCAGCCTCTCGCTCCTACGTATCTCCCGGTGCGATGGAGAATTCAAAGCTACGTAGTTCTTGTTTGTCTTTTTCTTTGAAAAGGTTTTTGTCTTTTATCTTTGTAGTGAGTTTTCGAAATAGGACGGGCATTTAGTGAATGATTAAACTAATCAAGGTTATGGGTAATCACCGCTAAGTACTCTTGAAAATGAGAGTCACCACCGCCAGTCAGACGAACAAAGGTTCTAATTGACTATTAGTAGCAACTCGTTTTTTATTTACTCTTTTGAAAGTGGTTTTCGAAAGAGATTGATTGGCACGAATGTTCAAACTAACAAAGGTTATGAGTGATCATCGCTTGTTGTTCTTTTGGGAAAAAGACATTGCTACCAATGGCTAGACGAACAAAGGTTCTGATTAGCCACTAGCGACAATGGGTTTGAAGATGATTCTTGAAAGGAGAATGTTTTTGTTCTGAGAATGATCTTGGTTTGCAAAAGTGATTCTTTTTTTGTGTTATGAAAATAACTCTTTTCTTTTTGTTATGCAAATGCTAATTTTTATGGTTGCGCTTGACGAGATTGTGGCTCGCTCCTACGTATCCCAAATGGGAATCAAAGCGACGTAGTTCTAACGAGCCTTGAAAGTGAAAATCTTTTTGCTTTGGTTTTGAAGAGTGAAGGTCGTTCGTAATGATCAAACTAGCAAAGGTAATGGGTGATCACTACTAAAACCCACTTAAGTGCATGTAAAAATCTCTTTTTAAAGATGAAAGCCTTCATGATGACAAAACTAACAAAGGTTATGGGTGGTCAACACTAACACTTGCTATGACTTTTGATACTTAGGAAAATATCTTTTGAAATTGAAAGCGTTCATGATAATCAAACTAACAAAGGTTATGGGTGATTATCACTAGTAGCTTATGCATATGAAAACATCATTTTTTTTTGAAATTTAGGCTATTAGGACAACCAAACTAACAAAGGTTATGGGTAGTTGTCACTAGTCACCATTTTCATGCTAAGCTATTTAGAAAAGAAAACAATGAATGCAAGAAGATTTGGAGATTCAAGCATGGCACAATCATTGAAATCGAATCCTGAGGCAAACAACAACATGGACATAACTTTACAACTAATCTCATTTGAATTCTTGAGCGAATATTATCCTAGACTACACATATTAGACCACAACACATAGATAGGCAAAAAAGGAACTTGAATTGGGCATTAAGCCAAAATGCAATAGTAGGCAAGATTGAACCTAAATGCACATCTAATGGAAGATGCTAGGCGAGGACCATACTCAAATATTTCTACAAAACGCAAGGGAATCTAAATGCACATCTAGTGGAAGATGTAATGTATGTAATGGACCTATCTAAGTATTGATGATACAATATGTGAGTAAACAAGGAGATTACAAAGCACAAGCGAATTCAAAAGAGTAGCCTCAAGCATGATCATTAGCAAACCATAATCAAGCAAATCATCTTAGCAATCAAAGCATCAAAGCATGTTGAATCGGATTTTTGGTAAAGGTTCATGTGATTAGGCAAAGAAATGCACAAAACTTAACATAAACCCTATTTTTCTACAAGTATGTGAAACATACTATGCCATAAAACAACATTTTATTTCATGAAATGCAAGGATCAAGATAAAATCAACACAAATCAACAATCATTCAAGGGTGAGAAACACCATAAGCACCCAAGCCTCCCTAAGTGCTTGTCAAAGTGCTTATGACACTTCTCACCAACAACAATCAACAATATGAGAATATGAAGATGATAGGATGAATGATTTTACATTTTTTGAGGCAAGAACTCAAATGTGATGCAAAGTTTTAAGGATTTTACCTTAACTCCAAGCTAGGAAATGAGATCAGAAGATGAAACTAGACACAAATCAACAAGACTCCAAGGTTCTTCAACTCTAACCCACAAAAGCTTGGTGAAAACCTTCTTTGATGATGATGTTTGAACTTGAATGGAAAGTGGAGGAGATATGTTAAAGAGGGATGAGAATGAAGTGAGATGGTGGTGTTTGGGTGAAGAGAAAATCAAAAATGGTTGAGGGAGGAGGGTTAAGGGCTACGGTTTTAGGAGAGGAAAAGGGAGAGGCTTTTGTGTGCTAGGGTTTTAGTGTAGGAGAATGAGAAGCAAAAGATTGTGATGTGTGTAAATGAGAGGGTATTTATAGAGTTGTTTTAGGTCTAGGGGTAATTAGGTCATTGTTCTTTACTAGGTGCTCTAGGATTGGGTTTTGAATTTGAATGAAGGGCTAGGATTGGAGATCACTTGGATTGTGGGTAGTGAGAAAACACAAAATGAGAGTGAGGGAGTGAGGGAGAATGGCGTGAGGAGAGGAGAGAGGAGAGTTTGTGTGAAAAAAAACTTGTCCTTTTTTGGGAATGGAGGTTCATATGTGAGGTGAGGTAAAAATAGGGTTAAGGGTATAATTGAGATGGAATGTTACCAAAAAGGTAATTTTGTATTTTCTTGTGAAGAGGTGAGTATAAATGAGTGGGGTAATTTACAAAAGAGGGCATGAATCTATGTGGGAGTGAGTGATGGTCACCAAAAAGGGAAAAGTTAAGAATAGTACAAAGCATATTCTTAGGGGATAAGGAATAGAAGAGTGTGGAAGAATTTTGTGAGAGAGAGAGAGAGGGAATTCGTATGAAGCAAGGGAGAGGAGGAGAAAAAAAAACTTGTTTTTCGTCTTTTGTCTTATTGAGGACACTTCCTTCTTTTGAATTATGAATTTTGAATTTTTGGGCATGGAAGTGAAAGTGCACCTATTAAAAATGTGTCATATATACTTGAGCACCATAAAATATTCCCTTTAATTATTCTAGACAATAAAAATTGTCATTTAATAATTGGGGAATATTTAATGGTCTTTTTTGGGTTTTTTATGCACTAAAAATGGGGAAAATGCATTTTTTATTATTTTAGACTAGGATTTTCTTTCCAAAAATTATACAAAAATTACCCTTAGTAGAGTAACAGGTATGCCACGTCCTTGACCTGGTCTTGGTCCAAAAATAATTAATTTTCTTTTATTTAAATGCCCAAAAATGCAAAAATATGCACTATTTTATTTTCTAAAATTCCTGAAAATTAAGAAAAATGTTTTTGGGCCCCAAAAATTAATAATGGCCTTTTTGAAAATAAAAACACGTGCCAAATGACAAGGGCACAGGGCAGCTCACGCAGTTACGACTGACCCGCGCGCATAATTCAAATAATAAAAAAATGTGAAATAGCGGATGAATACACATAAATGCACAAATCCACTATTTTCCACACATTATGAATTACCTTATTGTTCTATTTTTTCTGAAAAAAATGTTTTTGACTTGGGCGGACAAAATTGGGGTATGACACATGTTAACCATGTCATGATTACTATCATCCATTTGTTGTCTTAGTGCCAATAAAGATGATGTGGTTATCGAAGGTTGTGCATTTCGACTATAAATATATTCTGGGGAATTATGTATAGGCGAAAAGCTTGAGGCTATGTTTTCTGCATACGTAGATGTGTTTGTTTGAAGCCCTACCATCATGGCTGTTGGCATGCCATATGGATAATTTCTACCATTCATGGGGAAATTAAACGACATATTTCCCATCATGGAATTTGCCATTAAGGGACTAGTCGAATTTAAAATTGGTGGTACAGGGACCATCATATTCGACACAGGGTTAATGGTAGGAGCGGTTACAGCAGTTACGCCCATAACTGTCGAAGAAGATAGTGGAGCGGTTACTCCCGCTATGGTTGGAGAAGATACATGAGCAGTTCCTCCTGGGAAAGATACAGGGGCGGTTACTCCTGAGATACTTGTAGCGTTGGTATCATTAACTGCCGCTTGGGAAGGTGCATTTGATGTGGAAGCAGTGTTCATGTTAGAACGAGACATTTCTGCAACGTTTTTACCACTTCTTAAACGCATACACAATACAAAACACTGGTTTTGGGTTTGATAACGAACCCAGAATTTTTTCAACAAAAAACTTTAAAAACTTAGCACAAATGTCCCACTGGGCGTGCCAATTTGTTTACCGTGGTTTTTGGTAAACACCGCTAGTTACACGTGTGTGTTGCTTGCGAGAGCAACTAGAAACATCTCAAAACATTTGTGTTAAAGTCTTTATTGAAAATAGTTAAGGTTCTTGCGGTTTGTTTGAAAATGGTGGTGATAACCGTTTAATGAAGGAAAAAACGATAACGAAATGGAGACTGAAGTAGAAAAGTGTTTAAGAAGAAGTGCAGAAACGTAAAGTGTTTCAGAAAACTTAAACAAATAAGGAAAATAAGATCAAATGCAGTAAAGTGCAGGAATCGTAAAGAAACAAAGAAAAGAAGATCAAAAGCAAGTAAATTGCAGGAATCTTAAAAGAATGGTAAAGACATTGCATTGAATTTAAAGTTGGTACGCAGGATCATACATTGTTCGTGATTTGACTCGCTTTTCTCTGATATGCGGAAGTTGGAGTGTTTTTAGAACTTTGTAGAAATGATTCGCGACCTTGAATTCTACGTAGAAACTCCTATTTATACTAAAAGAGAAAAACAATAACCGTACAACGGTTTTCAAAATAAATAACTACTATTTCGACCAGGTAACCGTTCTATTTTTCGACCAAACTGCTGTTGTCCCTTTCGACAGCGCTCTTTGACTTGACCTGTTATCTGGACATTATTCTCCTTCTTGTCGAACAGCTGGCTTCAGCTTTCCAAATTTCGCTAAGTTATGCGCTACGCTGATTCTCCCTGTTTGCAGCTTCTTGCTGTCGAAATCTGTTTGCAGCTTCTTACTGTCGAAATGGTAGTTTTTTTTTAAATCCACCAAGTCAAACCTCGTTGACTGCATTTAAGTTTAGCCTCTCGAAAATGCAGGCTAACAATACCCCTATTTATAGTTCATTATTGGATTATAATATGACATAACATGAAATTACCTGAATATGCAGTTACCAGCGAATTAGATATATGCATCTATTAGGGCTTCAATATAATATACAAAATAATTTCATGTAGAATTAGATTTAAAACCTTTGCTCAAGGGGAATCTGTGTGAAAAGAATATATTTAAACATATATGATTACTAACTACGTCCTGAACATTGAACATGCAACTTTGATATTGATCATCATTTGATTAACTGTGGATGATTATGATGTATAAAAGAAGGTTAATGATACCTCTTTATCTACCAAAACCCATTCAACAGCGACAGGACTGTTCCCACCATGTGATGGATACACCCGCCACTTTCTGAGCACCCTAACCATGATGGCAGAGTTTTCATGGTCTGGATCGAAGACAGATAGGGGTTCCACCTTTTAATGAGGAACAATCGTCAACTTGCTTGATAGGGCCATTGGGTGCGGAAGAATTCACTGTTTTCTTTCTGTAATGAAAGGGTTTTGAAGAGAAGAATATCAGGTAACTGTGTTATTGGGGTATTTGATTTGGTCCTTACAGATTTTTAATGTTGATCCCTATGGTTAACCATAACTCTGGTTCCTTATTCAGTGTTGTGTTGATATGTGATAGCCCTGATCCTTAAATCAATGTGACAGCCATGATCCCAAAATCATTGATACGTGATGCATAGTCTGAATCCACATATTCCGCACGGCTGTCAGTGATACATGAGGACCCAGTATGCCTCTTCCACAGATTCCGCACAGCCGTGATCCCTAATGGAAGTTTTGAAAACATTCCCTGGCAAGAATTACTACGTGCCAATCCCATGATTTTGGGCAAAATTGATTGCATTGTATTGTAGTTGTTAGTATGTTATTTATGACGTTTCATTATGAACAATAAAATCGGACAGCCAAATTAAAGTATTTAAACCGTTTTGACCCCTGAAAGTTGCCTTATTGAATTTAAACCGTTTTCAATGTAAGATGAGGTGGCTGTCACCTATTTATTTAGGGAATTGCGTGGAATAAACAGGCAATGGGCGACTACGTGTACGGATGAGATGGACTATTCCTAATGTTCTGTACCTTGTAGTAATGAGTTGACTGCAGTTGGTACGTCTCCTACTACCTTGCCAGAGGTTTGTGTGAGCCCGGGGGTACCTGCGAAGCCACTCCGACGCTCAAGTCAGTATTGAGAATAGGCGAGTGATTTAGCTAGGAATCAGAGTATGTACCTTATGAAGGCTATGGGAGCCGGTTTTTATAGGAAATCGTGTCTGTCTGTGGATCGTCGGATCAGTAGAATCGATCTTAACCATTCAAGTGTGATGACCTTAGTTGGGCTTGTATGTTGTGGATATGGGCCGAAATGACTAGGCCAATCCATATCCAATTGCTAAATGCACCTCCTGATATTGCTGAATGGACCTCCTGGTCCAGTCCAGAACACCTGAATTTATATAGTTATGATTAAGATTAAGATTTCAGATTTCCAGCTCATGTCGAACCAATAAGTTGTTTAATTTGATATCTTATTACAACTTTTATATCTTATTAAAATTATTTGCCTATAAGCTTATGTTCATTAATTTAGACATAGTTATTGTTATCGATTGTTTTTTTTTTTTTTATGATTTGTTATCCATTGTTTTGAAAACATGATTTTAGAGCAAGTTATAAGTACCTTAGTTAATAAGTTGCTCCTTCAAGACTCTCAAGGATGATATCTCCTAGCTTAGTGTTCTCATTATGTTGCATCTTTAACCTCAGAGTCTTAAAACAGTGAAGATGATAGAGAGTTCAGAACGAAAGCAGTTTGTCGGTTCGAGGCAAAGCTGAAATTGTTGATGGCCACCATTGCGTCTGCATAGAACTTGCTAATTGTAGAAGCCAGTTCATTATCCTCATGATGACATCCTTGGAGTGAGTCTAGAAAAGCCAATAGTTATTAACTTCGATGACTGAGGAGTGTCTTAATAATTATTATGCATTTCTTATCAACTTGTATGAGATGTTTGCTTACTAGTTACTATGAGTTTGTTACAACCCCACCCCATGCTAAAAGTATGTGCCGAAAATATTTGTATGCATGGAGAAAAAAAAATGGAAATAAATATAAAAAAATATACACTTTTAAAGTCTGATTTCCCAGTGTAATCCGACTTTAAAAGTGTTCCACATAGGCCAGAAAAATGGGATGTTAAGTCGGACGGTTACCCGACTTTAAATCTTTTACTTTCTAAGTTTCTCTGATCGAAGTCGGACTCGCATCCGACTTTAAAAGTCCAAAATATCCGACTTTAAATCCTATTTTTGCACTATTGAGGGTTCGTAGTTGTTGCGGCGGTCGTTAGAGCCTGCATCGACTGAGTAGGGGCTCAGGGCCGACCCAAGCCCTCACTTTTGGCCTCACAAATCTTATTTTTTTAATAGGTGAAAAAGGGACTCGAAATTAAATAACATATACAAAAAAAAGGCCTCTATAAATTTAATTATCTTACTGCATATTTAAATAGAAGCATGTCTTCACCCAAATTTCAACACGAAATCAATTCTATAAATTTTTTTTTTGGAATATAATAGGGGCTCAAAGGCCCGAAACGAAAACCACGAGTCACACGGAAACAAATCTAGGAGTAAAACTCCAATACAATCATCATGCAAAAATTGTAAAATGCGCTCCGGAGGGTGCTCCCAAAAGTGCATGCCTTCCCTACCTTCACACGCAATAGATGCCAGACCATCGGCCACCAAGTTGGCCTCCCGATAAATATGCAGGATCTTGACTTGCCATTGACACTGCAACATCTGCTGGAGGCGATGTACCAGCCCCCTACCCATCATTGTCCCGGAACCATTGCCAGTCAATTGAGAAACCACCACCTTAGAATCCAATTGAAGCTCAATTTGCCTGTATCCTTTGGTCCAAGCCAACAGCAACCCTTCTAAGGCCCCCCGAAGCACCGCAATATAGGCGTGAGTCTTGCCTATGAATCGCGTGAAACCCCCAAGCCACCTACCATGATGATTTCGCACAAGCCCCCCAAAACCGCTAATAAAACCACCCGCCTTTGACGCACCATCTGTGTTTACAGTGACCCAGCCATCAACCGCTGGCTTCCAAGACACTAAAACCGTCTCCTTAACTCCCCCCCTGAGCAGGATTTAACTGATTCTTCCCCACCTGATACACATGAAAATATCTCTGAACCACCGTTGCAGGAAAGGCCGGTCTAGAGAAGCAAGGATCATGCATTGTTCTATTACGCCACCCCCACAGGAAGAAACAAGTTGTTGCCCACACATTCCTCCATCCCGAGCCATCCATTACCCCTACGTTAAACCGGACCCAGGCCTCAAAATCATACCCAAAGAAATTGGATCTCATATCTTGCGGCACCAACAACTTCCAAACAGCTATAGCAAGAGGATAGTCCCGCAAAACATGGATAATAGTCTCATCCACCCCAACACAATGATAACAACCTGAAGTATCCCCACTCCACCTACTACAATACACTCTTGTTGGAAGTTTACCATGCATTATCTGCCACGCAAAGCTTCTAACTCTCTCCGGAACATCAAGCTTCCAAATAATTTTCCAATTGACCTCATTGCCCAAACTCGTAGCATTCCGAAGGTAAACATACGCACTAGAAACGGTAAAGTTACCAGCCCTCTCTTTCGGCCAAAAGAGCAAATCCGACCCTATAGAAGGAGCAGGCGCTGGCATGGATAACAGCTTGTTATACATCTGACCTGGTAAAATATGATGAAGCACATCCAACTTCCAGTTATTATGCTCATCAACCAAATCCACCACCCTCCAGTCATGCATGGAAGCAGGAACCTCAGTAACCAACTCACACAAGGGTTGATTACTATCAAGCCACTTATCGAACCAGAAGCTAACGGTAATGCCGTCTCCAATAGACCAGGCCCCTTCACTCTTGATATCCTCCAAACAATCAGCGATGGCCCTCCACAAATGAGAATCAGTTACTTTGCATTGCACCTCACCCTGCTCCCAATTCTTTCTCCCATACTTCCCTATTAGCACTTGGCTCCACAACTTATTCCTTTCGGCCTTGAGGTTTCATGCTAACTTCATGATGCAAGCTTTATTCATATCAGTTAAACGTCTCAGCCCTAGACCACCATTGACCTTAGGGAGAGTGAGAGTATCCCACTTGATCATATGCAAACGACGCCCTTCATTGCTATCCCCCCAAATAAAGCTTCTTTGAATTTTTTCAATCTCTCTTAAGCACACCTTTGATATGGGATTTGTCATCATAGTATAAGTAGGCATAGCCTGAATAACGGACCGAGCAAGAGTTACACGCCCAGCAAAGGATAAATTAGTTGCTTTCCACCCGGAGAGCTTGTGATTCACCTTCTCAATTAAGTAATGAAAATCCTGCCTCTTAGGGGCCCACCCCAATAACGGAATACCCAGATACTTCCCCATAGCTTGTGTAGTATTAAACCCAGACATGCGCTCCAACCTTCTACGAGTCAACACATCAACATTCTTAGAAAAAAAATAAGCTAGTTTTCTCCTGACTCACCATTTGACCAGACATCCCACAAAACCTGTTGAGCGCATTTAAAACGCTAGTCATAGTTGCATCTGTCGCTTTACCAAATAAGAGCAAATCATCTGCGAACATTAAATGAGAGACCTGAGGCCCACCCCGCCCCGCCCGAATTGGCACCCTTCGACTAGCTTCAACCTTCTCCTCTATCAAATGAGTGAGTTTGTCCATACACATAACAAAGAGATAAGGGGACATAGGATCACCTTGCCGAATACCCCGTTGTGGAGTAAAGCTCTCAGATCTTCTACCATTCCATAACACATTGGTATTTAGCGTTGAGACACACTCCATAATAAGATTGCGTAAACTAGGAGGCATTCCTAACTCACTCAAAACCAAATTAATAAAGGACCAACGTACCTTATCATATGCTTTGGCAAGGTCCACTTTAATAGCAAAAAAACCATTCTTCCCTCACATCTTCCCCATCGAGTGAAGAAGCTCCTGGGCAACAACAATATTCTCATGAATGCTTCGAGTGGGAATAAAGCCAGTCTGGTAAGGGGAAATAATACTCGGCATGATAGGTTTCAGCCTGTTGACAATAACCTTTGTAATGATTTTATAAGTCACATTACAAAGGGATATTGGCCTGAACTGATTAATAAACTCCGGCCTAGCAATCTTCGGGATGAGACAAATATCAGTATCATTTACTGCAGCCACACTTGTTGGGCAGCTCCACGCTTTCTTCCCAAAGTCGCAACAATCCTTCCGAATTAGCTCCCAATTTGTTTGATAGAACCCAGCTTGGAAGCCATCCGGACCAGGGGCCTTCCAAGGCTTCATACTCACGATGGCCTGAGTAATCTCGTCATCCGTCACCATAGCATCTAGCTTACGCACAACCCCATCATCCAGCGCCTTAAATTGGTACCTCATCGTAGGAAAGGAATCCGTGGCTTCATTGTCAGTAAACAACTCCAGAAAAAATTTGTTACATGATCTTTGATCTCAGCCTCATTCTCCATCCACCACCTCTCACTATTTCTAAGCATAAGGATTTGATTTATCTTTTTTCGGTTAACCGCTTTGAGCTGATAATAACGAGAATTACGATCCCTATAACACCCCTTTTCTACCCATTAATTTAATTTGGTAAAATATCAGAGTTTTCAAATTTTAATTACACCACAAGGGATGTCACACTTACTTCGTTAAACATCACGCGCCAAATTACTCGCTTTTCGAAAACAGTCTTATAATACTTACAACACGTCATTGTAAATTAAAAATACAATTTCACAGCGGAAAATTCAACAATTATACACAATCTTCAATAAACCAAACAACGTTCTATTTTCCCCCAAGTGTTACATAATCAGAGCAGACGACCCGACTCAGCTAGTGAAGATGCCTAAGCCTTCACTTGAGCTCACCTGCACGTTACCGCATAGGGGTAACATTCAAACAGAAGGGGTGAGTTCATCTAACCATATAATAAAGCATATGATAAGCACTAAGCTAGAGTTACGACACTATATCTACCACACCATGAAACGTCAAGTCAATCATCAAGGATAAAACAGTCAATTCCATCATCAAGTTACTCGGCACAACCAGTCGTCACAATGTCATGCATGAGTATGAAATGCAACCCACTCGCGGGCACATGCATGAGGTACCTTTTCACAAACGTCGCTTAGCCATTAAGGCCTCATCGTCACTTAGCCACTTGGGCCTCAAAACGTCACTGGGTTTATGCATATGGGGCATGAGACACTATGACATGCACCACTCACAAACACACAAATACTCAAATACACCAAATCACAGTCAACTGTGTGACCCGTCACTTACCGGTTTGCCAAATAAGAGGCACAGCACCTGTCAATTCACAATTTACACAACAACAACATCACTTAGCCTTTTGGGCCTTAACATCACTTAGCCTTTCGGGCCTCAAACGTCACTGGGTTTTCATCGTCACTTATACATGAATATCATCAGCTCAAACAATAGCCACTAAGGGCAAAAACGTCATTTACTAGCCACCAAGGGCATCATCGTCATTTACACGTCATTATAGATAATAATAGCTACTAAGGGCAAAACAGTCATTTACACGTCATTATAAATAATATTAGCCACTAAGGGCAAAGCAGTCATTTACACGTCATTATAAATAATATTAGCCACTAAGGGCAAAGCAGTCATTTACACGTCATTATAAATAATATTAGCCACTAAGGGCAAAACAGTCATTTACACGTCATTATAAATAATATTAGCCACTAAGGGCAAAACAGTCATTTACACGTCATTATAAATAATATTAGCCACTAAGGGCAAAACAGTCATTTACACGTCATTAAAAATAATATTAGCCACTAAGGGCAAAACAGTCATTTAACTAGCCACTAGGGCATCATCGTCAAAATCATCATTTTTGACATTACTTCGTTAAAACCACTGGTCGTACGCAAAAGAGGATTTTTAAAGACACCAAACGCGTTTTCAATATCACAGCAACGACCACAGGGGACAGCCACTTGGGCGCCCAGCAACCTTCTGAAATTATAAGTTTTTATTTTTAAAAATGGAACACATAGATAGACAACTGAAAATGCATCACAACGCTTTTTGAATCGTTCAAAACGGATGTCCGAGTCAAAAGATATAGCGAAAACAGTTTTCGAAAACATTTGGGAACATCCTGAAAAACTGGCGCCATGGGCGCCCAGCGCCCAGGCACCTGGCGCCCAGCGCCCAGCAAAACGCAACACACCCACACGCAACACACCCACACGGGCGCTCAGCGCCCAGCGCTGGCACCCAGCGCCCAGCGCAACGCACACACTCACACACACGGGCGCTCAGCGCCCAGCGCTGGCGCCCAGCGCCCAGCGCCCCACAGACAGCAACACACACGGGCGCTCAGCGCCCAGCAAGGGCGCCTGGCGCCCAGAACACTCCCAGCAACCAGAATTCTTGCTCTAAACACCCACAAATCATGCCAAAACATCATCAAACATAATCAAACCATTCTCAAACATACCGATCATCACCAATTGCATATGAACACCATCTAACACAACCAAATCATCATCAAAACGCGTCTAATCACCTTGAACATACACATTATCACATTTATCTCAAAATCATCATCAACCACAATTTCCCAAATAACAAGTTATCATATGCCTAGGGTTCATCAATAATCTCTAGAAATGCATAAAACGGCACACATAGAGCCTACCCTTACTTAGTCCCCATCATAAAACCCTATTATAGAGAAGATGAGACCCACCCTTACCTTAGGTTATGACGAACACGCTATCTCCGTATACGTGAGCTCCTAAGATCACCGCAACACGATCCCCTCTTCTCTTGCTCTTGGGCGCGCCCTTCTTCTCTCCCTCTTCTCTCATGAGCGCCGCCTCCACCCTCTCCTCACTCTCTCAATTCGCCTCTTTTCTTTCTTTTCACAAAAAATGAGCTAAAAATCTAATTTTTCACTTTAAATATGCGCTTAGACTAGTGGGCTTGGATTGCGGGCTTTCCCCGCAGCTTAAGCCCAATTTAATTAAAACACCACCTCCAATTACAACACCACTCCCCATTTTATTTAAAGCACCTTATAATTATTTTAATAAATAATAATTAATAATTATATTATTACTCTACCACCAAAATCTCTTTTAATTAATTAAAATAATTTATTCTATTATTTTTGGGGTGTTACAACTCTCCCCCACTTAAAATATTTCGTCTTCAAAATTTACCTGCCACGCCAACACTCTCCCTCTAAGGCCACCTAGACAACTAGGGCCATCTATATGCTGATTACTGTTGCTTTGATTACCGCCGGTAAGTGCTTGGGCAGCCGTCCCTCCTACTTGTTCAGCCAGGTAACTTCAAGCAGTAATAATCAGACTCACTCTCTACTCCGCTGCGCTACTCTGATAAACTAGCTCGCATTCTACCTCACTCATCTACCATTAAGGATAACAAAATACATCAATCATCACACCGTCACAACGAAACCCACCGGGCGCATAACAGTCGTACCACAAGCCTCATAATTTAGCAACATGACAACAACATCAACGAACAACTTTGCCACTCAAGCGACATCAACAACTAAAATTGCCACTCAGGCGACATCAACGACTAAAATTGCCACTCAGGCGACATCAACAACTAAAATTGCCACTCAGGCGACATCAACGACTAAAATTGCCACTCAGGCGACATCAACAACTAAAATTGCCACTCAGGCGACATCAACAACTAAAATTGCCACTCAGGCGACATCAGCAACTAAAATTGCCACTTAGGCGACATCAACAACGACAAACCAACAGCAAAGCAACATCATCAATAACAATATAACTTGGGCCATTCGGCGGTACCCAAGACAACACCAAAACATCAACATTATTACGAGTCAACCACAAGCAACAACAAAGCAACAATACAGAGACAAATCCGGAACCAACAATCCTATAATCAATAACACATCAACAACTTCAGGCACCAAAGCGCCGACACTGCAACAACGATTTGGGACACTAAGCCACCGACAACACAACAACAATTTAATTCGACCGACACGCCCAAAAAATCAACGACACCAGAAACAGTCAATTTTGCCTTGAAATTAGAATACTCAGTTAGGCCTCTGAATAAGCTTTCCAAAACATTTTAGTTTACTCAAATCGGACTCCTGGGTCAAAAGATATTGCAAAAACATTTTTCCGTTACAATGACAGCATAAACTGAGCAACGCAGGAAATTCCAGCACTCACACATAAACTTCAACAATTTATTTACCCTATCAAACGACATCGGAATTTAGCAAACAACCCCTCTACGGAAAACTTACGGAGTCTAGTTTCTGGCTATATTTTTTGAATTTCAAAATGATGAGTCCAATAGCACAGTTTTCGCAAACAAGGCAGTAGGTCCAGAAAATGGGGCAGCGACTGTGTCCAAAGTTGTGACTCTTCTACGATGCCCAAAACAAACCCATATAACACGAAACTTCATCCTAAACAGTAAATCATTTTGTCTAGTTTTCAAAGAAATTGGATTCATTCGAAAAGGAGTTCATTTGAAAACACCACAATCAAAACACTGACCCTATGTCTAGACGGTCCCCCGAAATTTTACCCTAACTTGCGAAGCCCATAACTGGAGCTATACTACTCCAAATGCGACCAAACCAAAGCCAAAATGACCAGCGTTCAGCCTAGTTTCTAAAATTGTGAGCTACATAATTTATCAACTAGTAAAACAGTCCCAGTTTAGCCGAAAGTCAAACCTACTCAGAAAGTGCCTACACAGTGAGCTTAGCAACAAATTAAGCATCCAAGCAGCCACAAATTCAGCCATCAAGCATAGTTTAAACTTCCCAATAATCATATACCAACCAATTAAAATACATCAATCACTTCAACACACTCGCTATGTGAATTACACGCAATACATATTCTATATAAATCAAACAATACATAGAGCACGCCAAACTTCTTAACCAATTTAAACATCATAGAGCACACAAGGTTTCATACATTCTAATGCATTTTTGCTCCCAAAGAAACCCAATACTAGTTTCAAAATCGTCATCAAATCATTTTTGACAAGGTTTTTAAAATCGACACAACAACAAATCATTACTCTGTTTCAAATAAAACCAACTAGAAAAATCATTTTCCAATCCAACAAAACTTCACCTCTATACTTCCTCATTTAAAATCTCAAGTCAAAAATAATTTTATTTCCTTTGATCTCCACCACTTCAACACCCACGTTCATTCATTAAAAATAGATTTATTACTAATTTTAGTATCCAACCGTAAAACCGTCCATTAGACATTTCAAAAACAATTCCAGAAATCATTTTACTTTTCAGATCACAAAACTACATAGCACAAGGCATTAGTATTACTCAAGTAAAACGGTTTTCAGAAACATCAATAATTAAACAGCAACACTAATCCTTAGAAAACAGTTCAATATTTCCAACAACAGCAACATCGATCTTTTAAAACGGCAATTAAACAGTAACAGCAATAATATTTCCCAGCTAACAGCAACAGTGGTTTAATGGTACAATAACCCAACTACGTAACAATATACAAACAGCAATGGCAATAACACAGTATTTACTTTGCAGCACAGCAGTAACTTAATTTACAGTAGCAGCAATCACCAAAAGCACATAAGCACAACAACAGGGTCAAAATAAAAGTCACAACCAAACGACACAGGGTTCACACGGAGCACAACATAGCAAACAGCACACAATACCAGTAGGGGCGTCTCCCCCACTAGTTTACTTACCATAGCAGCTTCCGTCTACTTGTACCTGCAGGAACATCACCACAACACAAACCAATGGTCAAGACTAAAAGACAACAGTTGGTCGTTAACCGACACAACGACTCTACGACTTGGCCGGACGGACCAACCATTGCTCTGATACCACTAATGTAACACCCCTTTTCTACCCATTAATTTAATTTGGTAAAATATCAGAGTTTTCAAATTTTAATTACACCACAAGGGATGTCACACTTACTTCGTTAAACATCACGCGCCAAATTACTCGCTTTTCGAAAACAGTCTTATAATACTTACAACACGTCATTGTAAATTAAAAATACAATTTCACAGCGGAAAATTCAACAATTATACACAGTCCTGAATAAACCAAACAACGTTCTATTTTCCCCCAAGTGTTACATAATCAGAGCAGACGACCCGACTCAGCTAGTGAAGATGCCTAAGCCTTCACTTGAGCTCACCTGCACGTTACCGCATAGGGGTAACATTCAAACAGAAGGGGTGAGTTCATCTAACCATATAATAAAGCATATGATAAGCACTAAGCTAGAGTTACGACACTATATCTACCACACCATGAAACGTCAAGTCAATCATCAAGGATAAAACAGTCAATTCCATCATCAAGTTACTCGGCACAACCAGTCGTCACAATGTCATGCAGAAGTATGAAATGCAACCCACTCGCGGGCACATGCATGAGGTACCTTTTCACAAACGTCGCTTAGCCATTAAGGCCTCATCGTCACTTAGCCACTTGGGCCTCAAAACGTCACTGGGTTTATGCATATGGGGCATGAGACACTATGACATGCACCACTCACAAACACACAAATACTCAAATACACCAAATCACAGTCAACTGTGTGACCCGTCACTTACCGGTTTGCCAAATAAGAGGCACAGCACCTGTCAATTCACAATTTACACAACAACAACATCACTTAGCCTTTCGGGCCTCAAACGTCACTGGGTTTTCATCGTCACTTATACATGAATATCATCAGCTCAAACAATAGCCACTAAGGGCAAAAACGTCATTTACTAGCCACCAAGGGCATCATCGTCATTTACACGTCATTATAGATAATAATAGCTACTAAGGCCAAAACAGTCATTTACACGTCATTATAAATAATATTAGCCACTAAGGGCAAAGCAGTCATTTACACGTCATTATAAATAATATTAGCCACTAAGGGCAAAACAGTCATTTACACGTCATTATAAATAATATTAGCCACTAAGGGCAAAACAGTCATTTACACGTCATTAAAAATAATATTAGCCACTAAGGGCAAAACAGTCATTTAACTAGCCACTAGGGCATCATCGTCAAAATCATCATTTTTGACATTACTTCGTTAAAACCACTGGTCGTACGCAAAAGAGGATTTTTAAAGACACCAAACGCGTTTTCAATATCACAGCAACGACCACAGGGGACAGCCACTTGGGCGCCCAGCAACCTTCTGAAATTATAAGTTTTTATTTTTAAAAATGGAACACATAGATAGACAACTGAAAATGCTTCACAACGCTTTTTGAATCGTTCAAAACGGATGTCCGAGTCAAAAGATATAGCGAAAACAGTTTTCGAAAACATTTGGGAACATCCTGAAAAACTGGCGCCATGGGCGCCCAGCGCCCAGGCACCTGGCGCCCAGCGCCCAGCAAAACGCAACACACCCACACGCGACACACGCACACGGGCGCTCAGCGTCCAGCGCTGGCACCCAGCGCCCAGCGCAACGCACACACTCACACACACGGGCGCTCAGAGCCCAGCGCTGGCGCCCAGCGCCCAGCGCCCCACAGACAGCAACACACACGGGCGCTCAGCGCCCAGCAAGGGCGCCTGGCGCCCAGAACACTCCCAGCAACCAGAATTCTTGCTCTAAACACCCACAAATCATGCCAAAACATCATCAAACATAATCAAACCATTCTCAAACATACCGATCATCACCAATTGCATATGAACACCATCTAACACAACCAAATCATCATCAAAACGCGTCTAATCACCTTGAACATACACATTATCACATTTATCTCAAAATCATCATCAACCACAATTTCCCAAATAACAAGTTATCATATGCCTAGGGTTCATCAATAATCTCTAGAAATGCATAAAACGGCACACATAGAGCCTACCCTTACTTAGTCCCAATCATAAAACCCTATTATAGAGAAGATGAGACCCACCCTTACCTTAGGTTATGACGAACACGCTATCTCCGTATACGTGAGCTCCTAAGATCACCGCAACACGATCCCCTCTTCTCTTGCTCTTGGGCGCGCCCTTCTTCTCTCCCCTTCTCTCATGAGCGCCGCCTCCACCCTCTCCTCACTCTCTCAATTCGCCTCTTTTCTTTCTTTTCACAAAAAATGAGCTAAAAATCTAATTTTTCACTTTAAATATGCGCTTAGACTAGTGGGCTTGGATTGCGGGCTTTCCCCGCAGCTTAAGCCCAATTTAATTAAAACACCACCTCCAATTACAACACCACTCCCCATTTTATTTAAAGCACCTTATAATTATTTTAATAAATAATAATTAATAATTATATTATTACTCTACCACCAAAATCTCTTTTAATTAATTAAAATAATTTATTCTATTATTTTTGGGGTGTTACAATCCCCGTCATGTAACCATTGCGTTCTACTCCTTTGGAACCACATAAGCTCTTCTTGATACAGAACATTATGTAATCCCGTTTGGAGCTCCTTTTCAAGATTAGAGAGAAAACAATTCATGTTACCAAGGCTAGTCTGTCTTTGGATACCATCAAGCCGAGCTAACAATTGTCTTTTCTTCTTCTTAACCGAACCAAAAACATTATGACTCCACCCTCTAAGATGATCCTTCATACTAACCAACTTGTCCTCCTGCCCCCCATTAGGATTCCAAGCCTCTTTCATCATTCTTGCAAAATCTGAATGCGTTATCCACGCACTTTCAATCCGAAACGGCCTAGTCTCCCTACCCCCATCACTCCCATGCAAATTAATAAGAATCGGATGATGATCCGAGAAGTCCACTCTAGTAAGAACTTTAACAAAAGCATTTGGAAAGGATAATCTCCACGAGGCGTTGCACAAACCCCTATCCAGACGAGCAAACATCCGGTCATAAGTACCATATGTTTGGCCCTTCCAAGTAAATTTAGAGCCAATTGAACCCAAATCCATTAAACCACACTGCTGGATTCGATTTTGAAAAAGCTGGCACTTCCTCACGTTGAGTGGAGCACCCCCTTTCTTTTCATTACTATCACAAATATCATTAAAATCTCCAGCTAACATCCAGTTGCCTTGCATAGTATTTGCCATTGTAGCTAACGTCCCCCACAATTCTGCGCACATCTCTTCAACCGGACTAGCATACACAATAGAAAAGAACCAACTCCTATGGTCATGCATAACGACATTAAAATGCAGAAACTGAAAATCATTTCTATCTTCAACCATCAGCACTAAATCAGTCTTCCAACCAACCGCAATACCCCCCGCATAGCCCCTATTTTCAGAGAAACTGAACCCATCGTACCCAAGCCGGCGAAAAGTATTTTGAGTACGCAAGGGATTACACTGAGTCTCAATGATAGCAAACACCTCTGGGCAATGCACATCCACAAACTGCTTACAGTTCCAGAAAAGGTCCGGACTAGCCGCCCCACGGTAATTCCAAATTAAAATTTTGTTTAAATCCATAAACAAAATATTAAGAGGAGCAATCAAACACGCTAAGCAACATGAAGACCAGGGGTCTCCATAACCATATCCTCATCATAATCTTCAGTACCTACTGAGCTGCCCATCTCTTGTGCATCCATGTATTCTTCGAAATCACCACGCTCCTCATTGTTGCTGCGAGCATTAGGAAAAGGGGGGGTGTGAATATCATCGTTCTGTGTATCTGGTGGGCGAGGGGGGTGTTGAAACCCAATCTCCATATGATCGATGGGCCTTGGTAGCATTAATTCTGAGCCCACTTTACTTTGTCTTCGGCCATCCAAGTGCTGACCCAACACTCCGACAACACCTGTGTTACTAATGTCGCCATTTTGCCTTTGACCGGGCCCCACTGACATCAAATTATTAGCTTGCCTACGCATATCCTCATTATTCCTTGAAGATATCTCTCTCAGCGCATGTGGGACCACAAGATTTGACTTTAATTGGTCATGAATTTCCACATTTGTCTCATTAATTGCCTGATTGGATTTCCCCCTATTTTTCCTAGTCACATACGTAAATGGTTGCCTCTCCTCATCAATTCTTGCATGATCCACGCCCTCTCCATGCACCTCCTCATTATTATTCCCCACGTTTTCCGCACTATCTCCAAGAAGTCCAAATCGTGATCCCGAATTAATCATTGTATCATTAATGGTCGCAGGTAAAACCCTACCCGTCGACGGCACCGTCGGCCCTCCGTCCCTATCTTTCCCACGCCTTGGCCATCTCTGCTTCTGAACTACCTGCCATGGCCCATCCTCTTTCACGACTTCACCTCTAGGCTCAACATTGCCTGTTGCGCGCCCCTCCTCTCCATTGTTAGCTCCCCCATCCTCCGTAACCTTGTCCGGACACTAGTCTTTATGGTGGCCAAATCTCCCACACACCATACACAACATGTGTAGCCCTTCGTATTCGATCTTGTAAAAGTGGTTCTTGAGTTCAAACATAGCCAAAAGTGGCTTGTCTAAATCAATCTCCACACAGAGCCTTGCATACTCCCCCTAGCCAATTGCTCCGTTGTCTTGTCTACTTTGACCGTCTTGCCAATCCGATTACCCAAGAAGACTAGGAAATCTGGATCATAATACTCAATCGAAAGCTCCGGAAGCTGCACCCACACATTAACTCTGTTAATCTCTTCCTCGTCTAGCCGGAAGTTCGGTTTCCACTCCCTCACAGTGAGGTAATGATCATAAATCAACCATGGACCATTTGTAAAGGCCTTGTCATGGTCATCTGGACTCGAGAGGCAAACCAAGAAAAATTCACCTCCAAGATCAATAATGTTCATGACACCTTTTCGAACCCACATCTGGTTTAGTCGATTTTCTAGAGCCTTGAATCCAATCCGTCTGCCAAGAAGTTTAACAATCAAGCCTTGTTTCCATGGCCTGCACAATCGTACCTCGGCTCTTGGTGGAATAACTATCTCCGGGCACTCATAGCCACCATGAGTTTTTTCCACGATTTGCAAGTCCATACACCCCATAGTATACTCTCCATCATCCTGAGCCTCCCCCATGTGTCCTCCTTCCTCATCCCCTGTATCGTCATCCTCCTTTTCCCCGGCATGGAGCCCCATAACCGTCACCAGACCCGTGGAGGTTGTTGCAAACGTGTGCTCCCCACCTTTCACCTTCTTCGTACTGCGCTCCTGGAGGTGCTCCTCCTCCCTAGAGATGTCCAGGTCGCCAACCACCGGTTGTGCGCTCATCGCGACCGCCAAGAACAAAACTTGCCTTTTTTGGCAAAACCCTAGGAGAGCCTAAAATTATCGTTTCTTCAATATGATCCAACCCAAATCAATTCTATAAATTTGCCAAAACCATATCATTACATCAAATCACAACAATTGTTAAATTACATGAACAAAAATATATAAATTATGAATACACATTTATTTATTATTAAATTTATATTCTATTTTATACTCCAAAATATCTATAAAAAATTATAAATATTATTCACTTAAAATTCTATTTAATTTTTGAATTTTTATATTACTTGTAATTTTTATAAGACTTTCACTTTAATATTTGTCACTTTTTATATTATCTTCTTTTTTAAAAGGCCTCACTAGAAAGTTTGTTTTAGGCCTCCAAATTAGTTGGGCCGGCCCTGTAGGGGCTTTGGCACAGTGTCGAGTAAGGTGCCAATAGGAGCCACACGTATACAAATAATGTGTAGTCCTTCGTACTGAACCTTTTGCCAGTAACCATTCACTTTCACCTTCCCCACCACGATTTAGTGAAGTCAACTTCCACACAAACCGTATCAAAGCGTCCCCGCTCCACCTTTAACATGTTAGTATCTATTTTCACTAATTTTCCCACAACGGCTACGAGAGTGAGCAGAAGACTCTTGTCATAGAATACCAAATTTAAACCCAGAAATTGTATCCAGACCAACGTTCTTTCCACCATAGCCTCAGGTGACACGAACTTTGGCGTCCATCGTGACACTGCTAAGTTGTGATCGAAGAGCATCCATGCCCCACTAGCTGGCCATAACCATTTCTCTGTCTCCAAGTTGATCAAACTTGACCATATAGAATCCATGATCTACGTCGAGAATATCAAATCCACCATTGAGTTTCGATTGATTCTCCAATATCTCCTTCATCACATGGTATCCAATTGTCTTCCCCATAAGCTTGATCACAAGTGCATCCTTCGATGGGCTACACAACTCCTTTATATAGCCTTCATCAATGGTTACCACCAGAAGCAGACAGTTACCTTCCTAAAAGATAAGAACAAAAGAAAACAAGCTAAGAGAAAAGGGAAGGGGTGGAGAGAGCATCAACGAAATCAGGAAATTTTTTGGAAAATGAATCAATGATTTGGAGAGCATTTCAACAACAATAGAGAGTAAGAAATTAGCGCATGGTAATCGGCCAAGAGAAGTCAGCGCATGATCTGTTTCTGTAACAGATGAACAATATTTGCGAAAGAAAGGATTCTTGATTCATTACCTTACCCAGTGTATATAACATACAGTGGGCTTCATATTACGTAGAGAGAGATTTACAACAAGTGAGCCAGAACACTATGAAGCCCAAAACAATAAGACTAGTACTAAAGACACGCCCCCACAATTACTTACATTCCCTCCCTTAAACTAAAATGTTTACAGTAGTTACAAACAATTACAAACAGAACTAAAAGGAACAATTTCAGTTTACTATATCAGCAGAAGAACAATTTCAGTTTACACCGATACAGAAGAGTCACAGAATTCACACACCATTCAAACAACATTATTTATTTTGCATTTTCAAGTAGCACATTCCAAGACATTTCCTGAGCTTGATGAAGCTTTCATTCTTCACAGCTTTGGTCAGTATGTCTGTAACACCCCTTTTCTACCCGTCACTTTGTTTATAAAAATCAGAGTTTGAAAAATTCGTTCATGGGGAATGTTACACATATCTCAATAAAACGTCACTTATCAATTTCAAAACAGTTCAACTCAATAATTATGCATCCACGTAGCACGTCACAAATAAAAGAAATCTCAAGCCTCAATTTAACGTCGCTTATAAATCTCAATCATAATAAAACCAACTACGCAGCGGAAAATAGTAAAAACATAACCAAATAGTCCACATGGACATAATAATCAAAAATCATTAATAAATGGCGAGTTCGTTATCCCCCCCTGAGTGCTACGTATCAGAGCATGACGACTCGACTCAAAAAGTGAAGCTAAGACCTTCACTGGGAATCACCTGCACGTTACCAACACGGGGGCAACATTCAAACAGGAAAGGGTGAGCATCATTTCAGTCTATATAATAGAAAATATGATAAGGACTAATCACAGGCTACGCACTAGAATAATCAGCATCCAATACACTAAACATCCACATCACAGTCATCATTCACATCATTTACAATAACTCATCTCATGTCATATAGATTTATGAAATGCAACCCACTCGCGGGTATATGCATGAAGGTACCTTTTTACAAAACGTCGCTTAGCCACTCAGGCCTCATCATCACTTAGCCACTCAGGCCTCAAACGTCATTGGTTTTATGCATATGGGCATGAGACACTATGACATGCACCACTCACTTCACACAATCACACAATCACTCAGATCATAGTCAACAATGTGACCCATCACTTACCTGTTTGCTCGCACGGAGCACAGCACCTGTCAAATTCATAATCATCACACAACATCACTAGGCCATTTTGACCTAAACATCACTTAGCCCTTCGGGCCCCAAACGTCACTGGTTTTTCATCGACACTCACACATAAACGTCAATCAACTCAAACCATAACCACTGAGGGCAAAAACGTCATTTGACTAACCACTAAGGGCATCCTCGTCATTTACACATCATTATCTACAACTTTGGCCACTAGGGCAAAACAGTCTTTTACACGTCATAACTAATAATAATTAGCCACTAAGGGCAAAACAGTCTTTTAACTAGCCCCGAGAGCATCATCGTCAAAATCGTCATTTTTGACATTACTTCGCTAAAACTGTTGTTTATACACCAAAAGGGATTTTTAAAGAACTTCATATCATTTTTCAATGTCACTGGGACGATCACCAGGGACGGCCACTTGGGCGCCCACAAACAATCAGAAAATAACAATTTTTCATTTTAAAAATTAGACCCATAGATGGACAACGTAAAGAGCTTCACGACACTTTTTGAATAGTCCAAAACGGACGTCTGAGTCAAAAGTTATGATAAAAATAATTTTGGAAAAATCAGGCAACATCCTGGGAACAGGCGCCTTAGGCGCCCAGGCAACCAGGCAACACGTGCACTGGCGCCCAGCGCCCAGGCGCACAAGACAACGCAACACAGCACGGGCGCCTAGCGCCCAGGGCAACAACGCGCACACAGCGCAACGCAACACGGACACGGGCGCCTAGCGCCCAGGGGAACAACGCGCAACACAGCGCAACACAAACAAGACACGGGCGCCTAGCGCCCAGGCGCGCGCACAACGCGCAACACACACGCCCCAGGCGCCCAGCGCCCAGCACAGGCGCCTAGCGCCCAGAACACAGTGGCAACACCCAGAATTTTACTAAAACGCTTTTTAACACTAAAAATTGTTTTCTTAACAACTTTAAAGTATAGAACTCAAAATTTTCCAGCAACTAAAAATACACTTATTTTAATCAATTTTCTCAAAAAATTCAATTGGGCATTGTCTTCCCTATCCCCTTGGCGCCCTAGGCGCCTATACACCCATTCATCCAATTCGCGAACAACACAAGCAATCCAACACACCAATTTCAGTTTCATGATTAATTCGAATGCCACAAGTCATCAAAACAAACGCATACATATCAAGAATTTTCAGTCTCATGATTTATTCCACTTCGCATACGCATATATATAATGACCAATACCAACAATGCATCAAGAACACATCAAGAATTCGTGCATACATCAATTCGCATACATACGTATATAGGAACCAACATCAACAATGCATCAATAAATCTAGTCTAACCCTAGATCTAGAACTCATCATATGAATTATTAGATAGAATGATAGAGCTCCCCTAACCTCGAAATTGAAGAACGGAGGTTCCGGAGATAGTCACGTACAGGACCACAGCAACAAGATCACGTTCTTGCTCTTCCTTGGTTGCGACTTCTCTCCTCTTCTTCTCCTCTCCTTACGGCGCCTTGCTCTCTCTCACTTTCTCACGCTCTCTCTTTTGATTTCGCAAAAATGGCCACAAACCCTAGCCCCCAACTAACTAACCACTTCGCCTACATTGTGGATCATGGGCTTGGGCTTTCCACTTAAGCCCAAGTCATGCAAGTGGCGCCTCCACTCCCTCCTAATACCACCAAAATAAATAAAATTCTAATTAATCACATTATATCAAATAATTTAAATTAAATCCCCAATTAATAAATTAATTAAATAATTTTAGGGTGTTACAACTCTCCCCCACTTAGAATATTTCGTCCTCGAAATTTACCTGATCAAACAACTCTGGGTAGGATTCCCGCATCTTGCTCTCTAACTCCCAAGTCATACTCTCGCCGGCAGCTCCTAGCCAGACCACTTTCACTAATGCAATCTCTTTGCCTCTAAGCGCTTTCACCTCACGATCCTCAATCCGTACGGGCATCGTCTCCACAGTGAGATTATCCCGCACCTCCACATCATCCATATGGATCACATGAGATGGATCCGAAACATACTTCCGAAGTTGTGACACGTGAAACACGTCATGCAAGTTCGAAAGACTTGGCGGTAAAGCCACTCTAAAAGCCACATTTCCGATTCTTTCAAAAATCTGATAAGGACCAACAAATCGGGGAGTGAGCTTCTTCGATTTCAACGCTCGACCAACACCGGTAATAGGAGAAACCCTCAAGAACACATGCTCACCCTCCTGAAACTCTAGATCCTTCCTCCGCTTGTCATGATAACTCTTCTGACGACTCTGCGAAGCCTTCATCTTCTCACGGATCATCTTGATCTTCTCTGTAGTCTCCCGGACAATCTCCGGACCCAACACTACACTTTCTCCCGACTCATACCAACATAACGGTGTCCTACACTTGCGACCATACAACGCTTCAAACGGTGCCATCCCGATACTGGAATGGTGACTGTTGTTATAGGTAAACTCAATCAACGCAAGATATGAGTCCCATGAACCCCGCTGTTCCAATACACAAGCCCTCAACAAATCCTCTAACGACTGAATTGTTCTCTCTGACTGACCGTCGGTCTGGGGGTGATACGCCGAACTCATTTTCAACTTTGAACCCAACTCCTTCTGCAAACTCTTCCAAAACTCAGAAGTGAACCTCGGATCCCTATCTGACACAATACTCTTCGGAACACCGTGCAACTTCACAATTTCTTTGACATAGACCTCTGCCAATCTCGACACCGGATAAGTGATATTAATAGGAATAAAATGAGCAGACTTCGTTAACCTATCAATGATCACCCAAATAGCGTCATGACCCTTAGCTGTATTCGGTAACCCCGTCACAAAATCCATTGCTATGCTATCCCATTTCCACTCTGGAATTTCCAACGGTTGCATTAGCCCTGCAGGCTTCTGATGCTCAACCTTAGATTTCTGACAGGTCAAACAGGCATACACAAACTGTGCCACATCTCTCTTCATACCATACCACCAAAACATCTTTTTCAGATCTTGATACATTTTCGTCGCTCCAGGATGGATACTCAACTTGCTACGATGACCTTCCTCTAAAATTGCCTTTCTCATCTCTTCATCGTCCGGAACACAGATCCTACCCCGGAACCTCAACACGCCACTGGAATCTAATTTGAAATCTTCATCTTCAGACTGACCGACCCCATTAATTAAATCCACCAGCTTGACATCTGTCTTCTGAGCTTCCCTGATGCTGCCCAGGAAATCATTATCGATCCTTAACATTCCCAGCTTGACACTGCGAGGTGTCAATTTACAAACCAAACTCAAATCTCTGAATTCTTCGATCAACTCTAATTCTTTCACCATCATTGCCGACATATGCAAAGACTTTCTGCTTAAAGCATCAGCCACGACATTAGCCTTGCCGGGATGATAATTCAAACCAAAGTCATAATCCTTCAAGAGTTCCAACCACCGACGCTGTCTCATATTCAACTCTTTTTGATCGAACAGATACTTTAGACTCTTATGATCACTGAACACTTCGAACCTCGAACCATAAAGGTAGTGCCTCCAAATCTTGAGCACAAATACCACAGCAGCCAACTCCAAATCATGCGTAGGGTAATTTTTCTCATGAATCCGCAATTGTCTCGACGCATACGCAACGACTTTCCCATCCTGCATCAACACACCGCCGAGACCCATCTTCGAAGCGTCACAATACACAACGAACGGTTCCTCTGGATTAGGCAACGTCAAAACAGGCGACGTCGTCAATCTCTTTTTCAGTTCCATAAAACTTTCCTCACACGGAGCATCCCAAACAAAAACTTTACCCTTGCAGGTCAACTGAGTCAACGGGAGGGCCAACTTGGAAAAACCCTCGATGAACCTCCTGTAGTACCCAGCCAAACCCAAAAAGCTTCTAATCTCCGTTACGGACTTCGGAGACTCCCACTCCAATACTGCTTCTACTTTTGCCGGATCAACCGCAATACCATTACCAGAAATCACGTGCCCAAGGAAACTCACCTCTTTCAGCCAGAATTCACACTTCGACAACTTAGCGTACAACTTTTTCTCTTTTAAAATTTCCAACACTGACTTCAGATGCTCAGCATGCTCTTCCTCTGACTTAGAATAAACTAGAATGTCATCTATGAAGATTACCACAAACCGATCTAGGTAATTATGGAAAATACGGTTCATATATTCCATAAATACACCAGGAGCATTGGTCACACCGAACGGCATTACTGAATACTCATAATGCCCATACCTTGTCCTGAACGCTGTCTTCTGAACATCTTCATCTTTTACTTTAATCTGATGATATCCGGACCTCAAATCAATTTTGCTGAAAACACGGGCACCCACTAACTGATCCATCAGATCGTCGATCCTCGGAAGCGGATACTTATTCTTGATAGTTACCTTATTCAACTGACGATAGTCCACACATAACCTCATGCTCCCGTCTTTCTTTTTCACTAACAATACCGGAGCTCCCCACGGTGATACACTCGGTCTTACAAACTTCTTCTCAAGCAATTCTTCAAGTTGCGTCTTCAACTCAGACAGTTCTGACGCCGACATTCTGTACGGTGCCATAGACACAGGCCTCGTACCAGGTACAAGATCAATCGAAAACTCAACTTCTCTTTCCGGTGGCACACCCGGAATTTCATCAGGAAATACTTTAGGAAACTCGCGTACTACCTTCAGTTCTTCAATAACAGACTGACTCTCAGCAGACAACGAAGCCATCAACGCAAATAACTGAACTCCTTCTTTCTTCAATTTCTTCAACTGACCAGCAGACACCAAAACCGAACTTTCTTCACCGAAACTAACCGACTTGCTACGACAGTTGATATGAACGTGATTATTCTCTAACCAGTCCATGCCTAAGATTACATCCAGACCTCTCAATGGCAAACAAACAAAATTCACAATAAAGTCCCTGCGGAAGATCGACACGGGACACTGAGAACACACGAATCTTCTGATAACCAATGGCCTGTTTAATATCAGGCCTTAACCCGTTCTCAAATTTTATGCATTTTGAAAATTCAGCTGTAGCCTCACTGTAGTGTGGATAAAATTTTGCTAGTTCCACAAATTTTGCCGCATAGGCAGTCACAGACATACCACCCTGCTTCAGCTCTAAAAACTCTATCTCTTTCTTCCCGCGGACGTCTTCAGGAAAATATTTTCTCAAATTCTCTGCTGAATACCTCCCAAGTAATCTCTTCTTGCACAGCCTCTAACCTCTGCCTAGTAGCCAACCACCAGTCGTCGGCCTCCTCGGCTAACATGTGGGTACCAAAGCGGACCTTCTGCTCAACAGTACAGTCCATCACCCTGAAAATCCTCTCGATCTCCTTCAGCCAAGCCATAGCACCATCTGGATCATATTTGCCCTTAAAGGTGGGCGGATTCTCCCTCTGGAAGGTAGTCAGACTCCTAAAACCAGCATTATCTCCAACATTTTGCTGACCCTGCACAGCCTGAGCCATAGCTTGCAATGCAGCAGCAAGAGCAGCGTCGTTCCTTCCAGCCATTATGAACTATCACTGCAGCACAAACTAAAGATTTAGAACTAATCTATTGTCATAAGACACTATGACAGGACAACATTGGCCGGACAGACCGAACTGCTCTGATACCACTAATGTAACACCCCTTTTCTACCCGTCACTTTGTTTATAAAAATCAGAGTTTGAAAAATTCGTTCATGGGGAATGTTACACATATCTCAATAAAACGTCACTTATCAATTTCAAAACAGTTCAACTCAATAATTATGCATCCACGTAGCACGTCACAAATAAAAGAAATCTCAAGCCTCAATTTAACGTCGCTTATAAATCTCAATCATAATAAAACCAACTACGCAGCGGAAAATAGTAAAAACATAACCAAATAGTCCACATGGACATAATAATCAAAAATCATTAATAAATGGCGAGTTCGTTATCCCCCCCCTGAGTGCTACGTATCAGAGCATGACGACTCGACTCAAAAAGTGAAGCTAAGACCTTCACTGGGAATCACCTGCACGTTACCAACACGGGGGCAACATTCAAACAGGAAAGGGTGAGCATCATTTCAGTCTATATAATAGAAAATATGATAAGGACTAATCACAGGCTACGCACTAGAATAATCAGCATCCAATACACTAAACATCCACATCACAGTCATCATTCACATCATTTACAATAACTCATCTCATGTCATATAGATTTATGAAATGCAACCCACTCGCGGGTATATGCATGAAGGTACCTTTTTACAAAACGTCGCTTAGCCACTCAGGCCTCATCATCACTTAGCCACTCAGGCCTCAAACGTCATTGGTTTTATGCATATGGGCATGAGACACTATGACATGCACCACTCACTTCACACAATCACACAATCACTCAGATCATAGTCAACAATGTGACCCATCACTTACCTGTTTGCTCGCACGGAGCACAGCACCTGTCAAATTCATAATCATCACACAACATCACTAGGCCATTTTGACCTTAACATCACTTAGCCCTTCGGGCCCCAAACGTCACTGGTTTTTCATCGACACTCACACATAAACGTCAATCAACTCAAACCATAACCACTGAGGGCAAAAACGTCATTTGACTAACCACTAAGGGCATCCTCGTCATTTACACATCATTATCTACAACTTTGGCCACTAGGGCAAAACAGTCTTTTACACGTCATAACTAATAATAATTAGCCACTAAGGGCAAAACAGTCTTTTAACTAGCCCCGAGAGCATCATCGTCAAAATCGTCATTTTTGACATTACTTCGCTAAAACTGTTGTTTATACACTAAAAGGGATTTTTAAAGAACTTCATATCATTTTTCAATGTCACTGGGACGATCACCAGGGACGGCCACTTGGGCGCCCACAAACAATCAGAAAATAACAATTTTTCATTTTAAAAATTAGACCCATAGATGGACAACGTAAAGAGCTTCACGACACTTTTTGAATAGTCCAAAACGGACGTCTGAGTCAAAAGTTATGATAAAAATAATTTTGGAAAAATCAGGCAACATCCTGGGAACAGGCGCCTTAGGCGCCCAGGCAACCAGGCAACACGTGCACTGGCGCCCAGCGCCCAGGCGCACAAGACAACGCAACACAGCACGGGCGTCTAGCGCCCAGGGCAACAACGCGCACACAGCACAACGCAACACGGACACGGGCGCCTAGCGCCCAGGGGAACAACGCGCAACACAGCGCAACACAAACAAGACACGGGCGCCTAGCGCCCAGGCGCGCGCACAACGCGCAACACACACGCCCCAGGCGCCCAGCGCCCAGCACAGGCGCCTAGCGCCCAGAACACAGTGGCAACACCCAGAATTTTACTAAAACGCTTTTTAACACTAAAAATTGTTTTCTTAACAACTTTAAAGTATAGAACTCAAAATTTTCCAGCAACTAAAAATACACTTATTTTAATCAATTTTCTCAAAAAATTCAATTGGGCATTGTCTTCCCTATCCCCTTGGCGCCCTAGGCGCCTATACACCCATTCATCCAATTCGCGAACAACACAAGCAATCCAACACACCAATTTCAGTTTCATGATTAATTCGAATGCCACAAGTCATCAAAACAAACGCATACATATCAAGAATTTTCAGTCTCATGATTTATTCCACTTCGCATACGCATATATATAATGACCAATACCAACAATGCATCAAGAACACATCAAGAATTCGTGCATACATCAATTCGCATACATACGTATATAGGAACCAACATCAACAATGCATCAATAAATCTAGTCTAACCCTAGATCTAGAACTCATCATATGAATTATTAGATAGAATGATAGAGCTCCCCTAACCTTGAAATTGAAGAACGGAGGTTCCGGAGATAGTCACGTACAGGACCACAGCAACAAGATCACGTTCTTGCTCTTCCTTGGTTGCGACTTCTCTCCTCTTCTTCTCCTCTCCTTACGGCGCCTTGCTCTCTCTCACTTTCTCACGCTCTCTCTTTTGATTTCGCAAAAATGGCCACAAACCCTAGCCCCCAACTAACTAACCACTTCGCCTACATTGTGGATCATGGGCTTGGGCTTTCCACTTAAGCCCAAGTCATGCAAGTGGCGCCTCCACTCCCTCCTAATACCACCAAAATAAATAAAATTCTAATTAATCACATTATATCAAATAATTTAAATTAAATCCCCAATTAATAAATTAATTAAATAATTTTAGGGTGTTACAACTCTCCCCCACTTAGAATATTTCGTCCTCGAAATTTACCTGATCAAACAACTCTGGGTAGGATTCCCGCATCTTGCTCTCTAACTCCCAAGTCATACTCTCGCCGGCAGCTCCTAGCCAGACCACTTTCACTAATGCAATCTCTTTGCCTCTAAGCGCTTTCACCTCACGATCCTCAATCCGTACGGGCATCGTCTCCACAGTGAGATTATCCCGCACCTCCACATCATCCATATGGATCACATGAGATGGATCCGAAACATACTTCCGAAGTTGTGACACGTGAAACACGTCATGCAAGTTCGAAAGACTTGGCGGTAAAGCCACTCTAAAAGCCACATTTCCGATTCTTTCAAAAATCTGATAAGGACCAACAAATCGGGGAGTGAGCTTCTTCGATTTCAACGCTCGACCAACACCGGTAATAGGAGAAACCCTCAAGAACACATGCTCACCCTCCTGAAACTCTAGATCCTTCCTCCGCTTGTCATGATAACTCTTCTGACGACTCTGCGAAGCCTTCATCTTCTCACGGATCATCTTGATCTTCTCTGTAGTCTCCTGGACAATCTCCGGACCCAACACTACACTTTCTCCCGACTCATACCAACATAACGGTGTCCTACACTTGCGACCATACAACGCTTCAAACGGTGCCATCCCGATACTGGAATGGTGACTGTTGTTATAGGTAAACTCAATCAACGCAAGATATGAGTCCCATGAACCCCGCTGTTCCAATACTGGAATGGTGACTGTTGGCTGGCACAGAATTTCAGTTCAATCACCCCTTCTTTACACAGGTTTCTAAGGAAATGAAACCTTACATCTATGTGCTTTGTTCTTTCATGCATAATTGGGTTTTTGGAGAGTTTAATGGTGGAATTATTGTCACACAATACAGTCAGGCACTTGTCTTGTTTTAATCCCAGTTCTTCCAGAATCCTTTTGAGCCACACTCCCTGGCATACACAGTAAGCTGCAGCAGCAAATTCAGCTTCAGTGGAGGAAAGTGTAACTATTGGTTGTTTCTTTGATGACCAAGAAACAGCCCCATCACTTAGAATGAAGGTGAAGCCAGTTGTGCTCTTCCTGTCAGTTAATTAGATCCCCTGCATAATCACTGTCACAAAATCCTAGTAGATTCTGTTTCTGTTTTCCTCTGTAGAAAATTCCCAATCCTGTGGTGCCCTTTAGGTATCTTAGAACACGTTTAGCAGCAATCAAGTGTTTCTCAGCAGGTTTATCCATGAACCTGCTGATCAGACTTACAGCATAAGTGAGATCAGGCCTAGTGGCATTCAGATACATCAGGCATCCAACTATCTGTTTGAACATAGTGGAATCTACAAGCTTATCTCCATCTGATTTGCTGAGTTTACTACCTGTTACAACTGGATTAGCAACAGGTTTACTGTCCTGCATTCCTAACCCAGCAATACTTCAGTAGCATATCTCTGTTGTACGATGAAAATTCCTCTTTCATCTTGAGTTACTTCAACTCCTAGGAAGTGCTTCATTCTCCCAAGGTCTGTCATATCAAACTACCTCTTCATAGATTCCCTGAAATCATTAATCATATCAAAGTTGCTGCCTGTATATAGTAGATCATCAACATATAGACTAATAATGATAATATCATTGTCTCTAGTGTTAGTGAACAATGTGTGTTCATGAGGACACTTCTTGAATCCTTCCTTGGCAAAGTAAGATTCTATTTTGCTGTACCAAGCTCTTGGAGCTTGCTTTAAGCCATACAGGGCCTTTTTCAATTGATATACCATACTTTCCTTGCCCTTTTCTTCATATCCTTCTGGTTGTTCCACAAAAATTCTTTCATCAAGCTCTCCATGAAGGAAAGCACTTTTAACATCGAGTTGGTACACATTCCAACTCTCTTGGGCTACTATGGCAAGAATACATCTTATGGTGTCCCACCTAGCCACTGGTGCAAACACCTCAGAGTAATCTATGCCATATTATTGAGTATAGCCTTTGGCAACAAGCCTGGCTTTGTGTTTCTCAACTCTCCCTGCCTCATTATACTTTGTATTGTAGATCCATTTCACCCCTATCCTCTTTGCATCCTCGGGAAGTTCAACTAAGACCCATGTATCATTCTTTATAATGGAGGCCAATTCACTATCCATTGCCATCCTCCACCTTTCATGTTTTACTGGTTCTTCAAAAGAAATAGGATCTGCTGTGCTTTCAAGTACAACAAGACTATGGACATTTTCTTCTTCTACAACCTCATTTTCACTATCCAATGACAAACTCATCTAAGTATGAAGGTTTCTTTAGGGGTCTCCCTGTCCTAGACACTTGATTTCCACTGTATTCAGGAGCCGTGGAAGCTTTTGAAGTTTCTGGTTCTCTAATTTCTTGTCTAGGAACAGAGACAGATTCCGTTTCATTCCCTTCTGTGGCATGTTCAGTGTGTTCCTCCATAGTTTCATCACAATCCTCTTCATTCTCTTCATCAATTATACACTTTTTCTCACTCTCCTTCTCATTTTTCCACAGCCAGGTTTCATTCTCATCAAAAACATCTTTACTTATCAATATTCTTTTGGTGATGGGATCAAAAAGTCTATAAGCCTTAGATTCTTCACTTACTCCAAAGAGGATACACTTTAGACTCTTATCATCTAGTTTCTTCCTAGATGCATCAGGTAGGTGCATATGTGCAATGCATCCAAACACTCTAAAGTGCTTTATGGATGGCTTAAGTCCACTCCATGCTTCCTCAGGGGTTATGTCCTTAAGAGAAGTGGTTGGACACCTATTGAGAACATAAAATGACCATCTCATAGCTTCAGGCCAGAAACTTTTAGGTAGTTTGGCTTCCTTAATAAGGCTTCTAACCATATTTAACACTGTTCTATTTTTTCTCTCAACAATTCCATTTTGCTGAGGGGTATAGGCAGCTGTCAGTTGTCATCTAATGCCTTGCTCAGTACAGAAAACATCAAAGGCATTTGAATTAAACTCCCCCCTCTATCAGTCCTAAGACAACTAATTTCACATTGAGATTCCTTTTCTACCATAACTTTGAATCTCTTAAAAGTGTCTAAGGCAGCTGATTTTTCACAAAGGAAGTATACCCAACTCTTCCTAGTAAAATCATCAATAAAAGATATAAAATACCTCTTATCAGAGTTGGATGCTGGGGAGATAGGTCCACAGATGTCTGAATGTATCAATTCGAGCTTCCTTGAGGCTCTCCATTTGCTTCTCTTTGCATTGCATCCCTGTGTGCCTTCCCACCAAGCACTCTGAGCAATTTTTCACTGGCTCCTTGATTTCAGGCAGTCCCTTCACCATTTCTTTCTGTTTTAAACATTTCAGTCTGCCATAACTGAGATGCCCATATCTTCTATGCCACAGCTCAGAAAGATCATCACTGACAGCTTGAAAACAAGTGGGAATCATTGATGTTCCCATCACTGTGAACACCTTGTTGTTTTCCATCTTGGAGGTCATCAATAGACCATTTTCTTTGTGATATACTTTGCACTTGTCATCCTCAAACACTACCTTCAGACCCTTTTGTTGGAGCTGACCAATACTTAGAAGATTGTTCTTCAATTCTGGTATGAAGTACACACCTGTGATCACTTGGATGCGCCCTTCAATCTTGATTCTCACACTTCCCCTTCCCATGACAATTAATTCTCACACTTCCCTGTGATCACTTGGATGCGCCCTTTAATCTTGATTCTCACACTTGATTCTCACACTTCAATTTATTTTAGGCTACCTAAAAGTCTTAACTCTAAATCATATTTTTAAATTTGAGAGTTTTTTTTTTTAGGAAAATAAATTTGAGAGTTTTACACGTAGCAACATCTGTCCTTTCTTTTAATCGACTATATATCGTATATCGTATATTAAGATAATTTATTTTTTTAAAAGTGAACATATCCTGTGTTCGAGTTGTCAACCCGCAACATACATTTCATTTTCAAAAACACTTCAGTTGAACAGAAGACACAATCCCCGATGAAATTCCTACCATCCATATTGAATGTTCACTCAGACAATGAAAAATTGCTTCATGCAGTGGTGATTTTCGATTTCGATTGCTTTTGGGAAAGAACCTTCGGCTCGATATTGTTTTATTGGACTTTTATTTGGGCCCATACTTCGTACAACCCCCCTCTACTCACTTGACACCCCCAAAACTAGCGAAAAGACCAAAATGCCCTAAATGAAATGCGCATTTCCATTTTTTTGGAAGATTACGAGGGATCGGAATTTTTCCACCGAACCTGTTCGGAAGTTTACCACCGAGTTTTGTATCTTCACATACACCCCCTAATATAGAATTTACCAGGTTCGGACCTTACGAACCGAACCAGTTCGAACCTAAATTAGCGAACCACTGTAAAATATGACAGATATTTTATGTTGCCCAACGGCTCAGATTCCACCTTCCATTAACATCAACGGCCTAAAATCAGTCAAAAAGGTAGTCAAACATGTCAGGAAAACGAGTGGCTGAAATTTTCTTTGGAAATTGTGTCACAGCGAATAGAATTTCGACGGTTTTGATCAGTTAATAATCAACGGCTCCTATTCGACCACACCTATTATAAATAGGTTCTCATTTTTCACTAAGTTTCACAAACACACTACCCACAATTCTGCTTCATCATATCTGCTTCTTCACAAACACCCTACCCCCACCCACCTGCTGAAATGGAATGGGAGTTGTGCCCAACCCAACACTCAGTTGACAAATTCCTAACCGTCTTTCATCACTGTGGTAATGTCAACAATAGGGAAGATGGTGTGTTTTTTCAATGTCGCAATTCTTAACCGTGTTTTTCTCAACAGACAAATTCCAAACCGTCCTTCTTTCTTGAATATCTATCTCATGTTATGCCTGAATAAAGGAATTAGAACACAATTGTCATTATTCCTATCTTTCATGAATAGATTAACTTCTTTGAATGGAAGTGTTTCTTGACATTGCTAAACTGACTTGCAGCAACATTTATGCTTTATAGCTAATGCTGCATATGCACATGTTTAATTCTGCCTAATTTGTTAACCCAATTTGTAAACATCTGTGTTTCTATATGTTGTTTATTGTTATGTACCTCGCCTCAGATTCTCGGATCCGGAGTCTGCAGTTGGTATTTGATGTGTTGTGATTATCTTCTCCTGGCTCAGGGTTGGATTGATGCTTCGAAGCTCGGAATCTTTCAAGGTTATAATCGTCAAGTCGTCTTCCTACGAGGTTGAACTCAGTGGGGTCGGGTACCTGCAGACACTCCGAAGCTAAAGTCAGCAAACAGAAGTCAGTGAGGTGCAAATGAGTGAAGCGTACCTGAATATGTGGGTAGGACCCGTATTTATAGACGCAGAGCACCGGGGATTTGCGGGTTGCGCCCGATCGAGACCGTTGGATTGAGGCTCTTCGATCTGACCCGTTGATCTTGGCGCCGGAGGCAGAGTACCTTGCTTGGCTGAATATTATGAGGAACTGGCCCACTATAGTCACGGATTGGGCCTCTTGGGCCGATCCGGAATAGTTGCCCCCTCAAGTCGAGGTCTATCACGGAGTGTGGCCTCGGCTTGATTGTGCTTTATTTTTGGGAGTTGACCTCGGATTCGTCGCTAATCAGCGTTTTTTTTGTAGTGCCATTCATCCACAAATGCAAAGATGTAGTAACTGTGAATTCCAGCAACTGTGAATTCATTAAGCGTGAGTTTGTAGAGCAACACATCAAAACAAAAAGTTGAAAAGTAAAAGAAATATTACCTATATGGCTATATAATATTGAAGGACTTGGAGCTAGTGCACCCTCATTGTTGCTTCTTCATCTTTTATCAACCACAACAAATAGGTCTTCATCATCTTCACCCTCACTGTACATATCAATCTTATTTTACAATCCAAAACATCTTTTTGGAACGTATCAATCTACAAACTATGAAATGCAGACAACAACAACAAACAAGTAACAATTTAAGCCAGAAACTAAGATTTTCTAGGATTCCTATTTGGCGGTTCTAAAAAGGATACATACATAATGGAACTGGAAAAAAACTACCTCACCGTCAGTCATGGTGGTTCTCACCACCACACCTCCACCAAAGACCTCCGCAGACCACCGAAAAATTGTCTCTTTCGCTGTTGTTTCTCCTCTGAGTTTCATTTCTTTCATATCTCTTCTCTCTAGAATAAATCGAAGGCGAGTTACTTACAGAGGAAAAGGGAAACGCAAAAAAGGAAAAAAGGGGATTGACACTCACGAAGAAGGAAGATGAAGATGGGGAGAAGGGTTTCGAAATTTTCAGCTCACGAAGAAGGATTGATGGTTCTGAGAGAGAGACTTTTTTCTAGGGTTTTTTGGTTTTTCATTTTTGTGAATGGTGAAGAAATAAGATGAGATGAGAAGGGAAAGAGAGAGAGGGGTGAGATTTGTGAATTTAGAAAGATGAAGAGATGAGTATGTAGAGAGAGATGCGTATGCGGTGAAAGAGAGAAAATGAACGAAGAGGAATGTGAGAATGAGAGATGGAATTTCAAAAGCAAAATCTGTGGGTAAACTATCTTTCCAATGGATAAAAGTGGGCCTTTCTCTTTGACCATCATTTCAGCGGGCATTTTGAATTTCATTTGTGAAATGACAAAAATGACAATAGTGGGACTGAAAAATCTTGAGGACGGAAAGGTAAGTGTGCAGGTAGTTTGATGGCATCAATTTATAGTGGATAATAATTGTACCCTAAGCCACTACTCATAACTATAATAGACAGAAATCTATCATTAACAATCTATAAGAACCTACAATATTAATTTTTAGATTCAGAATAATAAAATATCCCCAAATTTTAACAAACAAATGCAAACATGTGTTGCGCTTCCACTATTACTCTGACATTCTTCTTCATTATTTCTAGCCATCCCAACAACCGTAAACAACTGCACTCCAATCATTATTCAAAACCACTTTAGAAACAAGCTCAAATAATGCCTTCAAACATTTCAACAAATAAAAAAACAACACTTACCCACCGAACACTAGTGCAAATTTGACATTAAAAAGCACCATTTAGCATCGGTTGTTTGAACACCCGATGCTAAATGTAGACACGGTGGCGATTTTGCAACTATACGGAAGTTTTCATTTTTCTCACTCTCGAGCACTCATCACTCTCACACTCACCACCGCCGTCACAAAAACATCACCACCGCCACTCACCACTCTCACACCCATTATCCACTGCAGATATGTGTGATTGCCAACGTATGCCCTGAATCTGCTGATGAGGTTTTTGCTTTCCTCCCATCATTGAAGGTATAACATGGAGCATTTTTGTGTTCCTTTCTGTTAAATCGTTAAAGGAAGGTGTGTGGTTTTTGTACTGAAGGTTTTTTTTATTTTTTATTTTTTTCATATATGAGGTTATTTCATTTCATTATATGCAAATAAGGGTTCATTAAGTAAAGAATGAGAAATTCATTTTGGTTGTTTTACAACAATCTTCAAATAGGTTTGTGATGATTTCACGTGAGGGAGTCCCATCTACTTGCTTGTTTTCAAGCTCTCATTAAGCTTTAACATATAAAGACTTTGGGGAGTCCAAAGCCAAGCAATGTGAGACTTCCCACTTTTGTACTTAACCCTTTAGAGGAGCCAAACCTATTCATAGAGACTATTGTAATTTTTTTGTTTTGTTAAGATTTTCTTAAATCTCTAAGGAAGCAATGTCTTTTAGCTGCTATTTTGTTCCTAAATATCTGATTTTCAATTTGCAGCTTGAATATTTGGATGGGGAGTTTCTCTATTCAGGGATTGTGCTTTTTATCAAATTTATTTGTAGGAGTATTTGCTTCCAGAATGGTTCATGGATCCGATGTTTTGGACAGTTAACATGGCCAAGAATATCAGAGCTAATAATATCAACTTTTCTTTCAAAGGTTTGCCTTTACTCTCTATGCTATAATAAATTTTGTTGAACAAAGATTGTGACCATGCATCCCGTGCTCTGAAACAAGTCCAAGAATATGTATGCTAAAAAATATCCTTTCATTTGAAATTGGAATGAATGCTGCTGTTGCCAATAGTACTTATAATAGTATGGAAGTTCATATGATCTCTTCCATCGAAACCAACAAAAATAAGTTCTTGTTGGATTAGCCAATCCTTGGCAATTTATAGTCTAGGGCAATTATTTGATAGATGGTTACTCTATCTAAAAGCCAGATAGAAAGTGAGTATTTAAAGTTTGCAGATATTCACTCAGGATGTCTGATTTCAGGTTGTTCCAATAGATGCATCAAAACTACCGGACTTTCAGTATCTGCTCCTAGAATGTGACTTTTCCGTTCCCCAAGTAAGTTTTCAGACTGGGTAAATTCTTCTGTTGCTATCATGATCTGTAATTATTGATGGGTAATTCACTGCAGGAGTTCCATCTATATGTTTGTAAATTGTATGTAACATCCATCCATTGTTGTCATTGGTTCTCTTATGGACATGCATTGTTGTCATTGGTTCTCTTATGTAACCACCATCTATACTCTTATGGACATCCATTGTTGTCATCGTAACATCCATCCATTCTTCTATTGCAACCAATGTCCAGGACTATGGTCTTTCATATCTTTAACAAAACCAATGTCCAGGCCTATGATTATGTCAACAGTAATTGTCAATACTTATATGTGCAGTTTTGTTCCTTGCTTTATTTCCTTGCCTTACTTTCCATGTCATCTTGAGGGGAGTTATGGGAATTACGTGACATCTCATGCATGATTTTTTTTATTTCTTATTTCTTATTTATGGTGAGACTATTTAACCATTTTTTATTTCTTATTCTAAGGTTGTTGTGTACAAGTCAATTTTTCCACGGGTAGAAGATTTATTTTCATCTCCAAATGCATAGTTTTTGTCAAAAGTGTTATTTATAAGAGGCATCTTCTCTTTTTCTTCAACTATTTTATTTTTCCAGAATTATTTTTCTTCAACTATTTTCTTTAATTCCAAGCAAAAGTTCTTAACCACATGGATTTGTTTATGTTTGCTGGCAGTATCTAGACAATAAGAAATATTCAAGTACATTAATTTTACTCTTTTGCCTCGTGAGTCTATTTCTTCAACATATTCCCAATTCTTTTCCAGATATTCTATTTGGTTGGATTTGGCTTGTTTTGCTTGGAGTCTCTTCTAAGCTTGTGGGTGCTTCAGGTGAGTGACCATTCAATTGATCTACTATTTCCTATGCACCTGTGAACCATAGATACAATGCACACATGATAATTTTGTATTTTTCCTATGTTCAATGTAATGCATTAAATTTTTTTATTGTTACACATTATTTCCTCACTTTCACACTACCATAATGGCTGGTGTGTGATATTGATAAATGGGAGTAATCATTTTCTTAATGAGTTTAGCTTGTTTCTGATTTATGGTACTAGTTCGACAATCAAGTTTAATATGGTCAATCAGATTTCTAAATTCTTTATCCTTTTTGATGAAGAAATTGTGAATTGGATTGCATGTCAATAAAACATGAATAGACCAGACCTTTAGGGATTGATTGAGTTCAGTATTTGGGATTGATTTTGGAAGCTATTACTGTCTTTGTCTAAGTATTTGACCTAAGTAGCCGTGAGTTGTTTAAATATGTAGCTTCTTAGTTGTTAGAAGTGGTTGATTTTGTTTTTATTTTAGCATTTTAGCTTTTCACTCTCGATGGGCAGTATCTAGACAATAAGAAATATTCAAGTACATTAATTTTACTCTTTTGCCTCGTGAGTCTATTTCTTCAACATATTCCCAATTCTTTTCCAGATATTCTATTTGGTTGGATTTGGCTTGTTTTGCTTGGAGTCTCTTCTAAGCTTGTGGGTGCTTCAGGTGAGTGACCATTCAATTGATCTACTATTTCCTATGCACCTGTGAACCATAGATACAATGCACACATGATAATTTTGTATTTTTCCTATGTTCAATGTAATGCATTAAATTTTTTTATTGTTACACATTATTTCCTCACTTTCACACTACCATAATGGCTGGTGTGTGATATTGATAAATGGGAGTAATCATTTTCTTAATGAGTTTAGCTTGTTTCTGATTTATGGTACTAGTTCGACAATCAAGTTTAATATGGTCAATCAGATTTCTAAATTCTTTATCCTTTTTGATGAAGAAATTGTGAATTGGATTGCATGTCAATAAAACATGAATAGACCAGACCTTTAGGGATTGATTGAGTTCAGTATTTGGGATTGATTTTGGAAGCTATTACTGTCTTTGTCTAAGTATTTGACCTAAGTAGCCGTGAGTTGTTTAAATATGTAGCTTCTTAGTTGTTAGAAGTGGTTGATTTTGTTTTTATTTTAGCATTTTAGCTTTTCACTCTCTCTCTCGATGGGCATCCATCGTTTACATTCTTGTATTGCTCTCTCTCTCTCTCTATGGACATCCATCATCCTCTCTCTCTCTCTCTCTCTCTCTCTTATATATATTGACAATTTTAAATGTGCAGAATGGAATTTCCTCCTTCGCACCGCTTTTGGATGTATGATAGGTTGCTTCCAAAAAGAGCGGGTTTGAAACAATCTTTTGTAGATGGCGTGTGGAAGTTTATTCTTTTTGCAATGACACAAGAACATTTTAGAGTTGAAGGGGGGATTCGATGTCCGTGCGTCAAATGCGAATGTGGAAAGATTAGGAATCCATCAGAGGTCATTGATCACTTGAAGAAAGTTGGGTTTAGGCCTAATTATTGGATTTGGACGAGTAATGGTGAGAAAGGGCTTGATGTCGTCCCATTGGTTGGCGAAAATTGCAGGGGTGCTGTAAGTAATTCTGCGGATATAGGATGTGGTGAACAAATCAACTTGATGCAAAATATGGTTTGTGACGGGCTTGGGGTGAATGTGTCATTCAAGGAGGAGAAATATGATAACATGGAAGAGCTTCCGAATGAGCAAGCACAGATTCTATAATATGTTGTTAGATGCAAACAAACCATTGTTTGAAGGGTCATCAAACTCAAAGTTATCGATTTGTGCGAAGCTTTTAGCTGTCAAATCGTTGAGTAATACATCTGAGGTGGGAAAGGACATGATATGTGATATTATGTCAGGCGTGACACCTATGAATGAAAATTTGACAAATAATTTTTACGAGGCTAAGAGGTTAGTTTCTAAGTTGGGATTGGAAGCTAGAAGGATCAATTGCTGTCCGGATGGTCACATGTTGTATTATGACAATGAGTTTGGAAAAAAGGATGCTGCGCTACTTGAATGCAAATTTTGTAATGCGCCGAGGTATCATGCTCGCAAAAGAGGGACTAGTAGTAAGAATAAACCAGTTCCGGTGAAGTCAATGTTCTATTTGCCAATAATTCCAAGGTTGTAGAGAATGTTTTCATCCGAGCACATTGCAGGGAATATGACGTGGCATTTTGAGAATAAATGTCCCAGTGTGTTGCGTCATCCGTCTGATGGGGAAGCATGGAAACACTTTGATCGGGTACAACCTGAGTTTGTAGCGGATCCATGCAACGTACGACTTGGGTTATGCTTTGATGGTTTTACGCCATATACCCAAGGATCGGCTTCGCCATATTCTTGCTGGCCCGTTATTGTTACCCCGTACAACCTTCCCCCTCAGATGTGCATGACTAAACCTTACATGTTTTAGACTTGTCGGATACCTGGCCCAGAAAATCCAAAAGCAGGCATTGACATCTATTTAGAACCACTAATTGATGATTTGAAGAGGTTGTGGGATGGTGTATCGACTTACGATTACGCACGGAAGGAGAATTTTATAATGAGAACCGCTTTGATGTGGACCATTAATGACTTCCCTGCTTATGGCATGTTGTCTGGTTGGCAAACTCATGGTAAATTAGCATGTCCACATTGTATGGAGCATACAAAGGCATTTACCTTGAAACACAGGGGTAAGAGTTCTTGCTTTGACTCGCATCGTAGGTTTTTACCACATGATAATGCATTTAGAAGGAACAAGAATGCATTTAAGAAGAAGGAAGTTGAAAATGATGAGCCGCCTCCTCGGTTGACTCCAGACCAGGTTTGGGATAGAGTTAGAGATTTTCCCAAAATCACAGATGATCCCCTTGTTGCTCGATTTCATGGATATGGACAAGCGCATAATGTAACGCCCCGAATAATTAATTAATTATTTAATTGAATTGTTTAGGAAATTAAGTTGTAAGAAAATATTAGAGTAAAAATATATTTTCGTATTTGGGCCTAACTGTTGGTGTTAGGAGTAGTAAAAATAAGGGGGTGTAAAGAAGGCCCATGAAGCCAAATCGCATAAGTGAATGAGAAAGCCCATAAGACCAAATAAATTATAAATAGGTGTTATTTTAGGGTTTGCTCATTTTAGAAGAAAAAAATAAGAATTGGGAGAGAAGAGCAAGGAGGGGGCGGCGAAGAGAGCTAGGGCAAGGCCAAGGAGAGGGAACCCTAGGTGTTGTTAATTTTTGAAAACCCTAGTTGTAGATATTGAACCCCAAATGTTGATGTTGAATCCTATTGATGATATTTGTTACCTATTGATGATGTATGAACATGTTTGTTGATGATTGGGAACCAAAAATCAGTCTTGGGCGCCATCTTGTTGTTCGCAGGATTGATGGGCGCCATGGGCGCCGAATGTGGTTGTGTTCCGTTTCTGGCGCATGGGCGCAATGGGCGCCAATGTTGTGGCTGCCCTGTTACTGTTGCTGTGTTGTTCTCGGGCATGGGCGCCAAGGGCGCCAATGTCTGGCTGCCCGTTGCTGTTTCTGGCGCATGGGCGCCATGGGCGCCAATATTGTGGCTGCCCTGTTGCTGTCGCTGTGTTGCTCTAGCGCATGGGCGCCATGGGCGCCAATGTCTGGCTGCCCGTTGCTGTTTCTGGCACATGGGCGCCATGGGCGCCAAGTCTGGCTGCCCTGTCGCTGCTGTTGCTGATGTTGTTCTAGCGCACTGGGCGCCATGGGCGCCAAGTGTGGCTGCCCTGTGTTGCTGTTGGGCGCTGTGGGCGCCAAGTGTGGCTGCCCTGTGTTGCCGTTGGGCACTGTGGGCGCCAAGGGCGCCAAGTGTGGCTGCCCTGTGTTGCTGTTGGGCGCTGTGGGCGCCAAGGGCGCCAAGTGTTGTAACACCCCTTTTCTACCCGGTAATTTATTTACTAAACATCAGAGTTTCTTTTTTTTTTCTTTAAAAATCATATTTCACCACATGGGATGTCACACATAAATCCACACAAAATTATGCATCAATATAAAATAGTTTCATCGTCAACAGTAACGCGATACATAGTACATCACGACTGGGGTGAGCTCAAAACGCTCAATTCCATCAACATAATAAAAGCTCAGCATCTACGCAGCGGAAAGTCATAAAAACATCAACTACAACAGTTCAATAATCATAAAAACTAAGGTTCATTTCCCCCCCCCCCCCCCCCCACTGAGTGCTACGTATCAGAGCAGACGACCAGACTCAGCTAGCGAAGGTACCTAAGCCTTCACTCGAGATCACCTGCACGTTACCGCATAGGGTAACATTCAAACAGAAAGGGTGAGTTCATCTAACATTATAATAGTGCATATGATAAGTATTATGCTAGAGCTACAACGCTATATAAACCACATCGCAACATCAAATCAGTCATCACTGCAAGTCATCACAATGTCATGAACATGTATGAAATGCAACCCATGACAACGGGCGTATGCATGTGGTACCTGTCATCATCGTCACTAAATAGCCTTTATGGCATCATCGTCACTAAATAGCCTTTATGGCGTCATCGTCACTTGTTTATGCACATGAGATGCATGAAGCACCATGATATGCACCAGGGACAGTCACATACAATCACAATCAACTTAGTGATCCATCACTTACCAGTTTGCCAATAAAAGGCACATCACCTGTCAGGCTATCATCACACATATCATTGCCACTAACACTCATCGTCATTAATATCATCATCGCTAATAGCCTTTATGGCGTCATCGTCACTGATAAAACCGCAACTTATATTCATCATCAATACCATCGTCAATCAAAATAATAGCCACTAGGGGCATTATCGTCAAAAACATCAACACATCATTATCGACACCGGGACACTAATATTACCGATTACACCAAAAGGTTTTACTCCAGCTCACGACACCAAAAAGGACACCAAAAAGGGTTTTAGACACCGAAATAATTTTACAACGTCAACAACAACGACCACCGGGGACAGCCACTTGAGGCGCCCAGAAACCATCAGAAAAATAATAATTTTTACCGTAAAATAGAATATACCATTAGGAAACTGAATAAGCTTCACAACGCACTTTGAAACACTTAAAACGGACACCCGAGTCAAAAGATATGTCAAAAACAAAACCGGGAAAAATTGAGGAACATCCTGAAAATGGCGCCCAGGCACTGGGCGCCGAGCAGGCAACACGCAACACAGACACAAGGCTCCCTTGGCGCCCCTGCGCCATGACACAGTGCGCAACACACACGGAAAACTGGCGCCCATGGCGCCCCTGCGCCAAGGCAGCGCGCAACACCCAGACACAGGCGCCCAGGCACAGGGCGCCAAGGCGCCCCTGCGCCAAGACACATAAACACGCACCCACACACACAGCAACACACTCACACACCTTGGCACACGGCGCCCATGCACTGGGCGCCAAAAACAGAATGGCAACGACTTGGCACACGGCGCCCACACCCAGGGCGCCAAACACAGGAACCCACGCACAGCACACTGGCACACAGAGACACACCCAGACACGGCGCCCAGGCCCTGGGCGCCAAAAAAGCAACAGAACACCTGGCCAACACAGAAAGGCACGGCGCCCAGGCACAGGTCGCCATTTCCTGCGACACAAACACCACACGCAACACACTTAAACACGGGGCCCATGCACTGGGCGCATAAAACAGAACATGCACAAGACATCCAACGCAACACAATTGGCCACGGCGTCCATGGACAGGGCGCCAAAAACAGCACCACGCCAAGACACCAAAACGCAACATCCTTGGCCACGGCGCCCATGCACAGGGCGCCAAAATCAGCACACTTAGACATGGCGCCCAAGGCGCCTAGGTTTCACAAATTCTTGTTTCATCATCAAATTAAAACACCAATTCAAATCACCAAGGTTAAATCACCAACATGAACATCAATTATCATAGTCCACCCAATTAACATCAATTGAAGACACCATCAACAAATATTCAAGCACTTGGCATGCAAATCATGGATTTTCAATCACAAGGCATTTTTTTCTCCAATTAGCACATTCATGTTATCTCTATCATCTAATCAACATCAAATCAAATACTAGGCATCATAGGTCTAAGCCCCTACCCTAATACCCATCATACCCACCATTATAGTGAAAGAGAGATCTCACCCTTACCTTAATTGTTAGGATTAGGAGACCCTGGAGAGAAAGTCACCAACAGAACACAGCAACGCAGCTTCTCTTCTTCTCCTTTGAACCAGCGACGATGAGGCCATAAAGGCTAAGCGACGATGAGGCCATAAAGGCTAAGCGACGATGATGAAAGGTACCTCATGCATTTTAGCTTTTCACTCTCTCTCTCTCTCTCTCTCTCTCTCTCTCTCTCTCTCTCTCTCTCGATGGGCATCCATCGTTTACATTCTTGTATTGCTCTCTCTCTCTCTATGGACATCCATCATCCTCTCTCTCTCTCTCTCTTATATATTGACAATTTTAAATGTGCAGAATGGAATTTCCTCCTTCGCACCGCCTTTGGATGTATGATAGGTTGTTTCCAAAAAGAGCGGGTTTGAAACAATCTTTTGTAGATGGCGTGTGAAAGTTTATTCTTTTTGCAATGACACAAGAAAAATTTAGAGTTGAAGGGGGGATTCGATGTCCGTGCGTCAAATGCGAATGTGGAAAGATTAGGAATCCATCGGAGGTCATTGATCACTTGAAGAAAGTTGGGTTTAGGCCTAATTATTGGATTTGGACGAGTAATGGTGAGAAAGGGTTTGATGTCGTCCCATTGATTGGCGAAAATTGTAGGGGTGCTGCAAGTAATTCCGTGGATATAGGATGTGGTGAACAAATCAACTTGATGCAGAATATGGTTTGTGACGGTCTTGGGGTGAATGTGTAATTCGAGGAGGAGCAATTTGATAACATGGAAGAGCTTCCGAACGAGCAAGCACAGAGATTCTATAATATGTTGTTAGATGCAAACAAACCATTGTTTGAAGGGTCAACAAACTCAAAGTTATCGATTTGTGCGAAACTTTTAGCTCTCAAATCGTTGAGTAATACATCTAAGGTGGGAATGGACATGATATGTGATATGATGTCAAGCGTGACACCTATGAATGAAAATTTGCCAAAGAATTTTTACGAGGCTAAGAGGTTAGTTTCTAAGTTGGGAATGGAAGCTAGAAGGATCGATTGCTGTCCAGAAGGTCACATGTTGTATTATGACAATGAGTTTGGGAAAAAGGATGCTGCGCTACTTGAATGCAAATTTTGTAATGCGCCGAGGTATCATGCTCGCAAAAGAGGGACTAGTAGTAAGAATAAACCAGTTCCGGTGAAGTCAATGTTCTATTTGCCAATAATTCCAAGGTTGTAGAGAATGTTTTCATCCGAGCACATTGCAGGGAATATGACGTGGCATTTTGAGAATAAATGTCCCGGTGTGTTGCGTCATCCGTCTGATGGGGAAGCATGGAAACACTTTGATCGGGTACAACCTGAGTTTGCAGCGGATCCACGCAACGTACGACTTGGGTTATGCTCTGATGGTTTTACGCCATATACCCAAGCATCCACTTCGCCATATTCTTGCTGGCCCGTTATTGTTACCCCGTACAACCTTCCCCCTGAGATGTGCATGACTAAACCTTACATGTTTTTGACTTGTCTGATACCTGGCCCAGAAAATCCAAAAGCAGGCATTGACATCTATTTAGAACCACTAATTGATGATTTGAAGAGGTTGTGGGATGGTGTCTCGACTTACGATTACGCACGAAAGGAGAATTTTATGATGAGAGCCGCTTTGATGTGGACCATTAATAACTTCCCTGCTTATGGTATGTTGTCTGGTTGGCAAACTCATGGTAAATTAGCATGTCCACATTGTATGGAGCATATAAAGGCATTTTCCTTGAAACACGGGGGTAAGAGTTCTTGGTTTGATTTTGTGTATTTATGGAATAGAGTTAGAGATGAGTCGCCTCATCGGTTGACTCCAGACCAGGTTTGGGATAGAGTTAGAGATTTGCCCAAAATCACATAAGATCCCCTTGTTGCTCGATTTCATGGATATGGACATGCGCATAATTGGACAAAGAGGAGTATCTTTTGGGATCTCCCATATTGGAAAGATAATTTATTGAGGCACAAACTTGATGTGATGCACATAGAGAAGAATTTTTTTGACAATATATTTAACACGGTGATGAACATAAAGGGCAAAACAAAGGACAACGATAAGGCGAGATTGGACGTTGCTCTTTACTGCAACCGAAAGGACTTAAATTTGAAGCCACAAGCTAATGGAAAGATGCTCAAACCCAAAGCATGTTACTCATTAACTATCGAGCAAACAAATTCAGTTTATCAGTGGATAAAAGAACTAAAATTCCCAGATGGATTTTCTTCTAATTTGGCAAGATGTGTTGATGTGAATAAGAGAAGAATTATTGGGATGAAAAGTCTTGATTGTCCTGTATTTATGGAATGTTTACTCCCTATTGCATTTAGTTCTTTACCGGCGCATGTTCTAAATCCGCTACCTGAAGTGAGTCAATTTTTTAAAGATTTGTGTTCTACGTCTTTAAGAGATGTTGACCTTGTTAGGATAGAACAAAACATTTCATTCATTTTGTGTAAGATGGAGAGAGTATTTCCACCTGGTTTCTTTGATTATTTGGAGCATCTCCCCGTTCATCTAGCATATGAAGCAAGACTTGGTGGGCCAGTTCAGTACAGGTGGATGTATCCATTTGAAAGGTATCATTTTGAGAACATATTCATTTTTTTCCATTTGAGGTGAGTATAATTTTCCATCTAATCAAGTTGTTTAATAGATTCATGGGTGATTCTAAACGATCGGTGAAAAACAAGGCGAGAGTTGAAGGATCGATTTGTGCATCATACCTACACCGCGAAATAACCCACTTTTGCTCACATTATTTCACCAACTTCACGTTGAGAAATAAAAGGAATGAAATGCAAAATGATTGTGTCAGATACTCATTAATGTTATCGGTCTTCAACAAATTTGGTCGCCATTCTGGGAAGGAGTCGATTCATTGGTTAACGGATGCGGAGTATAAGTCAGCTCATGTTCATGTGTTGAACAATTGCATTGAAGTTTAACCATACACTAGTGCAAAAATGAGATTAGAATTAGACATTTAAAGTCAGGCGCTCATATGCCTGACTACATAAGTAGACACGGTGGCAAACTTGTAATTAAGAGGCAAAACTCACGAGTTTTAAAGTCAAGCGGGATACACGCCTGACTTCTAAAGTGAAAAATAGAAAAAAAGTTAGACTTTAGAAGTCAGGCGTGTATTCGCCTGACTATATAAGTAGACGCGGTGGCAAACTTGTAATTAATAAATAAAGTTTTAAAGTCAAGCATATAGACGCCTGACTTCTAAAGTACTAAAATAAAAAATAAAAAATTCACCCATTCGCAAAACACGCGAACCTAGCATTCTAACGCCTTAGTTCTTCTATTCGCAAAACCTCTCAGTTCTCATCACTCCCACGCCTCTCAGTTAGGAACCCTAATTTCCTAACTCACTTCCAGCGCCGCACCACCACACCCATGGAGAGAGAGGGTTCGCTCAACACCACTTCTTCCCTCGCCACTCTTCGTTCCGGCCAATACCGAACCGGCTTCGGTGCTATACTTTCCCTCGGAGCTTTTTTTTCCGCGCTCGTTGTCAGTTTCGTATAGCGATCTACGCCGCTCCTTCTCCGGTTGATCCTGCGCCTTTTGTTAGGGATGTTTTGTTCTACTTGACTGCTGCTTTCTTCCTCATTTATGTTTATCTCAGTGCTGAGATTTTTCTATGGCAAGCCGTTGGATTCGTTGCGTTCTACATCTTCTTCGTTGGCTTTGTATTTTACATGGATTTTGGCTTACCAGATCGCAGGGAAAAGAGTTCCGCAGATCTCGAAGGGCAAAACGAATCGTATTCCGATGACAAACCATCCGGATCTCATGAGGAACATAAACGCTCTTCTGGATTTAGTGGAGGTTATCGTTGGTATGTTTCCAACTTTATCAATTAGCTGACCTTATGACGATTTGGCTTTTCCATATAGTGTGATTTCATAATTTAGGATAATTGTATCTGGTATCTTCACTTCAATCTTTATAATTTGAGAACGTTATCATGATTTTGGTCATTCCTAGCATGCCATGGTATTACTTGATAGAGTATGGTTCAGCCACAACTGCTTTCTTTTAATTTTCATTGTTTCAGCCTAGCCTTAACTAGTGTATTAGTTTTTTTTTTGGAAAGACACTAGTGTAGTAGTTAACTTTTTAGTTTTACAACATGGAGTAATGAACCACAATTCTTCAAAAGCATATTTTTAGTTTTATGGAGTTAATGTTCCCAAATTGAAGCTAATTGGTTCACTATATATATATATATATATATATATATATATGTGTGTGTGTGTGTTTCAGGAGTGAATTTAGGAGAAGGAAGTGGGGCAACAATGTCAGATGATGAAGATGAATTGCAGATGGATTTTTCATTAGATCAGTCAAGCGCTGAAGGGCATGAGATGATGGGATTTGGTCTTCCTACTGAATCTGAAAGGCCACTCATGGAAAGAGTTCGTCAGGAACTTAAGATTGAGCTCAAACAGGTCGGTCATTCTTACTTTCAGTTATATGCTAGCTATTAACTTAATTGACTGGTTTCCTCAACTCAAGTTAGAATCACCAATTAACCAGAGTTAGTTTCTTTTGCAGGGGTTTAAGTCCAGAATTGAAGATGATCGGAAGGAAATATTAAGGAAAAGAAGAGCTGGGAAATTACCAGGTGACACTACTTCAGTGTTAAAGAACTGGTGGCAGCAACATGCTAAGTGGCCTTACCCAACTGTAAGTCTCCCATTTCTTTCTAAACATATTATAATTATAATTAATGTTGCTGTATGTATTTTCCTAATAATACCTCACTTCCTCTTTTTCCATCTCATTTATTCTCTTTTTCCTGCACCCCTTACAAGTTTTTGTGAAGACGACAAAGCAAAACTTGTGGAGGAGACAGGCTTACAGCTGAAGCAAATCAATAATTGGTTCATCAACCAAAGGAAACGCAACTGGCATAGCAACTCTCAATCAGTTACCTCTTTGAAATCCAAGCGCAAGAGGTAGTCATAATAGTCATATTATTTTGTTCTCAATTAACTACATATATATGGACTTACTTTATATTATTTACTGATATAGATTGTAGTCCATCTAAGGATTCAAGTGGGAGGGAACAACACTTGAATTATATGGACTTACTTTATATTATTTGCTTATATTATTTATGGTTTTACTGAAATGTAACATAGCTTTTAAAAAGAGCTTGGTGTAAATTTGTGGAATTTAACATATGCAGACCATTCTGTTGTTTGCTTTGGTTGTCTCTCTTTGTTTTAACCGTCTTTTGTAAATTCCTTGCTGCGATTCTGACCTGCTGAAGAATATTTCTGTGTCGATTATAATACAGAAGCTTGAAAATCTTCTGTATGTTTGGTCTCTTTTATAAATAACAGAAAATCTTCAATTTGATCTTCTACAACTGTTTTTTGTATTGCTCTGATGATGATACATGAGTTTTGAAATCACTTAATTATACAATTGCTTGATACACAGGGTTTTGCTGTTGCCATTAAAGTTGGATTGACAAAGGCAGACTTTGATGCCACTGTAGTCATTCATCCAACTGCAGCTGAGGAATAGGTAACCATGCAGACTCCCACTAGGAAGATTCGAAAGAGCGATCCTCCAAAGGTAAATCAATGGCTCTCAGCTTGTGTCCTCCATTGAAATATTTTGCAGAAATATTGCTGCATTCTGTTCAGCAAACTAGTTATTGTTTTTGATTCTGAATCATTAATGAATACATTTGCAACTTTTCCTTAAACATGACATAGGAATATTGGCTAGAGTGCTGCATGGCTTCACTTGGAGTCTACCTCCCAATATATCAAGCATCAATCTTGTTGAGTCTAAAGATGAAATGTTTCTTGCTGAGCCATTTTTGGCAATGGCTGAAGGTAGTACTTTAATTTGTTTTCTATACAGCATTTACCTTCCTATGTAATTTTTGATTACTTTAATGGAATCTGATATGTTAATTATATGATTGTTAATTTATTTTGTTGTTTGTTTTTTCATGTCCTTTGGCTTAGGTGAAGATCCGACACTGATTTTGTACACTAGTGGGACAACAGATAAACATAATGGAGTTGTTCTTACACACAGAAGGGTCATTGCTCAGGTATGCTGTATGATTTAACTTCAGTCATGTTTAATGCTACCCCAGATAGATAGTTTCACTACTGCACTTACTGCAGTTTAACTTATGTTGGCTGATTACCAACTCATTCTCATTCTCAAAAATCTGATATATTATCATGCTATTATTTAGATGTGTGGCTTCTCTGCACTTCTTGAACCTGTCATGCAGAATGGGAAACCATCACTGGGCATTTGGAGCGATATGGCATGACTGAAGTAAGTAAACTTTAGTTAAGTTCTTTGACTTTTTAGATAATCAGTTTCGTTAGAGTTCCTCAAAGTTGTAGTGAATCATATGCATCGTATTTTGCAATATTTCTCATGACTTTGTAGTGAATCATATAGTCGCAGAACTTGTGGTTTAGTTCAAAAACTACTGTCCAATTAACTATTTGGTGTTAGACTTGAGAGTCTATAAAGTAACCTTAGAGGGGGGGTGAATAAGGTTATAGATGATTAATGGATTCTTTTTTTTTTTTAAAAAACTTTTTCGATATTGGTTTGGATTAAATGCGGAATAATAATATTTGACCAATATAGAAGGAGAAGAGGAGTAGAATGAGATAATGGACAGATCAATATTGTATACAGCAATAAAATAGAGAGATCTGGATAAGATTACAATATGATATATTTGCACAGTTCTATTGAGAATATGATAAGCAGTTAAATCAAGTATATGATAATATCAATATTATAAGCAAATAAAGTGCAAAATATAAAGAGATAGAGAAGAGAGAGAGACACAGCAATTTAGCGAGGTTCGGGATAAAACCCCTACGTCCTCGGCCTTAGGCTTTTCAACCCTTGGACTTAGTAACCACTATATTGAAGAGAGTTTGATACAAACAGTCGACCCCAATATAAGTGAATCTCAATTCCCCTGAATTGAGAACCCAAGCACTCTTGCTAAGGATTTCTAAACCAACTCAATAACCCTATTGAGAGACCCAAGTACACAGCCCAGGATTTCAAAACACCAACTCAATCCCTTGATTGAGAGACCCAAGTACAAAAGCCCAGGATTTCAAAATAACCACTAGAACAAAATAAGAGTTACACAATTGAGATCTATGGATCCAATCACTTCTTAGTAATGTGTCAGTTTAGGAACTGAGAGAGATGAGTGATCTTAGGATATTATAGATGCTCTATAAGATGAGGGATGATCTTGCTTTTGCAACCACTTCAAAATTGATATAGCAATAGAAGTTGAGGTTGCTTGAAAGCTTTTAAAATTATAGATATGATTTTGAAAAACAAAGCTTTTTGAAAAACAAGATTCAAAACAGTTGGAGCACAGGATCTCAGATCTAGATCTATAAACAGCTTTTGAAAAAAGCTATAACAATTTAAAATCAAAAGCTTATAAAAATAAAACAATGAAGAGCAATAGATCTATAGAGATTCGAATATGAGAGAGTAGAGAAGAAATTGTGAGCAGTGGAGTTGGAATGAAAGTGAAGATCAACCTATGTATTTATAGGCTTAGGCACCGTTGAAAATTTTTGAAAAGCATTTAATATAAGTGAAGAATCGATTCATTGATCAAGTTAAAATGTGAAGGAATCGATTCATTGCCTTCAAAAAATAAAAGAATCGATTGTTTGTTTAGTTGAAAAGAGAGGAATCGATTCATTGTAATTTGGAAAATGAGGGAATCGATTCATTGCTTATGAAGAAAGGAGTGAAATCGATTTTCAGGCCATATGGAGGTCCTGAGAATCGATTCTTATCCATGTAGAAATAAGGAGAATCGATTCATTAAGCTAAGGAATGACTTGAGAATCGATTCCTAGGCTAAGGAAACCAAGAAGGAATCGATTCTTAGTATATGTAATGTAGTGAAAATCGATTCTTTTGCTTCAAAAATATTTCTTTAGTTTTGGTTGCCACCTTATGCATGCATGCAATTTTGTGAAATATTTTTTCAAAACTATTTTTATGCATCATGCATGTTTTGAAAAGTCATCTCTCTCAATAGCTAAAGTGCCACACACTTTAGGTGATAGGACCTTTACAAAGTGTCCTAAAAGGCTTAGACACAATTTAGGGTTTTGAACTTCATATGTTGCTTCTTCTTCAAGCTTCTCTTCTTTTGTGTCTTCTTCTCTTTAAATTAAGTCCTGCACTTTGCTCAACTTGAAACATTAGTAGATATGATGTAATTTGTTATCATACAAAATAAAGGAGTGTTTACCCTTGGTTCAACAAACTCCCCCTTTTTGATGATAACAAATTACATTATGCATAGGGTTTGAAAATAATGAAAATTCTTTAAAAAAAAACTCCCCCTAAGCATAAGCATATATTTTCTCCTATTTTCTCCCCACATATAATAGTAACTTGCATATTTTCTCCCCCTTTGTTTTCATCAAAAAGGAGAGGGGGTGAAAAAAACAAATAGAAAACATTTTATAAACTAGCATAATCAAGCATCCCTAGCTCTCTACGGATTTTACAAAAAGGAGCTTCGGCTAGGGGTTTAGTGAAGATATCCGCTAGTTGGTCATCCGTGCCTACAAATTTTAATGCAATGCTCCCCCTAGACACATGATCTCTAATAAAGTGATGTCTAATGTCGATATGCTTAGTGCGAGAGTGTTGTATAGGGTTCTTAGCAATATTAATAGCACTTGTATTATCACACAAAACAGGCACACTTTCAAAAATTAGACCAAAGTCTTCCAAAGTTTGTTTCATCCACAGAACTTGTGCGACGCAGTTTCCAACAGCCACATATTCAGCTTCAGCTGTGGACAAAGCAACACTGTTCTGCTTCTTACTAGACCAGGAGGTCAAACAAGGACCAAGAAAATGACAAGTTCCACTAGTACTTTTTCTATCAAGAGTGCAACCTGCAAAATCAGCATCAGAAAAACCAACTAAATCAAACGTACTCGATTTCGGGTACCACAAACCAAAGTCTATGGTCCCTTTAACATACCTAAGAATCCGTTTTACAGCTTTTAAGTGTGATTCTTTTGGGCATGCTTGAAATCGAGCACACAAGCATACAGCAAACATAATATCAGGTCGAGATGCAGTTAAGTATAAGAGACTACCTATCATACCTCGATACATAGTTTCATTTACCGGTTTACCTTGCTCATCCTTATCTAGTTTAGTTGCTGTTGCCATAGGAGTGCTGATTTCCTTTGCGTCATTCATGTTATATTTCTTCAGCAATTCCTTTGAGAACTTTGTTTGGGATATGAAGATTCCTTCATTTGATTGTTTCACTTGAAGTCCCAAGAAAAAGTTAAGTTCTCCCATCATACTCATTTCAAATTCACTAGTCATCATCTCAGAAAATTCCTTGCACATATCATCATTAGTAGATCCAAAGATAATATCATCAACATAGATTTGAACTACTATGATATGTTTGCCCTTGGTTTTAAGGAATAAGGTAGAATCAATCTTACCCTTTTTGAAACCATTGGCAGTTAAATGTTTGCTTAATCTCTCATACCAAGCTCTAGGGGCTTGTTTCAATCCATAGAGGGCTTTGTCAAGTTTAAAGACGTGATCGGGATTTTTAAAATCTTCAAAACCAGGGGGTTGTTTTACATAAACTTCTTCTTCTAAGAAACCATTTAGGAAGGCACTTTTGACATCCATTTGATGTAGTTTGAAATCCATGTAGGAGGCAAATGCCAAAATTATCCTAATGGACTCCAATCTAGCCACCGGAGCAAAAGTTTCTTCAAAATCCACCCCTTCGATTTGATTAAAACCTTGAACTACTAGACGACTTTTGTTTAATAAAATTGTTCCATTTTCGTCAAGTTTGTTGCGAAAAACCCATTTAGTTCCTATGATGGTCCGATCGACCGGTTTTTCAACTAAGTGCCAAACTTTATTTCTTTCAAATTGTTCAAGTTCTTTTTGCATTGACAAAACCCACTCTGGATCATTTAAAGCTTCCTTGATATTATTTGGAACTATTTGAGAGACAAAAGCACTATGAAAGCATAAAAGATTAAGAGAGGAGCGAGTTGTTACCCCCTTTGATGGACTACCAATAATTTGCTCCATGGGATGATCTCGAACTGATTTCCATGTTTTGGGCAGATCATCGTGTGTTCTTCCATGGAGATGATCATCAATGTCTTGGGGCTCTTGTTCCACTATGATTTCTTCTTGAGGTTCAGCTTCCTCCTCGGCTTCTTCTACACTTTCACTGTTAGTTTCAGGTGATCTATTTTTGATCACTTCAATCACTTCATCCTCATCATTAGCAGCTTTCTTATCAAAAGGGTTAGTTTCATCAAAAGAAACATGAATAGATTCTTGCATAGTTTTATCAATTTTATTGTAAACGATATAAGCTCTACTATGATTTGAATAACCCATAAAAATACCTTCAGTTGATTTAGCATCAAACTTACCCAACTTGTCCTTTGTATTAAGAATGAAGCACTTACTTCCAAAGACTTTGAAGTATGAAATGTTTGGAGCTCTACCATTCCACAGCTCATATGGTGTTTTGTTGAGAGATGGCCTTAAGTATACACGATTTAGCACATGACACGCTGTATCCACTGCATGACCCCAGAAGTATTTGGGAAGGTTGTGCTCATTCAGCATTGTCCTGCTCATCTCTTGTATAGTTCTGTTCTTTCTTTCAACTACACCATTTTGTTGAGGAGTTCTTGGAGCTGAAAAGTTATGATGAATGCCATACTTTTCACACCACGTCTTGAATGATGAATTTTCGTACTCTCCTCCATGATCGCTTCTAATTTCTTTGATGGCTAAGTTTTTCTCATTTTGTAGCTTTCTGCACAACTTAGCAAACTCGTTAAAAGCATCACTTTTATTTGCAAGTAGGATAACCCAAGTATATCTAGAATAATCATCAACAATAACAAAGACATACTTAGACCCTCCTAGACTTACGACATCAATTTCACCAAACAAATCAAGATGTAGCAGTTCAAGCACATTTTTGGTGGAAATAACAGGTTTAGATTTAAAAGAGGTTTTGTGCATTTTACCAAGTTGACATGCATCACATAATTGGCCTTTTTCATATTTCAATTTAGGTAGACCTCTAACATGCTCATTCTTACTTAACTTAGATAGATGTTCTATACTAGCATGTCCTAAGCGTCTATGCCACAAATCCACATCATCAATCAAGGTAGGCATACATACTATTTCATCACTTACATTATCAAAATCAACATAGTATACATTGTTTTCTCGAAAGCCAGTAATGTAGAGTTTAGAAGTCATATGGGTGATAACACATTTATCAACAGAAAAATGCACATCAAAATCATTATCGCATAATTGACTAACACTTAGTAAGTTAAATTTGACGCCATCAACTAATAAAGCATCTTTAATTTTAATTGTGTTTTCCTTACCCACACAACCTTTACCTATTACTTGAGCAGATTCATTGTTGGCAAACTTTACAGATCCACTTGCTTTGTTGCTCAGTTTTAGAAACAGTGAAGCATCACCAGTCATATGCCTTGAGCAACCACTATCAACCATCCACACATTTTTCTTTTTAGCTGAGGGACCAACCTGCAAAAGAATTGTTTAACAACTAGCACGAGGTACCCTTTTTGTTGGGTCCTTGGGAGTTAGTCATCAAGGGGTTTGTTTTCACAATCCACCTTGGTTTCTTCCAAACAGGTACAAGGGTTCCAAGTTCACATATTTTACGGATAGGACATGAAGAAGAGCTATGGTTCCCTTTTTGACAATATGTGCATTTGAAGATAGTAGGTTTATAACTAGAAGTAGAAGCTACAAAGGTGATATTTTTGTTTGAGCTGGAGGTGGTGGAATTTCCTTGGTACCCAATACCTCTCCTATCAACATATTGATGTTGAGAGTGAAGCAACTGAGTCAAGGTCTTTTCACCAACCTCAAACTTTTTCAAAGATTCTTTCAAAAATTCATTTTCAACCTTGACTTTTTCAAAATTTTGTTTTAGTTCTCGAAATTCAAGGTTGACTGATTTGTGTAGTTCATTCTTTAATCTAATGACTTCACTTTCAAGAGTCTCGATTTGAGTGGATAGGCTTTTGTTGCTCTTTTTTTGTTTCTTGGATTTTAACAAAAGTTTTTCGTGTTCAAAATATAGAGCCTCAAAAGCTTCACTCAGATCGTGACTACTATAGTCATTATCAATCATATCATCATGCATAGGGAAGGTAGAAGAACTAGAAAAGTTAAGGCTTACCTTTGATGTATCATTTGCCATGCTGCAGACAGCATTGTCGGTCTGCTTATCTTCTTCTGATTCATCATCAGTGCTGAGATTGTCCCATGTTGCTTCAGGTGTGTTCTTTGCCATGAGGCAGACAGCATTTGCAACTTCTTCTTCTTCGGTCTCATTTTCAGTGTCTGTATTGTCCCATGTTGCTTTCATTGCTTTCTTTTGCTTAGATTTCAGCTTGTAACAGTTTTCTTTGATGTGACCGGGTTTGTTGCATTCGAAACATCTTGGTTGATCATTCTTTTTCTCATACCTGTCTTCTTTGTTGTACCCGGACTTCTTTGAAAAGTCACCCTTTCCAAACTTTTTGAATCTCATAAATTTTTTGAAATTTTTGGCAAGCATAGCCATATCTTCATCATCGGTATCTTCTTCAGATTCAACCTCTTTCCTTGCTACTTTAGAAGTTTTAGCAGCAAGGGCAAGAGATTTCTTCTCTTTTACAGTTTCTTTTTCTTGATTCTTTTTGGCAGCCAGAACTACCTCAAATGCTAGCAATGATCCAATAAGGTCTTCTTGAGGTAAAGTGCCAATGTCTTTGGCTTCGGTTATAGCACAAGTCTTAGGGAAGAATTCACCAGTTAAGGATTCAAGGATCTTTCCATTCAAATCCTTGTTGGTGTATTTCTTTCCTAAGGCCCTCAAGTTGTTTACAATTAAATTTAATCTCTGATGCATTGCTGCGACAGACTCACCTTCTTTCATTTTAAAACTTTCATATTCAGAGGTGAGAATTCTAATTTTAGTATCTTTTACCTGGCTTGTCCCGACATGAGTGGCTTGTAGGCAGTCCCAGATTTCCTTTGCACTTTGACACCCCTTTACTCTACCATATTCTTCTTCACAGAGTGATAGATGAAGGATATTCATGGCCTTTGCATTTAGAGATATCTTGTCAAGCTCAGATTTTCTTAACTCACTCAGGTCGATGGTGTAGATGTCTTCCACCGGTACTTCTTCAGCTTTGCCGGTGGCTTGAATTTTTGAAGTGTCACCATCAGTATTACCTGGTTTTGTGATCTTGATCTTCATAGGGATCAGAGGTCCATCAACAATAATTCTCCACAGAGTGAAATCTATAGCCTGCACATGACATTTCATACGACTACTCCAGTAATCATAGTTAGTACCATCAAATAGAGGAGGCCTATTAGAGGACATTCCTTCTTTCATAAAAGAACCCATAATCACAGATAAATATATAAAATTTAAATTGCGAGATGTAAAGCTCTATATGCAATTTCTAGCTCTGATACCACTTGTTAGACTTGAGAGTCTATAAAGTAACCTTAGAGGGGGGGTGAATAAGGTTATAGATGATTAATGGATTCTTTTTTTTTTTAAAAAACTTTTTCGATATTGGTTTGGATTAAATGCGGAATAATAATATTTGACCAATATAGAAGGAGAAGAGGAGTAGAATGAGATAATGGACAGATCAATATTGTATACAGCAATAAAATAGAGAGATCTGGATAAGATTACAATATGATATATTTGCACAGTTCTATTGAGAATATGATAAGCAGTTAAATCAAGTATATGATAATATCAATATTATAAGCAAATAAAGTGCAAAATATAAAGAGATAGAGAAGAGAGAGAGACACAGCAATTTAGCGAGGTTCGGGATAAAACCCCTACGTCCTCGGCCTTAGGCTTTTCAACCCTTGGACTTAGTAACCACTATATTGAAGAGAGTTTGATACAAACAGTCGACCCCAATATAAGTGAATCTCAATTCCCCTGAATTGAGAACCCAAGCACTCTTGCTAAGGATTTCTAAACCAACTCAATAACCCTATTGAGAGACCCAAGTACACAGCCCAGGATTTCAAAACACCAACTCAATCCCTTGATTGAGAGACCCAAGTACAAAAGCCCAGGATTTCAAAATAACCACTAGAACAAAATAAGAGTTACACAATTGAGATCTATGGATCCAATCACTTCTTAGTAATGTGTCAGTTTAGGAACTGAGAGAGATGAGTGATCTTAGGATATTATAGATGCTCTATAAGATGAGGGATGATCTTGCTTTTGCAACCACTTCAAAATTGATATAACAATAGAAGTTGAGGTTGCTTGAAAGCTTTTAAAATTATAGATATGATTTTGAAAAACAAAGCTTTTTGAAAAACAAGATTCAAAACAGTTGGAGCACAGGATCTCAGATCTAGATCTATAAACAGCTTTTGAAAAAAGATATAACAATTTAAAATCAAAAGCTTATAAAAATAAAACAATGAAGAGCAATAGATCTATAGAGATTCGAATATGAGAGAGTAGAGAAGAAATTGTGAGCAGTGGAGTTGGAATGAAAGTGAAGATCAACCTATGTATTTATAGGCTTAGGCACCGTTGAAAATTTTTGAAAAGCATTTAATATAAGTGAAGAATCGATTCATTGATCAAGTTAAAATGTGAAGGAATCGATTCATTGCCTTCAAAAAATAAAAGAATCGATTGTTTGTTTAGTTGAAAAGAGAGGAATCGATTCATTGTAATTTGGAAAATGAGGGAATCGATTCATTTCTTATGAAGAAAGGAGTGAAATCGATTTTCAGGCCATATGGAGGTCCTGAGAATCGATTCTTATCCATGTAGAAATAAGGAGAATCGATTCATTAAGCTAAGGAATGACTTGAGAATCGATTCCTAGGCTAAGGAAACCAAGAAGGAATCGATTCTTAGTATATGTAATGTAGTGAAAATCGATTCTTTTGCTTCAAAAATATTTCTTTAGTTTTGGTTGCCACCTTATGCATGCATGCAATTTTGTGAAATATTTTTTCAAAACTATTTTTATGCATCATGCATGTTTTGAAAAGTCATCTCTCTCAATAGCTAAAGTGCCACACACTTTAGGTGATAGGACCTTTACAAAGTGTCCTAAAAGGCTTAGACACAATTTAGGGTTTTGAACTTCATATGTTGCTTCTTCTTCAAGCTTCTCTTCTTTTGTGTCTTCTTCTCTTTAAATTAAGTCCTGCACTTTGCTCAACTTGAAACATTAGTAGATATGATGTAATTTGTTATCATACAAAATAAAGGAGTGTTTACCCTTGGTTCAACATTTGGAAGTAACTGTTTTTGCACATGTTTTTGCCTATGTTTTTGCACATGCGAGCAGCAGCTGCAGATTTCTGTGAAATAGTTGAGAAAAATAAGGACATGTATTGCTGGATTTCACTGTTTTGAAATTGTCAATATTCAAATAATGCTACTTTCATGTGCCTCTTGTTTAGCTTATCATTCTATTTATTTTGAGAAACGAGCTTAATTCTAAGGGTGAGAAAGTATTGTTGCCACCCTTACTATGTTGTTCCTGTTTTCAAGTTCAAGAATTGATGGAAGAATAGATAGAAAATGTTCAAGATCCATTGGAACAAATTGCATACATAGGGTTTGTTTGAAGATACTTGTGGTTCTTTTCATACTCTTAGTCTATCATTCAATGGGTCATAAAAATTACCTCGAGGCCTTGACACCACATGTAAATAAGAAATAAATAGCCTTGAGGTTATTTCTATCTCATTTCTTCTAATGCCTAATATTTGCACCTATAGTATAAATATAATATATTAACATAAAATTGCATTTTATGGCATAATCACTTTGAGAAGTGAAATGGGCTAACCGTTTTCTTTTTATATGTCAGGTTCACTGCTGGAGTCACCCATTCATTTACTGGTAGTATGGATGACTGTATTAAGCTTCTCTCATATGATAAAATGTACATTGGTAAATCCATCCTTTTGAGCTTTCCTATATTTTCTAGCCTATTTTAAATCCATCCTTTTGAGCTTTACAAGATGATTACACTTTACGAAAGCTTTCTGTCCATAGCTGGTTTTGGTGTTTTGATATCAAAAGAAAGTCAAAGAGAAATGTATGGATGGTGTTTTGATATCAAAGAGAAAGTCAAAGAGAAATGCTTTTTTATCTGCAGGCCACTATTTTGCCAATTGTTTATTAGCTATCATTCGGACTTGGTTCTTTGATTCTTTTATTCCCCTGAAATAACTTTATTTCTTTCTTAATTTTTGTCTTATTTTGGTTCATGTTGTACTTGGTTATGGAAAAGAAAAATAAGCATTTTTAAGTTGGTGTCCTAGGTTTTTTAATGCTTTCATTAAATAAATGGAATGAGGAATTGATTGTTAATCTTTAATGATTAGTGTGTTTGGTTACTATATAACATGATCCATTGAAATTTTGAACACCAGGAGATAACTCCCATCTTCTGTTTGTCCATTTTGGTCAGGCACTGGGGATCATAAAAATGTTGTCAAGCAAACCTATCCTTCAGATTGATATTATTCATCATTCAGGAGTAAGCAGTTGGTAACTTTATCCCTCTATTTTATTTTTATGATTTAGCTCTCCAATTTTTCGATTTTGGGTTTTATGGGTATTAGATTTTTGCTATTCTGGTTTTTGTTTAATTTGCTATTCTGAATTGTTATGCAGGATGTTGCTAATGAATCCTCGAGACAGACTTAACAAAATGTTAAGAACTAATGAAACGGATAGGGACTAGTGAGACGGATATAAAAATTGCATGGGAAAACTCACTATTTTTATTTACTTGAAGGACTAAGTGTAGAGATGATATAAGTCTTGAAATTGGTAGTTTACTAGCTATTTTATCATGATTAGATAGAGGTAATTTGGGTGGTTGTGTTAATTGTATAGAGCAGAGGTGAACATGCCTGCTGAATTTTATGTTTCAAAGGCTGAGTGATTTCGTTGTTGGAATTTGATGACAGAGTATTTATCCTTTTGATATTTGATTGAGTATCTTCCTTTGTTTGATTATTTGTGTGTGTGTGTGTGTGTGTGTGTGTTGTTGTTGCTTAAATCTCATTTTTATTTGACATAAGTTGCTTTGAAACTTTCTGGAGTTTGTGTTTGCAATTGGTGTACTCAACTCATTTCATACAGAGAGTTTTACACCAATTGCAAACACAAACACCCCAATGGGTTGAAAGTAACATACTAGTTGAAATTCTGATGCTAATCCTACGTGTTACAGGGAATGTCCAGCAGATTTGAAAGAAGGTATTGCTAGCGTAATATTTGCATCCCCTAGGTGTTCAGAAATTCCAGAACTTGTGGCACTTAAGAAAATCTTTGAGAAGAAATATGGGAATGATTTTGTATCCGCTGCTACTGATCTTAGGCCTAGTTGTGGCGTAAATCGCCAGGTAAGTCTTCTCCTGACCGCAATTATGCTTGTATTTGCTTATCAGTAAACTACTAAACTTTATTAATTTTAAATGATATTCATATCAGTGTTTGTGAATTGCATTTTTCTTTTAGTTGATTGACAAGCTCTCGGTTCGCACACCTACCGGTGAAGGGAAGTTGAAAGTGTTGAAGGAAATATCAAAGGTATATCAAATCGATTGGGATACTACAGAATCTGAAAATGAACTTCTCAAACCTCCAGAAGAGCTAACAGTATGTTTTCTTTCTATAGCTATCTATTAACCATTTTCTGTATGTTTTCTATCTCTTGATTTTTTATACTTTTTTAAATTCTCATCTTATCAGGAAGGGCATAACACTTTTGTCAGTGCCAGCAGCTTACCAGTAAAGCCATCAACAAATGCATCCACCAAATTCAATTGGCCAGTTACAAGGTGATTCAAAACTTAATACTCTGTTACATATTTGCATTATTATTGTTCTTATCTTCTAATAAGATTCTGTGGTGACTCATCAGTTTATCAGGTGGTGGAAAAAGCGACGCGATGCATTTTGAAGATTCTAAGTCTGCTGCTGAAGCAGCAGCTGAATCAGCTAAGAAAGCAATCGCCGCAGCTGAATCAGCTAAGCGAGGATCAGATGGGGCTAACTCGTCAGCGGAGATTCAAGCTTTGACCAAGCAGGTACGACTATTAAAATTAGGTTCACCGCGACTGCTACGATTATAGAAATTGCGTACAAGATAAACCTCATTTAAGCATTGAAGCCCAGCTGGATTTACAAAGAAGCCCATGGGTTTGGAATATAATAAAATCTAGTAATGAAATTTCTACATGTATATATTATGTAGACATCGATGACTTAATAAAAACTAGCAATAAAATCACGGTCTTAGTTACCTAACAATTATTAGTTCTTTTATTGGCATCTATGTTTAAAGTTTGTCACTTGATAATTTAGTGAATAAATTATTCACCTTTAATTTGTTGTTCACTTTTTTCTTCTGTTCTCTATTTTGCAGGTTACTGATCTCAAAGTCTCGGTGGATCTCTTGGAAAAAGAAAGAGATTTTTACTTTTCAAAACTAAGGGATATAGAAATTCTTTGTCAAGCTACAGAACTGAATGAACCTGTAAGAATTCCAGCCAAGGCTTGCATTGCTGTTTATTTTGCAGTGTGCATGTGATCATGTCTACTTCTATGTTATTTTTTGCAGATGTCAGTAGCAATAAAGAAGATTTTGTATGCAATAAAGAAGATTTTGTATGCCGCTGATGTAAAAGAATCAGCATTAGATGAAGCTCAGGCTTACATTCATGAAACCTTGAATGCTGATGAAGAGGAACAGGAAACTGAAGAAGCTTGATTACTCCCAAATATAATTCCTGGCTGTTAAACAAACTAAGTGCCGACCACGACTATGAGACTGGTAATCCTTCCCATGCAATGGCCAGAAAGTGCCATTTCATCACATAGCTTAGCTGTTTTTCCCCCCTGTAAGCTTGGATGGATAACCAGAGGATATTTTAGCTAATCTTTTCTATAAACAAAGTACTTTTTGTATTGAATATTGCTTTAGAAATTGGCTGTGGTATAGCCATTTTAGCTTATCCAGGGGTTGTTCCAATGCACAAGGTGGCAGCATGACTTTGCTTTTACTTTCTTTTCTCCTATGTAATTTTTATCTGTAGCAAGTTTTATTCATCAGTAGTCTGTGTAATATTTTGAATACCAATGATTATACAAAGGATATGGAGTTTTGTTCATCTATATGTTGGTAGTCGTAGTAATTTTTGTTAAAGAATTTGAATTCTGTTATTTTTGATTTATGGCAGCATGAGGATACATTAAGGCTAACAAAATTTTTTTTTAAAAAAAAAGTACTTTTAAAGTCAGGCGAAACGAAAGCCTGACTTCAAAACAGACTTACGAAGTCAAGCGAAATAAATGCTTGACTTTAAAACAGACTTACGAAGTCGGGCAATAACAAATGCTTGACTTTAAATCATACTTACGAAGTCAGGCAATAATAAATGCTTGACTTTAAAACTGACTTACGAAGTCAGGCGAAATAAATGCTTGACTTTAAAACTGACTTACGAAGTCAGGCGAAATAAATGATTGACTTTAAAACTGACTTACGAAGTCAGGCGAAATAAATGCTTGACTTTAAATAAGACTTACGAAGTCAGGCTATCGCTTGACTTTAAAACTCCCTACATACAAAGTCGACTTAATAAAAGTCAAGCGAGCGCCTGACTTTAAATCCCCTTTTCGCCTGACTTTAAATCCCTTTTTTGCACTAGTGATACATTGAGTACGTATATCAATATTTTCATTCAATTAATTGTTCATATCTGTCAGCTCATTTAGTACGTATCATCTAATTTGATCAGGTCATTCTTGTTGTCTGAAGACGTAAGAGATGATCAGGCATCTGCTCATATATATGAAAATTTTCCAAAATGGTTTCAAGAAAAAGTAAGTGTTGAGTTACTTGTTCCTCAACTTTAATCATATGTTCGTCACGAAATAACTTGTTTGAATGTCACGTACGTAGGTTTACTCTGAGGAACCAACTCCAATCAATCAACACTTGAGAAACTTATCTGATGGTCCTTATTCGAGAGTGAAAGAGTATCACACATTTTTCGTGAATGGCTACAAGTTTCATACCCACTCATGGACGAAAAACAAAACAACAATTAACAGCGGAGTTTATGTAAAAGGGGTCAATGAAGGAGGTGAAGATGATTATTACGGTGTAATCCAACACATTTATGAACTAGAGTTCAGTGCGTTAGACTACGCTAGACCTGTAGTGTTGTTTTATTGTGACTGGTTTGATCCGTCGGCTATAGGCACCAAAATGGATCCAAAGTATAATAGAGTGGACATACGAATGGACAAAAGATATCCAGTGTTTGATCCGTTTATAATGGCAGAGAATGTGAGACAAGTGTACTATGTTCCTTATCCATCAACTCGAAGAGACAAGCGAGGTTGGTGTGTCACAATCAAGACAAAGCCAAGGAGTCGCATTGAAACAGATGAGCCAGTGGAAGATGTTCCCTATCAGACAGATGATATGTCACCTGTAAATGAAGTTAATGAAGTTGAACTAATTTTTAACTTACGTGATTTGGAAAGCAATGGTGAAGAAGTGGATCCAAATAACTTGGAAGGAGAGGACTCACATGAGGTTCCAGTTGATGTAGAAGACGAAGACGATGAAGAAGATGAAGATGATGAATGCCCAGAAGATTAGATATATATAATGTGTTTGTGTTTGAATTGTGTGAATTGATGTATCCAAACAACTTGAACCGCTTTTAATTCATGTTTGTGTTTGAATTGTGTGTGAATGGATGTATCCAAACAAAATTGAACCGCTTTGTAATTGATGTTTGTGTTTGAATTGTGTGTGAATTGTTTCATGAGTTTTTTTAGAAGTAACGTTTATGTTTTTAAATTGTTTGTGTTTAATTTCTTCTGCAGCATGGCATCAGGTGGAGGTGATTCGTCGCCACCTAGACTGCCCCATGAACGTAAGGGGGAGTCTAAAATTGTCCCTCGTCGTAAGAAAAGGGTGATATGCGTCGAGGACATAGGTGACTATTCAGAGATGCCTCTGGAGTTAGGTACTTAGATACGCCACAGCAGACCTCTGGAGTTAGGTCCTTACAGCAGACCTCTGGAGTTAGGTCCTTACAGCAGACCTCTGGAGTTAGGTCCTTCCATATTGAATCTAGCTTGTCGCCGCGAGTTTCTCCTTCACCTACTCAATCTCCCCGAGATGTATATGGTCGTACTTCATCTACGCGAGTGACTCCTCCACCATCAGAGTCCTCCATATCGCATGATTCCGGTACCAGGATTTGGTGCGATACCTACTCCTACCCCTTCACCAGATGTTGTGCCTACTCCTACTGTAACACCCCATTCTACCCGGCTATTTTCCATAAAGATCAGAGTTTCAAAATTTCTTTTTGAATGGAATGCTACACACGTACTTGGTGTAACCATTTACAATACGCAACACCATTTAATAAATTAATGTACCCTTGATTTCATCAACAAAAATCCACTCATTATAATTTAAACGACTCGCAGCGGAAAAAAAATAACATAAACTCAAAATGCCAAACAACGGCCTCATCGGAATCATTAGGTCAATGCACACGAAAATCAACAACATTTAAATATCATTAGAAAAATCCTAAGCCAACCCCCTAGGTGTCACGTATCAGAGCAGACCGACTCGGGAGTGAAAGGAGTAAGCCTTTACTCAGAACTACCTGTAGTAAACAACAACAGAAGGGTGAGTCTCAACTACATAATAAAGATTATAATAAGAAGTATATTACGTCATAGCATCACACTCACACGGTCACGCAGTAGCATAGTCTATACAATCACCCACTAGCATGCTTATCATGAGGATGGATGCAATACAGTTATGCATGTGGTACCATTTTCCCAGACCGCAGCCTTATCATCATATTATCAACTCAGACCGCAGCCTTATCATTTCAAGTTAGAACTCAGACCGCAGCCTTATTATCATAATTAACAACTCAGACCGCAGCCTTATGTATGCATGAGACTCCATGACAAAACCACAATCATAATTATTAACAACACGGTCCATGTATCCTATATCACATCTTTAATTAATCTTAGTTTTAGCCCCCATGGCCTCATCACCAACCAACTCATTATTTTCTCCTCACGATCACGTCCCTAGGACTAGGATAACACTTAGGGACCAATCTAGCACCATTAGACCCGAAACTCAAACACAAGTCACGGGCGCCCCACTAGGCGCCCTAGGCGGCCACACTTGGCGCCCCACACAACACCCAAACGCACGAACATAGTAGACCACCTTAAAAAATTGAAACCGCTCTAGCCAAAATGTTCAAAATGGGATTTGGTCACGTGAATACAGAATTTGGCTAGGTAAAATATGCTCAGAACATGATGTGTGCACAAGGCACCCCTAAAACAAGTCAAAATGATGCCCAACCGGACAATTTCAAAACCACAAGTGAAAATCCAGAAATTCTTTAGCCAAAGTGTTTTAAATAACATTTGGTCAGGTCAATACAAAGTTTGGCTCGGTAAAATATGCTCAGAAAATGATGTGTGCACAAGGCACCCCTAAAACAAGCCAAAATGATGTCCAACCGGACAATTTCAAAACCACAAGTGAAAATCCAGAAATTCTTTAGCCAAAGTGTTTTAAATAACATTTGGTCAGGTCAATACAAAGTTTGGCTCGGTAAAATATGCTCAGAAAATGATGTGTGCACAAGGCACCCCTAAAACAAGCCAAAATGATGTCCAACCGGACAATTTCAAAACCACAAGTGAAAATCCAGAAATTCTTTAGCCAAAGTGTTTTAAATAACATTTGGTCAGGTCAATACAAAGTTTGGCTCGGTAAAATATGCTCAGAAAATGATGTGTGCACAAGGCACCCCTAAAACAAGCCAAAATGATGTCCAACCGGACAATTTCAAAACCACAAGTGAAAATCCAGAAATTCTTTAGCCAAAGTGTTTTAAATAACATTTGGTCAGGTCAATACAAAGTTTGGCTCGGTAAAATATGCTCAGAAACTGAGTTTACCCAAAAACATGATTTATGCGCCTTGCCTAAGCATAGGCAGCAACCTGGCGCCTCCCCAGGCGCCACAGGGCAGCAACACAGGCGCCCTGCCCAGAACACACACACGCCCAGCAACAGTAAACAGCGCCCAGTGCGCCAATTTCCCCCCCCCCCCCCCCCCCAGCACTTGGCGCCCAGGCGCCCCACCACAACCAACACCAATTCTCCATTATTTTTCCAAAACTCAAAATACCACAACAATCACAAAACACACTGCACTTTTTCCAGCAACATCCAATCTCACATATATAAATTAAGAACACTTCAAAACACAAAATTAACACATGAAATCCAAACCTTAGCATAGGGAAATCAAATCAATCACACTAATTATCAATTCCAACTAACCTAAACAATTCTAACAATTAACAAGTAGTGTCAAGTGGGGTCCTATGGTTTACATACAACCTATTATATTCTCTATTATAGAGTGAGACTCCCCTAACCTTGATTATGACGAGCTAGAGCCTTTTCCACCGGAGCACCGACAAATCACCGCAACAAAGAAGCTCCTCCTTTTTCACACAATCACGCCCTTTCTCTCTTTCCCTAGGATCAAGGCGAATTGATCAAAATAGAAAGGGTTAGGGAAATTCGAAACCTAAGCAATTGATAGAGAAAGGAAATCGAATCATAGAAGATTAGGAACCCTTACCTAGGATCAAGGCGCACAAACCCTAACTCCAAGCTTGAAATCGCCCTTCCTTCTCTTCTCCTCTCTTCGACTTTCTTTCTTTTCTTCTCTATTTCGACTTTCTTTCTTTCCTTTGACACTAGTGGGGCGCGACCTAGACCCCTAGTGTCTAAAGAGCGCCTAAGCCAACGGGCTTGGGCCTCTTGGGCCGTCACTTGAAATTCCGGTATTACCAACGCCATCCCCTTCAATTAAAATAAAATACCATATCATCACATAATAAAATAAAATAGTGCAACACTTTAAATAATTTAATCAATTACTTAATTAAATTATTTTAGGGTGTTACAACTCTCCCCCACTTAGGAAATTTCGTCCTCGAAATTCATACCTGAGTCAAATAGCTCTGGATAGGACTCCCGCATCCTACTCTCCAGCTCCCACGTCACGCTCTCGCCAGAAGCTCCCAACCATACCACCTTCACTAAAACAATGCTTTTCCCTCTCAGCACCTTCACTTCTCTATCATCAATCCTCACTGGCATAGTCTCCACAGTGAGATTATCCCGCACCTCGATATCATCCATATGGATCACATGAGACGGGTCCGGAATGTACTTCCGAAGTTGCGACACGTGAAATACGTCGTGCAAGTTCGAAAGGTTAGGCGGTAAAGCCACCCTATAAGCAACCTTTCCGACCCTCTCGGTGATCTGATACGGTCCAATAAATCTAGGAGTCAACTTCTTTGGTTTAAGTGCACGCCCAACACCAGCCATAGGCGTGACCCTCAAGAAAACATGCTCTCCAGCCTGAAATTCCAAATCCTTTCTCCTTCTATCATGGTAACTCTTTTGCCGACTTTGGGACTCTTTCATTTTCTCCCTGATCATTTGTATCTTCTCTGTAGTTCCTCTCACCAATTCAGGTCCAAGAACAACACTTTCGCCAGATTCATGCCAACACAAAGGAGTTCTACACCTCCGCCCATACAGTGCCTCATAAGGAGCCATCCCTATACTCGAATGGTAGCTGTTGTTGTAAGTGAACTCAATCAACGAAAGGTGTGTATCCCACGCACCTCCCTGCTCTAACACACACGACCTCAATAAGTCCTCCAATGACTGAATGGTTCTCTCTGTCTGCCCATCAGTCTGAGGATGGTAGGCTGAACTCAACCTCAATCTGGACCCCAATGCCTCTTGCAAGCTCCCCCAAAACTCCGAAGTAAACCTCGGATCTCTGTCAGATACAATACTCTTCGGGACACCATGCAACTTCACAATCACCTTAATATATATCTCGGCCAATCTCGCTACCGGATACGTGATGTTGATAGGAAGGAAGTGAGCAGACTTCGTCAACCTATCCACGATCACCCAAATAGAATCAAATCCCCGAACGGTTCTCGGTAACCCAGTCACAAAATCCATGGAAATGCTATCCCATTTCCATTCCGGAACATCTAAAGGTTGCATCAACCCCGCAGGCTTCTGGTGCTCAACCTTTGACTTCTGGCAAGTCAAACAGGCATACACAAATTGTGCTACATCTTTCTTCAGACCAGGCCACCAGAATAATTTCTTCAAGTCATGATACATCTTTGTAGCCCCTGGATGAATACTCAGCTTGCTCCTATGACTCTCCTCAAGGATCATCTTCTTCATCTCAATATCATCGGGAACACAGATTCTGTCTCTAAATCTCAACACACCCTGGGAATCCAACCTGAAATCCCCATCCACATTCTGATCACCCGCAACTAACAAGTCAACCAGCTTCACATCTAATTTCTGGGCGTCTCTGATACTAACCAAGAAGTCATTACCAATCCTCAGCATACCTAGCTTAACACTCCGCGGTGTCACTTCACAAACCAGACTCATATCACGGAATTGCTCAATCAATTCCAACTCTTTTACCATCATTGTTGACATATGCAAAGTCTTTCGACTTAAAGCATCAGCCACGACATTAGCTTTGCCGGGGTGATAGTTTAAGCCAAAATCATAGTCTTTCAGCAGCTCTAACCAACGCCTCTGCCTCATATTCAGCTCCTTCTGATCAAACAAGTATTTCAAACTCTTGTGGTCGCTGAATACCTCGAATCTAGTGCCATACAAATAGTGCCTCCAAATTTTTAGTGCAAACACAATAGCAGCCAATTCCAAATCATGAGTAGGATAGTTCTTCTCATGAGTCCGCAACTGTCTGGACGCATAAGCGACTACCTTCCCATCCTGCATCAATACGCCCCCTAAGCCCATTCTGGAAGCATCACAATATACCACAAACGGTTGATCCGGCACGGGCAACACTAACACCGGAGATGTTGTCAATCTTTTCTTCAACTCTTGGAAGCTCTCTTCACACTTAGCATCCCAAACAAAAATTCTCCCTTTACACGTCAATTGAGTCAACGGAAGGGCTAGCTTTGAGAAACCCTCAATGAACCTCCTGTAGTAACCGGCCAACCCCAAGAAACTCCTAATCTCAGTCGCAGACTTTGGGCTCTCCCATTGTAACACTGCATCAACCTTAGCTGGGTCTACAGCTATGCCATCACTAGAAATAATGTGACCCAAAAAGCTTACCTCACGCAGCCAGAACTCGCATTTGGACAACTTAGCATAAAGCTTCTTCTCTTTCAACACCTCAAGCACCAATCTTAAGTGCTCTGCATGCTCCTCTTCAGACTTGGAGTATACCAGAATATCATCTATAAAAACTACCACAAATCGATCCAAGTAACTATGGAAGATACGGTTCATGTACTCCATAAACACCCCTGGTGCATTGGTAACACCAAACGGCATCACAGAGTATTCATAGTGTCCATATCTCGTTCGAAACGCTGTCTTCTGGACGTCCTCATCTTTTACCTTAATCTGGTGATACCCTGACCTCAAATCAATTTTACTAAAAACTTTAGCACCCACCAGCTGGTCCATCAAATCGTCAATTCTCGGAAGAGGGTACTTATTTTTAATAGTCACCTTGTTCAACTGTCTATAATCCACACACAGGCGCATACTCCCATCTTTCTTCTTTACTAATAAAACCGGAGCTCCCCATGGTGACACACTAGGCCTCACAAATTTCTTTTCAAGTAACTCTTCCAACTGCTTCTTCAATTCAGATAACTCAGAAGCTGACATTCGGTACGGAGCCATGGACACAGGCCTAGTACCAGGCACAAGGTCAATCCCAAACTCTACTTCCCTCTCTGGTGGCACACTAGGAATCTCATCAGGGAACACTTCAGGGAATTCACACACCACCTGCAATCCTTCAACCATAGCTTGGTTTTCAGCAGACATAGACGCCATCAAAGCAAATAGTTGACCACCATCCTTCATTACCTTATGCAGCTGATCCCCAGACAACAAAACAGACTCTCCCTCCTCAGGAGGAAAGAAACTCACAGACTTGCTGAAACAGTTGATGTGCACATGGTTATCCACTAACCAGTCCATACCAAGAATAACATCCAACCCTCCCAAAGGCAAACATATAAGGTCAACCAGAAAATCTCTGCCAAATACTGACAGAGGACACTTAGCACACAATAGAGAAGTAGTCACCGAACCCTTAGCCGGAGTGTCGATAACCATTTCCCTTTTCATATCAGACAATACTAGATTTAACTTTTCAGCACAAGCAGCAGCAATAAAAGAATGCGTAGCACCAGTATCAACTATAGCAATTAAAGGGGAACCATAAATAAAGCAAGTACCTCGAATCTCATTGGGCCCCTCTGAGCCTGCTAGCGCGAAAACTCGTCCATTGGATTTTTCTTTCTTCGGTTTGGTGCATTTAGAACTGAAGTGACCAGCTTCACCACAATTGAAACACACTGATTCCTTACGATCACAATTAGACGCCATATGACCTTTCTTCCCACAACGGTAACACATTACCTCAGTCTTGCAATCGAAACTTTTGTGACCCGGCTTGCCACAAGTGTAACACACTATATCAGCGGGAGCACCTCCCCCACTAGGCTTCTTACCCTCAGAAAATTTCTTACCAGCACCTGCCTTCCACTTATTTTTACCTCCAGACACATCATATGGTTTTCCCCTAAACTGATTATTCCTCTTTTCTTTCCCAATTTTGTAGGCAGCAGAACTGTCTTCTTCATAAATTCTACTCTTGTCAACCAATCTAGCAAAATCGTGTATCTCATGATACCCAATTGCCTTCTTAATGTCAGGTCGCAGGCCACTTTCAAATTTCACACATTTAGAGAACTCTGAATCAGCATCATTGGCGTAGTAAGGACAGAATTGAGCCAGCTCCTCAAATTTGGCTGCATACTCAGCCACAGTCTTATTTCCCTGTTTCAATTCTAGAAATTCTACCTCTTTCTTGGCCCGAACGTCTTCAGGGTAGTACTTTCTTTTAAACTCTCTTGTGAAGACATCCCAAGTAACCTCTTCACCAGCAGTGTTCAACCTATGCAGCATCCCTAACCACCACTTGTCAGCCTCTTCCGCCAGCATGTGCGTCCCAAACTTCACTTGCTGGGCAGCAGTGCAATCCATAACTCGGAATATCCGCTCTATCTCATTCAGCCACGACAAGGCTCCATCGGGATCATACCGACCCTTGAAGGTGGGTGGGTTTTCCCTCTGAAACGTTGCCAGGTTACGGGCATTCATATCAGCAGCATTGTGTTGATTTCCAACAGCTTGGGCTATGGCCTGCAGAGCAGCAGCCAAAGCAGCATCATCCCTTCTAGCCATATCAACCTAGCACTGCAGCATAAACGACAATTTAGAACTAAAACACAACACCTAATTGTCATACACAATATGACAGACAGACACACTTGGTCGGACAGACCGAACTTTTGCTCTGATACCACTAATGTAACACCCCATTCTACCCGGCTATTTTCCATAAAGATCAGAGTTTCAAAATTTCTTTTTGAATGGAATGCTACACACGTACTTGGTGTAACCATTTACAATACGCAACACCATTTAATAAATTAATGTACCCTTGATTTCATCAACAAAAATCCACTCATTATAATTTAAACGACTCGCAGCGGAAAAAAAATAACATAAACTCAAAATGCCAAACAACGGCCTCATCGGAATCATTAGGTCAATGCACACGAAAATCAACAACATTTAAATATCATTAGAAAAATCCTAAGCCAACCCCCTAGGTGTCACGTATCAGAGCAGACCGACTCGGGAGTGAAAGGAGTAAGCCTTTACTCAGAACTACCTGTAGTAAACAACAACAGAAGGGTGAGTCTCAACTACATAATAAAGATTATAATAAGAAGTATATTACGTCATAGCATCACACTCACACGGTCACGCAGTAGCATAGTCTATACAATCACCCACTAGCATGCTTATCATGAGGATGGATGCAATACAGTTATGCATGTGGTACCATTTTCCCAGACCGCAGCCTTATCATCATATTATCAACTCAGACCGCAGCCTTATCATTTCAAGTTAGAACTCAGACCGCAGCCTTATTATCATAATTAACAACTCAGACCGCAGCCTTATGTATGCATGAGACTCCATGACAAAACCACAATCATAATTATTAACAACACGGTCCATGTATCCTATATCACATCTTTAATTAATCTTAGTTTTAGCCCCCATGGCCTCATCACCAACCAACTCATTATTTTCTCCTCACGATCACGTCCCTAGGACTAGGATAACACTTAGGGACCAATCTAGCACCATTAGACCCGAAACTCAAACACAAGTCACGGGCGCCCCACTAGGCGCCCTAGGCGGCCACACTTGGCGCCCCACACAACACCCAAACGCACGAACATAGTAGACCACCTTAAAAAATTGAAACCGCTCTAGCCAAAATGTTCAAAATGGGATTTGGTCACGTGAATACAGAATTTGGCTAGGTAAAATATGCTCAGAACATGATGTGTGCACAAGGCACCCCTAAAACAAGTCAAAATGATGCCCAACCGGACAATTTCAAAACCACAAGTGAAAATCCAGAAATTCTTTAGCCAAAGTGTTTTAAATAACATTTGGTCAGGTCAATACAAAGTTTGGCTCGGTAAAATATGCTCAGAAAATGATGTGTGCACAAGGCACCCCTAAAACAAGCCAAAATGATGTCCAACCGGACAATTTCAAAACCACAAGTGAAAATCCAGAAATTCTTTAGCCAAAGTGTTTTAAATAACATTTGGTCAGGTCAATACAAAGTTTGGCTCGGTAAAATATGCTCAGAAAATGATGTGTGCACAAGGCACCCCTAAAACAAGCCAAAATGATGTCCAACCGGACAATTTCAAAACCACAAGTGAAAATCCAGAAATTCTTTAGCCAAAGTGTTTTAAATAACATTTGGTCAGGTCAATACAAAGTTTGGCTCGGTAAAATATGCTCAGAAAATGATGTGTGCACAAGGCACCCCTAAAACAAGCCAAAATGATGTCCAACCGGACAATTTCAAAACCACAAGTGAAAATCCAGAAATTCTTTAGCCAAAGTGTTTTAAATAACATTTGGTCAGGTCAATACAAAGTTTGGCTCGGTAAAATATGCTCAGAAACTGAGTTTACCCAAAAACATGATTTATGCGCCTTGCCTAAGCATAGGCAGCAACCTGGCGCCTCCCCAGGCGCCACAGGGCAGCAACACAGGCGCCCTGCCCAGAACACACACACGCCCAGCAACAGTAAACAGCGCCCAGTGCGCCAATTTCCCCCCCCCCCCCCCAGCACTTGGCGCCCAGGCGCCCCACCACAACCAACACCAATTCTCCATTATTTTTCCAAAACTCAAAATACCACAACAATCACAAAACACACTGCACTTTTTCCAGCAACATCCAATCTCACATATATAAATTAAGAACACTTCAAAACACAAAATTAACACATGAAATCCAAACCTTAGCATAGGGAAATCAAATCAATCACACTAATTATCAATTCCAACTAACCTAAACAATTCTAACAATTAACAAGTAGTGTCAAGTGGGGTCCTATGGTTTACATACAACCTATTATATTCTCTATTATAGAGTGAGACTCCCCTAACCTTGATTATGACGAGCTAGAGCCTTTTCCACCGGAGCACCGACAAATCACCGCAACAAAGAAGCTCCTCCTTTTTCACACAATCACGCCCTTTCTCTCTTTCCCTAGGATCAAGGCGAATTGATCAAAATAGAAAGGGTTAGGGAAATTCGAAACCTAAGCAATTGATAGAGAAAGGAAATCGAATCATAGAAGATTAGGAACCCTTACCTAGGATCAAGGCGCACAAACCCTAACTCCAAGCTTGAAATCGCCCTTCCTTCTCTTCTCCTCTCTTCGACTTTCTTTCTTTTCTTCTCTATTTCGACTTTCTTTCTTTCCTTTGACACTAGTGGGGCGCGACCTAGACCCCTAGTGTCTAAAGAGCGCCTAAGCCAACGGGCTTGGGCCTCTTGGGCCGTCACTTGAAATTCCGGTATTACCAACGCCATCCCCTTCAATTAAAATAAAATACCATATACTCAATTGGTAGTGGGAAGGGGGTTTAACTTGCACTTATGCCTCAGGTGCAAGGTTCGATTCCCACGGAAGGCAAAAATTCTACAAGAGGGGTAGAGAAGACCGTGAGGTAACAGTGGGACCGGGGTGGCCGCTGCGGTGGACCTGGGCTGTTACATAAAAAGGCGCCTTTTTATGTAACAGCCCAGGTCCACCGCAGCGGCCACCCCGGTCCCACTGTTACCTCACGGTCTTCTCTACCCCTCTTGTAGAATTTTTGCCTTCCGTGGGAATCGAACCTTGCACCTGAGGCATAAGTGCAAGTTAAACCCCCTTCCCACTACCAATTGAGCGCGCGCTCAATTGGTAGTGGGAAGGGGGTTTAACTTGCACTTATGCCTCAGGTGCAAGGTTCGATTCCCACGGAAGGCAAAAATTCTACAAGAGGGGTAGAGAAGACCGTGAGGTAACAGTGGGACCGGGGTGGCCGCTGCGGTGGACCTGGGCTGTTACACCTACCCCTTCACCTGGAGATGATGCGATACCTGATGATGATCAGGTGCATGATGTTGAGGGGGGGTGATGATGCGATACCTGATGTTGAGGGGGGTGATGATGAGGATGAGGATGAGATTATTTTACGCGATCGGCGAGTTGTCATCCGTGTTGAGGATGGAGGGTATGTAAAGTTTTTTATAACTTTTTTAGATTGATTGTGTTTTCATATAATGTGTTTTAATCGTTTCAATTGTTTTAACTTCGCAGGTTTCTTCCTACAAGGCCAGCCGCAAATGCTATTCGACAAACTATTCGCGAGTTATACCACTATCCATGGACTAGTTGGTTAGTTCTTAATGAGGTTGAGCGAACCAATTTTTTTAACGGTTTTAGAGTAAGTGTATATTTTAACACTTCACAATAATTGTCGTTTTTTTTAGAATTTGTTAAGTTATTTGATTTTGTATAACATTTGTTTTCTAAATGTTTTCACAATGCAGAAGAGAGTTGCATGGCGTAAGTCTCAGGAGGCTGCCGTTGAGGATCTTTTTCATAGGAATGCTGCTCTCCGACTCCCTGATATTCTCAGACGTGTCCGCGTGGGGAGGGATAGACCTCTTTGGATGGGCGATCAAGTCTATAATCACCTAAGAGATCACATCTGGAATGATCCAAAATTCAAAGCTAAGTGTGAGCGAAATAAGAAGAACAGAGCATCAGAAAAAGGTGGAAGCTTGCACACTGGAGGGTCTATCTCTATGTTGCAGAATTCAGAGAGATTGGTATATTCTTAAACGTATATTCTCCTAATGTCAATATAATTAATTATAATTTACCATTTAAAAACTTAAGTTGTTAATAATAGGCCAAGAAGATGGGAAGGAAACCACAAGTAGATGCCCTTCATCGCCACACTCACATTAGGAAGGGCACAGGCGAGTTTGTAGAGGACCGCTCTCGCATTACTCAGGTATAAAGAAATTTTGTCATATATATAAGTTAGTTGCATGTTCATTTTAGAAGAACTAAAATGTTACTTGCATGTTCATATGTTTCTTCATTGTTATGACTTATGATTTGTTAATGCAGAAAACTGTGAAATTTCGTTCTTTTATGCATAATTTAGAAAACCAGAAGGTTAATAGTAGTTGTTGGTAGCTTGTGACTGATTAAACTACCTGATTACTTTTGGCAATTGCATCAATTGGGTTTTAAAGCACATTCAAATGAACTAATGGGAAAGAATTGAGACATTGGACAAGGCCCACGGATTCTTCTGATTATTGTTTTTGCATCAATTGGTATCTTTATTGACTAAATTACATTATTGCTTTTTGCTTTGTATCATGATTAACTCATTTTATTTGAGTTTAGTTAGGTAGATTAGACTGTATTTCAGTTCATTTTTTCATTCTTATATTCAATCAATGAAATGAGTTGTTAGGAGGAGTTGTTAGGTATATTAGACTGTACGTATTTCAGTTCATTTCATTTGTGCTTGAGCTGAATCTGTGATACTTCTGAATTTGAGCTGAATCTGTGATACCGCTGAATCTGTGATACTTCTGGTATTAATTAATTCTTATATTCTTATATCCCAATTTATCTGTGCTTGAGCTGAATCTGTGATACTTCTGAATTTGAGTATGATTATAACTTGTGCATTTGATAGGAGGAGTTTCAGCGGCTGTTCTCTCAGTCAGATATACCAGTAGACCCTGTTGAGTTGGCCAAGTTGAAGCGTTTGTTGTGGGAGGAGGCTGCTGGAGGGCCCTATAAGAGTCATGGTGTGTATGGGACAGGAGGCATAGTTGACAATATGGTAGACTCTGGAGCTTCGATGAGCGCGGGCCTGTCTCCTGAGGCCCGTAGGATCATCCAACAAATGTCACAACAATTTGAAGAGCGGTTTGCATGACAGCAACAACTAATTGAGTACGTATTTAACCATTTTGGAATTCAAATACCTCCACCTGATTGGCAGCAGCCCGAGCAGGACCAACCCGCCCAGCAGGGTCAGCCCGCCCAGAAGGATGAGAGCAAAGATGCAGATCACGGAGACCGTGGAGATCACGGAGACCATGTTTATGAGAAGGGTTATTGACACTTTTGATATTAGTGATATGTTTTGATATTTTGTATGTTTGACACTTTTAACATTAGTGTAGTTTATGTATGTTTGAATTGGTGGATTGGAGTCTGAATTGAATTGGCAGGGAATATTGCAAATAGGAATGACAATGTAAATGTCAAATTTTGCTAGAATTAATTATATTTTTCCTTGCGACGGAATTTGCGACGGAATTTTTTTTTGTAGTTAATGAATTTGCCACGGAATTATTAACAATTTGCGACGGAAATTTCAACATCTATTTATAAATTTTCAAATAATTTGCCCCGGATTTGCCACAAATTTGCGACAGAAACGTGTCATAGTTTGCAACGACTTTGCCACGGAATTTTGCGACGGACTTGCGACGAATGTGCGACAGAAAGGTGTCAGAGTTTGCGATGGCTTTGCCACGGAAATTTGCGAGGGCCTTGCGACGAGTTTGCGACGGACGATTTGTGACGGGGAATTTCATCGCAAACGCTTTGCGATGAGCTGTTTTGCCATGACGCTTTGTCCGTCGCAAATTCCGTCAAAAATTCAAATTTGCCACGGGAAAAGGTGCATTTGCGATGAAAATTGCCGTCGCAAATGATCGATTTTCTTGTAGTGGAAGCAACATGTTGAAAAAGAAAAAGGCACTTATTGTTAAAATAACCATATGCAGCATATGACAAAATGGATGGAAGGAAATATAAATCCAGTAACTGTGAATTCATTAAGTGTGAGTTTGTAGAGCAACACGTCAAAACAAAAATTTGAAAAGTAAAAGAAATATTACCTATATGGCTATATAATATTGAAGGACTTGGAGCTAGTGCACCGTCATTGTTGCTTCTTCATCTTTTATCAACTACAACAAATAGGTCTTCATCATCTATTTCAAAACTTCTTTTTGGAACGTATCAATCTACAAACTATAAAATGCAGACAACAACAACAACAAACAATTAACAATTTAAGTTAGAAACTAAGATTTTCTAGGGTTCCTATTTCGTGGTTCTAAAAAAGGATACATACATAATGGAACTGGAAAAAATACCTCACTGTCACTCATGATGGTTCTCACCTCCACCAAAGACCTCCGCAGACCAACGAAAAATTGTCTCTTAATTTGGAATAAATGGAAGCCGAGTTACTTACAGAGGAAAAGAGAAACGCAAAAAAGGAAAAGGGGGATTAACACTCACCTTAATGAAGTTAGGGATGAAGAGAGGATCGAAGAGAGGAAGAAGAAGATGGGGAGAAGGGTTTCGAAATTTTAAGACCATGAAGAAGGATTGATGGTTCTGAGAGAGAGACTATTTTTCTAGGGTTTTTTGGTTTTCTATTTTTGTGAATGGTGAAGAAAGAAGATGAGATGAGAAGGGAAAGAGAGAGAGAGAGAGAGAGAGGGGTGAGATTTGTGAATTTAGAGAGAAAGATGAAGAGATGAGTATGTAGAGAGACATGCGTATGCGGTGAAAGAGAGAAAAAGAACGAAGAAGAATGTGAGAATGAGAGATGGAATTTCAAAAGCAAAATCCGTGGGTAAACTATCTTTCCAATGGATAAAAGTGGGCCTTTCTCTTTGACCATCATTTCAGCGGGTAGTTTGAATTTCATTTGTGAAATGACAAAAATGACAATAGTGGGAGTGAAAAATCTTGAGGACGGAAAGGTAAGTGTGCAGGTAGGTTGATGGCATAAATTTATAGTAGATAGTAATTGTACCCTAAGCCACTACTCATAACTATAATACACAGAAATCTATCATTAACAATCTATAAGCACCTACTATTCTAATGTAATTTAAAACTAGAAAAAAAAGGCCTCCGTCGTTTGCGACGTCATTGTTCATACAAGCCTGTTTTTTGCGATACATCTTAGAATAAATAAAAGCGAGATGTTACATAATTTATATAGATAATGTGAAAAACAAAAGGAATGAAACGAGAAGATGAGGAATAGTCACGTGCAGTGAAATATACATACGTATATATATATATATATATATATATATATATATATATATATATATATATATATATATATATATATATATATATATATATCTATATATATATATATATATATATATATATATATATATTAATATAGTATATTTGAACTTACCTATAATATGGTATAGGTTACTATTCTAATGTAATTTAAAACTAGAAAAAAAGGAATATTATTATACTGTTGATGGATAATTTATCGTGAACCTTTCTCTTATATTCAACAAAATTATAAGAGAATATTATTATACTGTTGATGGATTGTAAGAGCTTGAAAGTAGAAGAAGTTCATCAATACAAGCTCATAAGGTAAAAGATATATCATCTCGTTGATTATAGAAGTTGTATGTTAGTGTCATCTCGTGGATTGTGACCATATGGAATTACAAAATTTAATTACAATGTTCATATATGTAAATAACAAAAAATAAAAAAGAAATGACACAAACTAATCCGCATTATTATATGAAAAATGTAATCGGATGATTATTACATGACCTAGATTCTTGATATAATATCCTTCGGCCAACATAACCTGCATCACATGCATATATGTATAACAAAATATACTACTCTTATATGTTGAAAAATACGTAAAACAACATGATATACTAATCTTATGCAGGAGGTTTTTATATTTTTGCCTTATCGAATAAATACTAATCTTGCATTGAATGATCAAATATCTTGGAGCCAAATCTCCTCTTCAGCTCTTCTTACATTGTGATTGTTCCATGTGGTTTCTTCTCTCCGTTTTTGTCTTAAATCTCATCAAGCATTTAAAACATTTGTACTTGCCAGAGTGTATTACCATATGGTTCTCTAAACCTCTCTTCGTCTTTAAAATCAATGAGCAATAATTGCAGCTGAGAGGGGTTTGAGCTTCTTTTCCAAACGCCATTGTGTTTCAAACTGAAGAAGAGGAAAGATTGTGCCTTGACCCTGTTCACTGATTTGGCTGAAGAAGAGGAAAGAGATAGAGGAAGAAGAAGAAGAAGAAGAAGAAGAAGAAGAAGAAGAAGAAGAAGAAGAAGAAGAAGAAGAAGAAGAAGAAGAAGAAGAAGAAGAAGAAGAAGAAGAAGAAGAAGAAGAAGAAGAAGAAGAAGAAGAAGAAAGATTATATTATGGGTTGGGAGATTTTCTTCTGATAAAATGAAATTTCTGATTTTGGGACCTTTTCTGTTAAAGTTTTATAGGGTTGTTAGTTTGAAACTCAATCATAACTACTTTATTCACGGTTAGCTAAAAAACGGTTATGCTTGTTAAACAAAAGTAACGGCCACTATAATATAGTATAGGTTTGTATTCTAATGTAAGAGACTTTAAAATATACCAATTAGTATAGTTAACTATAGTTAAAAATAATAGTTAGTTTAAGTAAGGTACTAAGAGACTTTAAAATTTCTAAATGAAGTTTATTAGGATCAAAGGAAATTAAGTAGAAATAGTTCATAGTTGAGGATTAGTAAATTACATTTTAGATATTGGTAGTTATTAAAACATGAGTTAATAAAAATTAGTAGGAGCTTTAAATAAGAAAGTATAAAAATGATGCGTTATATAAAAACGAGGGTTAGCAATTGAGTATGTTTTACAAATCTTACCTAAAATGCTAATGTTAGAGTGAGGTAAGAATTGGTGCGACAACTAAGAAGCAAAAGATAAACTTCCCGTAGCCTTTTTAGTTGGGCAGGTTGTTCTTGACTTGAAGGAGGAGGTATTTGACTAAAAAGTTTCGGGTCTGTTTCCGTAACGAGAGAGGGATATTATCTTCTTCATCATCGTCGTCATCGAGGTGGACAACTGTTGGTTCTTGGGCTGCACAGGGAGAATCGTTAGCCGAGGGTAGTGAGATTATTAGAGGCAAAGGAAAAGGCTCGGATAAATTGCAAGATTTACATGAGGTATGCGCAGGAGTAACCGCTGATTTCAATCGAAGAGAGGAACGTTGTTGAGGGGAAGGATTCAGAAGGATCTTCTTCTTCTTGTCTGCTTGGTGGGTGGAAGGCTCAACAATCGCAATAAGTGGTGGATTAGAGTTAGCAGGCACCGCCATTGGTCGAGCAGGGTGACCTCCTACAATGCCCATATATCTGTTTATGTAATCGGCTGAGGATGCAGGAGAGATGTGTTGAACCAAGGACAAACACTCTTTGTTTTATACGTATGATAACAAATTACAATCTGTCTACTAATGATTACAAATTGAACAAAAGTACAGGACATGAATCAAAGAGCAGGATATCTAAAAGTGTAGCGGCTTGGAGAAGAAACTACTCTAGAGTTCAAGAACTATTTGTTAATCTGTTTTTGATAGGACACAGTGTAAGATCCTATCACTTCAGTTCTATAACTTTTAGTAGTTGAGAGAGGATCGAAGAGAGGAAGAAGAAGATGGGGAGAAGGGTTTCGAAATTTTCAGCTCATGAAGAAGGATTGATGGTTCTGAGAGAGAGACTTTTTTCCTAGGGTTTTTTGGTTTTTTATTTTTGTGAATGCTGAAGAAAAAAGATGAGATGAGAAGGGAAAGAGAGAGAGAGGGGTGATATTTGTGAATTTAGAAAGATGAAGAGATGAGTATGTAGAGAGAGATGCGTATGCGGTGAAAGAGAGAAAATGAACGAAGAGGAATGTGAGAATGAGAGATGGAATTTCAAAAGCAAAATCTGTGGGTAAACTATCTTTCCAATGGATAAAAGTGGGCCTTTCTCTTTGACCATCATTTCAGCGGTCAGTTTGAATTTCATTTGTGAAATGACAAAAATGACAATAGTGGGACTGAAAAATCTTGAGGACGGAAAGGTAAGTGTGCAGGTAGGTTGATGGCATCAATTTATAGTAGATAATAATCGTACCCTAAGCCACTACTCATAACTATAATACACAGAAATCTATCATTAACAATCTATAAGAACCTACAATATTAATTTTTAGATTCAGAATAATAAAACATCCCCAAATTTTAACAAACAAATGCAAACATGTGTTGCGCTTCCACTATTACTCTGACATTCTTCTTCGTTATTTCTAGCCATCCCCACAACCGTAAACAACTGCACTCCAATCATTCAAAACCACATTAGAAACAAACTCAAATAATGCCTTCAAACATTTCAACAAATTAAAAAACAACACTTACCCAACAAACACTAGTGCAAATTTGACATTAAAAAGCACCATTTAGCATCGGTTGTTTGAACACCCGATGCTAAATGTAAACACGGTGTCAATTTTGCAATTATATGGAAGTTTTCAATTTTCTCACTCTCGAGCACTCACCACTCTCTCACTCACCACCGCCGTCACAAAAACATCACCACCGCCACTCCACACTCACTACTTACCATCGCCACTCAGATCTCATTTCCATTAAAACTTTTTGTTCGCGTTTTTGCCAAGCGACCACGGTTTACGATCAGTAAGGCTTCATCACCTCTCACCCTCCTCCCTCTCTCTCTCTCTCTCTCTCTCTCTCTCTCTCTCTCTCTCTCTCTCTCTCTCTCTCTCTACAACATTCAATCGCGTGACTCATTACACATTTGATGGCGATTCCGAGTTACGTTCTCCTCGTTGTTTGACTTTCTTGTGTGTTATCTCAGATTTAGGGATTTGGATCCCTCTTCATCGTTGGAAAATCAGCTCGTCAATTCCTTCGCAAATACGTATTTACTGAGAGTGAGGTATTCGTCTTATGCTAACTTCCATTGTTTTTACGTATGGTGTTATGTATCTCTCTTGATATCATTATCCACTGCAGATATGTGTGATTGCCAATGTATGCCCTGAATCTGCTGATGAGGTTTATGCTCTCCTCCCATCATTGAAGGTATAACATGGAGCATTTTTGTGTTCCTTTCAGTTAAATCGTTAAAGGAAGGTGTGTGGTTTTTGTACTGAAGGATTTTTTTATTTTTGATTTTTTTATATGAGGTTATTTCATTTCATTATTTGCAAATAAGGGTTCATTAAGTAAAGATGGAGAAATTCCTTTTGGTTGTTTTACAACAATCTTCAAATAGGGTAGGCATCTTTTTGATTTTGGATACTCTGGTGATGATCTAACTTAATAGTTTGGATACGTTTGTGATTATTTCATTTAACTGATTTGAATTTTAGAAAAAGCTAAATACTTAATGGTCCGATATTTCCCTTCCCAATCATTTTATTTTTTTCAATTGTATTTGTATAATGGTATAAAAAAAGTAGTCATTATTGGTTTTGTTTATATTTGTACCAAAAATATATTGGAAAACATGCCAGGATAAGTAGTTTGACTCCTTTCTTAGCCCGGGCTAGATACAATTTCTCCAACTAGTTTGCTGACGATCATATCCATATCTGCAAATTCGCAACGCTTGTTCTCAATTGGTAACATGAACGTATTTTATGTCTTCGCATTTGGTTCCTGCATTTCGCAAACCTGTTATTCTCCCAGTTGTGAGGGTGAGGGTGTTGTTGTTTGTTATGTGTGCGATGTTGTTTGGAATGTGTGCATATGATGATGGTTACATCTTTATGTTTAGCATAATTCGATTACTATAATAGTTAGCAAATTGTTTTGAAATGTCATTCATTTTTTAGTTTTTTAATCTGTGGATAAAGTCATGTCTGGACTCTGGTGGCAAATCTTATTCCACTTAGTAGCTGAACAATGACAGAGCATTTTTTTTTTTACTTTTAGTGTTTGAATTGCATGCTATCTGACTTTGTTAATTTGAATTATAAAGCACTAGGACATAAAAATAAAATACAGTTATGTAACTGTCTAAGATCTTTACCTCCTTTTGCTGATTCTTTAAAAATAAAATTCAGTTATTTAATACTCACATATGCTTAAGATTTTCCCCCCTAAATGTCTTTATTATGAACTTCGATAGTTAATACAGTTAGCATACTACTGTCAAATATAATGCAAAGAAATTGTGTTAGGACAATTCTTGTTTTTGTAACCACACTATGGTGTTTAAATCTGGTCCACATATATTTAAATCTGGTTCTGCTCCCTCTTCTGCATCCTCTAGTGACAATTTGCCATTATTCAAGTCTTCTTGTATACCGGATTCTTAGTTCATAGCCACATTTTGCTTCTTAGCTGTATGAAAAGAAAACAAAAGGATATTAGTGATTTAGAACTATAAGGGATAGATATATCAGTATCCTTGTTTGTAAAGAACTATAAAAGAACATGTCTATTTTTGTGTTTTTGCTCTCTAATTTGGACCAAAGTCCATTCTTTTAGTGTCACACATAAAAACTATGTAGGAGAAAAAATGATGTAACATATAGTACTTTTAAGAACATATGGTAGTTTGACATTTTGTTGTTAGAAACAATTTTTGGTGCTAGTTTTGATAATGGCAATGGGAATTCTATTACTATGGCTGACACAAGAGCAGAAGAGGATAATGTTATGCAAGCATATAATTGTAGGTTCAATATTTTTAAAAAGGCTGACCATATTTATTTCTTGCATTGAAGCTACTAAATTGGAAATAATTTCATTATTTTAAAAAGTACCAATATTTTTGCAGCTAACCTATCTTTCTATCAATATTTTAAAGCAGAATTGACAAAGTTGGAGAGCTTGAACCTTGATTCATGTAAGATTGGTGTTGAACTTAGCAGGTAGACGCTTAAATTACGTCCCTTTTATGTGACATGTCATTGTAAACGTATATTTCTATTTTAAGTGAAAGTGTGACACATTTTCTTTCCAATGCTTTTAGGCCATAAGCAGTTGATCTGCTTGGAATTGTATGATACAGAAGTTGGAAACAATGGGCTAGAACATTTATCAGGTTAGATTCAACTTCACTATTATTTGCAAAATTTGTGTGCTTTGAAAGAGAAAATACGGGTTTGGATTTCCATGTTGAATGGCTCTGATTACCTCAGCCATTATAAAATATAATTTCATGTATTGAAATGGTCTATGGTTCTTTTATCTACTATCTCGTCATATATGTTTGGGGGCTGCTTCCCTGTCTCAAAAATGGTGTCTTGGGTTGCATTTATTTTTGTTAAAGTCGGCTTTATTCATTTATACATTTGGATATTCTGGCAAATTGATGATGGCTAGCTATCTTAACCTAATCTCTTGAAATGATTGGCTGCTGAGTAATGAGTAATGAATTGAAGATTTTTGGGAGACATATGACATTCTTTGAGTTGTAGAAGTTGGTTGATCCATACTAAGGACTATATGTTTTGGAGTAGAATGGTTTAGTTATTGGTTCTGTTTTGTAGATGAGGTGAGATCTTGTTCAATATGATTGATTTGTTACCAATTTTGCTAACCCACTGTAGCCTTACAAACTATGTTACTAACTATATTTATGTGTATGTCTGTGCATGTATATATGTATATGATGTAAAAGAATGGTGCTAGTGTGAGTTATGCATGAAGATTTTTAAATTTTAAGTGACAACATTAAGAAATATGTAATCCGTTGAGGTATCCCAGCTAGTGAATTTGACTCCATGGCCCAATGGATAAGGCGCTGGTCTACACCATAGATTCTGGGTTCGATCCCCAGTGGAGTCGTTTTTATTCACATTAAGAAACATGTTGTACTTTTAAGAAATTTGTATAACTTTCAAATTTAATGAATTGGTGGAAATTTGTGTTTGTAGTACTTTTAAGTTTAGTGATGGATTTTTCAGTCTATATTAGTGACAGAAAAATTCCCTCTCTATTAGCGATGGAAAAATTCCCCTCTATTAGCGACGGATTTTCAAAATCCCTTGCTAAAAATTTAGTGACGCCAAAATTAGTTACGAATCGGGGTTCGTCACAAATTCTGTCGCTAAAATTGTTAGTGACCGATTTTTGATGGTTTAGTGACGGATTTGCTCCCTCTCTAATTTTGATTTTTCTAGTAGTGGAGGGCATCATTACTGCATTATTAGTTAATACTATTTAATTTCGATTTATATGTGTGTTGGAAAGCTATTTAATCGAATGGTCAGAGGGCTTGATCCAGCGCCTACTACTTCACAAATTATTATGAGGACACGTGGCGATTTGTAAAACTCAGTTGATTGTTTTGTTGACACGTGGAAAAATACTCTAGCAGGCTATGTGGAGGTGACAGGTGGAATTTAGATTTGTAGAACTGTATTTATTATGATGATGATGATAAGATGTTTGAAGGTCTGCATGTGAAATGTAATTTCTAAAAAAAATTCTGAATTTATATTAAGTATATAATAACGTGGGAGTAAAACATTAAATAAGAAAAATGTATTATAACAAAGGCATTAATACCATTTCCTATTTTGTTTTGACATGGTCGAAATTGTGGCATTGTGTTATCAATGCAGATCAGAATTACATCATTTATGGTAAACAAAATTGGTATGTTTTGATTGATACTGTTAATTTAGAAACGTATTAAACACTAATTTATTGACTATAATTGACATTAATTCCCGTTGTTTTCTTATTTGCCTACGTGGCTGACATGTGTACCATAAATGATGACATGGTATTTCGTCATCAATGACGTAATTATTCTAGTCGGGTGATGTGGTCTGATAATGTGAAACATTCATGGTTTATAATTATTAAGATTAAGTTGTCAAAAAAAATTATTAGGATTAAGATTTCAGATTTGCTGCTCATGTCGAACCAATAAGTTGTTTAATTTGATATCTTATTACAACTTTTATATCTTATTAAAATTATTTGCTTATAAGCTTATGTTCATTAATTTAGACATAGTTATTGTTATCCATTGTTCTTTTTATTTTTTATTTTTTATGATTTGTTATCCATTGTTTTGAAAACATGATTTTATAGCAAGTTATAAGTACCTTAGTTAATAAATTGCACCTTCAAGACTCTTAAGGATGATATCTTCAAGCTTAGTGTTCTCATTATGTTGCATCTTTAACCTCAGAGTCTTAAAACAGTGAAGATGATAGAGAGTTCAGAACGAAAGCAGTTTGTCGGTTAGAGGCAAAGCTGAAATTGTTGATGGCCACCATTGCGTCTGCATAGAACTTGCTAATTGTAGAAGCCATATGTTCTATGTCCAAATTAAAAGCTATAAGGACACAACAAACCCAAAAATGATTTGACCAAACCGAGCATTTCATTAATTGCCCGGCAGAAGCTGTAATTATTATATTAATCTGCTTATAATTTGATTTGATCTGTATATTTATCAAGATGATACGTCATCAACCTCCACCTCTTTAAGTTCATTATCCTCATGATGACATCCTTGGAGTGAGTCCAGAAAAGCCAATAGTTATTAACTTCGATGACTGAGTAGTGTTTTAATAATTATTATGCATTTCTTATCAACTTGTATGAGATGTTTGCTTACTAGTTACTATGAGTTTGTAACAACCCCACCCCATGCTAAAAGTATGTGCTGAAAATATTTGAAAATATTTGTATGCAGGGAGAAGAAAAAAATGGGAATAAATATAAAAATAATATACACTTTTAAAGTCCGATGTCCCAGTGTAATCCGACTTTAAAAGTGTTCCACATAGGCCAGAAAATTGGGATGTTAAGTCGGACGGTTAGCTGACTTTAAATCTTTTACTTTCTAAGTTTCTCTAATCAAAGTCAGACTCGCATCCGACTTTAAAAGTCTAAAATATCCGACTTTAAATTCTATTTTTCCACTATTGAGGGTTCGTAGCTGTTGCGGCTCTCGTTAGAGCGTGCATCAGCTGAGTAGGGGCTCAGCCGACCCAAGCCCTCACTTTTTGCCTCAAAAAAATTATTTTTTTAATAGGTGAAAAAGGGCCTCGAAATTAAATAACATATACAAAAAAAGGCCTCTATAAATTTAATTATCTTACTGCATATTTAAATAGAATAATGTCTTCACCCAGATTTGAACACGAAATCAATTCTATAAATTTCCCAAAACCTTATCATTACATCAAATCACAACAATTGTTAAATTACATGAACAAAAATATAAAAATTATGAATACACATATATTTATTATTAAATTTATATTCTATTTTATCTCTAAATACCTATAAAAAATTATAAATATTATTCACTTAAAATTCTATTTAATTTTTGAATTTTTATATTACTTGTAATATTTATTAGACTTTCACTTTAATATTTGTCACTTTTTATATTATCTTCTTTTTTAAAAGGCCTCACTAGAAAGTTTGTTTTAGGCCTCCAAATTGGTTGGGCCGGCCTTGTAGGGGCTTTGGCACAGTGTCGAGTATAAGGTGTCAATAGCAGCCACACGTAGCACAAATAATGCGTAGTCCTTTGTACTGAACCTTTTGCCAGTAGCCATTCACTTCCACCTTCCCCACCACGATTTAGTGAAGTCAACTTCCACACAAACTCTATCAAAGCGTCCCCGCTCCACCTTTAACGTGTTAGTATCTATTTTCACTGATTTTCCCACAACAGCTGCGAGAGTGAGCAGAAGACTCTCGTCATAGAATACCAAATTTAAACCCGGAGATTGTATCCAGACCAGCGTTCTTTCCACCTTAGCCTCAGGTGACACGAATTTTGGCGTCCATCGTGACACTGCTAAGTTGTGATCAAATATGCCCCACCAGCAAAACCATTTCTCTGTCTCCAAGTTGATCAAACTTCACCATATAGAATCCATGATCTACGTCGAGAATATCAAATCCACCATTGAGTTTCGATTATTCTCCAATCTCTCCTTCTTCACATGGTATCCAATCGTCTTCCCCAAAAGCTTGATCACAAGTGCATCCTTCGATGGGCTACACAACTCCTTTATATAGCCTTCATCAATGGTTACCACCAGAAGCAGACAGTTACCTTCCTCCAAATCAATGCGAGCCAACCCTTTGGCTTTAAGATCCACCCTCTACTTTCGAGGTGCCTTAGGCTCTCCCTCCATGAGCAAATCTCTAAACGAGTGCTTTCTCGCAGTAGTTACCTTCCCACAGTTGTTTGGTGGCTCGCATGGCTGCTGAGCACCATTCACCGTTGAAGAGAAAACAAAGGCCTCCGTCGTTTGCGACGTCATTGTTCTCACAAGCCTGTTTTTTGCGATACATCTTAGAATAAATAAAAGCGAGATGTTACATAATTTATATAGATAATGTGAAAAACAAAAGGAATGAAACGAGAAGATGAGGAATAGTCACGTGCAGTGAAATATACATATATATATATATATATATATATATATATATATATATATATATATATATATATATATATATATATATATATATATATTATAATATAGTATATTTGAACTTACCTATAATATGGTATAGGTTACTATTCTAATGTAATTTAAAACTAGAAAAAAAAAGAATATTATTATACTGTTGATGGATAATTTATCGTGAACCTTTCTCTTATATTCAACAAAATTATAAGAGAATATTATTATACTGTTGATGGATTGTAAGAGCTTGAAAGTAGAAGAAGTTCATCAATACAATGTTCATATATGTAAATAACAAAAAATAAAAAAGAAATGACACAAACTAATCCGCATTATTATATGAAAAATGTAATCGGATGATTATTACATGACCTAGATTCTTGATATAATATCCTTCGGCCAACATAACCTGCATCACATGCATATATGTATAACAAAATATACTACTCTTATATGTTGAAAAATACGTAAAACAACATGATATACTAATCTTATGCAGGAGGTTTTTATATTTTTGCCTTATCGAATAAATACTAATCTTGCATTGAATGATCAAATATCTTGGAGCCAAATCTCCTCTTCAGCTCTTCTTACATTGTGATTGTTCCATGTGGTTTCTTCTCTCCGTTTTTGTCTTAAATCTCATCAAGCATTTAAAACATTTGTACTTGCCAGAGTGTATTACCATATGGTTCTCTAAACCTCTCTTCGTCTTTAAAATCAATGAGCAATAATTGCAGCTGAGAGGGGTTTGAGCTTCTTTTCCAAACGCCATTGTGTTTCAAACTGAAGAAGAGGAAAGATTGTGCCTTGACCCTGTTCACTGATTTGGCTGAAGAAGAGGAAAGAGATAGAGGAAGAAGAAGAAGAAGAAGAAGAAGAAGAAGAAGAAGAAAGATTATATTATGGGTTGGGAGATTTTCTTCTGATAAAATGAAATTTCTGATTTTGGGACCTTTTCTGTTAAAGTTTTATAGGGTTGTTAGTTTGAAACTCAATCATAACTACTTTATTCACGGTTAGCTAAAAAACGGTTATGCTTGTTAAACAAAAGTAACGGCCACTATAATATAGTATAGGTTTGTATTCTAATGTAAGAGACTTTAAAATATACCAATTAGTATAGTTAACTATAGTTAAAAATAATAGTTAGTTTAAGTAAGGTACTAAGAGACTTTAAAATTTCTAAATGAAGTTTATTAGGATCAAAGGAAATTAAGTAGAAATAGTTCATAGTTGAGGATTAGTAAATTACATTTTAGAAATTGGTAGTTATTAAAACATGAGTTAATAAAAATTAGTAGGAGCTTTAAATAAGAAAGTATAAAAATGATGCGTTATATAAAAACGAGGGTTAGCAATTGAGTATGTTTTACAAATCTTACTTAAAATGCTAATGTTAGAGTGAGGTAAGAATTGGTGCGACAACTAAGAAGCAAAAGATAAACTTACCCGTAGCCTTTTTAGTTGGGCAGGTTGTTCTTGACTTGAAGGAGGAGGTATTTGACTAAAAAGTTTCGGGTCTGTTTCCGTAACGAGAGAGGGATATTATCTTCTTCATCATCGTCGTCATCGAGGTGGACAACTGTTGGTTCTTGGGCTGCACAGGGAGAATCGTTAGCCGAGGGTAGTGAGATTATTAGAGGCAAAGGAAAAGGCTCGGATAAATTGCAAGATTTACATGAGGTATGCGCAGGAGTAACCGCTGATTTCAATCGAAGAGAGGAACGTTGTTGAGGGGAAGGATTCAGAAGGATCTTCTTCTTCTTGTCTGCTTGGTGGGTGGAAGGCTCAACAATCGCAATAAGTGGTGGATTAGAGTTAGCAGGCACCGCCATTGGTCGAGCAGGGTGACCTCCTACAATGCCCATATATCTGTTTATGTAATCGGCTGAGGATGCAGGAGAGATGTGTTGAACCAAGGACAAACACTCTTTGTTTTGTACGTATGATAACAAATTACAATCTGTCTACTAATGATTACAAATTGAACAAAAGTACAGGACATGAATCAAAGAGCAGGATATCTAAAAGTGTAGCGGCTTGGAGAAGAAACTACTCTAGAGTTCAAGAACTATTTGTTAATCTGTTTTTGATAGGACACAGTGTAAGATCCTATCACTTCAGTTCTATAACTTTTAGTAGTTGAGAGAGGATCGAAGAGAGGAAGAAGAAGATGGGGAGAAGGGTTTCGAAATTTTCAGCTCATGAAGAAGGATTGATGGTTCTGAGAGAGAGACTTTTTTCCTAGGGTTTTTTGGTTTTTTATTTTTGTGAATGCTGAAGAAAAAAGATGAGATGAGAAGGGAAAGAGAGAGAGAGAGGGGTGATATTTGTGAATTTAGAAAGATGAAGAGATGAGTATGTAGAGAGAGATGCGTATGCGGTGAAAGAGAGAAAATGAACGAAGAGGAATGTGAGAATGAGAGATGGAATTTCAAAAGCAAAATCTGTGGGTAAACTATCTTTCCAATGGATAAAAGTGGGCCTTTCTCTTTGACCATCATTTCAGCGGTCAGTTTGAATTTCATTTGTGAAATGACAAAAATGACAATAGTGGGACTGAAAAATCTTGAGGACGGAAAGGTAAGTGTGCAGGTAGGTTGATGGCATCAATTTATAGTAGATAATAATCGTACCCTAAGCCACTACTCATAACTATAATACACAGAAATCTATCATTAACAATCTATAAGAACCTACAATATTAATTTTTAGATTCAGAATAATAAAACATCCCCAAATTTTAACAAACAAATGCAAACATGTGTTGCGCTTCCACTATTACTCTGACATTCTTCTTCGTTATTTCTAGCCATCCCCACAACCGTAAACAACTGCACTCCAATCATTCAAAACCACATTAGAAACAAACTCAAATAATGCCTTCAAACATTTCAACAAATTAAAAAACAACACTTACCCAACAAACACTAGTGCAAATTTGACATTAAAAAGCACCATTTAGCATCGGTTGTTTGAACACCCGATGCTAAATGTAAACACGGTGTCAATTTTGCAATTATATGGAAGTTTTCAATTTTCTCACTCTCGAGCACTCACCACTCTCTCACTCACCACCGCCGTCACAAAAACATCACCACCGCCACTCCACACTCACTACTTACCATCGCCACTCAGATCTCATTTCCATTAAAACTTTTTGTTCGCGTTTTTGCCAAGCGACCACGGTTTACGATCAGTAAGGCTTCATCACCTCTCACCCTCCTCCCCCCCCCTCTCTCTCTCTCTCTCTCTCTCTCTCTCTCTCTCTCTCTCTACAACATTCAATCGCGTGACTCATTACACATTTGATGGCGATTCCGAGTTACGTTCTCCTCGTTGTTTGACTTTCTTGTGTGTTATCTCAGATTTAGGGATTTGGATCCCTCTTCATCGTTGGAAAATCAGCTCGTCAATTCCTTCGCAAATACGTATTTACTGAGAGTGAGGTATTCGTCTTATGCTAACTTCCATTGTTTTTACGTATGGTGTTATGTATCCCTCTTGATATCATTATCCACTGCAGATATGTGTGATTGCCAATGTATGCCCTGAATCTGCTGATGAGGTTTATGCTCTCCTCCCATCATTGAAGGTATAACATGGAGCATTTTTGTGTTCCTTTCAGTTAAATCGTTAAAGGAAGGTGTGTGGTTTTTGTACTGAAGGATTTTTTTATTTTTTATTTTTTTATATGTGGTTATTTCATTTCATTATTTGCAAATAAGGGTTCATTAAGTAAAGATGGAGAAATTCCTTTTGGTTGTTTTACAACAATCTTCAAATAGGGTAGGCATCTTTTTGATTTTGGATACTCTGGTGATGATCTAACTTAATAGTTTGGATACGTTTGTGATTATTTCATTTAACTGATTTGAATTTTAGAAAAAGCTAAATACTTAATGGTCCGATATTTCCCTTCCCAATCATTTTATTTTTTTCAATTGTATTTGTATAATGGTATAAAAAAAGTAGTCATTATTGGTTTTGTTTATATTTGTACCAAAAATATATTGGAAAACATGCCAGGATAAGTAGTTTGACTCCTTTCTTAGCCCGGGCTAGATACAATTTCTCCAACTAGTTTGCTGACGATCATATCCATATCTGCAAATTCGCAACGCTTGTTCTCAATTGGTAACATGAACGTATTTTATGTCTTCGCATTTGGTTCCTGCATTTCGCAAACCTGTTATTCTCCCAGTTGTGAGGGTGAGGGTGTTGTTGTTTGTTATGTGTGCGATGTTGTTTGGAATGTGTGCATATGATGATGGTTACATCTTTATGTTTAGCATAATTCGATTACTATAATAGTTAGCAAATTGTTTTGAAATGTCATTCATTTTTTAGTTTTTTAATCTGTGGATAAAGTCATGTCTGGACTCTGGTGGCAAATCTTCTTCCACTTAGTAGCTGAACAATGACAGAGCATTTTTTTTTTACTTTTAGTGTTTGAATTGCATGCTATCTGACTTTGTTAATTTGAATTATAAAGCACTAGGACATAAAAATAAAATACAGTTATGTAACTGTCTAAGATCTTTACCTCCTTTTGCTGATTCTTTAAAAATAAAATTCAGTTATTTAATACTCACATATGCTTAAGATTTTCCCCCCTAAATGTCTTTATTATGAACTTCGATAGTTAATACAGTTAGCATACTACTGTCAAATATAATGCAAAGAAATTGTGTTAGGACAATTCTTGTTTTTGTAACCACATGGTGTTTAAATCTGGTCCGCATATATTTAAATCTGGTTCTGCTCCCTCTTCTGCATCCTCTAGTGACAATTTGCCATTATTCAAGTCTTCTTGTATACCGGATTCTTAGTTCATAGCCACATTTTGCTTCTTAGCTGTATGAAAAGAAAACAAAAGGATATTAGTGATTTAGAACTATAAGGGATAGATATATCAGTATCCTTGTTTGTAAAGAACTATAAAAGAACATGTCTATTTTTGTGTTTTTGCTCTCTAATTTGGACCAAAGTCCATTCTTTTAGTGTCACACATAAAAACTATGTAGGAGAAAAAATGATGTAACATATAGTACTTTTAAGAACATATGGTAGTTTGACATTTTGTTGTTAGAAACAATTTTTGGTGCTAGTTTTGATAATGGCAATGGGAATTCTATTACTATGGCTGACACAAGAGCAGAAGAGGATAATGTTATGCAAGCATATAATTGTAGGTTCAATATTTTTAAAAAGGCTGACCATATTTATTTCTTGCATTGAAGCTACTAAATTGGAAATAATTTCATTATTTTAAAAAGTACCAATATTTTTGCAGCTAACCTATCTTTCTATCAATATTTTAAAGCAGAATTGACAAAGTTGGAGAGCTTGAACCTTGATTCATGTAAGATTGGTGTTGAACTTAGCAGGTAGACGCTTAAATTACGTCCCTTTTATGTGACATGTCATTGTAAACGTATATTTCTATTTTAAGTGAAAGTGTGACACATTTTCTTTCCAATGCTTTTAGGCCATAAGCAGTTGATCTGCTTGGAATTGTATGATACAGAAGTTGGAAACAATGGGCTAGAACATTTATCAGGTTAGATTCAACTTCACTATTATTTGCAAAATTTGTGTGCTTTGAAAGAGAAAATACGGGTTTGGATTTCCATGTTGAATGGCTCTGATTACCTCAGCCATTATAAAATATAATTTCATGTATTGAAATGGTCTATGGTTCTTTTATCTACTATCTCGTCATATATGTTTGGGGGCTGCTTCCCTGTCTCAAAAATGGTGTCTTGGGTTGCATTTATTTTTGTTAAAGTCGGCTTTATTCATTTATACATTTGGATATTCTGGCAAATTGATGATGGCTAGCTATCTTAACCTAATCTCTTGAAATGATTGGCTGCTGAGTAATGACTAATGAATTGAAGATTTTTGGGAGACATATGACATTCTTTGAGTTGTAGAAGTTGGTTGATCCATACTAAGGACTATATGTTTTGGAGTAGAATGGTTTAGTTATTGGTTCTGTTTTGTAGATGAGGTGAGATCTTGTTCAATATGATTGATTTGTTACCAATTTTGCTAACCCACTGTAGCCTTACAAACTATGTTACTAACTATATTTATGTGTATGTCTGTGCATGTATATATGTATATGATGTAAAAGAATGGTGCTAGTGTGAGTTATGCATGAAGATTTTTAAATTTTAAGTGACAACATTAAGAAATATGTAATCCGTTGAGGTATCCCAGCTAGTGAATTTGACTCCATGGCCCAATGGATAAGGCGCTGGTCTACACCATAGATTCTGGGTTCGATCCCCAGTGGAGTCGTTTTTATTCACATTAAGAAACATGTTGTACTTTTAAGAAATTTGTATAACTTTCAAATTTAATGAATTGGTGGAAATTTGTGTTTGTAGTACTTTTAAGTTTAGTGATGGATTTTTCAGTCTATATTAGTGACAGAAAAATTCCCTCTCTATTAGCGATGGAAAAATTCCCCTCTATTAGCGACGGATTTTCAAAATCCCTTGCTAAAAATTTAGTGACGCCAAAATTAGTTACGAATCGGGGTTCGTCACAAATTCTGTCGCTAAAATTGTTAGTGACCGATTTTTGATGGTTTAGTGACGGATTTGCTCCCTCTCTAATTTTGATTTTTCTAGTAGTGGAGGGCATCATTACTGCATTATTAGTTAATACTATTTAATTTCGATTTATATGTGTGTTGGAAAGCTATTTAATCGAATGGTCAGAGGGCTTGATCCAGCGCCTACTACTTCACAAATTATTATGAGGACACGTGGCGATTTGTAAAACTCAGTTGATTGTTTTGTTGACACGTGGAAAAATACTCTAGCAGGCTATGTGGAGGTGACAGGTGGAATTTAGATTTGTAGAACTGTATTTATTATGATGATGATGATAAGATGTTTGAAGGTCTGCATGTGAAATGTAATTTCTAAAAAAAATTCTGAATTTATATTAAGTATATAATAACGTGGGAGTAAAACATTAAATAAGAAAAATGTATTATAACAAAGGCATTAATACCATTTCCTATTTTGTTTTGACATGGTCGAAATTGTGGCATTGTGTTATCAATGCAGATCAGAATTACATCATTTATGGTAAACAAAATTGGTATGTTTTGATTGATACTGTTAATTTAGAAACGTATTAAACACTAATTTATTGACTATAATTGACATTAATTCCCGTTGTTTTCTTATTTGCCTACGTGGCTGACATGTGTACCATAAATGATGACATGGTATTTCGTCATCAATGACGTAATTATTCTAGTCGGGTGATGTGGTCTGATAATGTGAAACATTCATGGTTTATAATTATTAAGATTAAGTTGTCAAAAAAAATTATTAGGATTAAGATTTCAGATTTGCTGCTCATGTCGAACCAATAAGTTGTTTAATTTGATATCTTATTACAACTTTTATATCTTATTAAAATTATTTGCTTATAAGCTTATGTTCATTAATTTAGACATAGTTATTGTTATCCATTGTTCTTTTTATTTTTTATTTTTTATGATTTGTTATCCATTGTTTTGAAAACATGATTTTATAGCAAGTTATAAGTACCTTAGTTAATAAATTGCACCTTCAAGACTCTTAAGGATGATATCTTCAAGCTTAGTGTTCTCATTATGTTGCATCTTTAACCTCAGAGTCTTAAAACAGTGAAGATGATAGAGAGTTCAGAACGAAAGCAGTTTGTCGGTTAGAGGCAAAGCTGAAATTGTTGATGGCCACCATTGCGTCTGCATAGAACTTGCTAATTGTAGAAGCCATATGTTCTATGTCCAAATTAAAAGCTATAAGGACACAACAAACCCAAAAATGATTTGACCAAACCGAGCATTTCATTAATTGCCCGGCAGAAGCTGTAATTATTATATTAATCTGCTTATAATTTGATTTGATCTGTATATTTATCAAGATGATACGTCATCAACCTCCACCTCTTTAAGTTCATTATCCTCATGATGACATCCTTGGAGTGAGTCCAGAAAAGCCAATAGTTATTAACTTCGATGACTGAGTAGTGTTTTAATAATTATTATGCATTTCTTATCAACTTGTATGAGATGTTTGCTTACTAGTTACTATGAGTTTGTAACAACCCCACCCCATGCTAAAAGTATGTGCTAAAAATATTTGAAAATATTTGTATGCAGGGAGAAGAAAAAAATGGGAATAAATATAAAAATAATATACACTTTTAAAGTCCGATGTCCCAGTGTAATCCGACTTTAAAAGTGTTCCACATAGGCCAGAAAATTGGGATGTTAAGTCGGACGGTTAGCTGACTTTAAATCTTTTACTTTCTAAGTTTCTCTAATCAAAGTCAGACTCGCATCCGACTTTAAAAGTCTAAAATATCCGACTTTAAATTCTATTTTTCCACTATTGAGGGTTCGTAGCTGTTGCGGCTCTCGTTAGAGCGTGCATCAGCTGAGTAGGGGCTCAGCCGACCCAAGCCCTCACTTTTGGCCTCAAAAAAATTATTTTTTTAATAGGTGAAAAAGGGCCTCGAAATTAAATAACATATACAAAAAAAGGCCTCTATAAATTTAATTATCTTACTGCATATTTAAATAGAATAATGTCTTCACCCAGATTTGAACACGAAATCAATTCTATAAATTTGCCAAAACCTTATCATTACATCAAATCACAACAATTGTTAAATTACATGAACAAAAATATAAAAATTATGAATACACATATATTTATTATTAAATTTATATTCTATTTTATCTCTAAATACCTATAAAAAATTATAAATATTATTCACTTAAAATTCTATTTAATTTTTGAATTTTTATATTACTTGTAATATTTATTAGACTTTCACTTTAATATTTGTCACTTTTTATATTATCTTCTTTTTTAAAAGGCCTCACTAGAAAGTTTGTTTTAGGCCTCCAAATTGGTTGGGCCGGCCTTGTAGGGGCTTTGGCACAGTGTCGAGTATAAGGTGTCAATAGCAGCCACACGTAGCACAAATAATGCGTAGTCCTTTGTACTGAACCTTTTGCCAGTAGCCATTCACTTCCACCTTCCCCACCACGATTTAGTGAAGTCAACTTCCACACAAACTCTATCAAAGCGTCCCCGCTCCACCTTTAACGTGTTAGTATCTATTTTCACTGATTTTCCCACAACAGCTGCGAGAGTGAGCAGAAGACTCTCGTCATAGAATACCAAATTTAAACCCGGAGATTGTATCCAGACCAGCGTTCTTTCCACCTTAGCCTCAGGTGACACGAATTTTGGCGTCCATCGTGACACTGCTAAGTTGTGATCAAATATGCCCCACCAGCAAAACCATTTCTCTGTCTCCAAGTTGATCAAACTTCACCATATAGAATCCATGATCTACGTCGAGAATATCAAATCCACCATTGAGTTTCGATTATTCTCCAATCTCTCCTTCTTCACATGGTATCCAATCGTCTTCCCCAAAAGCTTGATCACAAGTGCATCCTTCGATGGGCTACACAACTCCTTTATATAGCCTTCATCAATGGTTACCACCAGAAGCAGACAGTTACCTTCCTCCAAATCAATGCGAGCCAACCCTTTGGCTTTAAGATCCACCCTCTACTTTCGAGGTGCCTTAGGCTCTCCCTCCATGAGCAAATCTCTAAACGAGTGCTTTCTCGCAGTAGTTACCTTCCCACAGTTGTTTGGTGGCTCGCATGGCTGCTGAGCACCATTCACCATTGAAGAGAAAACAAAGGCCTCCGTCGTTTGCGACGTCATTGTTCTCACAAGCCTGTTTTTTGCGATACATCTTAGAATAAATAAAAGCGAGATGTTACATAATTTATATAGATAATGTGAAAAACAAAAGGAATGAAACGAGAAGATGAGGAATAGTCACGTGCAGTGAAATATACATATATATATATATATATATATATATATATATATATATATATATATATATATTATAATATAGTATATTTGAACTTACCTATAATATGGTATAGGTTACTATTCTAATGTAATTTAAAACTAGAAAAAAAAAGAATATTATTATACTGTTGATGGATAATTTATCGTGAACCTTTCTCTTATATTTAACAAAATTATAAGAGAATATTATTATACTGTTGATGGATTGTAAGAGCTTGAAAGTAGAAGAAGTTCATCAATACAATGTTCATATATGTAAATAACAAAAAATAAAAAAGAAATGACACAAACTAATCCGCATTATTATATGAAAAATGTAATCGGATGATTATTACATGACCTAGATTCTTGATATAATATCCTTCGGCCAACATAACCTGCATCACATGCATATATGTATAACAAAATATACTACTCTTATATGTTGAAAAATACGTAAAACAACATGATATACTAATCTTATGCAGGAGGTTTTTATATTTTTGCCTTATCGAATAAATACTAATCTTGCATTGAATGATCAAATATCTTGGAGCCAAATCTCCTCTTCAGCTCTTCTTACATTGTGATTGTTCCATGTGGTTTCTTCTCTCCGTTTTTGTCTTAAATCTCATCAAGCATTTAAAACATTTGTACTTGCCAGAGTGTATTACCATATGGTTCTCTAAACCTCTCTTCGTCTTTAAAATCAATGAGCAATAATTGCAGCTGAGAGGGGTTTGAGCTTCTTTTCCAAACGCCATTGTGTTTCAAACTGAAGAAGAGGAAAGATTGTGCCTTGACCCTGTTCACTGATTTGGCTGAAGAAGAGGAAAGAGATAGAGGAAGAAGAAGAAGAAGAAGAAGAAGAAGAAGAAGAAGAAGAAGAAGAAGAAGAAGAAGAAGAAGAAGAAGAAGAAGAAGAAAGATTATATTATGGGTTGGGAGATTTTCTTCTGATAAAATGAAATTTCTGATTTTGGGACCTTTTCTGTTAAAGTTTTATAGGGTTGTTAGTTTGAAACTCAATCATAACTACTTTATTCACGGTTAGCTAAAAAACGGTTATGCTTGTTAAACAAAAGTAACGGCCACTATAATATAGTATAGGTTTGTATTCTAATGTAAGAGACTTTAAAATATACCAATTAGTATAGTTAACTATAGTTAAAAATAATAGTTAGTTTAAGTAAGGTACTAAGAGACTTTAAAATTTCTAAATGAAGTTTATTAGGATCAAAGGAAATTAAGTAGAAATAGTTCATAGTTGAGGATTAGTAAATTACATTTTAGATATTGGTAGTTATTAAAACATGAGTTAATAAAAATTAGTAGGAGCTTTAAATAAGAAAGTATAAAAATGATGCGTTATATAAAAACGAGGGTTAGCAATTGAGTATGTTTTACAAATCTTACCTAAAATGCTAATGTTAGAGTGAGGTAAGAATTGGTGCGACAACTAAGAAGCAAAAGATAAACTTACCCGTAGCCTTTTTAGTTGGGCAGGTTGTTCTTGACTTGAAGGAGGAGGTATTTGACTAAAAAGTTTCGGGTCTGTTTCCGTAACGAGAGAGGGATATTATCTTCTTCATCATCGTCGTCATCGAGGTGGACAACTGTTGGTTCTTGGGCTGCACAGGGAGAATCGTTAGCCGAGGGTAGTGAGATTATTAGAGGCAAAGGAAAAGGCTCGGATAAATTGCAAGATTTACATGAGGTATGCGCAGGAGTAACCGCTGATTTCAATCGAAGAGAGGAACGTTGTTGAGGGGAAGGATTCAGAAGGATCTTCTTCTTCTTGTCTGCTTGGTGGGTGGAAGGCTCAACAATCGCAAAAAGTGGTGGATTAGAGTTAGCAGGCACCGCCATTGGTCGAGCAGGGTGACCTCCTACAATGCCCATATATCTGTTTATGTAATCGGCTGAGGATGCAGGAGAGATGTGTTGAACCCAGGAGAGATGTGTTGAACCAAGGACAAACACTCTTTGTTTTGTACGTATGATAACAAATTACAATCTGTCTACTAATGATTACAAATTGAACAAAAGTACAGGACATGAATCAAAGAGCAGGATATCTAAAAGTGTAGCGGCTTGGAGAAGAAACTACTCTAGAGTTCAAGAACTATTTGTTAATCTGTTTTTGATAGGACACAGTGTAAGATCCTATCACTTCAGTTCTATAACTTTTAGTAGTTGAGAGAGGATCGAAGAGAGGAAGAAGAAGATGGGGAGAAGGGTTTTGAAATTTTCTGCTCATGAAGAAGGATTGATGGTTCTGAGAGAGAGACTTTTTTCCTAGGGTTTTTTGGTTTTTTATTTTTGTGAATGCTGAAGAAAAAAGATGAGATGAGAAGGGAAAGACAGAGAGAGAGGGGTGATATTTGTGAATTTAGAAAGATGAAGAGATGAGTATGTAGAGAGAGATGCGTATGCGGTGAAAGAGAGAAAATGAACGAAGAGGAATGTGAGAATGAGAGATGGAATTTCAAAAGCAAAATCTGTGGGTAAACTATCTTTCCAATGGATAAAAGTGGGCCTTTCTCTTTGACCATCATTTCAGCGGTCAGTTTGAATTTCATTTGTCAAATGACAAAAATGACAATAGTGGGACTGAAAAATCTTGAGGACGGAAAGGTAAGTGTGCAGGTAGGTTGATGGCATCAATTTATAGTAGATAATAATCGTACCCTAAGCCACTACTCATAACTATAATACACAGAAATCTATCATTAACAATCTATAAGAACCTACAATATTAATTTTTAGATTCAGAATAATAAAACATCCCCAAATTTTAACAAACAAATGCAAACATGTGTTGCGCTTCCACTATTACTCTGACATTCTTCTTCGTTATTTCTAGCCATCCCCACAACCGTAAACAACTGCACTCCAATCATTCAAAACCACATTAGAAACAAACTCAAATAATGCCTTCAAACATTTCAACAAATTAAAAAACAACACTTACCCAACAAACACTAGTGCAAATTTGACATTAAAAAGCACCATTTAGCATCAGTTGTTTGAACACCCGATGCTAAATGTAAACACGGTGTCAATTTTGCAATTATATGGAAGTTTTCAATTTTCTCACTCTCGAGCACTCACCACTCTCTCACTCACCACCGCCGTCACAAAAACATCACCACCGCCACTCCACACTCACTACTTACCATCGCCACTCAGATCTCATTTCCATTAAAACTTTTTGTTCGCGTTTTTGCCAAGCGACCACGGTTTACGATCAGTAAGGCTTCATCACCTCTCACCCTCCTCCCTCTCTCTCTCTCTCTCTCTCTCTCTCTCTCTCTCTCTCTACAACATTCAATCGCGTGACTCATTACACATTTGATGGCGATTCCGAGTTACGTTCTCCTCGTTGTTTGACTTTCTTGTGTGTTATCTCAGATTTAGGGATTTGGATCCCTCTTCATCGTTGGAAAATCAGCTCGTCAATTCCTTCGCAAATACGTATTTACTGAGAGTGAGGTATTCGTCTTATGCTAACTTCCATTGTTTTTACGTATGGTGTTATGTATCTCTCTTGATATCATTATCCACTGCAGATATGTGTGATTGCCAATGTATGCCCTGAATCTGCTGATGAGGTTTATGCTCTCCTCCCATCATTGAAGGTATAACATGGAGCATTTTTGTGTTCCTTTCAGTTAAATCGTTAAAGGAAGGTGTGTGGTTTTTGTACTGAAGGATTTTTTTATTTTTTATTTTTTTATATGAGGTTATTTCATTTCATTATTTGCAAATAAGGGTTCATTAAGTAAAGATGGAGAAATTCCTTTTGGTTGTTTTACAACAATCTTCAAATAGGGTAGGCATCTTTTTGATTTTGGATACTCTGGTGATGATCTAACTTAATAGTTTGGATACGTTTGTGATTATTTCATTTAACTGATTTGAATTTTAGAAAAAGCTAAATACTTAATGGTCCGATATTTCCCTTCCCAATCATTTTATTTTTTTCAATTGTATTTGTATAATGGTATAAAAAAAGTAGTCATTATTCGTTTTGTTTATATTTGTACCAAAAATATATTGGAAAACATGCCAGGATAAGTAGTTTGACTCCTTTCTTAGCCCGGGCTAGATACAATTTCTCCAACTAGTTTGCTGACGATCATATCCATATCTGCAAATTCGCAACGCTTGTTCTCAATTGGTAACATGAACGTATTTTATGTCTTCGCATTTGGTTCCTGCATTTCGCAAACCTGTTATTCTCCCAGTTGTGAGGGTGAGGGTGTTGTTGTTTGTTATGTGTGCGATGTTGTTTGGAATGTGTGCATATGATGATGGTTACATCTTTATGTTTAGCATAATTCGATTACTATAATAGTTAGCAAATTGTTTTGAAATGTCATTCATTTTTTAGTTTTTTAATCTGTGGATAAAGTCATGTCTAGACTCTGGTGGCAAATCTTATTCCACTTAGTAGCTGAACAATGACAGAGCATTTTTTTTTTTACTTTTAGTGTTTGAATTGCATGCTATCTGACTTTGTTAATTTGAATTATAAAGCACTAGGACATAAAAATAAAATACAGTTATGTAACTGTCTAAGATCTTTACCTCCTTTTGCTGATTCTTTAAAAATAAAATTCAGTTATTTAATACTCACATATGCTTAAGATTTTCCCCCCTAAATGTCTTTATTATGAACTTCGATAGTTAATACAGTTAGCATACTACTGTCAAATATAATGCATAGAAATTGTGTTAGGACAATTCTTGTTTTTGTAACCACACTATGGTGTTTAAATCTGGTCCACATATATTTAAATCTGGTTCTGCTCCCTCTTCTGCATCCTCTAGTGACAATTTGCCATTATTCAAGTCTTCTTGTATACCGGATTCTTAGTTCATAGCCACATTTTGCTTCTTAGCTGTATGAAAAGAAAACAAAAGGATATTAGTGATTTAGAACTATAAGGGATAGATATATCAGTATCCTTGTTTGTAAAGAACTATAAAAGAACATGTCTATTTTTGTGTTTTTGCTCTCTAATTTGGACCAAAGTCCATTCTTTTAGTGTCACACATAAAAACTATGTAGGAGAAAAAATGATGTAACATATAGTACTTTTAAGAACATATGGTAGTTTGACATTTTGTTGTTAGAAACAATTTTTGGTGCTAGTTTTGATAATGGCAATGGGAATTCTATTACTATGGCTGACACAAGAGCAGAAGAGGATAATGTTATGCAAGCATATAATTGTAGGTTCAATATTTTTAAAAAGGCTGACCATATTTATTTCTTGCATTGAAGCTACTAAATTGGAAATAATTTCATTATTTTAAAAAGTACCAATATTTTTGCAGCTAACCTATCTTTCTATCAATATTTTAAAGCAGAATTGACAAAGTTGGAGAGCTTGAACCTTGATTCATGTAAGATTGGTGTTGAACTTAGCAGGTAGACGCTTAAATTACGTCCCTTTTATGTGACATGTCATTGTAAACGTATATTTCTATTTTAAGTGAAAGTGTGACACATTTTCTTTCCAATGCTTTTAGGCCATAAGCAGTTGATCTGCTTGGAATTGTATGATACAGAAGTTGGAAACAATGGGCTAGAACATTTATCAGGTTAGATTCAACTTCACTATTATTTGCAAAATTTGTGTGCTTTGAAAGAGAAAATACGGGTTTGGATTTCCATGTTGAATGGCTCTGATTACCTCAGCCATTATAAAATATAATTTCATGTATTGAAATGGTCTATGGTTCTTTTATCTACTATCTCGTCATATATGTTTGGGGGCTGCTTCCCTGTCTCAAAAATGGTGTCTTGGGTTGCATTTATTTTTGTTAAAGTCGGCTTTATTCATTTATACATTTGGATATTCTGGCAAATTGATGATGGCTAGCTATCTTAACCTAATCTCTTGAAATGATTGGCTGCTGAGTAATGAGTAATGAATTGAAGATTTTTGGGAGACATATGACATTCTTTGAGTTGTAGAAGTTGGTTGATCCATACTAAGGACTATATGTTTTGGAGTAGAATGGTTTAGTTATTGGTTCTGTTTTGTAGATGAGGTGAGATCTTGTTCAATATGATTGATTTGTTACCAATTTTGCTAACCCACTGTAGCCTTACAAACTATGTTACTAACTATATTTATGTGTATGTCTGTGCATGTATATATGTATATGATGTAAAAGAATGGTGCTAGTGTGAGTTATGCATGAAGATTTTTAAATTTTAAGTGACAACATTAAGAAATATGTAATCCGTTGAGGTATCCCAGCTAGTGAATTTGACTCCATGGCCCAATGGATAAGGCGCTGGTCTACACCATAGATTCTGGGTTCGATCCCCAGTGGAGTCGTTTTTATTCACATTAAGAAACATGTTGTACTTTTAAGAAATTTGTATAACTTTCAAATTTAATGAATTGGTGGAAATTTGTGTTTGTAGTACTTTTAAGTTTAGTGATGGATTTTTCAGTCTATATTAGTGACAGAAAAATTCCCGCTCTATTAGCGATGGAAAAATTCCCCTCTATTAGCGACGGATTTTCAAAATCCCTTGCTAAAAATTTAGTGACGCCAAAATTAGTTACGAATCGGGGTTCGTCACAAATTCTGTCGCTAAAATTGTTAGTGACCGATTTTTGATGGTTTAGTGACGGATTTGCTCCCTCTCTAATTTTGATTTTTCTAGTAGTGGAGGGCATCATTACTGCATTATTAGTTAATACTATTTAATTTCGATTTATATGTGTGTTGGAAAGCTATTTAATCGAATGGTCAGAGGGCTTGATCCAGCGCCTACTACTTCACAAATTATTATGAGGACACGTGGCGATTTGTAAAACTCAGTTGATTGTTTTGTTGACACGTGGAAAAATACTCTAGCAGGCTATGTGGAGGTGACAGGTGGAATTTAGATTTGTAGAACTGTATTTATTATGATGATGATGATAAGATGTTTGAAGGTCTGCATGTGAAATGTAATTTCTAAAAAAAATTCTGAATTTATATTAAGTATATAATAACGTGGGAGTAAAACATTAAATAAGAAAAATGTATTATAACAAAGGCATTAATACCATTTCCTATTTTGTTTTGACATGGTCGAAATTGTGGCATTGTGTTATCAATGCAGATCAGAATTACATCATTTATGGTAAACAAAATTGGTATGTTTTGATTGATACTGTTAATTTAGAAACGTATTAAACACTAATTTATTGACTATAATTGACATTAATTCCCGTTGTTTTCTTATTTGCCTACGTGGCTGACATGTGTACCAGAAATGATGACATGGTATTTCGTCATCAATGACGTAATTATTCTAGTCGGGTGATGTGGTCTGATAATGTGAAACATTCATGGTTTATAATTATTAAGATTAAGTTGTCAAAAAAAATTATTAGGATTAAGATTTCAGATTTGCTGCTCATGTCGAACCAATAAGTTGTTTAATTTGATATCTTATTACAACTTTTATATCTTATTAAAATTATTTGCTTATAAGCTTATGTTCATTAATTTAGACATAGTTATTGTTATCCATTGTTCTTTTTATTTTTTATTTTTTATGATTTGTTATCCATTGTTTTGAAAACATGATTTTATAGCAAGTTATAAGTACCTTAGTTAATAAATTGCACCTTCAAGACTCTTAAGGATGATATCTTCAAGCTTAGTGTTCTCATTATGTTGCATCTTTAACCTCAGAGTCTTAAAACAGTGAAGATGATAGAGAGTTCAGAACGAAAGCAGTTTGTCGGTTAGAGGCAAAGCTGAAATTGTTGATGGCCACCATTGCGTCTGCATAGAACTTGCTAATTGTAGAAGCCATATGTTCTATGTCCAAATTAAAAGCTATAAGGACACAACAAACCCAAAAATGATTTGACCAAACCGAGCATTTCATTAATTGCCCGGCAGAAGCTGCAATTATTATATTAATCTGCTTATAATTTGATTTGATCTGTATATTTATCAAGATGATACGTCATCAACCTCCACCTCTTTAAGTTCATTATCCTCATGATGACATCCTTGGAGTGAGTCCAGAAAAGCCAATAGTTATTAACTTCGATGACTGAGTAGTGTTTTAATAATTATTATGCATTTCTTATCAACTTGTATGAGATGTTTGCTTACTAGTTACTATGAGTTTGTAACAACCCCACCCCATGCTAAAAGTATGTGCTGAAAATATTTGAAAATATTTGTATGCAGGGAGAAGAAAAAAATGGGAATAAATATAAAAATAATATACACTTTTAAAGTCCGATGTCCCAGTGTAATCCGACTTTAAAAGTGTTCCACATAGGCCAGAAAATTGGGATGTTAAGTCGGACGGTTAGCTGACTTTAAATCTTTTACTTTCTAAGTTTCTCTAATCAAAGTCAGACTCGCATCCGACTTTAAAAGTCTAAAATATCCGACTTTAAATTCTATTTTTCCACTATTGAGGGTTCGTAGCTGTTCCGGCTCTCGTTAGAGCGTGCATCAGCTGAGTAGGGGCTCAGCCGACCCAAGCCCTCACTTTTGGCCTCAAAAAAATTATTTTTTTAATGGGTGAAAAAGGGCCTCGAAATTAAATAACATATACAAAAAAAGGCCTCTATAAATTTAATTATCTTACTGCATATTTAAATAGAATAATGTCTTCACCCAGATTTGAACACGAAATCAATTCTATAAATTTGCGAAAACCTTATCATTACATCAAATCACAACAATTGTTAAATTACATGAACAAAAATATAAAAATTATGAATACACATATATTTATTATTAAATTTATATTCTATTTTATCTCTAAATACCTATAAAAAATTATAAATATTATTCACTTAAAATTCTATTTAATTTTTGAATTTTTATATTACTTGTAATATTTATTAGACTTTCACTTTAATATTTGTCACTTTTTATATTATCTTCTTTTTTAAAAGGCCTCACTAGAAAGTTTGTTTTAGGCCTCCAAATTGGTTGGGCCGGCCTTGTAGGGGCTTTGGCACAGTGTCGAGTATAAGGTGTCAATAGCAGCCACACGTAGCACAAATAATGCGTAGTCCTTTGTACTGAACCTTTTGCCAGTAGCCATTCACTTCCACCTTCCCCACCACGATTTAGTGAAGTCAACTTCCACACAAACTCTATCAAAGCGTCCCCGCTCCACCTTTAACGTGTTAGTATCTATTTTCACTGATTTTCCCACAACAGCTGCGAGAGTGAGCAGAAGACTCTCGTCATAGAATACCAAATTTAAACCCGGAGATTGTATCCAGACCAGCGTTCTTTCCACCTTAGCCTCAGGTGACACGAATTTTGGCGTCCATCGTGACACTGCTAAGTTGTGATCAAATATGCCCCACCAGCAAAACCATTTCTCTGTCTCCAAGTTGATCAAACTTCACCATATAGAATCCATGATCTACGTCGAGAATATCAAATCCACCATTGAGTTTCGATTATTCTCCAATCTCTCCTTCTTCACATGGTATCCAATCGTCTTCCCCAAAAGCTTGATCACAAGTGCATCCTTCGATGGGCTACACAACTCCTTTATATAGCCTTCATCAATGGTTACCACCAGAAGCAGACAGTTACCTTCCTCCAAATCAATGCGAGCCAACCCTTTGGCTTTAAGATCCACCCTCTACTTTCGAGGTGCCTTAGGCTCTCCCTCCATGAGCAAATCTCTAAACGAGTGCTTTCTCGCAGTAGTTACCTTCCCACAGTTGTTTGGTGGCTCGCATGGCTGCTGAGCACCATTCACCGTTGAAGAGAAAACAAAGGCCTCCGTCGTTTGCGACGTCATTGTTCTCACAAGCCTGTTTTTTGCGATACATCTTAGAATAAATAAAAGCGAGATGTTACATAATTTATATAGATAATGTGAAAAACAAAAGGAATGAAACGAGAAGATGAGGAATAGTCACGTGCAGTGAAATATACATATATATATATATATATATATATATATATATATATATATATATATATTATAATATAGTATATTTGAACTTACCTATAATATGGTATAGGTTACTATTCTAATGTAATTTAAAACTAGAAAAAAAAAGAATATTATTATACTGTTGATGGATAATTTATCGTGAACCTTTCTCTTATATTCAACAAAATTATAAGAGAATATTATTATACTGTTGATGGATTGTAAGAGCTTGAAAGTAGAAGAAGTTCATCAATACAATGTTCATATATGTAAATAACAAAAAATAAAAAAGAAATGACACAAACTAATCCGCATTATTATATGAAAAATGTAATCGGATGATTATTACATGACCTAGATTCTTGATATAATATCCTTCGGCCAACATAACCTGCATCACATGCATATATGTATAACAAAATATACTACTCTTATATGTTGAAAAATACGTAAAACAACATGATATACTAATCTTATGCAGGAGGTTTTTATATTTTTGCCTTATCGAATAAATACTAATCTTGCATTGAATGATCAAATATCTTGGAGCCAAATCTCCTCTTCAGCTCTTCTTACATTGTGATTGTTCCATGTGGTTTCTTCTCTCCGTTTTTGTCTTAAATCTCATCAAGCATTTAAAACATTTGTACTTGCCAGAGTGTATTACCATATGGTTCTCTAAACCTCTCTTCGTCTTTAAAATCAATGAGCAATAATTGCAGCTGAGAGGGGTTTGAGCTTCTTTTCCAAACGCCATTGTGTTTCAAACTGAAGAAGAGGAAAGATTGTGCCTTGACCCTGTTCACTGATTTGGCTGAAGAAGAGGAAAGAGATAGAGGAAGAAGAAGAAGAAGAAGAAGAAGAAGAAGAAGAAGAAGAAGAAGAAGAAGAAGAAGAAGAAGAAGAAGAAAGATTATATTATGGGTTGGGAGATTTTCTTCTGATAAAATGAAATTTCTGATTTTGGGACCTTTTCTGTTAAAGTTTTATAGGGTTGTTAGTTTGAAACTCAATCATAACTACTTTATTCACGGTTAGCTAAAAAACGGTTATGCTTGTTAAACAAAAGTAACGGCCACTATAATATAGTATAGGTTTGTATTCTAATGTAAGAGACTTTAAAATATACCAATTAGTATAGTTAACTATAGTTAAAAATAATAGTTAGTTTAAGTAAGGTACTAAGAGACTTTAAAATTTCTAAATGAAGTTTATTAGGATCAAAGGAAATTAAGTAGAAATAGTTCATAGTTGAGGATTAGTAAATTACATTTTAGATATTGGTAGTTATTAAAACATGAGTTAATAAAAATTAGTAGGAGCTTTAAATAAGAAAGTATAAAAATGATGCGTTATATAAAAACGAGGGTTAGCAATTGAGTATGTTTTACAAATCTTACCTAAAATGCTAATGTTAGAGTGAGGTAAGAATTGGTGCGACAACTAAGAAGCAAAAGATAAACTTACCCGTAGCCTTTTTAGTTGGGCAGGTTGTTCTTGACTTGAAGGAGGAGGTATTTGACTAAAAAGTTTCGGGTCTGTTTCCGTAACGAGAGAGGGATATTATCTTCTTCATCATCGTCGTCATCGAGGTGGACAACTGTTGGTTCTTGGGCTGCACAGGGAGAATCGTTAGCCGAGGGTAGTGAGATTATTAGAGGCAAAGGAAAAGGCTCGGATAAATTGCAAGATTTACATGAGGTATGCGCAGGAGTAACCGCTGATTTCAATCGAAGAGAGGAACGTTGTTGAGGGGAAGGATTCAGAAGGATCTTCTTCTTCTTGTCTGCTTGGTGGGTGGAAGGCTCAACAATCGCAATAAGTGGTGGATTAGAGTTAGCAGGCACCGCCATTGGTCGAGCAGGGTGACCTCCTACAATGCCCATATATTTGTTTATGTAATCGGCTGAGGATGCAGGAGAGATGTGTTGAACCAAGGACAAACACTCTTTGTTTTGTACGTATGATAACAAATTACAATCTCTCTACTAATGATTACAAATTGAACAAAAGTACAGGACATGAATCAAAGAGCAGGATATCTAAAAGTGTAGCGGCTTGGAGAAGAAACTACTCTAGAGTTCAAGAACTATTTGTTAATCTGTTTTTGATAGGACACAGTGTAAGATCCTATCACTTCAGTTCTATAACTTTTAGTAGTTGAGAGAGGATCGAAGAGAGGAAGAAGAAGATGGGGAGAAGGGTTTCGAAATTTTCAGCTCATGAAGAAGGATTGATGGTTCTGAGAGAGAGACTTTTTTCCTAGGGTTTTTTGGTTTTTTATTTTTGTGAATGCTGAAGAAAAAAGATGAGATGAGAAGGGAAAGAGAGAGAGAGAGGGGTGATATTTGTGAATTTAGAAAGATGAAGAGATGAGTATGTAGAGAGAGATGCGTATGCGGTGAAAGAGAGAAAATGAACGAAGAGGAATGTGAGAATGAGAGATGGAATTTCAAAAGCAAAATCTGTGGGTAAACTATCTTTCCAATGGATAAAAGTGGGCCTTTCTCTTTGACCATCATTTCAGCGGTCAGTTTGAATTTCATTTGTGAAATGACAAAAATGACAATAGTCGGACTGAAAAATCTTGAGGACGGAAAGGTAAGTGTGCAAGTAGGTTGATGGCATCAATTTATAGTAGATAATAATCGTACCCTAAGCCACTACTCATAACTATAATACACAGAAATCTATCATTAACAATCTATAAGAACCTACAATATTAATTTTTAGATTCAGAATAATAAAACATCCCCAAATTTTAACAAACAAATGCAAACATGTGTTGCGCTTCCACTATTACTCTGACATTCTTCTTCGTTATTTCTAGCCATCCCCACAACCGTAAACAACTGCACTCCAATCATTCAAAACCACATTAGAAACAAACTCAAATAATGCCTTCAAACATTTCAACAAATTAAAAAACAACACTTACCCAACAAACACTAGTGCAAATTTGACATTAAAAAGCACCATTTAGCATCGGTTGTTTGAACACCCGATGCTAAATGTAAACACGGTGTCAATTTTGCAATTATATGGAAGTTTTCAATTTTCTCACTCTCGAGCACTCACCACTCTCTCACTCACCACCGCCGTCACAAAAACATCACCACCGCCACTCCACACTCACTACTTACCATCGCCACTCAGATCTCATTTCCATTAAAACTTTTTGTTCGCGTTTTTGCCAAGCGACCACGGTTTACGATCAGTAAGGCTTCATCACCTCTCACCCTCCTCCCTCTCTCTCTCTCTCTCTCTCTCTCTCTCTCTCTCTCTCTCTACAACATTCAATCGCGTGACTCATTACACATTTGATGGCGATTCCGAGTTACGTTCTCCTCGTTGTTTGACTTTCTTGTGTGTTATCTCAGATTTAGGGATTTGGATCCCTCTTCATCGTTGGAAAATCAGCTCGTCAATTCCTTCGCAAATACGTATTTACTGAGAGTGAGGTATTCGTCTTATGCTAACTTCCATTGTTTTTACGTATGGTGTTATGTATCTCTCTTGATATCATTATCCACTGCAGATATGTGTGATTGCCAATGTATGCCCTGAATCTGCTGATGAGGTTTATGCTCTCCTCCCATCATTGAAGGTATAACATGGAGCATTTTTGTGTTCCTTTCAGTTAAATCGTTAAAGGAAGGTGTGTGGTTTTTGTACTGAAGGATTTTTTTATTTTTTATTTTTTTATATGAGGTTATTTCATTTCATTATTTGCAAATAAGGGTTCATTAAGTAAAGATGGAGAAATTCCTTTTGGTTGTTTTACAACAATCTTCAAATAGGGTAGGCATCTTTTTGATTTTAGATACTCTGGTGATGATCTAAGTTAATAGTTTGGATACGTTTGTGATTATTTCATTTAACTGATTTGAATTTTAGAAAAAGCTAAATACTTAATGGTCCGATATTTCCCTTCCCAATCATTTTATTTTTTTCAATTGTATTTGTATAATGGTATAAAAAAAGTAGTCATTATTGGTTTTGTTATATTTGTACCAAAAATATATTGGAAAACATGCCAGGATAAGTAGTTTGACTCCTTTCTTAGCCCGGGCTAGATACAATTTCTCCAACTAGTTTGCTGACGATCATATCCATATCTGCAAATTCGCAACGCTTGTTCTCAATTGGTAACATGAACGTATTTTATGTCTTCGCATTTGGTTCCTGCATTTCGCAAACCTGTTATTCTCCCAGTTGTGAGGGTGAGGGTGTTGTTGTTTGTTATGTGTGCGATGTTGTTTGGAATGTGTGCATATGATGATGCTTACATCTTTATGTTTAGCATAATTCGATTACTATAATAGTTAGCAAATTGTTTTGAAATGTCATTCATTTTTTAGTTTTTTAATCTGTGGATAAAGTCATGTCTGGACTCTGGTGGCAAATCTTATTCCACTTAGTAGCTGAACAATGACAGAGCATTTTTTTTTTACTTTTAGTGTTTGAATTGCATGCTATCTGACTTTGTTAATTTGAATTATAAAGCACTAGGACATAAAAATAAAATACAGTTATGTAACTGTCTAAGATCTTTACCTCCTTTTGCTGATTCTTTAAAAATAAAATTCAGTTATTTAATACTCACATATGCTTAAGATTTTCCCCCCTAAATGTCTTTATTATGAACTTCGATAGTTAATACAGTTAGCATACTACTGTCAAATATAATGCAAAGAAATTGTGTTAGGACAATTCTTGTTTTTGTAACCACACTATGGTGTTTAAATCTGGTCCACATATATTTAAATCTGGTTCTGCTCCCTCTTCTGCATCCTCTAGTGACAATTTGCCATTATTCAAGTCTTCTTGTATACCGGATTCTTAGTTCATAGCCACATTTTGCTTCTTAGCTGTATGAAAAGAAAACAAAAGGATATTAGTGATTTAGAACTATAAGGGATAGATATATCAGTATCCTTGTTTGTAAAGAACTATAAAAGAACATGTCTATTTTTGTGTTTTTGCTCTCTAATTTGGACCAAAGTCCATTCTTTTAGTGTCACACATAAAAACTATGTAGGAGAAAAAATGATGTAACATATAGTACTTTTAAGAACATATGGTAGTTTGACATTTTGTTGTTAGAAACAATTTTTGGTGCTAGTTTTGATAATGGCAATGGGAATTCTATTACTATGGCTGACACAAGAGCAGAAGAGGATAATGTTATGCAAGCATATAATTGTAGGTTCAATATTTTTAAAAAGGCTGACCATATTTATTTCTTGCATTGAAGCTACTAAATTGGAAATAATTTCATTATTTTAAAAAGTACCAATATTTTTGCAGCTAACCTATCTTTCTATCAATATTTTAAAGCAGAATTGACAAAGTTGGAGAGCTTGAACCTTGATTCATGTAAGATTGGTGTTGAACTTAGCAGGTAGACGCTTAAATTACGTCCCTTTTATGTGACATGTCATTGTAAACGTATATTTCTATTTTAAGTGAAAGTGTGACACATTTTCTTTCCAATGCTTTTAGGCCATAAGCAGTTGATCTGCTTGGAATTGTATGATACAGAAGTTGGAAACAATGGGCTAGAACATTTATCAGGTTAGATTCAACTTCACTATTATTTGCAAAATTTGTGTGCTTTGAAAGAGAAAATACGGGTTTGGATTTCCATGTTGAATGGCTCTGATTACCTCAGCCATTATAAAATATAATTTCATGTATTGAAATGGTCTATGGTTCTTTTATCTACTATCTCGTCATATATGTTTGGGGGCTGCTTCCCTGTCTCAAAAATGGTGTCTTGGGTTGCATTTATTTTTGTTAAAGTCGGCTTTATTCATTTATACATTTGGATATTCTGGCAAATTGATGATGGCTAGCTATCTTAACCTAATCTCTTGAAATGATTGGCTGCTGAGTAATGACTAATGAATTGAAGATTTTTGGGAGACATATGACATTCTTTGAGTTGTAGAAGTTGGTTGATCCATACTAAGGACTATATGTTTTGGAGTAGAATGGTTTAGTTATTGGTTCTGTTTTGTAGATGAGGTGAGATCTTGTTCAATATGATTGATTTGTTACCAATTTTGCTAACCCACTGTAGCCTTACAAACTATGTTACTAACTATATTTATGTGTATGTCTGTGCATGTATATATGTATATGATGTAAAAGAATGGTGCTAGTGTGAGTTATGCATGAAGATTTTTAAATTTTAAGTGACAACATTAAGAAATATGTAATCCGTTGAGGTATCCCAGCTAGTGAATTTGACTCCATGGCCCAATGGATAAGGCGCTGGTCTACACCATAGATTCTGGGTTCGATCCCCAGTGGAGTCGTTTTTATTCACATTAAGAAACATGTTGTACTTTTAAGAAATTTGTATAACTTTCAAATTTAATGAATTGGTGGAAATTTGTGTTTGTAGTACTTTTAAGTTTAGTGATGGATTTTTCAGTCTATATTAGTGACAGAAAAATTCCCGCTCTATTAGCGATGGAAAAATTCCCCTCTATTAGCGACGGATTTTCAAAATCCCTTGCTAAAAATTTAGTGACGCCAAAATTAGTTACGAATCGGGGTTCGTCACAAATTCTGTCGCTAAAATTGTTAGTGACCGATTTTTGATGGTTTAGTGACGGATTTGCTCCCTCTCTAATTTTGATTTTTCTAGTAGTGGAGGGCATCATTACTGCATTATTAGTTAATACTATTTAATTTCGATTTATATGTGTGTTGGAAAGCTATTTAATCGAATGGTCAGAGGGCTTGATCCAGCGCCTACTACTTCACAAATTATTATGAGGACACGTGGCGATTTGTAAAACTCAGTTGATTGTTTTGTTGACACGTGGAAAAATACTCTAGCAGGCTATGTGGAGGTGACAGGTGGAATTTAGATTTGTAGAACTGTATTTATTATGATGATGATGATAAGATGTTTGAAGGTCTGCATGTGAAATGTAATTTCTAAAAAAAATTCTGAATTTATATTAAGTATATAATAACGTGGGAGTAAAACATTAAATAAGAAAAATGTATTATAACAAAGGCATTAATACCATTTCCTATTTTGTTTTGACATGGTCGAAATTGTGGCATTGTGTTATCAATGCAGATCAGAATTACATCATTTATGGTAAACAAAATTGGTATGTTTTGATTGATACTGTTAATTTAGAAACGTATTAAACACTAATTTATTGACTATAATTGACATTAATTCCCGTTGTTTTCTTATTTGCCTACGTGGCTGACATGTGTACCATAAATGATGACATGGTATTTCGTCATCAATGACGTAATTATTCTAGTCGGGTGATGTGGTCTGATAATGTGAAACATTCATGGTTTATAATTATTAAGATTAAGTTGTCAAAAAAAATTATTAGGATTAAGATTTCAGATTTGCTGCTCATGTCGAACCAATAAGTTGTTTAATTTGATATCTTATTACAACTTTTATATCTTATTAAAATTATTTGCTTATAAGCTTATGTTCATTAATTTAGACATAGTTATTGTTATCCATTGTTCTTTTTATTTTTTATTTTTTATGATTTGTTATCCATTGTTTTGAAAACATGATTTTATAGCAAGTTATAAGTACCTTAGTTAATAAATTGCACCTTCAAGACTCTTAAGGATGATATCTTCAAGCTTAGTGTTCTCATTATGTTGCATCTTTAACCTCAGAGTCTTAAAACAGTGAAGATGATAGAGAGTTCAGAACGAAAGCAGTTTGTCGGTTAGAGGCAAAGCTGAAATTGTTGATGGCCACCATTGCGTCTGCATAGAACTTGCTAATTGTAGAAGCCATATGTTCTATGTCCAAATTAAAAGCTATAAGGACACAACAAACCCAAAAATGATTTGACCAAACCGAGCATTTCATTAATTGCCCGGCAGAAGCTGTAATTATTATATTAATCTGCTTATAATTTGATTTGATCTGTATATTTATCAAGATGATACGTCATCAACCTCCACCTCTTTAAGTTCATTATCCTCATGATGACATCCTTGGAGTGAGTCCAGAAAAGCCAATAGTTATTAACTTCGATGACTGAGTAGTGTTTTAATAATTATTATGCATTTCTTATCAACTTGTATGAGATGTTTGCTTACTAGTTACTATGAGTTTGTAACAACCCCACCCCATGCTAAAAGTATGTGCTGAAAATATTTGAAAATATTTGTATGCAGGGAGAAGAAAAAAATGGGAATAAATATAAAAATAATATACACTTTTAAAGTCCGATGTCCCAGTGTAATCCGACTTTAAAAGTGTTCCACATAGGCCAGAAAATTGGGATGTTAAGTCGGACGGTTAGCTGACTTTAAATCTTTTACTTTCTAAGTTTCTCTAATCAAAGTCAGACTCGCATCCGACTTTAAAAGTCTAAAATATCCGACTTTAAATTCTATTTTTCCACTATTGAGGGTTCGTAGCTGTTGCGGCTCTCGTTAGAGCGTGCATCAGCTGAGTAGGGGCTCAGCCGACCCAAGCCCTCACTTTTGGCCTCAAAAAAATTATTTTTTTAATGGGTGAAAAAGGGCCTCGAAATTAAATAACATATACAAAAAAAGGCCTCTATAAATTTAATTATCTTACTGCATATTTAAATAGAATAATGTCTTCACCCAGATTTGAACACGAAATCAATTCTATAAATTTGCCAAAACCTTATCATTACATCAAATCACAACAATTGTTAAATTACATGAACAAAAATATAAAAATTATGAATACACATATATTTATTATTAAATTTATATTCTATTTTACCTCTAAATACCTATAAAAAATTATAAATATTATTCACTTAAAATTCTATTTAATTTTTGAATTTTTATATTACTTGTAATATTTATTAGACTTTCACTTTAATATTTGTCACTTTTTATATTATCTTCTTTTTTAAAAGGCCTCACTAGAAAGTTTGTTTTAGGCCTCCAAATTGGTTGGGCCGGCCTTGTAGGGGCTTTGGCACAGTGTCGAGTATAAGGTGTCAATAGCAGCCACACGTAGCACAAATAATGCGTAGTCCTTTGTACTGAACCTTTTGCCAGTAGCCATTCACTTCCACCTTCCCCACCACGATTTAGTGAAGTCAACTTCCACACAAACTCTATCAAAGCGTCCCCGCTCCACCTTTAACGTGTTAGTATCTATTTTCACTGATTTTCCCACAACAGCTGCGAGAGTGAGCAGAAGACTCTCGTCATAGAATACCAAATTTAAACCCGGAGATTGTATCCAGACCAGCGTTCTTTCCACCTTAGCCTCAGGTGACACGAATTTTGGCGTCCATCGTGACACTGCTAAGTTGTGATCAAATATGCCCCACCAGCAAAACCATTTCTCTGTCTCCAAGTTGATCAAACTTCACCATATAGAATCCATGATCTACGTCGAGAATATCAAATCCACCATTGAGTTTCGATTATTCTCCAATCTCTCCTTCTTCACATGGTATCCAATCGTCTTCCCCAAAAGCTTGATCACAAGTGCATCCTTCGATGGGCTACACAACTCCTTTATATAGCCTTCATCAATGGTTACCACCAGAAGCAGACAGTTACCTTCCTCCAAATCAATGCGAGCCAACCCTTTGGCTTTAAGATCCACCCTCTACTTTCGAGGTGCCTTAGGCTCTCCCTCCATGAGCAAATCTCTAAACGAGTGCTTTCTCGCAGTAGTTACCTTCCCACAGTTGTTTGGTGGCTCGCATGGCTGCTGAGCACCATTCACCGTTGAAGAGAAAACAAAGGCCTCCGTCGTTTGCGACGTCATTGTTCTCACAAGCCTGTTTTTTGCGATACATCTTAGAATAAATAAAAGCGAGATGTTACATAATTTATATAGATAATGTGAAAAACAAAAGGAATGAAACGAGAAGATGAGGAATAGTCACGTGCAGTGAAATATACATATATATATATATATATATTATAATATAGTATATTTGAACTTACCTATAATATGGTATAGGTTACTATTCTAATGTAATTTAAAACTAGAAAAAAAAAGAATATTATTATACTGTTGATGGATAATTTATCGTGAACCTTTCTCTTATATTCAACAAAATTATAAGAGAATATTATTATACTGTTGATGGATTGTAAGAGCTTGAAAGTAGAAGAAGTTCATCAATACAATGTTCATATATGTAAATAACAAAAAATAAAAAAGAAATGACACAAACTAATCCGCATTATTATATGAAAAATGTAATCGGATGATTATTACATGACCTAGATTCTTGATATAATATCCTTCGGCCAACATAACCTGCATCACATGCATATATGTATAACAAAATATACTACTCTTATATGTTGAAAAATACGTAAAACAACATGATATACTAATCTTATGCAGGAGGTTTTTATATTTTTGCCTTATCGAATAAATACTAATCTTGCATTGAATGATCAAATATCTTGGAGCCAAATCTCCTCTTCAGCTCTTCTTACATTGTGATTGTTCCATGTGGTTTCTTCTCTCCGTTTTTGTCTTAAATCTCATCAAGCATTTAAAACATTTGTACTTGCCAGAGTGTATTACCATATGGTTCTCTAAACCTCTCTTCGTCTTTAAAATCAATGAGCAATAATTGCAGCTGAGAGGGGTTTGAGCTTCTTTTCCAAACGCCATTGTGTTTCAAACTGAAGAAGAGGAAAGATTGTGCCTTGACCCTGTTCACTGATTTGGCTGAAGAAGAGGAAAGAGATAGAGGAAGAAGAAGAAGAAGAAGAAGAAGAAGAAGAAGAAGAAGAAGAAGAAGAAGAAGAAGAAGAAGAAGAAGAAAGATTATATTATGGGTTGGGAGATTTTCTTCTGATAAAATGAAATTTCTGATTTTGGGACCTTTTCTGTTAAAGTTTTATAGGGTTGTTAGTTTGAAACTCAATCATAACTACTTTATTCACGGTTAGCTAAAAAACGGTTATGCTTGTTAAACAAAAGTAACGGCCACTATAATATAGTATAGGTTTGTATTCTAATGTAAGAGACTTTAAAATATACCAATTAGTATAGTTAACTATAGTTAAAAATAATAGTTAGTTTAAGTAAGGTACTAAGAGACTTTAAAATTTCTAAATGAAGTTTATTAGGATCAAAGGAAATTAAGTAGAAATAGTTCATAGTTGAGGATTAGTAAATTACATTTTAGATATTGGTAGTTATTAAAACATGAGTTAATAAAAATTAGTAGGAGCTTTAAATAAGAAAGTATAAAAATGATGCGTTATATAAAAACGAGGGTTAGCAATTGAGTATGTTTTACAAATCTTACCTAAAATGCTAATGTTAGAGTGAGGTAAGAATTGGTGCGACAACTAAGAAGCAAAAGATAAACTTACCCGTAGCCTTTTTAGTTGGGCAGGTTGTTCTTGACTTGAAGGAGGAGGTATTTGACTAAAAAGTTTCGGGTCTGTTTCCGTAACGAGAGAGGGATATTATCTTCTTCATCATCGTCGTCATCGAGGTGGACAACTGTTGGTTCTTGGGCTGCACAGGGAGAATCGTTAGCCGAGGGTAGTGAGATTATTAGAGGCAAAGGAAAAGGCTCGGATAAATTGCAAGATTTACATGAGGTATGCGCAGGAGTAACCGCTGATTTCAATCGAAGAGAGGAACGTTGTTGAGGGGAAGGATTCAGAAGGATCTTCTTCTTCTTGTCTACTTGGTCGGTGGAAGGCTGAACAATCGCAATAAGTGGTGGATTAGAGTTAGCAGGCACCGCCATTGGTCGAGCAGGGTGACTGTTCTGGAGTGGGCTCGAAGGCCAATTCGTCCAACAGGCCCATCGCGGCCCAATATCTACCTTGCTCCGCAAGATGCGGCCGATCCCGTAAATTGCGCAACGGCTAGAACGCGCAGCGTTATATATACCACACCAGCATGTGGCTTCAGGTACGTTTTACTCACCTTGTGACCCTGCCCGTTGAAGCACCTCTGACTTGAGCGTTGGAGTGCCTTTGCAGGTACCACCCGCGTGCGGCCTACCACTCGGTCCTTCGTCCCAGCGACCGAGCAGAATCATCAAACGGCAACAACCCATCGTATTGATCAGGTACGATCAATTGGCGACCACAGTGGGAGGCCCGAGCGCTATTCCACATCAAAACATGCCGCCACGCCAGAAACGCACTTCTTCCAGGCTCAACACCTCTGGGCAGAACCGACCTCAACGGACCCCAAAGGGCGTGCCTGTGACCGTTCATGAATCACAAGATGAGCCTCGCCAAGATCCCTCAGTACAGGGAGGCCGCGGGCCAGTTATCCAACCGGTCCAGCAACTACCGGCCGAGCTGGCCGAAGCTGGAATCCCAGAAGCATTGCCAGAGCATGTGACCCAGGCACTTATACAAATTCTGGAGCAAAAGAATCAAGTGATTGCTGATCGAGACGAACTGATCGAACGCTATGAGAGAGGCTCGATCTCAATCCGCCCGCGTGCGGACAGCGGTCACCGAGGGCAACCATCCCAGCCCCATCGTTCACCACCACGAAGAGAAGCTCCTCCTCGTCGAGCCGTATCCCGACGCAATCCTTCAAGAAGGGCGATCGTTCACAGGTCGCCCCCTCATCGAAGAAGTCGCCACCGTCGTTCCCCTGAGGAAGATTACGACTATGCTGACTCAAGCTACCGACCAGAGTCAGAAGGGTCACCAACAAGATACTCGTCCAATGAGTCCTCAGGATCCCGCCGATCAAGAAGCAGGTCGTGGGACTCGTATGAGGAGTTTGACGACTACCGTAACGGGGAGATTAGAGATGTCTCCCGTGCCATCAGCCGACCGAGAAGGAATCATTCAGAGCGGCCTAGAAGACGGTCGTCGCCACATGCTCCACAATACCATGTACCCCCTCCAATTGCTGACAGACTCCTTGGTCAGCCGGTCGGCCTTTACAGTTTGCCCGTCGACCAAGCTTATGCCACCATGCAGCCATACGGGCAGAATCCCATCCCGACCGGACAAGGGCCTTTCACCAGCGAAATTAGGCGATATCGCATCCCAAGGGACCTGAGGAAGCCCCCAAACATGAATAAGTTTAACGGCCGTGGGGATCCAGATAAGCACCTCATGTACTTCAACAACTACTGTAGCTACAGAGAGCTAGGCCGAACGATGAAGTGCAGACTATTCCCTCAGTCACTCGAAGGCCGGGCGTTAGAATGGTGGGAATCCCTGCGTCCTAACTCCGTCTCTTCTTGGGAAGGTCTTGTGGCAATGTTCTTGGCCAATTATACAGCCAACCGTTGTCAGTATCGCTATGAAGAGCACTTGGACTCGGTCGTCCAAGGAGAGAATGAATCGTTGAGGGAGTTTATCGACCGGTTCATGACAGAGGCTGACACAGTCCGCAACCTATCAGACACGGACAAGCTGAAGTATCTCAAGCGTGGTATAAGAAAGAACCACAGATTTGCTGAAGAGTTCTCTTTGAACCGCTATTACGACCTCGGTCTGTTCCTTAGAAGGGCCAACGACCATATGGGCTATGAAGAGCAATTGGCCGCTGATAAGGGCGCCCGCGCGCGTCCCAAGGAAGAGAACGGCAGGCCGGCCAAGGGGCAAGACAGTAGGCCCGAGTACCGGCCTAAGAAGTACGAGCATCGTACAAAGTTGAACACTCCGATCGCCCAGATCTATACGGAGTGCCAGAACAACGAATTCACTGGTGTGAGGCGACCTGATCCCCTAGTGCTAAAGAAAGGAGGTCGGCCCACCAAGAAATACTGCAGATACCACAAGAGCAAGGGGCATGACACCAATGACTGCATGGCCCTAAAAGATGACATAGAAGATCTCATACAGAAGGGAAAGTTGAGGCAATATGTCAAAGATGAAGGTAACGATCGCCCTGAACAAAGAGTTGTTAGCCAATCCGCCAATGACAAGGGTAAAGCGATCGTTAACTCAACGATCGAGCAAGCGCGTAACAGTTCAGAGGAAGAACGCGACCCCAGACGGTCGAAGGGCCGCAATGTAGCCATGGTCATCCATGGAGGTAATCCGTTGGACATCAGAGAATCCAACAAGGCGATGAAGAGGAAGTGGAACGAACTCATGATGGTCGGTTCAACTTCAACCCCACGGCCGGCCTCGAATAGGCCGCCCATTTCCTTTGGGGACGAAGACTTGCTTGATGGTAAAGTTAATAATTATGTCCCTTTGGTAGTATCGGCCGTAATGGCCAACACTGAGGTCAGAAGAATACTGGTCGACCAAGGAAGCTCGGCCGACATCATGTTCGAAGAATTGATTGACAAGTTAAATGTGGATAGGAGCGAGATTATTCCCCAAGCAGTACCAACCCCATTGACCGGGTTCAATGGGGCGACCACCTACCCACTGGGGACGATAGAACTACTTGTTACCTTTGGAGATGATACGAGCGGCAGCACGTCGTACAGGACGGTCAGGACGACGTTCTTAGTTCTGCCAATCAAATCGTGTTACCACTGCATCATTGGCCGCCCAACACTGGGAAAATTGGAGGCCGTAGCCTCAACTGTACATCTGAAGATGAAGTTTTACAGTAAAAACGACCAAGTTGTGACAGTGATGGCCGACATGGAAGCGGCCATGAGGAGCCATTTCCTCTATCAAGAGATTTGTGATATGGAGGCAGTGAGTGCTAAACCGCAGAATCTCGGCGAGGGGCATCAGGTTAATGTGGCCGACCTGGATGCCCGATACGACCCAGATAGCGACCCTGAGGAAGACGACGACGATTTAGCCCGCGAGCTAAAAAATAAACTCAAGAGGCCTGAGCCCCACGGGGAATTAATCGATGTTCAGTTAATGGACGACCCAACTAAGACAATTAAGTTGGGGAGCGACTTACCTGAAGAAGACAAGCAAGAGCTCATCACCTGCCTCAGGGAGTACGCAGACCTTTTTGCATGGCAGGCATCAGACATGCCCGGGATCCCAATTGAAATTGCCTGCCACCAACTGTCCGTTGATGAGACAACAAGACCGGTCGCACAAAAGAGGCGAACTCAGAGCGAAGAGAAAGCATTGGCGGCCGCCCAGGCAGTCGACGACCTCATCAAGGCCAATTTCATTGAGGAAATTAAGTATACAACATGGCTTTCCAACGTCGTGTTGGTAAAGAAGAAAAATGGTAAGTGGCGCATGTGCGTCGACTATACCGACCTGAATAAGGCATGCCCGAAGGACGCCTTTCCCCTGCCAAACATTGACAAATTGGTCGACGGGGCTGCGGGCTATAAACTTCTGTCTTTTCTAGACGCCTATTCAGGATACAATCAAATCACCATGTACCCACCCGATCGGCATAAGACCGCGTTCATGACCGATCGTGGAAATTTCCAGTACAAGGTAATGCCCTTTGGTCTGAAGAACGCCGGAGCGACCTACCAGAGGATGATGAACAAAGTCTTCAGGCGGCAGATCGGTCGAATATCAGAGGTCTACTTGGATGATATGATCATCAAAAGCAAAACCGATCAAGACCACAGTAACGACCTAAGGGAAATATTTAAGGAAGCAAGGAAGAATTCCTTGAGGTTGAACCCAGAGAAGTGCACCTTCGGAGTAAGGGCGGGCAAGTTCCTGGGCTTCCACTTAACAGAGAGAGGGATTGAAGCGAACCCTGATAAGTGTAGGGCGGTCGCCGACATGAGGCCGCCCACTACGAAAAAAGAGATCCAGCAATTGAATGGCATGGTCGCTGCCCTGTCACGATTTATACCTAAATCAGCATGCAAATCACTTCCACTGTTCAAGCTCTTGAAGAAGGAGGTCGAGTTTGAATGGACAGACCAATGCCAGCGAGCATTAGACGAGCTGAAGGCGGCACTGACCAACCCGCCCATCATGACCAAGCCGCAACCAGGGGAGACGCTTTACTTATACTTGGCCATAACAGATGAGGCCATGAGCGCTGTTCTTGTAAGAGAAAGCGACCTGAAGCAGAATCCGGTCTACTTCATAAGCAAGGTATTTCAAGGCCCGGAGATCAGATATCAGAAGATCGAGAAGCGAGCCTTAGCGTTACTTGTGGCCACCCGTAGATTGCGCCCTTATTTCGTGGCCCATCAGGTCGTGGTAAGGACCGACCAGCCTATTAGGCAAATCGTTCACCGACCTGACCTTGCAGGGCGTATGATCAAGTGGGCTGTGGAACTCAGTGAGTTCGGGATCAAGTTCGAGGCTAGGTCGGCCGCTAAGGCACAAGTGTTGGCCGACTTCATAGCTGAAATGACCCCAATACCAGACGATCAGGCCATCACGACCTGGACATTACACGTGGACGGGTCCTCCAACAGCAAAGGAAGTGGGGCCGGTTTGATACTTGAGAACTCAGAAGGACTTACTGTTGAAGTATCATTGACTTTTGCATTTCACACTTCAAACAATCAGGCCGAGTACGAAGCGTGCATTGCCGGGCTGCAGCTAGCCAAAGAGTTCAATGTCGACCGTGTCGAACTTCACTCTGATTCTCTACTGGTAGTATCCCAAATTCAGGACCTATACGACGCAAAGGATGATATCCTGAAGAATTATTTGGCTAAGGTAAGGGATCTGCTCAAGCAATTCGACCGAGCAGAAGTGAAGCACGTCCCCAGGACCAAGAACGTTCGGGCTGATATCCTATCAAAGCTAGCTAGTACAAAGGCTCCTGGGAATCACAGAAGTCTAATCCAGGAAACATTAACGCGGCCGAGCGTGTCTACTAAGCCCGCCCAACCATTAGCCATTCTAACGGTCGACTTGGATAAAGATTGGATCACTCCGATCCTACAATATATTCTTAATGGGGTAGAACCTTGCGACCAGAAGGCAGCAAAACTCCTGAGGTTACGAGCGACCAAGTACTCAGTGATTGAAGGAAGACTGTATAGAAGGGGCTTTTCATCCCCATTGCTGAGATGCCTCACGTCGGTCGAAGCCGACCATGTACTTAGAGACATACATGAAGGAGACTGTGGTAGCCACCAAGGTGGTCGGTCAATTGCTAAGAAGGCGCTCAGGGCCGGATACTATTGGCCGACCATGGATGAGGACGCTAAGTTACTTGTTCAAAAGTGCAAGAAATGCCAGATCCATGCCGATGTACATATAGCGCCCTCATCAGAACTACACAGCTTAACCCCACCATGGTCGTTCGCTTGGTGGGGCATGGACCTGCTCGGTCCTTTTCCACCTGCACCAGGTCAGCTGAAATTCCTGATCGTCGCGATCGACTACTTCACCAAGTGGATAGAAGCAGAGCCACTTGCCACCATTACCTCAGCGAAGGTATCTAAGTTTTTTGGGAGAAACGTGCTCGCCCGCTTTGGGGTGCCCCAACAACTGGTGACTGACAATGGAACTCAGTTCGCTGACAGAAAATTTAGAGAAATGCTGGCCGGCCTTGGCGTGAAACAGCGTTTCACCTCAGTCGAGCACCCTCAAACCAATGGCCAGGCAGAAGCGGCCAACAGGGTAGTACTACGCGGGCTGAAAAGTAGGTTAGATGAAGCCAAAGGCAATTGGGCGGAAGAGCTACAGTCGGTCCTTTGGGCCTATAGAACGACCCCCCACTCATCGACCGGGGAGTCACCGTTTAGACTGGTCTATGGTACTGACGCTGTCATCCCGATTGAGATGGGAGAACTAAGTTGGAGGACGACCAACCCACCAACCCCGGCCGCAAATGAGCAAGCAACAAGAGAAGAGCTCGACCTGATTGAAGAGCTACGAAACAAGGCGTCACTTAGAGAGCAGCTCATTAAGCAGAAGGTCGCTGCCAGGTACAACGCTCGCGTCCAGAAGAGGGAATTCTCCATTGGGCAGCTAGTCCTCAGGAGGGCTGACGTAGGGAATAAGAACGCCCGCCAGGGAAAGCTCGCCCCCAATTGGGAAGGACCATACCGTGTCATCTGCAAGACTGGAAAGGGAGCGTATGAGCTGGAAACCATGGAAGGGGCGACCATCCCCAGAACATGGAACGCTGACAAATTGAGAAGATATTATGTCTAAGTTGTAAACAATTATTGATCAATAAAAGAATAGGCGGTCGCTCTTTTTCCCCAAAGGGGTTTTTTACCGAGGACCGACCTTAAAATTTGACTTGTGTAATTTATTTTCATGCAAATTGAATGCACGGTCGCTCTCCATGCGAGTAGCAGTCGAGCGACCAGAAGAGCGCCATCGAATGGCCCAAGCGAGAGCCGCCGAGCGGCCTAAAAGAGTGCCATCGAATGGCCCAAGCGAGAGCCGCCGAGCGGCCTAAAAGAGTGCCATCGAATGGCCCAAGCGAGAGATGCCGAGCGGCCTAAAAGAGTGCCATCGAATGGCCCAAGCGAGAGCCGCCGAGCGGCCTAAAAGAGTGCCATCGAATGGCCCAAGCGAGAGCCGCCGAGCGGCCTAAAAGAGTGCCATCGAATGGCCCAAGCGAGAGCCGCCGAGCGGCCTAAAAGAGTGCCATCGAATGGCCCAAGCGAGAGCCGCCGAGCGGCCTAAAAGAGAGCCCTCGAACGGCCCACACGAGCGACCTGCTCACCATCGATTGGTGGAGCGGTCTTAAAGAATAGCAAAAATAAACCAAGAGCAAACTGGAAACGAAAACCAATAACGGAGCAATTAAACGGGCTGGAATTCATAGAGAAATTGTCATTGATTACAAATAAAGACGCCTTGGTCGAAACCAGGGCGCCCCATTCAAACACCGCTCGCAGGCGGGCCAAGATTACAATTCAAAAAAGAAATTACAAGTTAAGAGTCGCCGGGGGCTTGGTAGATAACTGCCTCTTCTTGAAGGACCTTCCCTTTCGACATCTTCTTGGGGCGGACGATCTGCTGATCGATCGCGCGATGGCTGCTTTGCACAATCTCACGATCGACATACAGATCAGGGTAGAGGATCTTGATCTGGCCGACCGCATTTTCGAACTGACCCTCCGCAGCTCCCTTCGCCTTGTCAAGAACGTCCTTGTAGCGACCTCTAAAATTGTTCTTTTCCACCTCCATTGCATCCAGCTCAGTTTTCAACCCAACGACCTGACTAGACAGCTCTTGATTCTTGGAAGAGAGGCGTTCGACCTCTTTCTCAGCCGTTTCCTTGTCAGCGACCGCCTTATCCAGAGTAGACTCGGCCAGTGTTTGAGCAGAGACAACAGCCACAAGCTGGCGTTCTGCTTCGACAAGCTTCCTCTCATTGTCAGCGGCCGCTTCGATTCTCGGTTCGAGCTCCTTCATTTTCTTGAGCAGGTCGTCTCGCTCGCCCCTCATTTCTGCGAGCAATGACAAGGCAGAATTCAATTTAAAGTTTTTATCGACTAGGTCGTCTTCAAGCAATGAATATCTATGGGCAAGGCGCCTACCTTCCAGGCGATCTGATTCTTCATCTTGGTATTTCTTGAACAGAATACCAGCGGCCTTCATTGCCTCGGCCATTACCTCGAAAGGTTCTTCCTTGAAACGAGCGCAGTCTTCATCACCCAACCCAAGCAGGTCGATGTTGGGCGACCGGATGTGCCCGTGGCTTTTTCCACTCTTGTGCTTCTTTTTCTCGCCCCCATCATCGACCGATCTGTTCCTCTTGGATTTTCCTTGATTTTTGGGTGGGCTGCTAAGGTCAATGGCTTGTGCTGGTGTGCCCGTCCGAGGTGCCTGACGATCAGGCTGAGATCCAGTTACAGCAGTTTGAGGTGTACCCCCAGATTGAGTCGCAGGTATGACGCGGGCGGGCGAAGCATCACCGTCCTCGGCCGCCCATTGCTCCAACAGGTCAAAGTCATTCATGTTGGTCATCTTAACTGCAAAGGCAAAAGCAGATGGTTAGAAACAGTTAACAAAACAAAGTGACAGAAAATTAAATGTGTGAGCGACCACCGACCAAGAGCGGCCTTGACGTTCTTCTTGGAACGAGCATCCACAACATTTTTAACCTTGATGCGACCCTCAGGGACTAGGGACGCAATCCTTCTCAATCTATGGATCGTTCCCCTGTCTAGGTCGTCAAGATCAGCGTCCTTGAAAGCGTACTGGCCCGGCTTTTTGGAGAAATGGTTAAAACTCCACACCGTAGGAAACAGGGGGGTTCCTTCTTGATCATTGGACATTTAGGCGATACCTCTGTGGGCCTCGGCCGACTCAGGAACTACCCAAAAGAATTCCCTTTTCCACCCGGTCGTCAACGATTCCATATAGGGCTTGAAGAAGTTGTATGTTGACCGGTTTTTGAATGAGACCGCTTCCTTGCGGGCGCCTTTGGAGCCTTTTTCATAAACATAGCTCATCTCAAACAAATGGAAAAACAGTCGTATGGAGACCGGTCGTCTCAGAACCACAAGGACATCTTCATACGCCTGCAGAAACGCCCAAGCGTTCGGGTTCAGTTGAGAAGGGGCGACCTGAAGATACCGTAGAACCTGGCGTTGGAACCTGGTGAATGGCGGAATTATACCCATGCGTTCGAAAACGATGCGGTACATTGTGAATTTTAACACATCAGTCCAGGCCGCAATATCTTCCCCCTTGGCCATTCCTTCTACCCTTCAACCTTCATTTAGCTCGGTCGCAAGAAACTCCAGGTCTTGGCTCCCCCGTTGAATCTTGCTGCGCTGACCTCTCAGGTTGAGAGAAACCCAAGACATATCCTTTGCAGCAGCAACCTCAGGATCTTCTCCATGGTCGCCCTGTTGATCTCTTTCGGCCGTCCCGGTTACGTCGGTCGCAGCATGGTCAACACCTTCCTCACAGTCAACCCGTGCTTTGCTCTCTGCATTATCAGCAACCACAACCTCGGAGTACGGGACCCCACTTCTGTCCGGCCGCGTTCCGGATCTGCTAGATGAAGTCGAGTTCTGGGTCGAATACCCAGAGGAAGAAGATTCGTCACTAGAAGAAGACGACCGGGCGTGAGCAGGACTCTGTTCCACTGGTCGTGTCATATTTTGCGCAAGAGAAATGGCCGGGACTCCAAATATACGGCGGGTTTGTTTAGTCCGCGCCAGAATGAACCTGTGGAGGGGAATAACAGTCAGGGTCTTGCTCGCGCGTGGGAAGGGGCGACATGGTCGTCCCCAGACCTGACACCCCCTCCATCAGGTGGAACATAAAAACTCAAATAAAGTAAGGGCGGTCGCAGTTACCTGAAATTAGAGCAAGATGATTACGAGCGAGCTTCGACGGAAGCGAGCGAGCTTTGGCAGAAGCGAGCGATCAGCGAGAGCAGCGGAGAATTCGGAGAAACGTGTAAATGATGTGCCCTATGAACCCTATATATAATGGGCCAACCATCACCATGGGCCGGAAGTGAAGAGGCGCGACTCTTCATGTACCATCATTGCTTAAACTCCTCGAGTCTCTAAACGTCACCTCAATAAAGCAACTGTCGCCTCAGCATCCATGACGATTGATTGTCAGGCATCACCCCCGAGATGGCACCTGGCCCCGTGTGACCAGGCCGCGTGGCAGCGACCATGCAATCAACAAATTAGCGATCGGCCAGATTATGTTCGACCAGTCGTCAGTCCAGAACGGTCGTTTGTGACCACGCTGGGGGGCAAGGAATTAAGCCTTAGCCCGCCCCCAGGCGACCTAGGCTTGGGGGGCAACTGTTCTAGAGTGGGCTCGAAGGCCAATTCGTCCAACAGGCCCATCGCGGCCCAATATCTACCTTGCTCCGCAAGATGCGGCCGATCCCGTAAATTGCGCAACGGCTAGAACGCGCAGCGTTATATATACCACACCAGCATGTGGCTTCAGGTACGTTTTACTCACCTTGTGACCCTGCCCGTTGAAGCACCTCTGACTTGAGCGTTGGAGTGCCTTTGCAGGTACCACCCGCGTGCGGCCTACCACTCGGTCCTTCGTCCCAGCGACCGAGCAGAATCATCAAACGGCAACAACCCATCGTATTGATCAGGTACGATCAGTGACCTCCTACAATGCCCATATATCTGTTTATGTAATCGGCTGAGGATGCAGGAGAGATGTGTTGAACCAAGGACAAACACTCTTTGTTTTGTATGATAACAAATTACAATTTGTCTACTAATGATTACAAATTGAACAAAAGTACAGGACATGAATCAAAGAGCAGGATATCTAAAAGTGTAGCGGCTTGGAGAAGAAACTACTCTAGAGTTCAAGAACTATTTGTTAATCTGTTTTTGATAGGACACAGTGTAAGATCCAATCACTTCAGTTCTATAACTTTTAGTAGTTGAGAGAGGATCGAAGAGAGGAAGAAGAAGATGGGGAGAAGGGTTTCGAAATTTTCAGCTCATGAAGAAGGATTGATGGTTCTGAGAGAGAGACTTTTTTCCTAGGGTTTTTTGGTTTTTTATTTTTGTGAATGCTGAAGAAAAAAGATGAGATGAGAAGGGAAAGAGAGAGAGAGAGGGGTGATATTTGTGAATTTAGAAAGATGAAGAGATGAGTATGTAGAGAGAGATGCGTATGCGGTGAAAGAGAGAAAATGAACGAAGAGGAATGTGAGAATGAGAGATGGACTTCACTTCTTAAAAGTGCTACAACGGTCACATTTTAATCGATTATCATACACACTTGTTTTAAGCAAATAATCGATTCTTCACTTCTTAAAAGTGTTACAACGGTCACATTTTAATCGATTACCATACACCTTCTTTTAAGCAAATAATCGATTCCCCTCTTAGTCCAAACGGTCATATTTTTGCAAATCCTATAAATTGGACTTTGGGATTTTTGTTTCAAAGACAACGAGAAACACAACTACAACGTACATATTCACAAATCAGAAAAAGAGAAAAAGAAGAACTTTCACTGACAAATTATTTTCTCAAGTTCTTCATCTTTAAATCCAAATCACTCATCTCTCTCAACTACTATACTGTAATATATATTGCTTGAGTGATTGGATCATAGTTTCTCTGTTGTATTCATCTATTACTTGGTTGTTGTGAAATCCTGGGAAGTGTTCTTGGGTAATTCAATCGGGGAGATTGAGTTGGTTGTAAAATCCTGGGAAGCGTTCTTGGGTAATTCAATCGGGGAGATTGAGTTGTTAGCGAAATCCTTAGCGGGGAGCATGGGTTCTCAATTTGGGGAAAATATAGATTAGCTATAGGGAAGTTACTTGCTTGTAAAACGCTGAAGAAGTTCTTCTCATATAGTGGTTGTTATCAAGTCCAAAGGTTGCAAAGCCGGAGGCCGAGGACGTAGGGCTATTATCCCGAACCTCGTAAAAATCACGGTGTATCTCTTTCCCTTCTCTTTACTTTGTTTATCGTTTATATTTGTTTATTGTTATATTTGATATCATTGCGCTGCGTTCAATATCAATATCACAATCTGTTTATCGTTAAATTTGATAATAGTATCGCTAGCGTAATATTTCACTGTAACTGGTTCTGTCATAGGTATAGCTTGCTTAGGTAGTGCATATAGTTTAAATCCTATTTTCCGCATTCGATTTAAACGTGCATTGTTAATGTTGTGAAAATTAAAAGGAAATCATTTTTAGCGTATAACCTTATTCACCCCCCTCTAAAGTTATCATATAGTCCAACAAGATGTATTCTCTGATGAGTGGCCACCAGTTCATATAGCCATTTGTATCCCCAATAGTCCTTCGGTAAGTGCATCACACGATGGCCAAGAATTTATCGTCGTGATCTTTGAGGACACCTCGAATGTCCATTAAAAGGATTTTCTTCCTCTTTAAAGAAGGTTCAAGTGACTCATGGGGTATTGGGATTTGCTGCCCAAGGCCAAACTTTCTTGCGACAAAATTGGGATTGAAGGGCTTAATGGTGAGGTAGGTGTTGTGGGAAGAAGGTTTGATGCTAGCAAAGAGGTCCTTGGCAGGAAGAACTCAGCTCTAGTTAGCTACCATGTGGTGGCGTTCATCATCAGAAAGATCCACTCAGAAAGGATAATATACCCATAACGGGCCGATTCCTTTTCCCATAACAGGACACCAGTCGAAGTCCCTAGGATTCATGTGAAAAAGCACCCAAAGGACTTCCAAACGTTCCACAGGTAGGGTAGAAGTTGATGCTAAGTGGGAATCCAGAACCCCATGCGGGGTAGACAAAGACTGGAAGAGATCTGGCGAGGAGAAGTTGGGGAAATAAAGCTGAACCCCTAGTTGTAGGAACCAGATGGGACCTTCAGCTTTGGCGTAATACCCAATGTCCTTGACTTTCCTGAAAAGGCTATCCATGTCTTTGTGAAGGAGGTCCATGAAAAAGGGACCCCAAGAGTAGCTTTGGCTAGAGAGTAGCATGCAAATAAAGGGGCGAAGCTCCTTCATGACTCTAAAGGAGTTGTTGCTGTAGAATAATTTTTTGAAAAAGTACATAAAAAATGCATTGTGTTCGGCATCTGTCACGTCTCCAGAAATTTTGGAGTTCCAAGTCAAGAGGTAATGAAAAGATGAGTCATGGGTGTCCTCCAAGTTGTCACCAGGAAAGTCAGGATCGGCATAAACTTGGCGTCCGCAGGCGGGAGTGCCTAGAATAGCAGCAACGTCGAGTACCGTCGTGGTCAAAATTCCCAATGGGAAGATAAATGCATTGAGAGTGGGTGACCAAAAGCTCACTAAAGGAAAAAGAATGTCAAAGTTATAGGAAACCTCCGTGGTTGACACCATAATCATATCATATATGCCCCAAGATATCCAAGTATTGCCTTTGACATCGGCCACCCTACGATCCCATTTGGCGTAACCTTTAGAGAACAAAATTTTATTTTTAAAGGGACTAAACTGGATAAGACGTATATTTACAGAGACGAAACACGTATTTATCCGTTGTGTTAGTCTCTGTGCTGTAACATAATCTCAAACCCGCCCAAAACTTTTCTTCTACTACTCACCTAACATATGAAGCCTCACTATACCACCATCATGCGCTAGCTAACTTGAAATCTTGATGTGCCTATCTTTTATCGAACCACTTTTATCGCCCCCACTCTTAGTTTGTTTTCCTTTTCTTTTCAAATATCTGAGCAGTTGCCTATCTTTTAGAAAGCTCTAGCGAGAACTTAATCAGATTTTTCTTATCTTTTTTTAAAAGACAATATAAAACTACAATATGATATTAAATTATACTATATTTCTATGCACACTCGTTCGAAGCAAATTTAACTTTATATTATCGGATTGTTTTATTATATATAAAGCTATTATCAATTTCTCTTAAATTTTCGTTCCAGCCAATTTATTTTAGGCTACCTAAAAGTCTTAACTCTAAATCATATTTTTAAATTTGAGAGCTTTTTTTTGAGGAAAATAAATTTGAGAGTTTTACACGTAGCAACATTTGTCCTTTCTTTTAATCGACTATATATCGTATATAGTTGTTTACTGGTGTTTTTAGTAAACAATCACTAGTTTTAAATAATGTGTTTGTGAGATCAAACTAGAAAATCTCTCGTGACAATTGCCTTTGTATTTTCGTGTTTGGAGAAAACAAATAGTTTGAAGAACAGAATTACGAATAGAATGAAACAACAATTGCTAGAAAGATAAAGAGAAAAGTAAATAATTGCATTGAAATGTAAAAGATTGGTACACAAACACGTACAGTGAATCTGTTCACTCGTTTTTCGCTATTGTCTGGAAGTTTGAGTTTTCAGAATTCTGTGTTTATGTTGTGACCCCTTTTTCTCTACTAGAAACTTCTATTTATAATAAAAGAAAAAACAATAACCGCTCAGCGGTTACAACTGCCATTTCGACTAGATAAGATTTAGGTAACTGCTCCATCTTTCGACCACAGCACTGCTATCCTTTTCTACCAGCTATCTTTGATTTAACCTGTTATCTGAATGTTATTCAACTTCCTGTCGAAACTGCTAACTTCAGCTTTACAATTTTCGCTAAGTTACGTGTTATACTGATTCTCCCTGTACACAGCTTCTTGTTGTCGAAATATCAAGTCTTCTTCCTGACTGCAACTAGTCAAACCTTGTTGACATGTAAATGTCCGCACTTTCGACAGAAACACTGTCTTGTCTTCGACTAAACTTTTTGACGTCTTTCTTGTCGAAATCTTTGTCTTTAAACTCTTGAAATTACTCTTTATAACATCCTTCTCAATGCCAAATATTAGCATCTCTTCTTTATTATTGACAAGTCATCAATATTGACTGCATTTAATTGAGCCTGTCGAAAATGTAGGCTAACAAATTGCCCCCCAAAAAGACGTTTTCGACTGAATTCTTGAATGAAGATAGAAAACGACTTTTTGAAACTTCTTTCGACTATCCCATGAAATCTTATGTTATCATTTCATATCTTTTTTCAGAATATGAGGGGACATTTCTGGGCAAATGCAGAGCTTGCTGGCGCCTTCCTCCACCGAGAGTGCGCCACGTGTGCACAGTTAACTGTCTAGATTTTCCACAATCTCACGTTTCCCACTAAAGCCATGATTACCAACGTATTTTATTATTATTTTTATTTTTGAACGTGGTAAAACGGCTATAAAAAAGGAAGTTGTACCCTTTCATTCCTTTTTTTCAGAACCTTCAACTTCTTCTTCTCTGCGGAAAACTCCATTAAAGCTTCTTCTGATTACTGCATTTCCTTCTCCTTATTCACCTTACGAAGCAAAGCAGACACTACTAAGCACTTCTATTTCTTCACTAGCTTCCTGTTTCTAATGATGGCATCTTCTTCTACCATAAAATCTCCTGCTGTAACTCTTGGGAAGAAAACCCTTGTTTCTGAACCTACTCTCACTTTGGAGGAAACACAAATTTACCGGTCTCAGGTACTTATCCCCTTCTCTGAACCTTCAAAGCATGCATTTTTAGGCCCTCTTCCTCTCGCTGATGATGATTCTTCTAAGATTAGGGACATTTTCCCTAGCTACCATAGACTCAGCCCTAGGGTTTTCAGCGAAGGTCCAAACGTAATGGATTTCATGAGTAACCCGAATAGGGTTTTTCGATCTTCGCCACCAACTGAGAAAAACACGCCTTACATCGACTGGCTCAACAAAATTGAGTCGAAGAAAGGAGATATCTGGAAAAATCAGGGAATTTTCGACCTGATCCAAATCTCAAGGTATGGGCCTAAGTATCAAAGCCCAATGCTCCTTTCTGCTCTACATTTTTGGGATATCACTACCAACAGTCTTCATTTAAAGTGTGGCATGCTTGCCCCCACTTTGCTTGACGTGGCAGCTATAACAGGTTTGAAGCCCTTAGGGGAAATTTTCGACCCTGCTACCCATACTGACTTCGACTTTGACTTCAAGAAAGCTAGCTTTAAAGGCTATATTGAAGAAAAGCACATTACTGGGTCTAAGGATGTTTCTGATGAAGAGCATATTGCCTTTCTCACTTTCTGGTTATCCTTCTATTTCTTATGTTCTTCGTCACTTCAAGGGGCTATTGATTTGAAAGGACTCAAACCAGAAGGGAAATATTTGGTCTCTGGACCGATTTGGCTGTTTCAATTGTGGCTTATTGCCACTTTCAATTCGAAATTGATAATGTACACTCCTGATGAATATCTTGATGTAATTTCTAACAGAGGGGTCGAAGGTGTACGACTTGCTTTGTTGAAACCTAAACAAATAGGAGTATCTGTCGAAGATCTCTTTTCACAAACTTTCAACATGTTTCTGAATTGTACAGAATTTTCTCCTTCTACGGCCCCTTTTGCTGGAAGAAATTATGGACCACATTGGTTCACTAGGGAATTCCCTGCTAACAACCCTGATGAGGAGCAAGAAACCAATCAAATTTGGAAAGCATTTTTAACTCCTCAACTGCTGTCGTCTCGAATTTCTCCTGGGAAGTCATCAAACCAATTTGGTTTATTCTCATATCATCCAAGTTTATATGCACGGCAATTTGGGTTGTGTCAACTTCGACCCAGCCCTTTTTTCCGGTCTAAAAGGGAACTGTTAGTTCCTGAGAATGAAGAAGAATGGATAAATCGTCTCAATGACTTTCCTGCTGATTCTTTTCGTCTTACTCCCTTCCCTTTTGAACCAACTTTCTCTTGTACCCACAAATTTTCTCAGTGGTGGACAGAGTATATCACCAGGAAATTCACTGGTGTCGAAGAGGCTACTCTATTGGTCAAACTAATATCTGCTTTTCCTTCTTCGCAGAAAAAGAAGACCAAGTCGAAAGGTATACATATTCAAGAAATTCGAGCATTTCAACAATATTTCGAAACTGTATATGATCCGACTAATCTTCGTCGAACTGTTTCTCAAGCTGCAAAGGTTTTTAAACAAAAAATTCTTGATAAAATCCCGACTATGATTTTTCCACCTTATGTACCCGATAAATATTTTTTTGTTTTAACACAACAAAATTAGATTTCCACCTTTACCAACCAGTGAACTGGCTCTGGCATTTTGGTCACCCATTCCAGAATGGTTCGTATGTGGTTCGACTAAGGCGCTATTTGATTTTTCGAATAAAACAGCTGAGAAAGTAGTTTCGACTAAGCAGGACATATACACTTTTGAGGGTCATCTTCATTTAGATATTCAACATATTCGAATATTGTCCTCCATTAGAGAAGGTGATTCACAAAGACTTCTTAGGAAAAATAAATTTCCCTTTTATGTATTTCGTATTAACACTTGTTTGTCGAATATTTGTAGCTATTCCTATCACATCGTCTTCGACAGATGGCGCAGCAACAAAGACGAAGAAAAAAGATGTTGAGGCTTCGTCAACAAGAAAACAACCTCTTCAAGAAGAAAAACAAAAAGTGAGTACTTACCTTTACTCATTGTGTCATCTGCTTATACTCTTCGACTAATTAGTCATCTGTTTTGCAGAGTCGAAAAAGAACAAGTAGCTCTTTAACATCCAATCCAAAGAAAACAAGAAATGTTAATCCAAGAGTCGTGAGCGATTCAGAGGTCGAAGTTCTCAAAACTTTGCCTATTTATATTTGTTTTTTTTTTCTTCTTTATGCTTATATGATTGTTGTATTTTCAGTCTGATGAGACACCACTGCTCAGGACTAAACCTATCAAGGTTCAAGTTTCTGAAACAGAAAGAGAGAGAAAGACAAAACATTCTCAAGATGCCTCTAAAACTGTTTCCCAACAAGCTTCTTTCGAAAGACAACAAAAAGAAGAAAAAGCTCCGAAAAGGCTTATCAAGAAAATCCAGAGTGCACACTCTTTAGTTGAGAATATCAGAGCTAAGGTGATCGATTGAAGCCTATGTTTTTCGAAAATCCGAAAACTTTGTTTATGTGATAATACTCACTTTGCTTCATTTTTTAGGAAACTGAAGTCCCAACAAAACAGGCTACGCCTTCCTCCACTCATTCCCCTTCAAAAATAAATGTTCCTGGAGAAGGTGTCGAAGAAAAAGATTTGCATCAACATACACCTATTGTCGAAGATACACTGTTGGCCAAAAAGACTCTTCTTGCTGAAACGGCCAAGAAAATTCCTGCTTATGGCCCAGCATGCTTTTGGCATTCTTGGCATCCTTTGGCAAACTCTATGCAATCTTTCAACATAGTTGGCCAATACATTCCTTGTCGAAGCAATAACCATTTCATTTTGTGGCCTACTTGGTGTGAACCACATGCTCCACTATGCGTATCGAAAACTGCTAAATATGCCTCATTCTCGCTAAGACATTTTAATAACACTCCTTCAGGAGTTTTCTTGAACAATTTGTTTCCAATTATCACATAACTTAAAGCTCTGTACTTTACTTTTCTATTAGTGTTTCCTGTAGGATTTTGCAAATACTCTAGAATAGGCTTCCGCCAATCATTATCAATCATATTGTCAATAGCAAAAATTTCTGCTAAATCAAAATCATCAACAATGTGACGTTTTTCGACAAACTCTTCACTAGTATTTATTGCCCCCCAAGTTTTTGGTGTTGACAGTAATGTTGAAGATGTATCATTATAAAGAGAGTCATTTGAAATGAGTTTGTCTTTTATCTCAATCAGCTCTTTTAGGCTTTGTTTTGAGACTTTGTAGCCTGAAGCTATTTGTGCCAACTCATTTGCCACTTGATTTTCGATTCGTGGTAACTGTTCTAGGTGTACAGTTGTAAACTTTTGTAACATAGTATTGGCAACAATAAAATACTTGATAAGGTGCTCCTTAATACACTTGTATTCCTTAGTTAACTGTTTGATAACTAACTCAGAATCACCTTTTATTTCGACATGATCTGCCCCCAATTCGAGCAAAATTTTAAGGCCTACAATTAAAGCCTCATACTCCGCCTCATTATTGGAGCAATATTCTCGAATTCCAAACTTATACTTCGTTGGGATGTTAGTAGGGGTGATGATTAAAACACCAATCCCAACTCCATTTTTATGGCTTGAACCGTCGAAATATAGCTTCCAAGGACGTGTGCCTACGATATTTACCATATTTTCGACAACAGAGTGGTCTACTATAAAATCAGCAACCACTTGTCCTTTGATTGACTTGAGAGGTTGATAAGTTAAGTTATATTCTAACAAAGCTAAAGCCCATTTACCAATTCGACTATGTAACATTGGTTTTGATAACATATGCTTAATAACATCAAAATGCGAATAAACATAAACATCAGCTGGCTTTATATATTGCTTTAACTTTGTACATGAGAAATACAAGCAAAGGCACAACTTTTCTATTGGGCTATACCTTGTTTCAGCATCAATTAAAACTCTACTAAGGTAATAAATGGCTCTTTCAACACCATTATCATCCTCTTGTGCTAACATGCTACCTATTGTGTTATCAGAAGCTGCTATATACAATTTCAGCACTTTATTTCTAATAACAGGCAATAAAATTGGTGGTTTCATTAAATAAGACTTAATTTCATCAAAAGCTGCTTGATGGACTTGTTCCCACTTGAACTCGTCTTCTTTCTTCAGTCTCAACAATGGCGAAAATGCTTGCGTTTTGCCACTTAGATTTGATATAAATCTTCGAAGGAAATTGATCTTTCCCAATAACGACTGAAGTTCTTTCTTGGTCGAAGGAGCTTTCGTTTCCAAAATAGCTTTAGTCTTATTCTGATTAATTTCTATGCCTTTCTTGTGTACTACAAAACCCAAGAATTCACATGCACGCACACAAAAAGCACATTTTGTTGGATTCATTTTTAATCCATATTTCCTCATTGTTTCAAAAGAACGTCGAAGATGGTCTAAATGACCACTTGCTGAGGAAGATTTAACCACCACGTCATCTATGTATACTTGCATAAAATCATCAATAAAATCGTGAAACATAGAATTCATTGCCCTTTGATATGTCGCACCAGCATTTTTTAAAACCAAAAGGCATTACTACCCATTCGTAAACGCCCAATGCCCCTGGACAACGAAATGCTGTTTTCGACACGTCTTCTTCAGCAATAAAAATTTGATTATACCCAGAATAACCATCAAGCATACTGAGATAATCAAATCCTGCTGCTGAATCTATTAGCATCTCAGCTATGGCCATAGCATATTCATCTTTAGGTGTTGCGTTATTTAAATCCCTAAAGTCTACGCAAACTCTAAGTTTTCCATTTTTCTTCATTACTGGCACAATATTAGCTAACCAATCGACATACCTGGCCGTTCTGATGAATTTGCTTTTGAACAACCTTTCGAATTCTTCTTTGATTTTAGCCAATATTTGAGGAGCGAATCTTCTTAGTGTTTGCTTTACTGGTTTCTTTCCTGGTCGAATAGGCAATTGCAATTCTACAACTTCTCGACTCAAACCAGGCATTTCATTGTAATCCCAAGCAAAACAATCTTTGAACTCCTGTAGTAATGTGATAACTTGGGTTTTTAAGGCAGCATCAAGGTGTGCACTAATATAGGTTGGCTTTTTGACTGAGCCATTTCCCAAATCAATTTCTTCTACTGGATCTTGAGCTTGCATACGTCTTGTTGAATCTCTAGGATCCTTTTCGAACCCCAATGGCTCATCGTCATAAATGCAATCAAGTTTTTCATCTATGACTTCGCCATTTTCTTCATATGAGTCTACGGCTTCGACAGCCATCGTTTGTTGAATTATTTCGGCTTCCAAAGCCGCTTTTACTTTATTCTCGGCCATATAGGCCGTAATTCTGTCCCATGCATTGGGTACTGACATCTAAATATTTTTAGTATTTAGTGTCCCATCCTGTTGAAGGTAAGGCACCTTCAGGATAGACACCTACATCTCCCATTATCTCTCTTTCCCAAACAAAACCATGAGTTGGGTGGAGATGAACTGAAGCAAGCACATTATCAGAAGGAACATATGCTTGATTGGAAGAAGTACATGGCGCAATAACTGCCATTTGTTTCTCAAAATTTTCCTTTGTGATATGATTCACATCAGCACGGAAATAGCTCTGGTCAGCTTCGACATATTCCACCAGACCATCTTCTTTCCATAACACCAATCGTTGATGTAATGTTGAAGGCACAGCACCAACTCCGTGTATCCATTCTCGACCCAGGAGTAGGTTATAGCTTGCCTTGGAAGCTATGACAAAGAACATCATAGTCCTCTTTACAGTTCCAACAACTACATCAACTTCTATGGCCCCCAAAGCTTGGCCAGATTTACCCTCATAGTTGGTTAAAACTACGTTATGAGGTTTGAGGTCAGTGTCGAACTTACCTATTTTCTTCAACAAGACATGAGGCATTAAGTTCACAGTAGCACCTCCATCCAGCAGTATTTTGTTGATGCCGACGCCATTGACCTTGGCTTGTACATACAGTGGTTTCAAATGATGTTGCATGCCTATATCTGGTTTTTCAAAAGTAGCCATTTGATCTTCGACACATCCGTCATTCATCACGTAATAACAAACAGGCTTATGGTTGGACATGTCTTCAGTAAAATTTTCTTCAATGTCATTTGGAACTGTGATAACATCATATTCACATGGTAGTATAGACACTACGTTGCAAATGACGTCAAAGTCAGGTTCAGAATCCTCGAAGTCAGAAGTCACATCTTCGTCCATGTCGAACTTAGCCTCTTCTATTTTTAAAGACGGCAGTGGAGGGAAAATTCTTTCTATTGCAGGCCTTCTTTGCTTTTCTATAACAATAGCTTTGCCTTTAGCTTTACTTCCAGCACCCACCTGATTTGCAACATTGATACTTACCTTTGTTGACCCATCGGTCTTAGTAACCGCATTCTTAACCATCTTCGAACCACTTGGGGTTTGATTACTGATAAGTGCTGCTTTCTTCTTCTGCCTCTGGAAACGACGCCATTGAGTCTTCGTCATTGGGTTTTTTCTTTTGTAGTTGTTCTTGTAATTATACTTAGGATCATTACCCTTATCTATCTTAGCAACCTCAACACGTGGACTAGCATGTTTGTAATGCTTACAACCAGCATGTATCCACTTCTCATTTGAAGGACCTGCCATTGGAACGAAGGACTTAGCGGAAGCTGATAATTCGAACTCCTTTTTACCTAGACTCTTTTTTGTAATCGGCTGCCAGCTTGTCGAAGGCTTAGTTGAAACTTTAGCTTTGTACGGGAGGTCTCCTTTTTTGAAGTCAAATTTTGGCCTCTTATCTAGCCATTTCCTCTTTAGCTGTTGTCGAACACTACAACCTTCGACACTTTTGGCTGCCTCTTTGTCGAAGACAGCACTACACCTTGGACAAAGCATCACTTCAGAATTTGTAATCTTGCATCTGTTGGGGAAATCTATTAATTCCTCTTCAGCCTTAGGGTACACAGCTTGTATTTTTTCATCATACTCCTCTTGAGTTATTATCCCTGTCTTGTCATCAGCATGCACAACACTCTTCAGTTTTTCTTTGGCAGACTTAACCTTATTCTGGGAATCAACCATCTTAACTCCCACCATACTTATAGCTACTTCGACAGGTTCTGCATACATGGCTTCAACCTTCGGTAAAGGATCAGTGTCAATCTGCATTGGCGCTTTCTTTTTCTTGTCACCGAATTTGAGCCTTCCTTCTTCAATTGCTTTCTGCACAATGTCCCTGAAAAGTACACAACGGTCAGTGGTATGTCCCAAAAAATTATGAAACTTACAATAACCCTTTTTCTTTCTCTGTTCGAGAGGTGGTACTTTCAGGCCATTAGGCACTAATATTTGGCCATCAGTTACTAACAGATCAAAAATTTCATCACGTTTAGTAACATCAAAAGTGTAAGTTTTAGGCACAAATTTATCATTTCTAGGCTCTACTGGGTTATTCCCATTTGCAGGCCTTAATAATTTACACGCATAAGGAGGACCAGGCTTAAGTTCAGCCACATCTATCTCCTCTTCATCGACATCGCTTAATGCAAAGTCAAATTCTTCATCGACATAGGCTATTTTTTCCTTTTTACGAAAACCAATTGAATTTTCTTTTTTATGGAACTTATCCACCCTAGTCTTTTCTTCTTTGAGCCTTTCAACTTGTCGAACTCTATCGGCTAATTGGGCCATATCTCGTAGATGAGACGTATCCAATTTCTTTCTAATTGAATAATCAAGACCACCAGCCGCCATTTCGACAAGTTCATGTTCAGGCACTTGCGTGAAACACCGAGCCTTCAATAGCCTAAATCTATTTAAATAATCATCAATGGCCTCTGGCACTTTGCGTCGAACGCTGGCCAATTCTTTAAGACTAATCTTCGACTGGCCCATATAAAACTGTTCGTGGAATGCCTTTTCCAATTGCCCCCATGTGAATATAGAGCCAGGAGGTAAAGTAGTAAACCAAGTAAAAGCATTCTTGGTCAAAGAATTTGGAAAATATTTCATTTTCAAGTTCTCATTTTGTGCTATATCTCCTGCCTCAGTCATGTAACGGGCAATATGTTCGACTGTAGACTCATTTGTGTCACCACCAAATTTAGTGAACTTAGGTATTTTCCAACCTCTTGGCAACTCTGTTTGTAATACATATTCACACAATGGTGATATGAAATTAGGCCTATGCAAACCTATGTTAAGGCCATTTTGCGCCATTATAGTTTCTACTAAAGTGGCTATATTATCGTGAGCGCCAACATTATTTCGTTGCACTTGTCGAACAACCTCATCAGCGTTCTGGTTTCGGTTTACCAAAACCACTTCAGGGATATGATTTGCTAACCCTTGTTGTTCGCCTACAACTGCTTGGGCTTCGACCGCAACCGCTCTTTGAGGGTTACCAGGCATATTACCCACCACATTGGGAATTTGCCTATTATTAACCGTTGAAGTCCCAAAGAAATCTGCAATTCTACCCATTTGATTTGCCAACATCTGATAACTTGTGTTGGTATTTTGAATTAATGGGTTGAAAACCGTGCCAATCTGTTGAGTTAGCATATTAACCATGTCGTGGTTACTTTCATCCACTTGTTGTCTTAATGCCAACAAAGATGCAGTGGTTAATGCAGTAGGGTCTCGACCCTGCACACTTTCATAGGAAACGTGTGTGGGAGAAAATGTTGAAATGTGAGGCATTCCAGTAGGCATGCCATACATATCCGAAGGAAATGGTGGCAAACTCAAATTTTGAAAACGTGTATCTAAACCGTTTCCTGTTGCCATATAAGGACTACCATGAGGCCCTAAATAAGGACTAGAATGAAGCCCTATACTTGATGGCAAAGTCATAGACTGTGTTGAACCAACATTGGTCATTGATACTGCAGGAACGGTTATTGATGTTGAAGGGGTTATTGTTCCTACAACTACTCCTGCGGTTATATTTGCAGAATCAACGGTTGTTCCTTGTCCTTGTGAAATCGTAGGACCAGAACTAGAAGAACTGTTAGAATTAGTACGCACCATTCTACCACTTCTTAAGCGCATACGATTGTACACACTAACAAGTAAACACACAACATAGTCGAAATTACTCTTTATAACATCCTTCTCAATGCCAAATATTAGCATCTCTTCTTTATTATTGACAAGTCATCAATATTGACTGCATTTAATTGAGTTTGTCGAAAATGTAGGCTAACAATAGTATATTAAGATAATTTATTTTTTTAAAAGTGAACATATCCTGTGTTCGAGTTGGCAACCCGCAACATACATTTCATTTTCAAAAACACTTCTGTTGAAGAAAAGACACAATCCCTGATGAAATTCCTACCATCCATATTGAATGTTCACTCAGACAATGAAAAATTGCTTCATCTTGTTGGGACCTTTCTTTTGCAGTGGTGATTTTCTTTTTCGATTGCTTTTGGGAAAGAACCTTCGGCACGATATTGTTTTATTGGACTTTTATTTGGGCCCATACTTCGTACAACCCCCATCTACTCACTAGACACCCCCAAAACTAGTGAAAAGACCAAAATGCCCTTAATGAAACGCGCACTTCCATTTTTTTTGGAAGATTACGGGGGATCGGAATTTTCCCACCGAACCTGTTCAGAAGTTTACCACCGAGTTTTGTATCTTCACAGACACCCCCTAGTATAGAATTTACCAGGTTCGGACCTTACGAACCGAACAAGTTCGAACCTAAATTAGCGAACCACTGTAAAATATGACAGATATTTTATGTTGCCCAACGGCTCAGATTCCACCTTCCATTATCATCAACGGCCTAAAATCAGTCAAAAAGGTAGTCAAACGTGTCAGGAAAACGAGTGGCTGAAATTTTCTTTGGAAATTGTGTCACAACGAATAGAATTTCAACGGTTTTGATCAGTTAATAATCAACGGCTCCTATTAGACCACACCTATTATAAATAGGTTCTCATTTTTCACTAAGTTTCACAAACACACTGCCCACATTTCTGCTTCATCATATCTGCTTCTTCACAAACACCCTACCCCCACCCACCTGCTGAAATGGAATGGGAGTTGTGCCCAACCCAACACTCAACTGACAAATTCCTAACCGTCTTTCATCCCTGTGGTAATGTCAACAATAGGGAAGATGGTGTGTTTTTTCAATGTCGCAATTCCTAACCGTGTTTTTTTCAACTGACAAATTTCAAACCGTCCTTCTTTGTTGAATATCTATCTGATGTTATGCCTGAATAAAGGAATTAGAACCCAATTGTCACTATTCCTATCTTTCATGAATAGATTAACTTCTTTGAATGGAAGTGTTTCTTGCCATTGCTAAACTGACTTGCAGCAACATTTATGCTTTATAGCTAAAGCTGCATATGCACATGTGTAATTCTTCCTAATTTGTTAACCCAATTTGTAAACATCTGTGTTTCTATATGTTGTTTATTGTTATGTACCTAGCCTCAGATTCTCGGATCCGGAGTCTGCAGTTGGTATCTGATGTGTCGTGATTATCTTCTCCCGGCTCAGGGTCGGATTGATGCTTCGAAGCTCGGAATCTTTCAAGGTTATAATCGTCAAGTCATCTTCCTCCGAGGTTGAACTCGATGGGGTCGGGTACCTGCAGACACTCTGATGTTAAAGTCAGCAAACAGAAGTCAGTGAGGTGCAAATGAGTGAAGCGTACCTGGATATGCGGGTAGGACCCGTATTTATAGACGCGGAGCACCTGGGATTTGCGGGTTGCGCCCGATCGAGACCGTTGGATTGAGGCGCTTCGATCTGACCTGTTGATCTTGGCACCGGAGGCGGAGTACCTTGCTCGGCTGAACATTACGGGGAACTGGCCCACTACAGTCGCAGATTGGGCCTCTTGGGCCAATCCGGAACAGTTGCCCCCTCAAGTCGCGAGGTCTGTCACGGAGTGTGGCCTCGGCTTGATTGTGCTTTATTTTTGGGAGTTGACCTCGGATTCGTCGCTAATCAGCGTTTTTTTTGTAGTGCCATTCATCCACAAATGCAAAGATGTAGTAAGATGAAAAGGGTAAGATAAAGCACGTGGAAGTCACGATGAAAGCTCCAAAGCAGGACTTGTGTTTCTAAAGCAGAACTTCAACTCACCAATTCTTCATCAAAGCATAAAACACCACCCCCTCTAAGTAAGCCCTATATACATCATCCAAAATAACTCCATTGATGGCTTTAATAGATTAAAATACTTTAATTAGGATGGTAAACTTACTTTTAGGTTATGAAAAGAAACACAATTTCATTTAAACATGATATAGTCTTTTGGTCTTAAGTGGGGGAATAAAGGCAAACACCTAGTAGACATTATTTTGGCTAAGGGAAAAACATCACAATCTGCATTAGGATAAAAAATGCATGAGCACAAAATAAAAACAAATATTGATAAACACATAATTGAAGCAATATTTTGAAAAACAAAAAGGCACTTATTGTTAAAATAAGCATATGCAACATATGACAAAATGGATGGAAGGAAATATAAATCCAGCAACTGTGAATTCATTAAGTGTGAGTTTGTAGAGCAACATGTCAAAACAAAAAGTTGAAAAGTAAAAGAAATATTGCCTATATGGCTATATAATATTGAAGGACTTGGAGTTAGTGCAGCCTCATTGTTGCTTCTTCATCTTTTATCAACCACAACAAATAGGTCTTTATCATCTTCACCCTCACTGTACATATCAATCATATTTTACAATCCAAAACTTCTTTTTGGAACGTATCAATCTACAAACTATGAAATGCAGACAACAACAACAACAAACAATTAACAATTTAAGTCAGAAACAAAGATTTTCTAGGGTTCCTATTTGGTGGTTCTAAAAAAGGATACATACATAATGGAACTGGAAAAAAAATACCCCACCGTTAGTCAGGGTGGTTCTCACCACCACACCTCCACCAAAGAACTCCACAGACCACCGAAAAATTGTCTCTTTCGCTGTTGTTTCTCCTCTGAGTTTCGTTTCTTTCATCTCTCTTATCTCTGGAATAAATGGAAGGCGAGTTACTTACAGAGGAAAAGAGAAAAGAAAAAAAGGAAAAAAGGGGGATTAACAGTCACCTTAATGAAGTTAGGGATGAAGAGAGGAAGAAGAAGATGGGGAGAAGGGTTTCGAAATTTTCAGCTCATGAAGAAGGATTGATGGTTCTGAGAGAGAGACTTTTTTTCTAGGGTTTTTTGGTTTTTTATTTTTGTGAATGGTGAAGAAAGAAGATGAGATGAGAAGGGAAAGAGAGAAAGGGGTGAGATTTGTGAATTTAGAGAGAAAGATGAAGAGATGAGTATGTAGAGAGAGATGCGTATGCAGTGAAAGATAGAAAAAGAACAAAGAGGGATGTGAGAATGAGAGATGGAATTTCAAAAGCAAAATCCGTGGGTAAACTATCTTTCCAATGGATAAAAGTGGGCCTTTCTCTTTGACCATCATTTCAGCGGGCAGTTTGAATTTCATTTGTAAAATGTCAAAAATGACAATAATAGGAGTGAAAAATCTTGAGGACGGAAAGGTAAGTGTGCAGGTAGGTTGATGGCATAAATTTATAGTATATAATAATTGTACCCTAAGCCACTACTCATAACTATAATACACAAATCTATCATTAACAATCTATAAGCACCTACAATATTAATTTTTAGATTCAGAATAATAAAACATCCCCAAATTTTAACAAACAAATGCAAACATGTGTTTCGCTTCCACTATTACTCTGACATTCTTCTTCGTTATTTATAGCCTTCCCAACAACCGTAAACAACTGCACTCCAATCATTATTCAAAACCACATTAGAAACAAGCTCAAATAATGCCTTCAAACATTTCAACAAATTAAAAAACAACACTTACCCACCAAACACTAGTGCAAATTTGACATTAAAAAGCACCATTTAGCATTGGTTGTTTGAACACCCACTGTGAAATGTAGACACGGTGGAAATTTTGCATTTATACGGAAGTTTTCAATTTTCTCGCTTACATTTAACATCAATCATTGTTTAAAGAACCGATGTTAAAAGTGTATCTGCGGACATTTAACATCGGTTGTTTAAAGAACCGATGGTAAAGGTGATTGTGATAGACATTTAACATTGGTTGTTTAAAGAATCGATGTTAAAAGAGTCTTCACATCAAAAGGGTTTTACCATTCCTCTCTTTCGCACTCCAAATTTCACAAAACACACGACGCAATTCAGTGCCCTAAAACTCCTCTGTGATCAGATCCAAATCCTCCTTCCACCAAGAAATTAGCTCGTGAAAACCCATCGGTGGTGATCAGATCCAAATCCTCCTTCCGCCAAGAAATTAGCTCGTGAAAACCCATCGGTGGCAAGTTCCAACTCAGCGTAGCTGAACCATCTTGCGGAAGATATCGACAAATTTTCACTTTCTGTGTCAGAATTAGTATCATCAAGTTCTTGATTTTCTTTGATAGTTTCCTCTTTCTTTGACTCAGATCTCTGATAAGAAACGGTGATGTTCCAGGATTAGAGCTCGTCGCCACCTGCTCTCCCTCCTATTCTGTCTAGCCGTCGTCTTGCCGTCTCGTCGTTGCTTCTCCACACCCACAAACTTGTCATCACTCCTCCGAATGATGTACCTCTTTCTGTAACGCCCAAAATATTTAATTAAATTGTTTAATTAAATATTTAGGTATCCAATTATTTATTTAAAATATGTTAGTTGATATAAATATATTAGCACTTGATTAAGAGGTGTGTAAATAAATTTTAGGTGATGGCGTTAGTGATCGGGCTTAAGCTGGAGAAAGCCCGTGATCCAAGCCCAAGGCATAGGCGCATGAGGGGTTAGTTAGGGTTGGGGAGCATTTCGCATTTGTGGGAGAAAAGAAAAGAAATTGCGAATAGAGAGAAGAGAGAAGAGAGAAAGAAAGTTTGCGAAGAGAGTGAGAAGAGAGAAGAGGTGCGATCGGCCAAGAGAGAAGAGGAGCAAGGAGCTGTTGCTGTGGTTACTTCGGTGCTTTCGTAGAGGTCTCATCATCTTCGGAAAATCTAAGGTAAGGGTGGGTCTTGCTTTATAATAGGGTTTATAATGGGTTGTATGTAGGGGTTTAGGAATTATATCGTTCTCCGTATGATTGTAATGTTGTGTGACGTGTATGAATATGTTGATGAAGATTTGTTGTTCAATAGATGGTTGTTAGGTAGAATGCGAATGGCTAAGTGTATGTGAGGATCGAAAATGCAAGCTAAGTGCTCGATATAATGTGTATATGATGATGTGGTTGCTATAATATATACACTGTTGCGGTTTTCTTGAAACTGGGACTGTTCGGTCAGTATAAAAATTTCTTGTTTAATTGTTCTTGAAAATAGACTTCACGCCGGTCGTTTTGGCGCCGGTTTCGTTCGATTTGGAGTTGTGTAGCCCTAGTTATAGGCTCCACAAGTTAGGGTAATAATCTGGGAGCATTCTGGACATAGGTTCTGTATTTTTAAAACTGGGAACCTTTCGTTTGTCCAAAAATTATGGGACATATTTTGTTAGAAAATAGACTTAATTTCGGTCACTTTGGCACTGGTTTGGTTAAATTTGGATTTGTGTAGCTCAAGTTATGAGTCTCCAAAGTTAGGTCAAATTTCTGGAAATAATCTGTGAGTAGGTTCGGTTTTTGCAAGTTTTGTGTTCTCAATTAAACTCTGTTTTGAATGATTCTCGTTTAGTTAGAAAATAGACTGAATTCTCTACAAGGTAGGCACTGGTTTCACCGAATTTCATTAAGAAATGAGAAAGAAAACTTGGTCGCAAGTTGCGTAAGAAATTCTGTCTGGCGCTGGCGCCAATGTTGCTCCTGCGCCAGTTTCTGTGTTGCTGTGTCTAGGCGCTGTTGCTCCTGCGCCAGTTTGTGTTGCTGTGTCTAGGCGCTGTTGCTCCTGCGCCAGTTTGTGTTGCTGGTTGTGTCTAAGTTGCGCCAGTTTGTGTTGCTGGCTGTGTCTAAGTTGCGCCAGTTTCTGTGTTGCTGGCTGTGTCTAAGTTGCGCCAGTTTTTGTGTTGCTGTGTTGCTGTTTCTGTCTAAGCTACGCCAGTTTGCGTTGCTGGTTGTGTCTAAGTTGCGCCAGTTTTTGTGTTGCTGTGTTGCTGTTTCTGTCTAAGCTGCGCCAGTTTGTGTTGCTGGCTGTGTCTAAGTTGCGCCAGTTTCTGTGTTGCTGGTTGTGTCTAAGTTGCGCCAGTTTTCCTGCGCTAGTTTTCCTGCGCCAGTTTTCCTGCGCCTGTTCTCCTGCGCCAGTTTTGTGTGTTGCTGTTCACTGCTAGGCGTCCAGTGCCTGGGCGCCATTTTCAGCTTGTGTTTCAGTTTTGTTCCTAGTTTGTTTTTGTCATCACTTTTGACTCGAGTGTCTGTTTTAAGTGGTTCAAAGTGCGTTGCGAAGCTTATTCAGTTGCCCACAATTACAGTCCGTTTTAAGATAAAAATTATTAATTTTCTGATGGTCTCTAGGCACCTCAAATGGCTGTCCCCGGTGGTTGTTGTTGTCGATGTTGTAAAATTATGTGGATGTTAATGACGATGGGTCTAATGACCAAATGATTCGATGTTGTTAAAAATGTTGGGTCTAATGGCCAAAGGTTGATAATGACGTTGTCGATATGCTAAATAAATGTGTTGTGTGTTGATTTTGTCGTGGTGCATCGTTCATGGCGTCTCATGCTCTCATATGCATATGCCCGCGTTGTGGGTGCCCTTGTGGCAAATTGTTGTTGTTGATATACCCGTTGTTGTGGGTCGCCCGAATGGCAAATTTACGTTGATTGGTACCACATGCATATGCCCGTCGTTGTGGGTTGCACTTCATGCATTCTCCATACCATTTTGTGATACTGTCTTAGTTGTTATATATATGTATATATTAAATAGCTGTTAGGTATATATATTGCTATGCTTGATGTAGTCCTTTACTCTGGCATACTGCTTATCATCAACTTTATTATACGGTTTAGACTCACCCCTTATGTTGATTATTACTACAGGTAACCGTGAGTGAAGGCTTGTCTTCCTTCATTTCTGAGTCGGTCTTATGCTCTGATACGTAACACTCAGGGGATGGGCGCTAGATTTTATTTGTTTTGTTTATTTGGCTGTTGAATAATTTTTACTGAGGATATTATGTTATTGTTGAGACTATGATTTGTTTTATGAGATTTTATTCTATTCCGCTGCGAGATGTTGAAGTTTCTGTTATGAGAACTGAATTAATATATTTTTGAGGATTCCATCCCACTTACCATGTGTTACGTATTATACTGATTTATAAGAGAATTTGTTAGTATATTGTCGATGTTTAAATGAAGTGAATGTAGCATCCCGTTTGGATGAATCGAAAAATAATTGTTAAACTCTGATATTTATGATTTAAATTGCCGGGTAGAAATGGGGTGTTACATTAGTGGTATCAGAGCAATGGTTGGTCCGTCCGGCCAAGATGTCGAGTCGTTGTGTCGACTAACGACCAACTGTTGTCTTTTAGTACTGACCATTGTTTACATTGCAGGTTGTTCGAATCAGGTAAACTTTTGGATTGTTCGGTCCTAACCGGACTGTTTGTGTTGTTTATTGTGCCTTCCTTGTGTGAACTCTGTAATGTTGTCATTTACTTTGTTACCTTCTTGCCTTTGAAACTTTGTGCCCACAAAAGCTGCACTTCTATAGTTTGACTTTGTAGTGGTTAATTGCATCACGTGATTTTGTGAGTTAGAATGTTTATTGAGTCTACTCGTAATCTAATATTAAACTATTTTTGGATGTTCACAACGTAGGTCATTTATTTAATTAAATATAATCGGTGCGGTGCATTATTTATCTCTTATCTTTCAGTTCGAATCTAGAGGTTGTAGTAGTTTTACTGAGAGTCAAATTTATGTACTCCTAAACTTAAACCTTAGGAATATCCTCACAGGTGTTTTAATTTGATTATAATTGATAGTGTGCAAATAATTTGTCTTGGCAGCATTATAGGTCCTAGTTCTTTTTCCACATGGCTTAGTGAATAACAGGTTGGTAATTAATTAAAAGTAGATGCTAGTTGCTTCGTTAGAATAAGAAAGTTGATCATGATGCCTACATGCTAATTTTTTTTTCTTCTAAGACATTAGATTTTGTGAACGATATTTTTGCGTGTTTCGTGAGCTTTTGCTGAATTAGTTTTAATAGTTGAAAGCTCGCATGAATTTATTATGTGGTTAATTTAATGTTATTACCTTGACTCTATGAATTAACGAAAGCATAGTATAAAGCATAATATGAATTTTTACTGTAACATGTTCTTGATTGCGTATTTATGTTGTATGCTAAGTGCCTTGTGGACTAACCTTGCTACTTGTGTTAAGATGCTTCATCGTCTTGACTACGGAGAGTGACCCCTCGTTGGGGTACCCGGTGACCCCGATTTGTGTTTATGTGTTATGTGTTATGTGAGAACCATTGTATGAGCAATGGTGAAGTTGTAAATTGTGGTTTCGAGTCTAATACTAATAATGTGTATTGAGAATGTTCGTACCGTTGTACTAAATGAATTGTTTTTACTACTGTTAAACTTGTTAAGTTGTTGAACTGTTTGCCCGATGTTGTTTTATCAATGATGTTGATTTGTCGTTGTTGTTTGTTGGTGATGTTGACTTGTTGTTGTTTTGTTATTGATGTTGTGTTGTTGATTTGGGCGTTGACCCGGAGCTTGTCTCCAACAGTCGTTGATGTTGTTAATTGTTTTGTTGTGGGTACCGCCGATATGGCCCACATTGTTGTGTCGTGGGTAGCGCCGATATGGCCCACATTGTTGTGTCGTGGGTAGCGCCGATATGGCCCACATTGTTGTGTCGTGGGTAGCGCCGATATGGCCCACGTTGTTTTGTTGTGGGTACCGCCGATATGGCCCACATTGTTGTGTCGTGGGTAGCCCCGATATGGCCCACGTTATTTTGTTGTGGGTACCGCCGATATGGCCCACATTGTTGTGTCGTGGGTAGCCCCGATATGGCCCGCGTTGTTTTGTTGTGGGTACCGCCGATATGGCCCACATTGTTGTGTCGTGGGTAGTGCCGATATGGCCCACGCTGTTTTGTTGGGGGTACCGCTGAATGGCCCGAAATGTTTTGATGGATTTTGTGCTATAGGCCTATGGCCGATGTTGTGGTTTTGTCGTTGTTAATGTCGCCTGAGTGGCAAATTTAGTCGTTGATGTCGCCTGAGTGGCAAAGTTAGTTGTTGTTGTTATCGTTGTTGTTTGTTGATGTTGTTGCCGTTGTTGTCGTGTTGTTGATTATGTGGCTTGTTTTGCAACTGTCATGCACTCTGTGAACCTTGTCGTGACGTGGTAGTGAAACTATGAGGCACCGTAGAGATAGATGAGTGAGGTAGAACGCAAGTGATGCTTAGATCTACAAGTCGGTTTATCAGAGTAGCGCAGCAGAATCATGGTATGCTAATAGGAAGGAGCTTTAATAGAGCTTGGAGGTGATCATGTGGTACCGACATGATTACGCCCAAAACTCTATCGGGGACCCTTGCAGAAGCGTTAGAGAGTGAGTCTGATTGTTATTTCTCGAAGTTATCTGGCTGAATAAGTAGGAGGGACGGCCGCCCAATCACTTACCGCTGGTAATCAAGGAAATAATGATCAGCATGCTAGATAGCACTAGTTGTCAAGGTGACGTTAGTTGGCTAGTGGAAGAGTGCCCGCGTCGGTGGTTAAATTTCGAGGACGGAATTCTTTTAAGTGGGGGAGAGTTGTAACGCCCAAAATATTTAATTAAATTGTTTAATTAAATATTTAGGTATCCAATTATTTATTTAAAATATGTTAGTTGATATAAATATATTAGCACTTGATTAAGAGGTGTGTAAATAAATTTTAGGTGATGGCGTTAGTGATCGGGCTTAAGCTGGAGAAAGCCCGTGATCCAAGCCCAAGGCATAGGCGCATGAGGGGTTAGTTAGGGTTGGGGAGCATTTCGCATTTGTGGGAGAAAAGAAAAGAAATTGCGAATAGAGAGAAGAGAGAAGAGAGAAAGAAAGTTTGCGAAGAGAGTAAGAAGAGAGAAGAGGTGCGATCGGCCAAGAGAGAAGAGGAGCAAGGAGCTGTTGCTGTGGTTACTTCGGTGCTTTCGTAGAGGTCTCATCATCTTCGGAAAATCTAAGGTAAGGGTGGGTCTTGCTTTATAATAGGGTTTATAATGGGTTGTATGTAGGGGTTTAGGAATTATATCGTTCTCCGTATGATTGTAATGTTGTGTGACGTGTATGAATATGTTGATAAAGATTTGTTGTTCAATAGATGGTTGTTAGGTAGAATGCGAATGGCTAAGTGTATGTGAGGATCGAAAATGCAAGCTAAGTGCTCGATATAATGTGTATATGATGATGTGGTTGCTATAATATATACACTGTTGCGGTTTTCTTGAAACTGGGACTGTTCGGTCAGTCCAAAAATTTCGTGTTTAATTGTTCTTGAAAATAGACTTCACTCCGGTCGTTTTGGCGCCGGTTTCGTTCAATTTGGAGTTGTGGAGCTTTAGTTATAGGCTCCACAAGTTAGGGTAATAATCTGGGAGCATTCTGGACATAGGTTCTGTATTTTTAAAACTGGGAACCTTTCGTTTGTCCAAAAATTATGGGACATATTTTGTTAGAAAATAGACTTAATTTAGGTCACTTTGGCACTGGGTTGGTTAAATTTGGATTTGTGTAGCTCAAGTTATGAGTCTCCAAAGTTAGGTCAAATTTCTGGAAATAATCTGTGAGTAGGTTCGGTTTTTGCAAGTTTTGTGTTCTCAATTAAACTCCGTTTTGAATGATTCTCGTTTAGTTAGAAAATAGACTGAATTCTCTACAAGGTAGGCACTGGTTTCACCGAATTTCATTAAGAAATGAGAAAGAAAACTTGGTCGCAAGTTGCGTAAGAAATTCTGTCTGGCGCTGGCGCCAATGTTGCTCCTGCACCAGTTTCTGTGTTGCTGTGTCTAGGCGCTGTTGCTCCTGCGCCAGTTTGTGTTGCTGTGTCTAGGCGCTGTTGCTCCTGCGCCAGTTTCTGTGTTGCTGGTTGTGTCTAAGTTGCGCCAGTTTGTGTTGCTGGCTGTGTCTAAGTTGCGCCAGTTTCTGTGTTGCTGGTTGTGTCTAAGTTGCGCCAGTTTTTGTGTTGTTGTGTTGCTGTTTCTGTCTAAGCTGCGCCAGTTTGCGTTGCTGGTTGTGTCTAAGTTGCGCCAGTTTTTGTGTTGCTGTGTTGCTGTTTCTGTCTAAGCTGCGCCAGTTTGTGTTGCTGGCTGTGTCTAAGTTGCGCCAGTTTCTGTGTTGCTGGTTGTGTCTAAGTTGCGCCAGTTTTCCTGCGCTAGTTTTCCTGCGCCAGTTTTCCTGCGCCAGTTCTCCTGCGCCAGTTTTTTGTGTGTTGCTGTTCACTGGCATACTTCTTATCATAAACTTTATTATACGGTTTAGACTCACCCCTTATGTTGATTATTACTACAGGTAACCGTGAGTGAAGGCTTGTCTTCCTTCATTTCTGAGTCGGTCTTATGCTCTGATACGTAACACTCAGGGGATGGGCGCTAGATTTTATTTGTTTTGTTTATTTGGCTGTTGAATAATTTTTACTGAGGATATTATGTTATTGTTGAGACTATGATTTGTTTTATGAGATTTTATTCTATTCCGCTGCGAGATGTTGAAGTTTCTGTTATGAGAACTGAATTAATATATTTTTGAGGATTCCATCCCACTTACCATGTGTTACGTATTATACTGATTTATAAGAGAATTTGTTAGTATATTGTCGATGTTTAAATGAAGTGAATGTAGCATCCCGTTTGGATGAATCGAAAAATAATTGTTAAACTCTGATATTTATGATTTAAATTGCCGGGTAGAAATGGGGTGTTACATTAGTGGTATCAGAAAACACGACGACGGAGGAGATCGCGAACAGAGATCGACGAAGAGAGGATCCGAACAGGCAACTGAACCAGAGATCCGAACCACGAACAGAGGATCCAAACAAAGAACCAAACCAGAACAAAGATCCGAACCACGAACAGAGGATCCGAACAGAGAACCGAACCAGAGATCCAAACTACTAAGGAGAACCAGGGATCCACTAGGAAACCGAACGACGAAGAGAAACTGAAATCACAGGGATGATCGCAACCCTGCTGATACCATTTCAAAATAACACACGATATTGTTTACGCTGTTCGGCCAAAGATTGTCTATGTCTGCGACTACAGAGTAGCTGTAGTTCCGTTTTATTGATAATGTTTCGATAATCCTGAATACAAATGCAAGGGAGTTTAAATAGCCTTCTCTAAGAAGACCTAACGGGCCTGGGCCAAAACATAAGCATATAAATAAATCTACACAACTACTATTTACAGTTTTCTTATTTTCCTTATTCACAATAAATAGTAAAACCATGCCTTAGCTGCTGCAACAACAACAACCATTTTTCTCAACCACCTTGCACTAGTAGAAAAAATGCTTTTTATAACGGTTATTTATATCGGTTAAAAACGGCCTGATATAGAAAGTGACGCGGTGGCAATTTTGTAATTAAAATTACACTTTTTATATCGGTTTCCCATGGAACCGATATAGAAAGTGCAAAAAGTATCTTTCATATCGGTTCCATTGCATAACCGTTATAGAAAGTGAAAAAAAATTAGGCTTTCATAACGGCTCAAAAACCACCCGTTATAGAAACTAAAAAATTAGGTATCTCATTCGCTTCGCTGTTTGCTTCTCTCGCTCATATCTTCCATTCCAATGTCCCTCATCTCTTCCATTCTCCCTCATTTCAGTCTCACTCTCTCACTCTCTCCGTCAAAACCCAGCCACGCAGCCCCACCACCCACCACCCAACACCACCGTTCCTCCTTCACTTCTCTTCTCCTTCTCTTCCACTGCAACATCCTCTCTCAGTCTCCCTCTCTCGCTCTCGTTCTCTCAACTCTCGCCCTCTGAACTCTCTTTCACTCACAGCGCGCGTTTTTCTTTCACTGCTCATCAGTCATGACTCATTCCCTCTCTCGTCTCATGGTTCGTTTGGGTTGAAGCTTCCACTCACGGTTCGTTCTCTCTCTCTCTCTCTCTCTCTCCCTCTCTCACTCTATCTCCCTCAAAACAGTTTTTTTTGACCAATTTTCCTCAATTGATAGGGTTTCTGTATTTGGCGTTTTGTTGATTTTGTGTATTTAGGGTTTAGGGTTTGTTGATTTTCTCAGGAAGCCATTTTTGTGTTTTATTTTTGGGTTTAGGGTTTTGTTGTTTTTGTTATCTCTCTTTTCTACCAATTATGTGTGTTTGTGTGTTTTGTTTCAGAGGTTTTGTTGGTTTTGAATAACTTGAAGATTAATTGTTTTAAATTCATGTGTTCAGTGGAATTCAATGGAAATACTGGTATTGGGCAGTCAGGATTTGGAGGTCAACGAGGTGGTAGTAGAGTAGCAGTCAGGACTTGGAATACAATAGATTGCTGGATGAACGTATATCTCAGCTTAATGAGGAATTTCCTGATGCTCAGATAGTGTTCTGTGATGTATACAGTGGAATGATGGAGATTATAGAGAAACAAAGGTTTTATGGTACATTTCCCCCACTTTATAACTTCATGTTAAAGTTATATAGTAGAATGGAAAAACCAATGTTTGTGAATCTAGTTTCAAAGTTTCTGTCATGTTATTTTACTAAGAGTTTTCATTTAATATACAGGTTTTGAAGATCTTAAAAATGCATGTTGTGGGCTTGGTGTGAATGGTCCGATTGGTAGTGTTTCCTCTACTAAATTCTTCTCTTTCATTCTTTTCTTCCATTTTGCACACTTTCCATGTTTATGCTTTTCATGTCATGTTGATTTGTTGTAGATTCCAGCTTGCATGTTGATTTGTTGTAGATTGCATTTTTTCATGTTTATGCTTTTCATGTCACACTTTTCTTGATTGTTTTAGGTGAGAGTGTTCTATGCTGTAAGATTCTTTCTTGGTCTTCTCTCTGTTGTCACAGAGACTGTTCTCGTGGTAGCTGTTTCAAGAAAGTATGGTAAACGACTTGCTTCTTATGCACTTGCTATGCTGTGCTTAACCAGTGGCTGTTTCTTCGCTAGCACGAGTAAGTGACTCTCTGGCTCTTCTTTTTTTCAAAATGGTTTCTTGCCATTGTCATTTTCTTTGTTATGCATGCTTGCCTTTGATGATAATAATTCCCAACCTCACTCAAAGTAAATTGACAGATAAATTAAGATTGACCAAGTATTTTGTATTTCTATTTTCAGTATTCTGGTCTGAGATGTAGGAGTGGGACTCAGTTTTGTTAATGTTTTCTTTGTCAACTGTTTGTTGTCTCTATGATTGCAACATGTGGCTTACTGGGTAATGTTTGATTTAGTGTGAAATAGTTTAATGAATGGAGTAAGCATTTTGGTTCTGCTCTTTATTTATTTGAAGGACAATGCCTATGAAGAGAAGGTAGGAGCTATAGCTAGAACAAGAGAAGTACAATGCCTCTTTTGCAACCAATGATGATGAGATTGATATGAAAATTGGTTAGGTTGATATTCTGGGAGAGCATTAGCTTGGTCTTAGTGTAATTTTGTTGACCTTTGCAAAGATTGAAAACTCCAAAGTTATATTGATCTTATAAAGTTGTGTCTTTTTCAGATAAATAGGGAAAGAAAGGAGGGTGGATTAAGTTGGCAAGAAAACATTCAAATCTTGTGGCTTCTGCTGTTGAGGTAAATTAATACTTGTTATTTTCTGCTGCATATATATAATATAGTTTGCAAGTTTTATTTAAATATCTTGTAAGTAATATTGTGCTGGTTATTTTATAGGCTGGATTTAAATACCATCATGCTGAACCAGATTATTTGATGCTTGTATATTTGATTCCAAACACTCTTGATGCTATTCCTGCAAATACTTCTTACTGTATTTGTATTGGTGCTTTAGTTTCTTGTTAACACTAGGAGTTATATATTGATGTTCTTCTATATATTGCAGCTCTTCACATTTGCATATAGATTTAGAGGTTTATATGATGACTCCATATCTTCTGCTCAACAATGCTATTCTTCATCCGGTTACTCAGTGAGTAAACATTTATCAGTTCTGTATTTACTATTTACTTCTATTAGTATCCAATCATGTCTAAATCAACTTTTCTGGTGAAGGATGAATTGTTATGGGCCGCCGCCTGGCTGCATCGAGCAACTGGTGAGGAATACTACCTAAAATATGTAGTAGACAATTCTCAGTATATGGGTGGAATTGGCTGGGCTATGAAAGAGTTCTCTTGGGATAACAAATATGCTGGTGTGCAGATCCTCCTATCAAAGGTAATGTTATAAAATCCATAAAGTTGTATGTGTGGAAGTGTAATGTATAATTATTATGACACCAAAGTCGATTAGTTTATTGCAATGGAATGGCTTAAAACATTGCATAATACCAATTAAGGTTCAAAGAATCAAACAATGAAATAAATGATCAAATCCAACTTGCAGGTATTACTAGAAGGAAAAGCTGGTCCTTACACCTCTACACTAAAGCAAAATATCCAAAGAAAAATATAATCATTTCATTTTAATCCTGTTGTGTTTTATATTTGCTAGGTGGCTTATTATATGTGTATGAATGGAACAACCTGCAATATGTGTCTTCTGCTGCATTTCTTTCGGTTGTTTACTCTAATTATCTGTCAGCTGCAAAAGCACAGCTTAACTGTCCGGATGGACAAGTTCAGCCTCAAGAACTCCTCAATTTCGCCAAGTCACAGGTATCTATTGGAGTCTTCCAGGCTTCTACGAATAGAAAGCAATTCTAGCTTCAAGTTTATTGTTTAACTCACTTTCACGTGAATGTATCCAAGCATAAATAGCTTTACATTCACCTCACTTTTAAGCAAAATCAACTTTGCAAAATCAATTTCCGCCACCGTAAAACCAAACACAAACTACGTAAACTAAAACTGTGAACTTTGGTTGACGCAGGCTGATTATATCCTTGGTAAAAACCCAGAGGATATGAGCTACTTGGTTGGATATGGACCAAAATATCCTGTTCATGTTCATCACAGAGGTGAGTAATGCATAGGTGAGTAATGCATCACCAATTCACCATTCTCCACTAATTTTCTCTTTTGTCAGTTTATTTCTCTGTGAAAGCTTTAATCATTCTTCACTTGCTATCTTGACACAGGTTCCTACCAATACCATAGTGAATCACCAGTGTCCCATCAAAAAACACTAAGTGAGTAAAATAAAGGGTCTAAATTAAACTTTGAACTGCTTTTGAAAGTTTCTAGTGATACAACCTTTGCTCTATTATTCTGACATTCATTACTTGTCAGGTACAAATCTTTGGAAATTAACAAAGCCTAAAAGACAAGGTGAGATCTAATAATATAGGATCTCAGTTTCATTGTTTTCCAATCTTTTTTTTATGCAAACATGAGTTAAAATGATAAGGTACTGTTGCAGGTTCCCTAGTTGAATTCTTTCACTCACTTTCCAGCTCATGGACTGTTGGAGATACAACTTATGATCATCACAAAGTGATTATCAAGAACATTTCTATGAAGCCAATAACAGATCTTAAGCTAGAGATCGAGAATCTCTCAGGATTGTCCCTCTCCAACAGCAGAAAAGAACACCCATGAACTACCTCAATGGCTCAAAGTTTTGAATCCTGGCTCTGAGTGTATGTTTGTCTATGTTCAAGGTGGACCTCAGGCAAAAATCTCCATTCGTAGCTTCCAGTGATCATTTTGGTAGAGGTACATAATGAATCTTTAAATAGCTGGGGATCTTGTCAAAGGCGGTAGATACAGTGAGGAAGAAAGTATGGAGCATCTAAATCTTAAATTCTTCACTTTTTTTGTGTGTATCCTGACCATAGTTGTTTTTTTGCCACAGTTCTTGTCTCTATAATACAATGTATCAAATTTTTGATTTGTAACTTGCATATCTCATTGTCATGTTGATTTTGGATGTTTTTATTTAATATTGGTGTTTATATTTTCAAACAATATACGTGGTCTGTAAAAGAATTATTACAGAAGGATCTAGAGTTGATGGAAGACAACCTCACTTTTTTTTTAAAAAAAAAAACTTTTCATATCGGTTCCCATAGAAAACCGATGTTAAAATTCATTTTTTTTTAACAAAAAAGAGACTTTTCATATCGGTTTTATATGGGAACCGATATGAAAAGTCTCTTTTTTAAAAAAAAAAGACTTTTCATATCGGTTTTCTATGGGAACCGATATGAAAAGTCTCTTTTTTTTTTTAAAAAAGAGACTTTTCATATCGGTTCTAGGGGCAACCGATATAAAAACAACTTTTCATAACGGTTCAGGAACCGATATGAAATGTCCCTATTTTTTATATCTCCTTTTTCGGCATCGGTTCGGGAACCGATATGAAATGTCAATTTTAACCGATATAAAAAGCCTTTTTTCCATTAGTGTTGCCGCTTCATGTCTTCAGGATGTTGCACATCAACAGAAAATTAATGCAATGAATTGGTGTCCGACCAGATTTCAAATAAATGCAAGTTCATGATGATATGATAGAAAGTTACTCTCTTTCTTTTTTCAAAATTGAAGTTCACACATCCACATAAATTAACAAAACTGCAGGCTGAAAAGTTCACACATTGGTCAAAAATTAAGACTTTATATTTATTCACCACTCAAACAGAAAACTGTAAAGTATCAGCATCTCCCAAAACTACACTAGTTAAAAACTACATTAATGAAATAGTCCTAAAATTATTCGAATCAGAATTAAACAGACTCTAATTAAAAACTACACTAGTTAAACTCTAATTAAAAACTACACTAGTTAATTTCCCATAAGTTCAAAACCATTACATTAATGAAATAGTCCTAAAAGTATTCGAATCACTGTTCGGTCTCTCTCTCTCTGAGAATTGATTTCTATGTAATTCAACGATAAAGCAACTACAATAAGACAAAGGAATCAGAATTGATTTCTATCTAATTCAACGATAAAACAAGTAAAATAAGAAAGGAATCAACAAGAGCATAACTAATAATCAAGGAATTGCAAGGGGATATTGAACAGAAACAGGGGGCATGGCTAAGCAGAAACGAAAGAGGATAGATGTAACGCCCCAAATATTTAATTAATTTATTTAATTAAATATTTAATTATTTATTTAGAGTAATTTTATTAATATAATTAATGGGGTGTTTTATGTTAATTAAGGTGGTGATGCCTAGTTAATGAAGTGGATTTAATGAGATGGATAGCCCATGATCCAAGAAAGGACCCATAGTAGGCGTGTATGATGAGGGGTTTAAGGCCTTAGGGCTTAGTCATGTGCCTTAAGTGAAAAATTAGAACAAAAATATAGAGAGGAAAAGAGAGGAGCGTACGGCGCAATTGCAAGGAGAGGAGGAGGCTTGGTTGCTGTTTTGATCTTGCCAATTCGTGATCAAGGTGCTAGTACTCTACAATTTACAAGGTAAGAGTGGGATTCTTCTCTCTAATTGGGTGAATAATGGGGTGTATGTAAGAATTGGCACTATGTTGCCAATTGGGTGATTTTCATGATAATTGATATGATGATTTCGAATTATGCATGTATTCCATGGTGATTGTAATATGTGATCAGAAATTCCTATGTTAAAATCGCATGATTGGTGTTTTGATTGTTGCTAAGGTGAATTGCATGCCACGTGTTTGAGTATATGATTTATTGGTGTTTGTTTGGTGAGAATTGGTGACCATAATGATAATTAAAAATTATATTGATGATTGAGGGTTTGGTGGATTTTATTTGGTGTTTGGATTAGCAAAATTCTGATTTTGGGGGTTCCTAGGTGCCTTGGGCGCCATATGTCTTGTTGCTGTTTTTGATGTCTTAGTCATGGGCGCCTAGGCGCCCAGCCACTTTGTCCCTGTGCCAGTTTTTTTTTGTGTGCAGAATTGGGCGCCCGGTGCATCGGCGCCATGCTCCTGTATGATGTAGAACCCAAATGTTGCTGAAACTTGTTCCCCTTAATCCTCTGTGTATGCCTAGCTTGTCCATATATCCAATTCTGTGTTTCAAGTGGTACGGAAGTGGCGCCCTAGGCGCCCTTGTGCTGAGTTTTTGGTGTGCAGGAAACGGATCCCTGCTCATGGGCGCCATGTGTGTGCCTTGGTTCTGTGTCTGATGAAGGCGCCCTTCGCGTGGGCGCCGTGCCTTGAGTTAATAAGATGATCCAATGTGGCTCCACGTGATTCCTGTGTGTGATGCCTGAGGAGTCTTGGCGCCCTGCTCCTGGGCGCCAGTTTCTGGTTGTGCCAGTTCTGTCTCTGTGTTGCTGTGTGCTGGGCGCCCGGATCCCCTGTGGGCGCCATATTCTGAGATTTGTTGCGTTTTTCCCAATTTTGTTTTGATCGTATCTTTTGACTCGGGTGTCCGTTTTGAACATTTCAAAAAGCGTCGTGAAGCTTATTCAGGTGCTCTCCTGGATATTCTAATTTCTGGGCAGTATGAACTATTTTTCTGACATTGGTCTCATGCGTCGTTTTTGGTGTCATTTAGGCGTTTCGGTGTCTCAAGAGTTTTTAGGAAATTGTTATTTTGGAAATGGTCGTTGTCCTCAATATTTTGGAAAATGTCAGTTGTCCCGATGTTGGAAAATCTTCGGTGTCTTAGTGAATTTTCGGTGTGACTGGTGAAAAGTCCGCCACTTGGTGAAGAATATGACATGGTGAAAATGTCTATTTTATTTGGGGATATCTTATTGGTGATGGGTCGTTGGCCCCTTTGGTGATTTTTTTTGGTGTGTCATTATTATGACTATCTTTGGTGTCTGTCTGTGGTGCATTCATGGTGTCGCATAACTCATCCGCATTTATTTGGTGGAGACTTCGGTCTTATTGGTGAGCAGAAGACTTCGGTCTTATTGGTGATGTGCCCTCAAGACAAATTATTGGTGATGTTGGATCCACATGCATTATGCCCATTGGTGGGGCTGCATTCATGCATCTCATGATATTGACTGTTTTACCCCTGCTGTGGATAATGACTGTTTTACCCTTGGTGTTGTAGTTGTAACTGGATGAGTGTAACAGAGTGGTAGATATAGCTGTTAAATTCTAATATATTCCTTATTATTTACACTATTATATTGAATATATCTCACTCTCTTCTGTTTGAATGTTACTCCTACGCTGGGTAACGTGCAGGTGATTCCGAGTGAAGGCCTAGGTACCTTCACTAGTGTCGAGTCGGTGTCTGCTTTCTGATACGTAACACTCAGGGGGCGCTAGTTGATTAGTCTTCATTATTTTTTTTATGTTGCTAAGACTTTACCACGGTTGTTTTGGTTAACTGATGTCGAACCTTTCTTTATGTTTTTCCGCTGCATGGTGAATTATTTATATATATTCGATTTGATGTTTTATTTTACGAGGCATGTGTGACAACCCCTTTTTGGGATGTGTTAAAGAAATTTTTAAACTCTGATTTACTATTTACCGTTATATTTACCGGGTAGAAAGGGGGTGTTACAATAGATGGAGAGCAGAAGAAATTAGGGCAAGGTGACACAGAATAGATATACAGGAGGAATAGAGAACGATCACAATGGAGGAGAGGAGAGGAGAGGAGGAAGCAATCTCACGGTGGAGAAGAGAGGAGAGAACGAATTTTAGTGGAAGGAAAAGGGGCGTGGAGAGGATAAGCAATTGGGCATAACAGAAATTTGGTAAATGAGTTGCCAAAATTTAAACACATATGCTATTACATCTTTCACAAATCATCTAGGTGTAGGTATTCATATTTTTTAGGTTTTCATTTATTGCTCTTTGTAAAAATCGCTGCCGACAAAGGTGTTGCTGAGGATCCGGACTCCTCTTTCCATCCCCATGAATATACAAAATATTTTAAGAAAAGCAATAAAAGGGCGAAATGACCATTGAATTATTAATTACAAGATAAGGGCCAATTCTAAATCAATAATATTCAAATCGAAGTCATTGTAGAAAAACACTTGAAGTGCAACCAAGCTTTCAAGCATCTGACATATCATAAACAGTGGAAAACAAACTCAGCTTCAAAATCTGAAATCCATTAACAATGAGCATTATGAATTTTGTCTCAAACAAAATCTAACATACAGTCAATAGCAATATTTAAGATTTCAATTCCAAACTAACTAAAGAGTTTTATAGAACATGTCATTGTATATTGAAAGTAGCAAAAGTAGCTACCCTTTAGTTCCTTGATATTTGCTAATGTGAGCACGATAACCACGTGCCCAGTCTGATGGTCATCAGCAATTTAGATTCTACGTAAATTGCTATATTCTACATAAGTTGACTCAACTCGGCACGATCCGAGAAACTTCTCGGCTCGGACGCCGAAAGTACACTTCTCCAGATTCAGCCTCAAACTATTCTTGTGGGCTCCAGCGAACACTTCATTCAGGCTTACCCAGTGATCCTGGTTACTTTTCACGATCATGTGGTCTTGGTAAATCTCTGCAACTCGTCCCAGCTGGTTTTGGAAAACTTTGTTAATCATGCGCTGGTAGGTCGCCCCGGCATATTTAACGCCAAAAAGCATCACTCGATAACAGAAGTTCTCTTTGTCAGCCACGAAATCTGTCTTCTCCTGGTACGGTGGGTACATCAACTTTTCCACGCTAGGGACGAGAAAAGCGTCTTTTGGGCACGCAAGGAAAGAAAGCAGTGACTCAAAATAGATGACAGGTATCCTATCGAAGGCAGAGAGACTAGAAAAACAATCAAGAGGTATCCTACCAAATTTCTTTCCACAGACTGTTGGTAGTCAAGACTCAACAAATTCAAATTCATCTTATTGACAACAAATATGACAATGAATGAAATTCGTTTCATTACAATCAATTAAATATATGAGTACAAGAGGTCTTTTGATTACAACTCAATACAAGAGTTCAAAGAGCTTTTTTTTATTACTATTCAACACAACAGTTGATTAAAAATGAACAATTTGTGAATCAATTTAGCGAGATTTGGCAATCCGTGGGATTGGAATTGAATGAAAGCGTCTGTATTTTCTGGTTGTGTATCGTTTTTACATAATTTTCTGGTTGTGTATCGTTTTTACATAATTTTCTGGTTGTGTATCGTTTTCTTTAATCAGCACATTTTTTCTGGTTTTTACATGATTTTAGATTCACTTGTTGCTTTCCTTATCTGGGTTTTAGATGATTTTTTCTGGGTTGTCCTGTTACTGTGAAATTGAGAAGTTTTGAGATAGTTCTGTGAAATTCCTGTTACTGTGAAATCTCACTAGTTTTGTGAAATTTCTGTTACTGCAATGATAGTTCTGTACTCCATGTCAACGCACGATGAAATCTTAGACTTTACATTGCTGGAAAATGTTGAAGAGCAAGAGGTTCACACACCAGTTGCCCCGGGAACTACATTACCGCCTCTTCCTAGATCTTCTAAGCGTAAAACTCGGTCCGATGTGTGGAACCACTTTACTAAACAACCCGGTGATGAAATGTTTGGCAAATGTCACTATTGTGGAGACTTAATTAAGTATTTGAGTGGGACAACAGCAATGAAGACCCATTTGACTAGATGCAAGGAGTACCCTCCAAATAGATCAAACAAAAGACAAAGGCAAGCCCCTCCAAATGCCACAGAAGGACAAGTAGCATCTTCGCCACTTTACTAAAAACAACTGGGCGTAGAACTGATCCACAGTCAGAAATTGATAAGTATTTAAAGGAAGAAGCTGAAACTTACAACAAACATGTAAGTTTTGATATTTTGGGTTGGTGGAAAGTCAATTCTGCAAGGTTCCCCATCCTTGCAAGCATATCTCGAGAGGTGTTGGCAATTCCCGTCTCAACAGTGGCATCCGAATGTGCATTCAGCACGGGAGGAAGAGTACTCGGCGACCATCGTTGTTGTTTAAAGCACACAATGTTAGAAGGGCTTGTTTGCTTGCAAGATTGGTTGAAAGGGCAACCTCACTATCTATTTAACGATGAGGACCCTGAGGAGATCTTTAGATTTTATCAAGGTAAATTTATAAGATTTTATTTATTTGGTTCATATTTTTGTTTGTAGATGAAATAATTTTCGTTTTGCATTTGCAGAAATATGCTCTCAAGATCGTGGTGGTGTTAACCTCGATGACTGAATTTAATTTTATTAGGTTTGTGCAGCTTTTTTTCATTTCAGCTACACCATTTGGATTTGGATTTTATTTTATTTGAATTGGTTTCTGTTGACTGTATTATAGGGATTGAATGAAAGGACAAAGAAAAAGGTTCTTGTTGGAATGGCTTTGTTGAATATTGCTGAATTTGTGCATCCAACTGATCAAAAGGATTTTGATTTGGAGCTTCTGCTGAGCCCTCTCCTTCACTTTTTGTAAGTTCATTCTCAGTTTCTGCTGAGCCCTCTCCTTCTACTGAATTTGTTGAATATTGTTGAATATTGCTAAAAACTGCTCTAAGTTCATTCTCAGTTTCTGCTGAATTTCTGCTGATCAAAAGGATTTTGATTTGGAGCTTCTGCTGAGGCTTTTCAATTGTGTATCTATTTGAATTTTATTTGAATTAGTAATTTGATGTTGAGTAGGTTCAAGATTGTTATGAGTTGTTTGCTGAGTATGAAGGGGAGTATGAAGGTTCGGGACAAGCAGCCTGATGATCAGACAACAAACTAGAGGTGGGAAAACTGGAAGTGTTGGAAAGTCAATCTCTTGTTAGTTTTTTTAAGTGATCATCATGTGATATTTAAGTCACTGCATGCAGGTACTGAAGCAGAAAAATGGGATATACAGTGTTGGTGGCATTTGCAATGGAGGAGGTGGTGCATCTGCCCTTGTAGTGGAGCTTCTCTAAGAGCATTTGTGCAAATCAGTTTATATTCCTACTGTGTTGGAAATTAATTTAGATGGATGCAATTAGTTTATATTAATTTATAGATGGATGCTAATCAGTTTATATTCCTACTGTGTTGGAAATTAATTTAGATGGATGCAATTAGTTTATATTAATTTAGATGGATGCTAATCAGTTTATATTCCTACTGTGTTACTGATTTGGTAATAGAATAATTATTTTGTAGTTGAATTTGCTGTTAACAGTTTAGTAGTTCTTTAACAGTTCGATTAAAAGAACTATTAACAGTTCGGTTCGGTTTGGGTTTCAAAGTTCAGATAAAACAGAATAGTTTTTAAACAGTTCGGTTTGTAATTAAAACTGTGAACTGAACTGTTAACGTGGTTCAGTTCGGTTCGGCGAACTGTTAACGTGGTTCAGTTCGGTTCGGCGAACTGTTTCTATCAGTTCGGTTTGGTTTGGTTCAGTTCTTTGCCCGAACCGAACCATGAACAGCCCTATATGGAGGAGCGTGTTGTAGGACATGGATCTGGATCTTTGGAGTTGTCTTCCAGGTAAAAATATGTATCCAGTCAACTGGATGATACCTTTTCAACATAGTAGCATTGATGCCTTTGGTTCTGATATCATGTATGATTGTATTTGTAGGCTAAATGTTTGGAAACTTGTGAAACTGTGGCTCTCAAAACGGTTCTTCAAGACAAGAGGTATAAGAATCAAGAACTGCAAACAATGTGCTTCTTGACCACCCAAATGTCGTCACTTTGAAGTATTGTTTCTTTTCAACCACTGAAAAGGATGAACTATACCTTAAGTACTGTTTCACTTGCAGGATACCAAGGGGGATGATGTAGATCTTGCCACATACAAGGGAAAGATACTCTTGATTGTCAACGTTGCTTCCAAATGGTACCCTCACTATTTCTCTTCTTGTTTTCTACATTGTGCCTTCTATTCTATTCATCTAAATCCTTGAATTGAATGTTATTTCACCTCATATCATAACTATTCCACATCAGATTGATTCTCTTCAATTCAATGTGAAATGGATTGAGGCAGTGGCATGACCAACTCAAATTATGTGGTGTTGAATTAACTTTATCAGGAATACAAAGACAAAGGTTTGTAATTAATTAATTATAAGTTTATAACACTATTGTTTCATGTGCTTGTTGACTCTCTCTGTCAACTCTTTTTCTTCTCCAGTTGTTGTTAATGTTCCTCGTTATGATTTGTGCTTGTGTTACTCTTGTTACCTTTAAAGAGGGAACCTTGTTTTGGAGATAGATATTGGATGCATTATACTATGTTTCCTTCTATTATTCTTCCAAATATATGTTTAATTAATTAATATAAATGACTTAGTTTGGTAGCTTAATTAGGCCTGGAGACTCTGGCATTTCCATGTAATCAATTTGGTGAGGAAGAACCTGGAAGCAATGATCAAATTCTGGACTTTGTCTACACTCGTTTCAAATCAGAATTCCCCATCTTTGCAAGCTACTTTTAGCCATGTAATCAATTCTGGACTTTTAGCCACTGTTTTAGTATCTAAATTATAATAATTACATTATGTTGCTCTCTAAAAAAAGTCCCCAATTCCAATTTTTGAGATGCTTATGCTAAGATTAAATACTACAGATTTTGTGCCATTGCCCTGGGCCTCAATTATGTGTTTGCAGTGGTATAATATCTATTTTGCATTGCTAGCTATTGTGATCGCCAATAATTACATGCATGTGTATAGAATTGTGTTGAATTCTGAAAAAATTCTTTGAAGAATTGTGACCTGCTTGGATTTACTAGTTCATCTCTGTTATTGTGCTAGATTGAAGTAAATGGGGATGATATTCAGTGGAACTTTGCCAAGTTTCTGGTGGACTAGGATGCCCAAGTGGTGGTTCGCTATTATCCCACAACCTCTCTCCTCTTAGCCTTGATGTACATGCAGTATTTGTCTTTATATTATTTTAGAAAGAAACTCATGATTTATCCTGCCTTTGTAATTCTTTAGGCCTCTTTTATTTTATTTCAATAGGATTTGAAGTATCGTAAGATATTAAATTTCAATAGAATTTGAAGTGTTTTTATGAACCTTTTGAGTCTCTGTCTGGAAATACATTTGTATATCAGGATTTTATAAAATAGTCGATAGATATCTATTTGATAGTGCCAATTATTTATTTTTTTTTTAAAATAGACATTCAGCATCGATTGTTTAAACAATCGATGGTAAATGTCATTTTTAGGGACATTTAGCATCGGGTGTTTAAACAATCGATGCTAAATGTCATTTTTCAGGACATTTAGCATCGAGTGTTTAAAAAACCGATGCTATATGTCATTGTTCAGGACAGTTAGCATCAGGTGTTTAAATAACCGATGCTAAATGTCATTTCTAAATGTCCCAAAAAATGACATTTAGTATCAGTTGTTTTAAACAATCGATTCTAAATGTGTCAAAGAAGGACATTTAGCATCGGTTATTTAAACACCCGATGCTAGATGTTATTTTACAGACAACAAAAACAGTGATGAAAAGGCCATTTAGCATCGGGTATTTGAACACCCGAAGTTAAAAGTGACATTTAGCGTCAGTTAAATAACCGACGCTAAATGTCTCACATTTAGCATCGCACGATCTAACATCAGAAAATAACTAACGCTAAATGTCTTTTCTGTACTAGTAACCATCGCGATTTACACAGAGAGCGCGATTCAAATAGAGAGTGCGTGTCACACTTAAGCAGATGGGAAAACTTAAGTTGTGCGGGGTGGAGAAGGTCATGAGTGACAGTGCCAATGCCATAAGCCGAAAATGAGTAGGCAAAAGGGTTGGGCTGTTACACCAAATGCTAGTACCCTTATGTAAAATTATTTTGAATCCCCCGAAATTTTAAATTTGCACTAGTATTCTTATATTTGCACCCAATTTTTAATAAATTTGTCTTATTAATCTCCGTTAGAGACTATTTATAAAACTTTAGGAAGAAATTTTACAGACTAACTATTGTGTTCCTATACTTTAGGACTTAAATAGGTAATGGCGGGTAAACTAAGAGACTAATTTGGTGATTTACTCCTAAATGAAATTTGAGTTTGATAACTTGGTTCCTTAATTTTAGTAATTTAATTGAGGATATTTGAGAAAAAAAATTAAACAATCCGATGAACCAACGTTTTTGATAAAGAATTTTTTTGCACCCCTTAACCTATGGTACTGGGTCCGCCACTGCCAGTTACCCCGTTTTGAAAACGTGACGTAAATAAAAGAATTAGTAAAAAATATGTCTTTATAAAAAAATTTAAGTCAAACGAAATAACAAATATCACCAATAAATGCGGAAATACAAATAAACTAAAAAACTAAAGTAAAATCCCCATGGAACCCCCTGTGTCACATGTCTCAGTGCTTTTACCAATTATTACAACTTTTAAAAACAAATAATAATACAACTAGCAGCTAATAATCTTCATCATCACGAACTACTCCTCGATGTCCGCGTCTGAAGGCTCATCACCATCTTCTTGCTCAGCACCTAAACGTGAGGAAATCACATAACATAGGAAACAATCAACGATAGTGGATACAACATACATAACACACCTACACAAACAATCATCAGCTAATTATCATCTAATCTCTATGTCGCGACCTCACGTACGGTCCTAGGACTACAACCTCAACGCAATCCTAATACCCACTACTCCAACGTCACACTCAAAATGTCAATTACTCTCTCAATACATCTGGATCCATCTAATTCTGGGTAAGCGGATGAAACTGCCCTCATATCTCGGGCAATAGATAGAGTCTAGTCAGGGTACCCCCAATGTTTTGTGGAACACCCCAGCAGTGCCCCACTAGGCCTACCCACAAGGCTGGGTCGTGGCCGTCTCTATTACTACTCCCATAATCGTTTTCTTACCACCCCACCTATCATGAATACCATCCTTTGAGGTACGGCTTGCCCATACTGCGACCGGTACTTGCCCATAATGCGACAAAATTTCTTAAACGAGTAAACTCGTTGAACTTCATCATCAGTGTCCCCAAGAATTCCTGAGTCCAAGGGTATTATAATCAACTGGGTGGTTACTTGTCATGTGGTCATCATCTCTAATCACATCTACATCCCAAGTCCCACAAATCCCAAATACCGATGTCTATATCACTACAAGAAAAACCTGTTTTAGCTACCAACATTTGCGACGGGGCTTAATCCGTCAGTAATTTGCCACGGATTTGCGACGGCCTGTATAAAAAGTAAGAGGCGCGAAATTTCCCGCTGGAGTTTGCCACGGATTTTGAAAACGGTCGCAATTTGCGACGGAGATCCCGTCACGAGCCCCTCGCAAATGATCTTCACTTAAACACCAAATACGCGTTCATTAGTTTCCTTCTTCTTTCTATTTCTTTCACAAACTCCTCTCCCTCTTGAACTTCCCCCACGCTGCCCCCTCCCTCTCCCTCTCACTTTCACTCTCAGCCTCCCCTCCACCAGCCTCCACCCCCGTCGTTGCTCAGCCGGCCCTACGCTTCTCACCACCAACATTTCGTCTTCCCCTCTTCAACGAGCTTTCTTCTTCAGTTCTTCAGTTCGTGAGCTTTCTTCTTCTTCAGTTCTTCGGTTCTTCTTCTCTTCTTTGATGATTGTTTGAATTGGGGAAAATTGTTCAATTTCCGCATGAATTGAAAACCCTAATTTCTGATTTTTTTTAATTTGGATGAACGGGAAAGCAGAAACGGGAAGGGGAAGACGAAAGGGAAGAGAAGAATGGGAACGAAAAAAGAGAGCAACGAACCTACCTTTCTTCTCCATCCTTCATTGCTGACTTCAACTTCTTCAACGGTAAGCTTATTTTTACGTTTTTTTAGGGATTCTGAGTTTATTTGCTTTTAGCTTATTCAGGGATATGGGTTTTACAGTTTTTAGGGATTTTGGCTTTGCATTTACCTGATGCATGAACTTTTGGAATTTTACAGTTATGTTGATTTTTGCTTTTTCGGATATTTTTGGCTTCTTTCTATTGAGCTGAGGCAAGGTTACAAACCCTTATAATTAAAAAAAACTATCTGAAGAACATTACAAATTCTCATTGAACTTGTGCACTTCAAAATCGGTTGCCTAATGTTTACAAAGCTGTTAGTGTTTTCAATATAAGAGTAATTTAGCTAGATAACTAAACTAAATACTAAATTGGTTGGCGGTGGTTTCAGCGGCGTCGGAGACCGGCAACGGGGAGCGGCTCCAGGAAGCGGCAACGAGAAGCTCCAACGGGGAGGTTCACGGGGTATGTTCTTTGTTTCATTTTGATGTTCTAATCATGGTTTGTTTCTGGGCTTCAATTGTCTAATATGTACCAATTTGAGAACCTGCATATTTGTGTTATTAATTTCTGTTTGCATTGAAGAGTTGAAATGCTCACACCAAAATGTGACTTTTTTGTTATTAAAGGTTGGTCTTTTTCTTCAACCTCTTTTTGGTTATTAATGAAAACCAAAGGATGCTTAACAATTTAAATGATGAGCTAGACATGGAGTATACAAAGTTGTACTTAACAGTGAAAAATAATATTGGGAAATACAATTAGATTCGGCAATAATATAATAGACATTGAATTTTCAGATATGGGGTTAGTTGGGAATATGGATTCAGTGATCCTGTCTAAATGCTTAAACATATTTGGTTGCTCCTTTGACAGCAAGAAGGTACACAAGTGAAAGAAATTCAATGCCTTTCACACTTCATCCATATTAAACTTAATTGCAAGATGGTCACACTCTGCTTTTAGAAAAACTGCATTATGAACCTTTTTGTTTCAATTTGATGCCTGCCTTATTGTTCAGTGTTTCAATCAAATCCCTTTACTGATGATATGGATGTGGAGATGTTATGTAGTTTCACTAAACAATATAACTAGCCTATGAGTATTACTTTGGTGGATAAATTTAGTTGCATCAAATTAAAAATTAGAGGGTATGGTGAACTTGCAAATGACTTCCTTTTCAGCAATTTTTCTAATTGATTTTCATTCCAACTTGCCAGTTATGTTGTCTTTCTTACCTGAAAACAATTTGGAAACCATTTTTGTTGTTTGATTTTGAGTTTTGATTGGATAAAAAGACAATTAGAAAAGGTTTGGCAATCATTTTTCAGCAATTTTGGTTTCCACCTTATGTCATGGAAAATTTCCTTCAATTAAATCCTGCATAGTTTGCACTTCATAAACTTAAAAAAGATCCAAACATCCTGGGAGCTATAAGATGTTTGTTGTGATTTGTGACGTATATTTAGTTTTGTGCAAATTGAATGAAAATAATATATTGGTCGAAAGGTAACTGAAAACGGTACAACCTTCCTGGGATCTAAGGTGTTGTTTGTTGTGACAAACATTTGGTTTTCTGTAAAATGGATTAAACTTAATTTTACTATTCTACAAATGGGAATAAACTTTTAAAGATGTCTGTTATTTTTCTTCCATCTATCCCTTTCAGATTTTAATTGCTTGTGATTATTTTATACCTCTTATTTTAGTGCATTCTAAGATGACGTAATAGTAATCTACAGTCTGGTCACATGAGTCTCCCCATCATGTAATGGAAGATAAAGTGAAATATTTTTCACATTTTAATTTTGGTGTCATGAAAAGAACCGAGCAAGTCTTAGAAAACATACGAAGTCCAAAAAGCCATTGCTTTAACTAAACGTGGTTTTACTGAAAATATGATTTTTGACAGCCCTATGGAATTAATTCGTCTATTCAGCCAACTCAAAATTATGGCATAGGGTTTGTCTGTAGTTCTTGTTTAGTTTTTTAATAGCTTACATGATGGCATGCTGTTCTGTTATCTGGATATTTGACTAAAATTATTTAAATTATGCAACTCTATATGCACATAATATTGTTATGTGTCATATTTAGATTTGTTTGCCTTCTAGCATATCAGTGTATGCTATAGTTTTGCTGTTTTTGCTAATCTTATTGTGCTAATGTCTCTGTAGAATCTTCATGCAAGAAAGGCTGGACCGGTTACCAAAAAGTGTCGAATACTTAAATTTAGAATTTTTTGAAGGTAGTTATGAGGAAGAAAAATCAGAGGGAAATTCAGAGTGTTTTTTGGTGAATGACAGACCAACAGAAGACAAATATGATGAGAGTCCAAGAACTTCTCAATCAAACCTAAGAAATTTCCTACCTGAAAACGTTGAGAGTGATAGTAATCATCCAGAGAAACAAATGGTCAATGAGGAGCTGCATACATTTAAGGAGGGTGCCCATGACAACAATATTGTGCCAATTCTTGATACAAATGTTGAAGATAGTGATCTGTATGAGGCTGCTTTGGTAACAAACAAACAGTCGGAAGATAGGCGGTTACCAAATGCTATTCTGCCTAGGGTTGTTCATGGTTCAGTTCGGGAGGAGAACCGAACTGAACTGATCCGAACTAGTTGAAACAGTTCGCCGAACCGGACCGAACCGCAATGACAGTTTGTCAAACCGAACTGAACTATATTAACAATTCAGGTCACAGTTTTTTCTGAACTGAACTGTTTAAAAGAAGTTCAATTATTCAATTTTTATTCATACTTTATAACTGTTGCAACTATCAGGAGACTAAGAAACACCGCCACTGAACAAAAAGCACTGAACAAGAAGCACCGCCTCATGATACATATTCTGGAAAAGTCGAAGTTTTTCAGAACTCTTTCAGTAATTTTTTTGGTTGAAAGCAAAGTATTATTTAAATAATATTTCTCATCTTGATAAAACTATTAAAAGTCAAAAATTATATTATATATAATGACTTTTTTCAAAAGAACCTCTTCAACCTACTGTTGATATATGGCACGTCAATCAACACTCAGTAACATCGAAAAAAAATAGCTTACAAGTTACAAGCAATAATAATTTTATATTAAAATAAACAAAACCATAACTCTCTCTGGTTTCTTCGGTCAAACTTTTCCTTTGACAATATTATTTTAATGTATAATGTGCAACTCAAAATTCAATCAGAAGCGCAAGATCAGAAAGAAATAAAAAGACAGGTCTATCTCCCAGAGTTGGGTAACAAGGCGAAAGTTCAATCAGAAGCGCATCAGTTCGTTTGGTTCGAACTGAAATGGGGTTTCACAGTTCAGTTAGTAAACTGTGTTTGATAAAGTTAGTTCAGTTTAGAACTGTTACTAAAAGTTCGGTTCGTAACAGTTTGGTTCAATTCAGTTCAGCAGTTCAGTTCAGTTCGACACTTTATTTGAACAGCCCTGATTCTGCCCCTCCTGCGGCATTGCCAGTATGAAAGTTCAGAATCTTCCTGCAGGTACATGACTTTTGATTGTCTAGTGCATTTAGTTAGTATCTATATGAAGTGAACTCATCATTAATTAATAGTGTTCATTGTGCCACCACTGATTTTATGGATTTCTTGATTTGTAATTAGATTCAAGAGTATTAAAAATAAAACTACATGTTAGTCTGTTTTATGTGTCATCTGATGAACTTTTTGGATAGGTTCAAAAAATTTCTCTGTTGCTTCTTCCTTTTTTTTTGATTAATTCTGTTGCTTCTTCCTTGACTTCATAGGACAGCAAATATGTTAACTGGATTTTGACTTTGCAAGGTTTGTAATTTTCAAATACACCTAATGCATCTGATCTTATGATGATATATTACTGATGTTATTTTACCAATTCCCAGGCAAATAATTGTGGACAATTACAAATTATAAGCGAGTATTATCGTTTGAGTTGCCCCAAGAGGGGCTCAATGTGAGGGATATTTCCAAAATAATAGGAATCCAATAACACTAAAGTGAAAGAGAAACACAATGTTTCTGGTTCTAAAGGTGTGTCTTTTGGTGGCTTTCACTAGTGGTTGTGTTCTTTCATGAACATTTGTAGTGAAGAGACACTTATCTTCACCAAATGGTATGAGTTGGTCTATATATAGAACAACTTTACAAGTAGAAAAACACACACATATACATTGTTCATATGTCTAAGACAAAACTCTACCAAATTCAATATTTCAAATCATTCTCTTTCTTCTCTTATGCGCAAATTGAAGTTAGGGAACTGTTGTTCTGTAAATACTATTGACGATACGCTTGGTGTGGGTGTGCAGACCATGTCAAGGAACTCCATTGTATCCTGAAGGGGATTCGCCGTTCATCCTATTGCATCCAATCTAGAGTGATTGGTGGGGGCGAATCGAACCTAAAGCTTAGTGTTATACACGCCTTGGAGTCTTGCGCAATGATGAATTCACTTTCTCCTTTGTTCTCTATTGTACATGTTGTTTACATTTATTTGGACTTATGATTTTCTATGTTTGGTTGTTCCTTTTGGTTGCAGCATTATATCCACCAACAAATTATTCTCACAATCTTTAGGTTCGATTTTGCATTTTGCCTTGGTGAGGGCTGCAACGTTGGAATGCATTTCTTCTTACAACTTGAGAGAGATGAATATTCAAACTTCACCAAAAACTAATTTATTTACTATCACGGTGAAAGGTGCATAAATTCTTATTCTATTCATAAAATTATGTGGTGATGCATTTAAATTATTTTAAGGCATGAATACATAAACCTCTCACAGTTGAAACTTTTTAAAGAAATATTAATTTTGAATATAAATGCCAAACGGCTAATAAGTAAGTAACAGCACTAGTTCTACGAGTTTTAATCCGTCAATTGCAAAGTTTTAGAAAAAAAAATTCCATTTGGTATTCAGTTGAAAGTTTGAAACAATGTCAAGTTTCATGAAAAGTTGCATTGGTTCATGGCAAAGTTACAATTTTCGTTTTCAAATTTTAAGCATTATTATTTGTCATGTCTTTGGGTTTTTTGATAAGAAAAATGTTCCATTTGAATTTAAAATTATGAAAAGAGTAGTACCCATTCAGTTTTCCAGTGAAATGATGGAAGTTTTGGCAAAGAAAGGCAATATTTCGTGAAGGGTCACAACACACCCGTTTTTATAACAGTTTCGTTCTTCATATTTGGGTACATATTTGAACTTGATTTTGAGGCTTTTATGGTCTAAAAGTTATACCATTGTAATCCTTGTTTTCTGTCCTATCAAATTGGTTCAAGAATCACTTAAAACAGTGCTAAAACGAGGAAGAAAATATATCCAAAAGATGCTTGATTGGAAAACCGTTTTCTGCATATCTGGGTCGAATTTGACCCACTGAATGTAGAAGATGATGAACAGTGCGCTGGACGATACCCACTCTCGGACAAAAGAGAGTGCAGGAGAATACGGACTCTACAAACCTCTGTTTAATATGCCGTTTTTTGCATTGTGTTTATAATAACTTGTTGTTATTGGGTAACTAGTTTCATATTTAATGAAGATATAAAATTGTTTTTTAATAACTTTATATTCTTTAATACCTTTTAAATCATTTTAAAGAGTGAAAATTATGATTACCGTTTATATTTTCAGAGTGGAAAATATTGTGCCATTATTTTGTACCTATTTATGATAGTCACTCTCCATGAATACTATGTTATGTTGTTACACATTCTTGATGCATTTAAATGTTATTTATTTATTTTGACAAGTACATTTAAATGTTATGATGAGTTTGTATTTAATATTTAACTAGTAGAATATATGGTACATATATTACTTGTATATTAAGTTCTATGGAAATGATTCTAGTGGAGTTTCATGAATTTTAAGGTGAAGAAAATAGAATTTTTTGTTATTATGTCTGTATGAAATTTATTTGATATTGACCCACCTTAGATATGTGTAAAGATATTTTAGTATCTAAATAAATAATTGCATTGGTTGTTGTTATGTAATTTTAATGTATTCAATAAATATCTTAAATAATTTAAGATGGGTGAAATAGAGGTAGAACTCTAACATGAAATGGGTATTGAATGCTTATAACAATTTTGTCTAAACCAACGGCACAAGTGATTGTCAACATATCAAAGGCCTCCAAGTGGACAATAAAAGGCAATGGGACTGGTGGTCCATTTTTGTGATAGTTATTCAATACTATCAAAAAGTACATTAACCGAAATGTCAAAGGACATTGTATTAAAACATAGCTATGTGAAGAAGTGGTCTTCAAAATTTTATAAGAAAAGGAAATAATCTTGCAATCCTTTGACGAACGGGTTGACAAGGGATATGATGTTTTTATAACATCGTTGGGGATGAGTTTCAAGCCCATATCTAAATAATTACCAATGGTGGAATCCCAACTCACACTTGAGTATCATTAAGTCTTGAGTTCAATGGTGAAAGTACACTATTAGAGTAATTGCAAGTACTTGATAATAGATACATCCCAAGGTTTATAAGTACTTGGACCATAAGTATAAAGTTCGAAGGTTGAGCTTTTTCTCTTAATAGACCTATAACATATATGTGTAGAAGTGCTTATTATGGGAGTGCTTTTCGGATAGAGTCTACCTATATGAGAGTGAAGTGGGGCCGCTTCTTGGAGATTAAGGGTTTGACTCTTAAAGCTCTCATGAAAATGATACACGACACAAGGCCTTATCAAATGTGTCACTTTACAATTCGTTCAATGGTATCGAGATCGCATGTGTAAGTTAATTGACGTTTGTTCTAATGAATAATTGGTTCAAAGCTTGTCTACCAATCTATTCGGGGATGAGTGAAACATTGACTTACTAAGTAAAGGTTCAAATCGTAAGATACCTTAGCCGAAAGCATGTGATTTCCGGAATAATGGGATTTGGATTTATTTTGAAAATGGTGGGGGATTGTGAGGGATTTCCAAAATAATAGGAATCCAATAACACTAAAGTGAAAGAGAAACACAATGTTTCTGGTTCTAAAGGTGTGTCTTTTGGTGGCTTTCACTAGTGGTTGTGTTCTTTCATGAACATTTGTAGTGAAGAGACACTTATCTTCACCAAATGGTATGAGTTGGTCTATATATAGAACAACTTTACAAGTAGAAAAACACACACATATACATTGTTCATATGTCTAAGACAAAACTCTACCAAATTCAATATTTCAAATCATTCTCTTTCTTCTCTTATGCGCAAATTGAAGTTAGGGAACTGTTGTTCTGTAAATACTATTGACGATACGCTTGGTGTGGGTGTGCAGACCATGTCAAGGAACTCCATTGTATCCTGAAGGGGATTCGCCGGTCATCCTATTGCATCCAATCTAGAGTGATTGGTGGGGGCGAATCGAACCTAAAGCTTAGTGTTATACACGCCTTGGAGTCTTGCGCAATGATGAATTCACTTTCTCCTTTGTTCTCTATTGTACATGTTGTTTACATTTATTTGGACTTATGATTTTCTATGTTTGGTTGTTCCTTTTGGTTGCAGCATTATTTCCACCAACAAATTATTCTCACACTCAACACTTATCTTTCACCCTCTGGAGCACCTTCATCCCTTGGAATATCACAGACCAGATGAGTCAGTTCTTCATTTCCCTGGTTCAACTGTTGATTTGAAATCTTGTAGTATGGGTCTGGAATTAGCTGAGGTATGTTGTGATAATCTTGAGTCTTCTGGGCTATGTCGTGTTTGATGGTTATATGCTCATGATAAAAATAAGAGCTTTGTTTCTGTTTGTTCTTCTCAGGCACAAAACTCTCTTCTGGTTGCAGAGGAGGCAACAACATTATCTCTATTGATAACAATTGTTTCTAGATCTAAAAATTTCTGATATTATTTATTGATTTAGTTGCTTTAACCATGGCCAAATTAGGGGGAATCATGCATTCTGGGTATAACTTAATGTTGATCTCATTGACCACTAGAGCTGAAACGTAGTGATCTGAGTGTAACAGTTTCATAATGATTGTTACACTAGTCTTACAGCTACATGTTGGTCTGCAGGTGTTGACATTCTTTGCAGGGGCTCTACTGGAGAAGCAGATAGTAATTGTCTGTTCTAATTTGGTATGTGTTCCTCACATTAAGTTATAATTATCTTGTGTAGATGATTAATCTGTTAGGATTTTGGGTCACGGATGTAATATTTAAATGTGTTAGGGTCATTATTTAATTAGCCAAACTTAAAGTCGTCTATTTGATACTAAGTTTATGGATAAGGGTATATGTGTCATAGAAGGTTATTGTGTAGACACCATAAGGCAATATTCTAATTTGATGAGGGACTGAATTAGAAATATTGAAAATTGAGATGTAACTGGAAGCAGTTATATATATGGTGTTCTGGAGTGGCCCAATAGGCCCAGCGAGACAGTCCAGCGCAACCTGCAGCAAGGGGGTGCGGCGCGCAGCAACCAGGGGCAACATGGGCCAGCGGCCCATTCGACCAAGGCCGGCCCAATTCGGCCCACGCAAGGCGTGCTCCGCAAGACGCGCCAACGGCCACGGCGCCCCTATCACTATAAATACATGGCAGAGCTCCATAATCAGGTACGTTTTACTCACCTTGTGACCCTGCCCGTTGAAGCACCTCTGACTTGAGCGTTGGAGTGCTTTTGCAGGTACCACCCGCGTGCGGCCTACCACTCGGTCCTTCGTCCCAGCGACCGAGTAGAATCATCAAACGGCAACAACCCATCGTATTGATCAGGTACGATCAATTGGCGACCACAGTGGGAGGCCCGAGCGCTATTCCACATCAAACCATGCCGCCGCGTCAGAAACGTACTTCATCCAGGCTCAATCAACCTGGGTCAAACGCCCAACCCGAGCATACCCCGGAGGGCGTGCCCGTGACCATTCACGAATCACAAGGTGACCCTCACCAATCTCCTACGGTGCAGGGCGGTCGAGGACCGGTGTTGGGACGAATTCGACGGCCGGTCCAGCAATAAGAAATCCCGGCCGAGCTGGCCGATGCCGGGGTCACAGAGCCTCTCCCAGAGCATGTGACCCAGGCATTCCTCCAAATACTGCAGAACAAGAATCAGCTCATAGCCGACCGAGAAGCGCTCATCTCCCAGTATGAGCGGGCTGAAGCCTCGACCCGCCCGCGTGCGGCTCGCAGGAACGATCAAATACAAGAACCTAGGCCGCCTCCTAGATACAGGACGATGCCTAGAGGAGGCATTTCACGTAGAAGAAGTGCGTCACGCCGAACTCCTCCGCGTAGAAACAGGGTACACAAGTCGCCCCCAGATAGGGGCGGACGACGTCGTCGGTCCCCTTCCAACGACTATGATTATGATTACGACTATGCTGACTCGAGCTACCGACTAGAGTCGAGCAGGTCGCCAACAAGATACTCGTCCGACGAGTCCTCAGGATCCCGCCGATCAAGAAGCAGGTCGTGGGACCCGTATGAGGAGTTTAATGACTACCGCAACGGGGAGATAAGAGATGTCTCTCGTACCATCAGCCAGTCAAGAAGAAACTATTCAGAACGGCCTAGAGGACGGTCGTCGCATGCTCCACAATACCATGGCCCCCATGGACCCCCTCCAATTGCCGACGGATTCCTTGGCCAGCCGGTCGGCCTTTACGGTCTGCCCATCGACCAAACTTATGCCGCCATGCAGCCCTACGGGCAGAATTACATTCCGACCGGACAAGGGCCCTTCACCAGAGAAATCAGACGCTATCGCATTCCAAGGGATCTCAGGAAGCCCCCGAACCTGAACAAGTTTAACGGCCGCGGGAATCCCGATAAACATCTCATGTACTTCAACAACTACTGCAGCTATAGAGAGCTAGGTCGGACAATGAAGTGCAGACTTTTTCCGCAGTCGCTCGAAGGTCGGGCGTTAGAATGGTGGGAAACCCTACGTCCCAACACCATCTCTTCTTGGGAAGGTCTCGTGACAATGTTCCTAGCCAATTATACAGCCAACCGCTGCCAGTACAGATATGAAGAGCACTTGGACACGATCGTCCAAGGAGAGAATGAATCCCTGAGGGAGTACATCGACCGATTCAACACTGAAGCCGACGCGGTCCGCGACCTGTCAGATAGAGACAAGTTGAAATATCTAAAACGTGGTATAAGAAAGGACCACAGGTTTGTAGTAGAGTTCACGTTGAACCACTATAGCGACCTCGGCATGTTTCTTCGAAGGGCCAACGATCATATGGCTTACGAAGAAAAATTGGCCTCTAGGAAGGGCGCCCGAGCGCGACCCAAAGAGGAGCACAACAGGCCAGGTAGCGAGCAAGAAAGCCACCGTGAATACCGACCTAAGAAATATGAACAGCGCACGAAGTTGAATACTCCCGTCGCGCAAATCTATTCTGAGTGACAGAACAGAGAATTCCTGAACATGAAGCGACCCGACCCCCCCGTCCTCAAAGAAAGGCATCGACCGACCAAGAAGTATGATATCGAAGACCTGATTCAAAGGGGAGAGCTGAGGGAGTATGTTCTAGAGGAAGATGATGAGTTCAGCCCGCGAGCTGAAGAATGAATTCAAACGACCCTACAAACTGGTACTGATACTCGATCGATCAATAAAGGACAGGCGAGCACTCTTTTTACTGAGGCTCGACCTTTTGAAAGTGTGTGTTAACATGTACGAGTGCATGCCCGAACACTCAGTAAAGTAGCGAGCGATCGAACAGGAACTAAAATTAAACTTTCGAATCAAAAGTACATGACGGGTTCACCACGGTCGAAACCGGGCGCCCAATCCACCGACCGTTCGCAGGCCGGCAAGATGCATCAAGCCTCGAATAGGCTACGCTACTTCACCCCTGTAGGTCGGCCGCGCGAGGCTACACGGGGCAACGAATCAAGCCTCGAATAGGCTGCGATTGGTCGATCCCGCGAGACTCTCCAGCGACCAGGTTAAGTTGTAACACCCTAAATATTTAATTAATTCATTTAATTAAGTATTTCGGTATTTCCTTTATTTAATTGAGTTTTAATTATTTGTTAGAAGTGTTTTAATTAATTTTGGTGGTATTAGGAGGGAGTGGAGGCGCCACTTGCATGACTTGGGCTTAAGTGAAAAGCCCAAGCCCATGATCCACAATGTATGCGAAGTGGTTAGGTTGTTGGGGGCTAGGGTTTTGTGGCCAATTACGAAATTTTGGAGACAAGAGAGAAAAGAAAGAGAGGAGCGTGAGAAAGAGAGAGGAAGAGGCGGCCAAGAGGAGAAGGAGAAGAGGAAATTCGAAGAGCAAGGAGAGAAGAGATCTCCATCGTAGCTGAGGTTCTGTTGGTGATTGCATCCTAGGGCATCGAATTCTTCTTCTTGAAAAGGTTAGGGGAGCTCTATCATTCTATCTAATAGATCACATGATGGGTCCTAGATCTAGGGTTAGACTAGATTTCTTGATGTCTTCTTGATAGGTTGTTGATCTTTATATATATATATATATATATATATATATATATATATATATATATATATATATATATATATATATATATATATGCGAATTGATGTGTTCCTTATAGGTTGTTGATGTTGATCTTTATATATATATATATATATATATATATATATATATATATATATATATATATATATATATGCGAATTGAGGTGTTCTTGATAGGTTGTTGATGTTGATCTTTACATATATATATATATATATATATATATATATATATATATATATATATATATATATATATATATATATATATATATATATATATGCGAATTGATGCATGCCATGAAATTATTGATGTGTTCTTGATAGGTTATTGATGTTGATTTCATGATATGCGAATTGTTGGAATATGTATATATATATATGTTGATTTCTTGATGTGTTCTTGATTTGCGAATTTTGGTATGTGGGAGTGTTGGAGTTTTCGTAAATTTGGTGAGTGTGTGCCTAGGGCGCCAAGGTGATGTGATGATAGTGCTCAAAGGAATTTTGTGTGTCTTGCTGTGTGTTGCCAGATTCCTGTGTGGCTGGGCGCTGGGTGCCAGCGCTGGGCGCTGAGCGCCCATGCGCGTGTGTGTGCTGCGCCAAGGCGCTGGGCGCCAGGCGCTGGGCGCTGAGCGCCCGTATGTGTTGCGTTGTGTGCGTGTGTGCGCGCCTGGGCGCTGGGCGCCTGTGGCGTGTGCGGGTGTGCGTGTGTGCGCGCCTGGGCGCTGGGCGCCAGTGCGCGTGTTGCCTGGTTGCCTGAGCGCCTAAGGCGCCTATTTTCAGAATGTTGCTTGATTTTTCCCAAACTTATTTTTAGCATAACTTTTGACTCAGACGTCCGTTTTGAACGATTCAAAAAGTGTCGTGAAGCTTTTTACGTTGTCTTTATATGGGTCCAATTTTTAAAATGAAAAATTGTTATTTTCTGATTGTTTGTGGGCGCCCAAGTGGCCGTCCCCGGTGATCGTCCCAGTGACACTGAAAAATGATATGGAGCTCTTTAAAAATCCCTTTTTGGTGTATAAACAACAGTTTTAACTTGGTAGTGTCAAAAATGATGATTTTGACGAGGATGCCCTTGGTGGATAGTCAAATGACTGTTTTGCCCCTAGTGGCCAAAGTTGATGATAATGATGTGTAAATGACGAGGATGCCCTTGGTGGCTAGTCAAATGACGTTTTTGCCCTCAGTGGCTATTATTTGAGTTGATTGATATTTATGTGTAAGTGACGATGAAAACCCAGTGACGTTTGAGGCCCGAAGGGCTAAGTGATGTTGAGGTCTAAATGGCCAAGTGACGTTGTGTGCTGATTATGAATTTGACAGGTGCTGTGCTCTTTGCGAGCAAACCGGTAAGTGACGGGTCACATAGTTGACTATGATTTGAATAATTGTGTGTTTGTGTATTGTGAGTGGTGCATGTCATAGTGTCTCATGCCCATATGCATAAACCCAGTGACGTTTTTGAGGCCTGAGTGGCTAAGTGATGATGAGGCCTTAAGGGCTAAGTGACGTTTGTGAAAAGGTACCTCATGCATATGCCCGCGAGTGGGTTGCATTTCATAAGCCTACATGACACGAGATGAGTTATTGTAAGTGATGCGAATGATGACTGTGATGTGGATATTTAGTGTGTTGGATGCTGATTGTTCTAGTGCGTAGCCTATGATTAGTACTTATCATATTTTCTATTATATGGATTGAAATGATGCTCACCCTTTCCTGTTTGAATGTTACCCCCGTGTTGGTAACGTGCAGGTGATTCCCAGTGAATGCCTTAGCTTCACTTCTTGAGTCGAGTCGTCATGCTCTGATACGTAGCACTCAGGGGGGGAAACGAACTCGACATTTATTAATGATTATTTTGGTTGTTATGTCCATGTGGACTCTTCTGTTATGTTTTATATTTTCCGCTGCGTAGTTGGTTTTGTTATGTTGAGTTTTATAAGCGACGTTAAATTGAGGCTTGAGATTCTTTATTTGTGACGTGCTACGTGAATGCATGATTACTGAGTTGAACTGTTTTAAAATTGACAAGTGACGTTTTATTGAAGTATGTGTAACATTCCCTATGAACGCCATTTTTAAACTCTGATTTTTATAAACAAAGTGATGGGTAGAAAGGGGTGTTACATTAGTGGTATCAAAGCAGTTCGGTCTGTCCGGCCAATGTTGTCCTGTCATAGTGTCTTATGACAATAGATTAGTTCTGAATCTTTGATTGTGCTGCAGTGATAGTTCATAATGGCTGGGAGGAACGACGCTGCTCTTGCTGCTGCATTGCAAGCTATGGCTCAGGCTGTGCAGGGTCAGCGGAATGCTGGAGATAATGCTGGTTTTCGGAGTCTGACTACCTTCCAGAGAGAGAATCCGCCCACCTTTAAGGGCAAATATGATCCAGATGGTGCTATGGCTTGGTTGAAGGAGATCGAGAGGATTTTCAGGGTGATGGACTGTACTGTTGAGCAGAAGGTCCGTTTTGGTACCCACATGTTAGCCGAGGAGGCCGACGACTGGTGGTTGGCTACTAGGCAGAGGTTAGAGGCTGTGCAGGAAGAGATTACTTGGGAGGTATTCAGCAGGGAATTTCTGAGAAAATATTTTCCTGAAGACGTCCGAGGGAAGAAAGAGATAGAGTTTTTGGAGCTGAAGCAAGGTGGTATGTCTGTGACTGCCTATGCGGCAAAATTTGTGGAATTAGCAAAATTTTATCCACACTACAGTGAGGCTACAGCTGAATTTTCAAAATGCATCAAATTTGAGAATGGGTTAAGGCCTGATATTAAAAAGGCCATTGGTTATCAGAAGATTCGTGTGTTCGCAGATCTGGTTGACAGTTGAAGAATCTTCGAGGAGGACAGTACTGCTCATTACAAAGCTACTTCTGAGAAAAAGGGCAAGTTTCAGAGTCGAAGCAAGCCGTACGAGGTTCCTGCGGGTAAGGGTTATCAGAGGGCTGCTGGAGGTAAGGGTTCTAGTGGGGGAGATGCCCCTGCTAGCATTGTCTGTTATAAGTGTGGCAAGCCTGGCCACAAGAGTACTACATGCAGGTCTGATGAAAGGAATTGCTACCGTTGTGGTAAAAAGGGTCATATGGCAGCCGAGTGTAAGGTCAAGGATGTGGTGTGTTTCAACTGTGGTGAGTCTGGGCATATCAGTACAAAGTGTACAAAGCCGAAAAAGGAAAGGTCTACTGGGAAGGTATTTGCATTGGCAGGAGAGGAGCCTGATGATGATGATGGTCTGATTAGAGGTACGTGTTTTATTAATGGTACTTCTCTGAAATCTCTTATTGATACTGGTGCTACCCATTGTTTTATATCTGTTGATTGCTGTAAAAGATTGGGTCTTGTTTTATCTGCTATGTGTGGGGATATGGTTGTCGATACTCCTGCGAAGGGGTCGGTGATTACGTCCCAGGTGTGTTCTCAGTGTCCCGTGTCGATCTTCGGCAGGGACTTTATTGTGAATTTTGTCTGTTTGCCGTTGAGAGGTCTGGATGTAATCTTAGGCATGGACTGGTTAGAGAATAATCACGTTCATATCAACTGTCGTAGCAAGTCGGTTAGTTTCGGTGAAGAAAGTTCTATTTTGATATCTGCTGGTCAGTTGAAGAAGTTGAAGAAAGAAGGAGTTCAGTTGTTTGCGTTGATGGCTTCGTTGTCTGCTGAGAGTCAGGCTGTTATTGAAGAACTGGAAGTGGTACGCAAGTTTCCCGAAGTTTTTCCTGATGAAATTCCGGGTGTGCCACCGGAAAGAGAAGTTGAGTTTTCGATTGATCTTGTACCTGGTACGAGGCCTGTGTCTATGGCACCGTACAGAATGTCGGCGTCGGAATTGTCTGAGTTAAAGACGCAACTTGAAGAATTGCTTGAGAAGAAGTTTGTGAGACCGAGTGTGTCACCGTGGGGAGCTCCGGTATTGTTAGTGAAGAAGAAAGATGGGAGCATGAGGTTATGTGTGGACTATCGTCAGTTGAATAAGGTAACTATCAAGAATAAGTATCCGCTTCCGAGGATCGACGATCTGATGGATCAGTTAGTGGGTGCCCGTGTTTTCAGCAAAATTGATTTGAGGTCCGGATATCATCAGATTAAGGTAAAGGATGAGGATGTTCAGAAAACGGCGTTCAGGACAAGGTATGGGCATTATGAATATTCAGTGATGCCGTTCGGTGTGACCAATGCTCCTGGTGTATTTATGGAATATATGAACCGTATTTTCCATAATTACCTAGATCGGTTTGTGGTGATCTTCATAGATGACATTCTAGTCTATTCTAAGTCAGAGGAAGAACATGCTGAGCATCTGAAGACAGTGTTGGAAGTTCTGAAAGAGAAGAAGTTGTATGCTAAGTTATCAAATTGTGAATTCTGGCTGAAAGAAGTGAGTTTCCTTGGGCACGTGATTTCTGGTAATGGTATTGCGGTTGATCCGGCAAAAGTAGAAGCAGTGTTGGAGTGGGAGTCTCCGAAGTCCGTAACAGAGATTAGAAGCTTTTTGGGTTTGGCTGGGTACTACAGGAGGTTCATCGAGGGTTTTTCCATGTTGGCCCTTCCGTTGACTCAGTTGACTTGCAAAGGTAAAGTTTTTGTTTGGGATGCTCGGTGTGAGGAAAGTTTTATGGAACTGAAAAAGAGATTGACGACGTCGCCTGTTTTGACGTTGCCTAATCCAGAGGAACCGTTCGTTGTATATTGTGACGCTTCGAAGATGGGTCTCGGTGGTGTGTTGATGCAGGATGGGAAAGTCGTTGCGTATGCGTCGAGGCAGTTGCGGGTTCATGAGAAAAATTACCCTACGCATGATTTGGAGTTGGCTGCTGTGGTATTTGTGCTTAAGATTTGGAGGCCCTACCTTTATGGTTCGAGGTTCGAAGTGTTCAGTGATCATAAGAGTCTAAAGTATCTGTTCGACCAGAAAGAGTTGAATATGAGACAGCGTCGGTGGTTGGAGCTCTTGAAGGATTATGACTTTGGTTTGAATTATCATCCCGGCAAAGCTAATGTCGTGGCTGATGCATTAAGCAGAAAGTCTTTGCATATGTCGGCAATGATGGTGAAAGAATTGGAGTTGATCGAGGAATTCAGAGATTTGAGTTTGGTTTATAAAATGACACCTCGCAGTGTCAAGCTGGGGATGTTAAGGATCGATAATGATTTCCTGGGCAGCATCAGGGAAGCTCAGAAGACAGACGTCAAGTTAGTGGATTTAATTAATGGGGTCGGTCAGTCTGAAGATGAAGGTTTCAAATTAGATTCCAGTGGTGTGTTGAGGTTCCGGGGTAGGATCTGTGTTCCGGACGATGAAGAGATGAGAAAGGCAAATTTAGAGGAGGGTCACCGTAGCAAGTTGAGTATCCATCCTGGAGCGACGAAGATGTATCAAGATCTGAAAAGATGTTTTGGTGGTATGGTATGAAGAGAGATGTGGCACAGTTTGTGTATGCCTGTTTGACCTGTCAGAAATCTAAGGTTGAGCATCAGAAGCCTGCAGGGTTAATGCAACCGTTGGAAGTTCCAGAGTGGAAATGGGATAGCATAGCGATGGATTTTGTGACGGGATTGCCGAATACATCTAAGGGCCATGACGCTATTTGGGTGGTCGTTGATAGGTTGACGAAGTCTGCTCATTTTATTCCTATTAATATCACTTATCCGGTGTCGAGGTTGGCAGAGGTTTATGTCAAAGAGATTGTGAAGCTGCACGGTGTTCCGAAGAGTATTGTGTCAGATAGGGATCCGAGGTTCACTTCTGAGTTTTGGAAGAGTTTGCAAAAGGAGTTGGGTTCAAAGTTGAAGATGAGTTCAGCGTATCATCCTCAGACGGATGGTCAGTCGGAAAGAACAATTCAGTCGTTAGAGGATTTGTTGAGGGCTTGTGTATTGGAACAGCGGGGTTCGTGGGATTCCTACCTTGCGTTGATTGAGTTTACCTATAACAACAGTCACCATTCCAGTATCAGGATGGCACCGTTTGAAGCATTGTATGGTCGAAAGTGTAGGACACCATTATGTTGGTATGAGTCGGGAGAGAGTGTAGTGTTGGGTCCGGAGATTGTCCGGGAGACTACAGAGAAGATCAAGATGATCCGTGAGAAGATGAAGGCTTCGCAGAGTCGTCAGAAGAGTTATCATGACAAGCGAAGAAAGGCTTTAGAGTTTCAGGAGGGTGAGCATGTGTTCTTGAGGGTTTCTCCTATTACCGGTGTTGGTCGAGCGTTGAAATCGAAGAAGCTCACTCCTCGATTTGTTGGTCCTTATCAGATTTCTGAAAGAATCGGAAATGTGGCTTATAGAGTGGCTTTACCGCCAAATCTTTCGAACTTGCACGACGTGTTTCACGTGTCGCAACTTCGGAAGTATGTTTCAGATCCATCTCATGTGATCCATATGGATGATGTGGAGGTGCGGGACAATCTCACTGTGGAGACGATGCCCGTACGGATTGAGGATCGTGAGGTGAAAGCGCTTAGAGGCAAAGAGATTGCATTGGTGAAAGTGGTCTGGCTAGGAGCTGCCGGCGAGAGTATGACTTGGGAGTTAGAGAGCAAGATGCGAGAATCCTACCCAGAGTTGTTTGATCAGGTAAATTTCGAGGACGAAATATTCTAAGTGGGGGAGAGTTGTAACACCCTAAATATTTAATTAATTCATTTAATTAAGTATTTAGGTATTTCCTTTATTTAATTGAGTTTTAATTATTTGTTAGAAGTGTTTTAATTAATTTTGGTGGTATTAGGAGGGAGTGGAGGCGCCACTTGCATGACTTGGGCTTAAGTGAAAAGCCCAAGCCCATGATCCACAATGTATGCGAAGTGGTTAGGTTGTTGGGGGCTAGGGTTTTGTGGCCAATTACGAAATTTTGGAGACAAGAGAGAAAAGAAAGAGAGGAGCGTGAGAAAGAGAGAGGAAGAGGCGGCCAAGAGGAGAAGGAGAAGAGGAAATTCGAAGAGCAAGGAGAGAAGAGATCTCCATCGTAGCTGAGGTTCTGTTGGTGATTGCATCCTAGGGCATCAAATTCTTCTTCTTGAAAAGGTTAGGGGAGCTCTATCATTCTATCTAATAGATCACATGATGGGTCCTAGATCTAGGGTTAGACTAGATTTCTTGATGTCTTCTTGATAGGTTGTTGATCTTTATATATATATATATATATATATATATATATATATATATATATATATATATATATATGCGAATTGATGTGTTCCTTATAGGTTGTTGATGTTGATCTTTATATATATATATATATATATATATATATATATATATATATATATATATATATATATATATATATATAAGGAACACATCAATTCGCATATATATATATATATATATATATATATATATATATATATATATATGCGAATTGAGGTGTTCTTGATAGGTTGTTGATGTTGATCTTTACATATATATATATATATATATATATATATATATATATATATATATATATATATATATATATATATATATATATATATATATATATATATATATATATATATATATGCGAATTGATGCATGCCATGAAATTATTGATGTGTTCTTGATAGGTTATTGATGTTGATTTCATGATATGCGAATTGTTGGAATATGTATATATATATGTTGATTTCTTGATGTGTTCTTAATTTGCGAATTTTGGTATGTGGGAGTGTTGGAGTTTTCGTAAATTTGGTGAGTGTGTGCCTAGGGCGCCAAGGTGATGTGATGATAGTGCTCAAAGGAATTTTGTTAATTGATTAAACTAAGTGTTATTTTGAGTGTTGAAAAATATAAGATTTTGATGAGCTAAATTGCTAAAAATCAGTTTTAGGTGTTTTGGAAAGTTGCTGGAAAATTGGTGATTTTTGGTTGCTGCGAGGGCGCATAAGGCGCCTTGTGTGTGTTGCTGTGTGTTGCCAGATTCCTGTGTGGCTGGGCGCTGGGCGCTGGGTGCCAGCGCTGGGCGCTGAGCGCCCATGCGCTGAGCGCCCATGCGCGTGTGTGTGTGCTGCGCCAAGGCGCTGGGCGCCAGGCGCTGGGCGCTGAGCGCCCGTATGTGTTGCGTTGTGTGCGTGTGTGCGCGCCTGGGCGCTGGGCACCTGTGGTGTGTGCGGGTGTGCGTGTGTGCGCGCCTGGGCGCTGGGCGCCAGTGCGCGTGTTGCCTGGTTGCCTGAGCGCCTAAGGCGCCTATTTTCAGAATGTTGCTTGATTTTTCCCAATTTTTTTTTTAGCATAACTTTTGACTCAGACGTCCGTTTTGAACGATTCGAAAAGTGTCGTGAAGCTTTTTACGTTGTCTATCTATGGGTCCAATTTTTAAAATGAAAAATTGTTATTTTCTGATTGTTTGTGGGCGCCCAAGTGGCCGTCCCCGGTGATCGTCCCAGTGACACTGAAAAATGATATGGAGCTCTTTAAAAATCCCTTTTTGGTGTATAAACAACAGTTTTAACGTGGTAGTGTCAAAAATGATGATTTTGACGAGGATGCCCTTGGTGGCTAGTCAAATGACTGTTTTGCCCCTAGTGGCCAAAGTTGATGCTAATGATGTGTAAATGACGAGGATGCCCTTGGTGGCTAGTCAAATGACGTTTTTGCCCTCAGTGGCTATTATTTGAGTTGATTGATATTTATGTGTAAGTGACGATGAAAACCCAGTGACGTTTGAGGCCCGAAGGGCTAAGTGATGTTCAGGTCTAAATGGCCAAGTGACGTTGTGTGCTGATTATGAATTTGACAGGTGCTGTGCTCTTTGCGAGCAAACCGGTAAGTGACGGGTCACATAGTTGACTATGATTTGAATAATTGTGTGTTTGTGTATTGTGAGTGGTGCATGTCATAGTGTCTCATGCCCATATGCATAAACCCAGTGACGTTTTTGAGGCCTGAGTGGCTAAGTGATGATGAGGCCTTAAGGGCTAAGTGACGTTTGTGAAAAGGTACCTCATGCATATGCCCGCGAGTGGGTTGCATTTCATAAGCCTACATGACACGAGATGAGTTATTGTAAGTGATGCGAATGATGACTGTGATGTGGATATTTAGTGTTTTGGATGCTGATTGTTCTAGTGCGTAGCCTATGATTAGTACTTATCATATTTTCTATTATATGGATTGAAATGATGCTCACCCTTTCCTGTTTGAATGTTACCCCCGTGTTGGTAACGTGCAGGTGATTCCCAGTGAATGCCTTAGCTTCACTTCTTGAGTCGAGTCGTCATGCTCTGATACGTAGCACTCGGAGGGGGGGGGGGGGGGAAACGAACTCGACATTTATTAATGATTATTTTGGTTGTTATGTCCATGTGGACTCTTCTGTTATGTTTTATATTTTCCGCTGCGTAGTTGGTTTTGTTATGTTGAGTTTTATAAGCGACGTTAAATTGAGGCTTGAGATTCTTTATTTGTGACGTGCTACGTGAATGCATGATTACTGAGTTGAACTGTTTTAAAATTGACAAGTGACGTTTTATTGAAGTATGTGTAACATTCCCTATGAACGCCATTTTTAAACTCTGATTTTTATAAACAAAGTGATGGGTCGAAAGGGGTGTTACATTAAGAGTCAACAAAGAGTGCCGTCGAACGGCCTAACCGAGTGCCATCGAATGGCCCCAACGAGAGCCGCCGAGCGGCCCAAAAGAGTGCCGTCGAACGGCCTAACCGAGTGCCATCGAATGGCCCAAACGAGAGCCGCCGAGCGGCCCAAAAGATTGCCGTCGAATGGCCTAATCGAGTGCCATCGAATGGCCCAAACGAGAGTCGCCGAGTGGCTCAAAAGAGTGCCGTCGAACGGCCTAATCGAGTGCCGTCGAACGGCCCAATCGAGAGCCATCGAATGGCCCGAGTGTGATCAATAATGCGAGGAGCTAAACGGCCCCAACGAATATGGCCAATAAACGACCGGCCACAACGAAGAGCCACCGAGTGGCCCACAAAGAACATAAGGGGCAGCGACCACATTCCTCAAAATAGGCCGTGCTAGGCTGCTCCCTGCAGGTCGAGAGCCCCAGGCGACCAGTCAAAACGCTTAAGCGAACTTAAGCACAATCGAAGCGACCTAAGAATAGTCGCACCCCCAAGGGCGAGTTCGATCTGAGTCGATACTTGGTAAACTGCCCAAGGGACAGGGCCGAGACCCGACCGGTTAAAACGATTCAAGCCCCAGGTCGGTCTTAAGCGAGCCGACCTGGACAAGAAGCTTTTCCTGCCAGCGAGCCTATCCTTCTCTTGCATGACCGATTTCATACCCGCTAAAGCAGAATCCAGAGCGACCTCTGCCACACCGGTACCGCGCGACCTAACGAGGGGCATCGACCCCAGAACACCGCCCGGTCCCGTGCGACCACACGGGTGGCAGCGACCACCTTCCCATCTGCCAAACGTCACGTCATCTCAAACAACGGAGGTCGGCAGCGACCGACGCCAAACTCAACGATCAATAGGCGGCAGCGACCGTCAGTCACCCTTCCACAGCTCGAATGCAGGGGGAACGATTCAAGCCTCAGCCCGCTCTTAAGCGACCTAGGCTTGGGGGGCAACTGTTCTGAAGTGGCCCAATAGGCCCAGCGAGACAGTCCAGCACAACCTGCAGCAAGGGGGTGCGGCGCGCAGCAACCAGGGGCAACATGGGCCAGCGGCCCATTCGACCAAGGCCGGCCCAATTCGGCCCACGCAAGGCGTGCTCCGCAAGACGCGCCAACGGCCAGGGCGCCCCTATCACTATAAATACATGGCAGAGCTCCATAATCAGGTACGTTTTACTCACCTTGTGACCCTGCCCGTTGAAGCACCTCTGACTTGAGCGTTGGAGTGCCTTTGCAGGTACCACCCGCGTGCGGCCTACCACTCGGTCCTTCGTCCCAGCGACCGAGCAGAATCATCAAACGGCAACAACCCATCGTATGGATCAGGTACGATCATATGGGTTATGGTCCCCATTTGTAGAGTAACGTAATACAAAATAGGGTTTAGTTCTCTGGCTTTCTCTCTTCGTCCCCATCAGAAGAGAATCAAGAAACCCTAAGGTGCTCTACAATTGGAAGATCACATACCCAAACCTTCATCAATTCCCAATGGCAAATTCAGGTACGCTTCTGCATTCTATTTCATCGTGAATTTGGTATGGGTTCATAAACTATTGATTTAAGATCGTGCTCTTTTGATTTCTTTATGGTTTGAGACATGTGGTTAGGCACAAACCTTGATTGTTAGAAACCCAACAAGTGGTATCAAAGCCACCCATACTTGATTCATGTTTGAATTTTGGGAATTCTTGAAATTAGGGTTACACAATTGGGAATTTTTGATCTTACGAATGTACGTTATTTTTATTTTTGTTCTAGTGAATTATTATTCAATAAATAATTCATGCTCAGGATTTTAGGTTTTACTTTTATGTTGTGAATCATCACTTTGTTTTCGGATTGTCGCTGCACATTTGTATTTTGATCCACTCTGGTTTTAATTCATTCAAACATAAATTCAGATTAAAGCAACTGCCATGGTAATTGCAATTAACGTTTTGGATGTATTCCCATTTTTCGGTTTTTTTTAATTTTTGACGCTATTCAGTCTCAAATCCAGTTTTGCAATTTAGCCTTTGATTGTTTATCAATACATGTACCAATTTTTTTTTGGATACATGCCTTTTGTGTTGATTCATGCCCATGTTTCGTTTTTTTAATGATTCAGTATATATAAAATTAACGCTATTGCAATTTTGTTATGGCACCATAATCAAACGATACACGATGTTAATTCAATATCGTTTGCATTTTTTTTCAATCGGTTTGAACCAAGGATTTATTGCTTGGCTACAAATTCAGAAACAGAAAGGAACACGGGCTGGCTGTGCTGGTGTGCACGGCTGTGTCCGTTATATATATTAATTTGGTATAATTTGGTTCAAATTTTGGCTATGGTTTGTATTTTATACAGTTGTTTAATATTTTAAATGAGCTAATTGAATCAAGAAGTTGCCAAAGTGACCTCTCTTGCATAGATCGTTCGTAAGAAATGTTAAATGTTTGTGTGTGTGTTTATCTATGCGAGTATTAATTGACCCAAAGGTAGATTAGTGCTTGGCCGGATTTCATACGCACCTGTGATGGTAAACATGTGATAATTATAAGGTTTTACGTGTGAATGATAAATCAATCCAAAGAGGGGTTTATTATTTGACATGTTTTATTATCAATGTTTGATCATTACAACAAGAGTACCACTAGCAATTAATATTACTGTCCAAAGACTTGATATTGATGGTGCACTAGGTATCTTGAGATGGGTTGTGCTATTTTTTTTTTTAAGCAAAACAGGCAGGAGGCCCGAATTTATTAATAAAATAAAACAATACAAAAAACACAAGGGGGGACTATACCAAAACCCTTGGGGAAAAGGACAGTAAAGAGAGCCTAACAAAGACCTCTAAAATAAACAACCAAAGACCACAGACAAGTCGACACACCCTGACCATCAGAAAAGGGACCCCAGCCAACATCGCAAAGTCGTGCCACCGGCCAACACCGAGAAAACACCTAGCTTGATCGAGGAAGTCGAGCCACCAACCACCACCGCGGTTTTGCGCCTCCAGCCAACACCGAGGCACAATAGAGCAAACCCGCGAGCGACAGGGAAAGGGTCCACACCGGGATGGGGGGAGTCGAGACTGCAGGTCCAAAGTCCGTGACGATAGCCACCCGTGCTGACCCGCCACGAACAACCGTAACAGTCAGCAACAATTCCAGGAACAGCCGCCACCAACACGGGGCAGCGACAGCGAACCAGAAAACCACGATCCAATCAGCCACGATCAGCGCAGAGCCTTACCCCACACGCGGCCTCACCGGACGGCGACGCTACCAGACCAGGCAACGACACGAAACCAGAAACGGAGGAGGTTCCGGCGGAGGTGGGACAGGAACAACCGCATCATGGAGAGGATCCACCAGGGGGACCAGCATCCAATAAATCCGATCTGAAACAAACCGGATCGCCCCGGATCTCACCCAGATCGCACCGGATCCATCCAGCCCAGGCCGCACCCAAATCACACCGGATCCACCCAACCCAGGTCGCACCCAAATCGCATCTGATCGCACCCAAATCGAACCGAAACCAACCGGATCCACCCATCCCCCGACCTTGGCCGCCACCACGTAAGGCGGAGCATTCACCGAGGAAGGGACAACTGCCACCTCCGGAAAGAGCAGCGCGTCACGATCAGCGGTGGACCAGGGGTCTTCAACGAATGCCCGCCCTACCAGCTGGAGCAGATCGGCCGGGACACCAGGCACGGCGGCCGCCGCGTAAGACAACCCCTCTCGTGGGTTCGCAACCTCTCTCTCAATAGAGAGGATCTGAATCATTTTGAGTCAATCCGTATAGTTTAGTTTGACAGATCAGATGGGTTGTGCTATTATTTGAACATATTGTTGATGAATTTTTTTTTTGTGAGTATATTTATAGTGTTTATTTTGTTCTCTTTCCAGCTACTATTGCTTCGATATCTGCTAATCTGAATGCAGTTCCGGTCCTTAATGGGACAAATTTTAAGGACTGGAAAGAGAACATGGAAATTATTCTTGCTTTAAGGATGGTGCAACCCCCTTCTCCTACGGAATCTAGTACCTCCGAACAGAGGAAAGATTATGAGAAGTGGGAGCGCTCCAATCGCATGAGTCTCATGATCATTAAGCGCGGCATTCCTGAGGTCTTTAGGGGTACTATCTCGGAAGAGATAACAAGTGCCAAAGATTTCCTTGCTGAAATTGAAAAGCGCTTTGCAAAAAGCGATAAGGCGGAAACAAGTACTCTTCTTCAGAACTTGATTTCCATGAAGTATCAAGGCAAAGGAAATATAAGGGAACACATTATGGGCATGTCAAACATTTTTTCAAAACTTAAGACGCTAAAGCTTGAGCTGTCGGAAGACTTACTCTTTCATTTAGTAGTTCTTTCTCTTCCTTCACAATACAATCAGTTTAAGATATCCTATAACTGTCAAGAGGAGAAATGGTGTAACACCCCTTTTCTACCCGGTAATTATTTAACAAAATCAGAGTTACAAAAAATTTATTTCATATTTCGAAAAGAGATGTCACACATTCATCGTTAAATAAAACGTCTCATACGATATAAATAACTTTGTCAAAATACATCACCACGCAGCGGAAATAGAAATAAGTTTCACAACAATGAAATCATAACGTCCTGAATGGACTCCAAACAAATAAAATATAACAACCAAAGTTTAGCGTTTATCCCCCCTTGAGTGTTACACATCAAAGCAAAGGACACCGACGACACCGACTCAGAATAGCGAAGGTACCTAAGCCTTCACTCGCAATCACCTGCACGTTACCGCATAGGGGTAACATTCAAACAGAAGGGGTGAGATATCTTCAATATAATAGCATAAAATGATAAGAAATATGCTAGAATATTGTTAGACTTTTGGCAAGTGTACCAATTGTCGTCGCAAGTAATAAAATGCGGTAAGTAACTGGTCGTATCCACAGGGATTGTGATTCATTATCAATAGGCAAGTTGTTAATTCTAAGTCGTGATACTTGTGATAGAATTGGTTTATTGTAACAACGAAATAGAAAGTGCAATAACATAAAGTAAGATAGAAGCGAATTGGGATCGACTCATCTCCCCTCTACTCTTATATGACCTTCAGCCACTCTCAAAGTAATTATCCAAATTATCCGATTCAATTCACTAAATTAGGCTAAGAACAATCCCTTGTCTCAAAACCCCTATTACCCTAAGAGTTACCCTAATTCCTTAGGTGATTCATGCCAAAGGGTAAAGCATTAAGTTCAAGAAATAACGAATTCACTCACACAAATTCCCACTCCTACGATCATCAATGGCGACCGAATGAAATAAGAATTCACGAAACCCAATTACATATTCCTATGATAATTCAAGTTGTGACCTAAGCCCCAATTTCTAGCAAACAACCCACATTCCTATGGTGATGATAAACCTAGATCGATACAAATATCATGTGTACTTGTAAAGCATTAAGAACATAAGGCATAGGCAATGGATAAAATGAATAAAAACTTGACTTGACCATAACAAAACATTCATACAAGGGTTTAAGGAAGAGTCATCTCTCCCAAATCAAAACTATCTAATTACATGGCATAAAAGGGATAAGATTAAAAAGTAGAAGAAGATTACATAGAGATGGATTCATGAGAACCTCAAAACCCTTGTTCCCAAGGTGTTGGGAAGGCCCCAAAATCACCTCCAGCTGCTGCTCCAAACCCTAGAATCATTCCCAAGCCGAAGAGAGATTCAGAAAACGCAAAACTGATATTTTAACCAAAGTTTCGGCCACGCATCGCGTCGCGATGGTGCCTGGTCGCGTCGCGACTTTTTCCAGAAAGTTTGGTCGTGGCGCGATCGTTCTGGCTGCTTGGTGCGAAGGCTGTCTAATCTTTTTCCTTTCTTCTTTTCTCCGTTTCGTCACTAGGCAAGTGTCTGGTTCGCTAGTAAACGCCACATCAAATTGAAGGTTTTTCATACATTTTGTTACAGCTCCACACTTATTACAAAAAACTAAAATTATGCTAAAACCCTTAGCAATTGGCTGAATCAAACAATAAACCACCGACATTTTGGTTGCAAACTGAATGAAAATCATCATATAATAATGACTCAACAAATATGACAACTATATCTACCACTCCAATACACACACCAAGTTCATAAACACACGTCCAATAGTAAACACCACAATCAGTCACCAAATGTCATGACGATGCATGAATGCAACCCACACCAACGGGCATATGCACGTGGTACCAAAATCACCAAAAGTCTTGCCCGTAAATAGGGGCGTCACCAAAATTGAGAGCTTTCACACCAGGCTCACCAATTCACCAAAAATCGAGCTTTCACACCAGGCTCACCAGTTTTAGAAAAATTTGAGCTTTCACACCTAGCTCCAAGACCAAAGGTCTTCACCAAAATAATGCATATGCTGTATGCGACACCATGAATGCACACAGACAATCACCAAACTAGTCACAATGTGATACACCAACAACAATCACCAAATATCACCAAAGTTGGGCTTTCACACCTAGCCACAACGACACCGAAAAGACCAACCACCCGAAACAACGGAACACCAAGACTTGGAACCTTCACACCTAGTTCCAACAACACCAAGGTTTGAGCCTTCACACCTAGCATCAAACCGCACCAAGACACCTAGAGGACAACAATCTTCCAAAACAACACCAAGACACCAAGAAGACAACAATTTTCCAAAACAGCACCAATACACCAAGATGACGACAATTTTCTAAAACATTTGAGACACGAGGGTTTTTCACAACACCGGAGACAAACGACAATTTTTCCAAAGTATTGGAGACATGACAACTTTCTTTTAAAACGTCACCAGTTAACGATTACACCAACGGTTAACAAATTTTCCAGAAAAATGGACTACTTTGCCTCAAATTAGAATATTCAGTTAGGCCTCTGAATAAGTTTTCCAAAACATTTTGAAACGTCCAAATCCGACACCCGAGTCAAAAGATATGTTAAAAACAAAACCGGGAAAAAACTGAGACACAGTAAATTCGACAGCTTCTGTCTCAGCGACTTCGACAGCTTCTGTCTCAACAAATTCGACAGCTTCTTTCTCAGTAGCTTCGACAGCTTCTGTCTCAGCAACTTCGACAACTTCTGTCTCAACAGATTCGACAGCTTCTGCCTCAGCGACTTCGACAGCTTGTCTCAACAAATTCGACAGCTTCTGTCTCAGTAGCTTCGACAGCTTCTGTCTCAGCAACTTCGACAGCTTCTGTCTCAACAAATTCGACAGACTTGGCTCCCAGCAACAGGGATCCAGAAACAGCAACTAGGACAATGACGCCCATAGCGCCCTAGGGACCCAAAATTTCAGAATTTCACCACATTAAATCACCAATTCGATTTAGTCACCAATCTAGTTCACCAATCCTTAAACCCCAATGCCAATTATCATAAATTGTAAATCACAACACCAAACAACAATTTAATCGAGCACCTAGCATGTGCTTAATAATAACAACAATGAACACCAAGTTCTAGAGCTACAACAATCACCAAATCAAGCCAACATCTCAATTATCATAATCATGATATAATAACCATCAACTCAACATTAAAATCGAACCCCTAGGCCTCATAGGACCTATTCCCACATAAACCCCATCATGAAACCCCATTATAAGGAAGAACCCCACCCTTACCTTATAGTAGGAGAGCACCAATTCTCTTGATCGAGTCACCAACAGAACCTCAGCAACACAGCTCCTCTCTGCTCCCTTGGACTATGCGAACTCCTCTTCTTCTCCTCCCTTGGGATTCGCGCCGTACCCCTTTCTCTCTTCTCCTCTCTCTATTCGCACCTCTCCTTTCTTTCTTTCTCAACAATTCGCATATGACACCTAACCCTAGCCTAGGCGCTTCTCCTATGCGCCTAGCTAGTGGGCTTGGATCACGGGCTTTCCTCCAGCTTAAGCCCGATCACTAACGCCGTCACCTAAAATCCAATTACACACCTCTCAATCCAACGTTAATATAATTACACCAACTAAAATAAATAAATAAATAATTGAATACCTAAATATTTAATTAAATAATTTAATTAAATATTTGGGCGTTACAAATGGTCTCTTAATGAGCTCATTTCATTTTGTGTGCAAGAAGAGGAAAGGTTGAAGCAAGATAAGACAGAAAGTGCTCTTTTTGCTAGCACCTCTAAAGACAAGGGCAAAAGAAAAAAAACTAATGAGCCCCAAGAGTGAAGCTGCTAATGGTCCAGCACCAAAGAAACAAAATCAGGGTGATAGATGTTTCTTTTGCAAAACATCTTTACATGTGAAGAAGAAATGTCCTAAATATCACGCTTGGCGTGCAAGGAAAGGTACATTTCACAGTTTAGTCTGTTCTGAGGTCAATTTAGCTTCAGTACCTGGAAAGACTTGGTGGTTAGACTCTGGTGCAACTACTAACATCAGTGTTTCAATGCAGGGTTGCCTGAGCTACCGGAAGCCAAATGATGTTGAAAGATACATATATGTTGGAGATGGCAAGTCGGTAGAATTTGAAGCTATAGGGCATTTTAGGTTATTATTGTGTACTGGATTTTATTTGGATTTGAAAGACACTTTTGTGGTACCGTCATTTAGACGAAATTTAATTTCAGTTTCTTATTTGGACAAATCAGGTTATTTATGTTCATTTGGAAACAATGGATTCAATTTGTCTTTCAGTTCAAATATTGTTGGAACTGGTTCACTTATGGCATATGATAATCTATATTTGCTCGACACTGTAGCTACTTATAGTGAATCCTTAAATGTGGAATCACGTGGTACTAAGCGTAAAATTGATGATACCAACTCTGGAGCATTATGGCACAAGCGCCTAGGTCATACCTCTAAAAATAGAGTTGAGCGACTTGTGTCGAAAGGGATCTTGGATTCAATTGACTTCACAAACTTTAAAGTTTGTGTTGAATGCGTTAAGGGTAAATAGACCAAAACAAAGACATTAGGTGCATATAGAGCTACAGACGTCTTAGAATTGATACATACAGATATTTGTGGACCATTTCCTACACCTTCTCGGAATGGTCAACAATATTTTATATCGTTTATAGATGATTACTCTAGATATGCATACTTATTTCTTATACATGAAAAGTCTCAATCATTGGATGTGTTCAAATCATTTAAAGTTGAAGTTGAGAATCAACTCAACAAAAAAATTAAGAGTGTCAAATCTGACCGTGGTGGTGAATATTACGGTAGATATGACGGTTCAGGTGAACAACGTCCGGGGTCTTTTGCCAAATACCTAGAGGAATGTGGAATCGTCCCACAGTACACCATGCCAGGGTCACCTAGTGTTGCGCCCGAAAAAGTCCCCGAGGGAGAACCTTCCTCGTTCACAACTTTTCCTAAGACAATGAAGCCGCCACCAATATTTATTAAGGAAAATATTAGGAAAACCTTTTTTGGAAAGCGATTGGTCTTGCGAAACTAGAGAATAGGGTTCGGGGGTCGGTTACGCGCAGGGAAGGTGTTAGCACCCCACACGTCCTCTCTACTGAGAGGGAACCTTTAATTAAATGTGTGGTTTCAGTGTATTGACTTGAAAATACTTAATTTTGCCTCTCTACTCCTTATTGAAAAATTCTTAATGAAAATCTTTATTTATTATGAAAAAGGGGGAAAGATGGGTTTTTTAGAAAAAAAACGCTTGACGGGACATGGCCCGCTCCTACGTATCTCCCGGTGCGATGGAGAACTCAAAGCTACGTAGTTCTTCTCTTTTGAAAATAATTGTTTGAAAACTTATTGTGAAAATGATTTTTGTTTGTTATGCTTGACGGGATGTGACCCGCTCCTACGTATCTCCCGGTGCGATGGAGAATTCAAAGCTACGTAGTTCTTCTTTCTTTTTGAAAAGTTTTTGTTTTTTATCTTTTTAGTGAGTTTTCGAAATAGGACGAGCATTTAGTGGATGATTAAACTAACCAAGGTTATGGGTAATCACCGCTAAGTACTCTTGAAAATGAGAGTCACTACCGCCAGTCAGACGAACAAAGGTTCTGATTGACTATTAGTAGCAACCCGTTTTTTATTTGCTCTTTTGAAAGTGGTTTTTGAAAGAGATTGATTGGCACGAATGATCAAACTAACAAAGGTTATGAGTGATCATCGCTTGTTGTTCTTTTGGGAAAAAGACATCGCCACCAATGGCTAGACGAACAAAGGTTCTGTTTAGCCACTAGCGACGATGGGTTGAAAATTATTTTAGAAAGGAAAAGATTTTTGTTCTGAAAATGATCTTGGTTTGCAAAAGTGATTCTTTTTTGTTATGAAAATAACTCTTTTCTTTTTATTATGCAAATGCTAAAATCTTTTATGATTGCGCTTGACGAGAATGTGACTCGCTCCTACGTATCCCAAATGGGAATCAAAGCGACGTAGTTCTAACGAGCCTTAAGAATGAAAGTCTTTTTGCTTTGATGATTAAACTAACAAAGGTTATGATGGACCACCGCTAATAACTTGCTTTTGATTCTTTGATACTTAGAAAAATGCTTTTTGAAATTGGACGCGTTCATGATAATCAAACCAACAAAGGTTGTGATGGATTATCACTAGTAGCTTGCTTTATGCTTACGAAAATTCTTTTGAAATTGAGGCTTTCATGACAATCAAACCAACAAAGGTTGTGATGGATTGCCACTAGTAACCGTTTTGTGCCAGGTCGTTTTAGAAATGAAAACAATGAATGCAAGAAAGAATTGGTGGATTCAAGCATAACACAATCAGTGGAATCAAATCATTAAGCAACAATATTTGAATTCGCAAACAAAAATCAAGTCTAAACTACACATAGTAGATCACAACGTATAGATAGGCAAGGAGGGAACTTGAATTGGGCATCAAGCAAAAATACAAGAGTAGGCAAGATTGAACCTAAATGCACATCTAGTGGAAGATGCTAGGCGAGAACCATACTCAAATATTTCTACAAAACGCAAGGGAATCTAAATGCACATCTAGTGGAAGATGCAATGTAACGAATGGACCTATCTAAGTATTGATGATATTCTATGTGAGAGTAGACGATGACACTGTAAGCTCAAGCAAAAGAGTTGCCTCAATCATGATCATTGGCCAGCATAAGCAAGCAAATTATTTAGCGACCAAAGTATCAAAGAATGTTGAATCACTTTGGTCAATCCTCACACTTAAGATTAAGTGCACAAGTGCACAAGTGTGAATCACATTGCCAATCATCAACTTAAACAACATATAAACTAAAAGGGTTGAATCATCTGAGACCATCTTCACCACTCAGATCATGATGCACTAGGCATAAGTGGGAATCATGTGGTTCATCATCAACAATGACACTATAACTAAGTTAAATCACATGGGGCAATTTTGGCATGGATCACAATGATTAAATATTAACAAATATAAAGACAGAAATACCTCTGATGAAGGCAGATACTACCACTTGAAGAACGCAACTCCAACTAACTCTTGCAGAAGATCAGCTCAGACGGACCAACGGAACGAATAGAGCGAAAAAATAAAGCGTAGAAGAGTTTTTCTAAAATGTGAGAGATTTCGAGAAAAATGGGTTTTTTCTCTGATCTCGTGAAAATCTGTGTCTGAGAAGCAGAGAGGAGTTGTGAAATTGTCTTGTGAAATCCGTGTCTGTTCGTGTGTGATCTTGTGAAATCCGTCTGTCTTTTTTTTTTAGAGTGGAGAATGAGACTCCTATTTATAGGCTCAGGAAGACGTAGATCTGAAAAAATATTTAATGAAAGTGAAGAATCGATTGTGACATGAAGTTAAAAAGGTGAGGAATCGATTCTTATCATTAGAAGCCTCAAGAATCGATTCTTTGGATAGTTGAAATAGTGAGGAATCGATTCTTTACTCTTTGGAAAACATGGGAATCGATTCTTTGCTCTTTGAAAATAAGTAGGAATCGATTTTCAGGACACCTATCATGGGTGAAAATCGATTCTTCCCTTAGTTGGAACAATGAGGAATCGATTTTCAGGACCTCCTTTATAGGTGAAAATCGATTCTTCCCTTAGTCAAAACAATGAGGAATCGATTTTCAGGACCTCCTTTATAGGTGAAAATCGATTCTTCCCTTAGTCAAAACAATGAGGAATCGATTTTCAGGACCTCCTTTATAGGTGAAAATCGATTCTTCCCTTAGTCAAAACAATGAGGAATCGATTCATGGCCTATAGGATTGCTTTGAAATCGATTTCATAGTCTCTTGAAATAGAAGGAAATCGATTTTAACTTTGTCTTGAGAACATGTAGAAATCGATTTCATGCTTTAAACATATGATTAAGAGATCTATTCTTGGCCTTTAGAAAATACTATAAATCGACTCTTGCCCTTTGTTGCATAATAGAAATCAATTCTTGTTTTCCACAAAATGTTTTTAGGTCTTTGCTATGCATGCATAAAATATTTTCCAAAGCTTGCCATGCATGCATAATATATTTTTCAAAACCCTAATTTCTTAAAAAGTGCATTCTAACCCTAAAAATGATTTCAAAACTTTGGAATGGTTTCTAGGACCCAAAATGCAATGCATAACTTATTTTTGTGTGGAAAACTAGGGTTTGGACCTAAGCCGGACAAAATTGGGGTATGACAGCTGCCCCTCTTTATTTGGATTTTACCAAGAAATATGAATTGCGCGAGACATATTTCGAAGGTAAAATAGAAATAAAGAATTCAGAAATTATACCAATTTTGTCCATTTGGAGAAATCCGAATTTTTTTTTTTTTTGGAAGGATAGACACTTTCGTGTTGATGCGAAAACAGTAAATGAACACTGACGTGCAGACTGAAAGGTAAAATGGGCACTTGGCGTGCAAACAGAAACGGAAAAATGGGCACTTGCGTGCGGACAGAAAGGTAAAATGGGCACTTGGCGTGCAAACAGAAAGGTAAATGGGCACTTGGCGTGCAAACAGAAAAGTAAATGGGCACTTGGCGTGCAAACAGAAAAGTAAAATGGGCACTTGGCGTGCAGAAAGCGGTAAATTGCCCAGGCTGCCTAAAACCTGTAATCCTTAAACGAACTCTTGACGAATCCGAGTTTGCACGTGGCTTTGAGGAGCACGCTCTTCCTGTTGGCCTTTTCGAGCGACCGGGGGGATCGTTATCAGCTCCGGAACTGATATACTGATCAATGCACGGCGTCCACTGTATCTTAGGCTGATACAACTATTCCGTTGAACCTCACATGGGGCTGCGGTCCATCGCGTTGCTCGTACACGATGTGAGACCTGGGCAGAAGGGAGCGATGATCTCTGTGCTCCAATCCGCAATGCGCGCTTGAGCGCTCTCTCTTCTTTTCTCTCTTTCTTTTCTATTTCTCTCTTTTCTTTCTGAACTCCCAACTTGAGGAACATTTTCTGGAATCTGGGGGCGAGGGCTAACACCGAAGTGCTCATCCTCTCTTTGTACCTGTAGCTGAAAATGAACAAATGCATGCAATGCAAATGCCATGATTGCTGTTTTCTTTTTTCTTATGATGAATGATGAGCTCCTTATTTCTTTTGTCTATGTCGGATGAATGCATGATCTTCTACTGTTCCATATGCTTGATGAATGCAATGCCTGACTTTATTTATTCTTTGGCTTTTCTCCTCTTCTTTTCTTTTGCTCTTTTTATGAAGTGCAGGTATGCGAATGCAACATTTTGGTGTTTGATGATATGTAATGAAATGGCAGATGACATACAATGGAAAACTCTTCCTTCTTTGCCTTTTGTGAATATTGCTGATGAATAACATGAAACGATGAATGACATGGGATGCTTTAGCTTTCTTTTCTTCTATGAGATGCAAGTATGATGTGATGCAACTGTATTGTTTTGATGTTTGAATGCAAATGTATGCGGTGATTGATGCTTTGATGAATGAAATGCTCCTGTTCTAACTTCTGTTTGTTTCTTTTTGCTTCTTCTATGAAATGCAAAATGCAATGCTCTGATGTTTGATGCAATGATTCTTGTTCTTTTTCTTTTATGGAAATGCTAACGTTAATATGATGCATATGCACTGTTTTAATGTTTGATGATTGAATGACAAATGAATGCTTTGTGAAATGATGAATGACATGGAATGCTTTTGTCTTTTCTTTGTTTTCTTTTTGCTTTCTTTGCTTTTTCTGATGCTAAATGTAATGTTCTAATGATGAATGACATGCAATGATTTTGTGCAAACATTAATGTGATGCCAATGCAATGAAAAGATTTCTGCTTTTTCTGTGCAACTGACGTGGAATGTTTTTTTCTTTTTGCTATGTGATGAATGCACAAAATGTGAAGATGCAAATGTAATGCTTTGATGCATATGCTATAATGCCTAGATGCATGAGGTAAACATTTTTGTGATGATGAGATGCGAGACTTTGAATGCAAGGATTTGAGATGATTATTGACCATTCTGTTGAAAAATTGAATTTGACTCAAACTCTGGTGTTCTCAAGGTTTTTATTTACAAACAACCTCACTTGTTTTCTCTTTCTTTCCATGATGACTGAATTTTAGATATCACGTAAACAACTTGTGTTCTCTCCTTTGAAGCATTATCTAGTAAGCATGCATAGGAGTGCAAATGTGAATGAATGAGTCAGTTAACTTGGAATTGGTTTAGGGCATGGACTTTTATGGCAAGTGAAGGAATGACAGACATGGTTGTTGCCGAAGCTCATGAGGGCTCAAGAGATACAAGATTGCCCCAATTCAGGTTTTTGAATAGTTTTCCCCTGTCTAGTGGTGACAATAACTAGGGGCGTAGAAGGTGATGAATTGGGAATGCTTCGGCTTTTGAAAGGGAAAGTAGATCAAAAGAGATTTTGTCTCAACCCATAAAGTTTGATGTTGCCCCAGTCATAACAAGGACAAAGCTACCCCAATTAGAATGACAAGGCCTTGTTTAGGATAGTGAGTTGAGAGATTGCCCCGGTGAGGTTTTATAGGAATGAATGAGGTGAAGGAATGGGAACGCACTTGGCCCACTTTCGAATGACATTTCAAATGGTTTCTTTGAGTGAGGTTGTGAAAGGCGGCAGAGTTATGGTGACGGTTACGAACTGAGGGTAATATATGAATGGGGTGGGCAATGAACAAACCTCCCCAAAGTTGAGTGGTGTGAGAGGTGAAGGGAATGCCCCAACTTTTAGATCTGAGTGGTGTCCTCGGTGTAAATCTTTGGTTCTCTACTGATGTCTTGACTTTTGGGTGCGAAAGAATCCTTACCTGGTGATCACTAAACCTTGTTTTAATGCATCTTGAATGTGCTTTGGAGTGCAAGTCCCTCTTTTTTATTTTGTCAGCTTTCTTTTTTCTGACTGTTTGTTTTTCTTTTTGAGCCAACACATTGTGAACTTATTTGTCCTAAAATTAAAATTTGAGAAAACGAAAGCAACCGGTCATTGATCGAAATGGACTTTGCAGGATTGTGATGTTTTGTGGAGAAGGGATGATTGGGCTTATCGGAGTGTTTGGGGTTGATGGGAGGATGGGTCTTATTCAGCGTTGGCCGATGGTCAATGGTTTATGAAGGGGATAGTTATTAGGTTTGATGAGGTGTTTGGGGATGGTTGTACCCAATGAGGTGTTTAAAGGCTTTATGAAAGAAGAGATGGTTAAACCCAATGAATTGAGGGCTTTTTGGGAGGGGAGCTCTTATGCTTTATGGAAAAATGTATTGACTCTTAATTTATACTCCATTTGTCTTCCTTTCTTCACTTTGGGATTCTCCTTTTTGAAACTTTGTTATTCCCCTCCTTTTGCGGATTTCCTTTCCTTTTGACTTGGGTGAGAATGATATACCATCTTTGATGTGGAATTAACCCTTGTCTGGAGTGATGGGGATATCTTGGGCTTTTCTTGGCTTAAGATGGGTGACAAAGGGTGTTTTTGTGATTTTGAATCTTTAGCTTAAGAGGGGTAGGGAATGGTCTTTCTGGGATTTTAGGTTCTTGAGGGTGTGGAGAGAAGGCCAAATTTCATTTCAAATCCTGATTACTTATTTCTGTAAGACTTAACTTTAGGACAATAATTTATCTATCTTCATGTGTTTGCTCTTTTATTTTCCCTTTTTTTTTGTGCCCTAATTTTTGCCTGGACCGCTCTTTGCGAGTTTTCAATCCACCGGGCGCTCATTTTTGCCTAGGCCGCCCTTTGCGGGTTTTCAACCTAGCGAGCTTATTTTATCTTTTTTATTTATTATATTTTTTTAGAAAGACTTGCACTAAGGGAATATGATACCGACAAGGAAAATTAGTGATCACAGAATTGCCCCAGCATGGAGGACTTAAAGTGTTAGTGGGAATGAACCAAAAGTCAAGTATGCACTGATGGGAGAGAATATGCGCTTTGGACGGGGCGGGATTAGACTTGGATGGGGAATGACGATAAATGAAGGAAATTGACTGACTCAAACAAGAGAAACTGCACGTGGCATACATGCTTACTAGAAGAACGCTTCACAGAGAATTAACATTGGTTAAAACATGATATAAAAACTTTTTTTGATGAACTGTTTCGGTCTTTTATCATGGAATGGATGAGATGTAATCCCCTTTTTTTGAAGGAAATACAAATGAGCTATTGATGTGAAAAACTGAGTCCCTTGGAACACCTTGAGTTTGCAAATGAGTGAGGGTAAACTTTTCCAAAAAGGAAAGATTACTTTGCAAGAACATCTCGTCTCTCATCACAACATTTTTGTTGTACGCACTGCATGGATGAAAACATGATGAAGATGAAATGCATGAAAGCATGTCTACTTGAAAGGTGTGATTATTCTAAAAGTTTTTTTTTTTTTATGCTTTCTTTTTGTGCAAGACGAAATATGAAATGCCAATGCATCTTTGGGTGATGAATGATGCAAGAGGCAAGACAAGATATGAAATGCCGATGCCTCCTTTTTCTTTTGAATGATGAAAGATGCAGGAATGATGTTTTTTTCTAAATGATAATTTTTTTTATTTTTTATTTATTTATTTTTTTATTTTTTTATTTTTTTTAGAGGCAAGGCGAAGTATGAAATGCCAACGCCCCTTCCTTTTTTTGAAAGATGCATGTATGGAGGGATGATGCATGAATGCTACATTTTGAATAAATTTGATGATGAATGAGATGCTTTCTTGTTTTTATTTTTTTGTGCAATGAAATGCATGATGCTCACAATGATTTTTTTTTTTGTGTGGGAAGACATGGTTTTATTGAATGGAAATGCATGCAAAATGAGAGGTTAATGTATTATTTATTTATTTATTTTCACGATGTGTGAAAAGGACAACAATAATGCATGAAACGCGCTCCTAACAAGACATGAAACGCACACGTGCGGAGAATGCACTCTTGACAAACCTAAATGAGATAGAGAAAAATGCATGTATGCAAACATGATGAAAATGCAAGGAAAATGACCACTTGGGAAGTGGAATTGTTCTAAAAGATTTTCGAGTGTTTTTGATGCAAGATGAAAAATGAAATTCCTAGGCATGCAAGAATGATATTTTCAAAATGGTTTTTATTCTTTAGAGGCAAGACAAGATATGAAATGTCAATGCCTCCTCCCCTTTTTTTTTTGTAGAAATGATGTCGTGAGGCAACCAATTGTCGTTACTCTGAGTAACTTGCATGAAACATTGAGTGGATCCTGACTCAATACTTCACGCAATATACTGAAATGCTTCGACATTTGGTTAACTCAAACTTATTCTCTTATTTGAAAACAAACCTCACTTGATAAGGTCAAAGTGCCCCGATATCGTGGAGTAACATCTCAAATTTGTAGTGCACAAACAAATTTGAGATATTACCCTTCGTCATTCGAAGGTGCACTTTTACTCATTGAGTTTTTACATGAAGAGCTTTTCTATTTTTCCCTTTGTTTAGAGGAAATGCATGCATCGGAAACTTTTCATGATTTTGAAAACTATGTGGAGATGCAAATGATTTATTGGAAAAAAGGTTTTAGAAAAATGTGCTTGACGGGGTATGACCCGCTCCTACGTATCCCCATTGTAATGAGGAATCAAAGCTTACGTAGTTCTACTGTGTCTCTTTTTTTGAAATAATGCTTATGCATGAACGCCTCGTCTTGGATGAACCCGACGAGGATTTTTTGCATGATTATAAATGAAATGCTTATGCTATGCAGATGATAATTGTTTTTTTGTTTTATCTTTATGTATTGCAAGGGAATGCAAGATGAATGTTTTTTTTCAAAATTGGAATTTTATGCAATGCAAATGATGCAATGATGCAGTGATGCAATGATGCGATGATGCAAGGATGCTTCTTTTTTGTGTTTTTGCAGAAAGAGGATATTTACAGGTGGTGATTTGAAAATTTTCACACTATATGCCACCTCATATAGGCGTTTATTAAAAAGGGAAAGCATATCTTTTTTTGATTTTCAAAAATTTTGAAGGAAAAATTGATTGAACTGAATGCAACAATGCAGCACACGATTTGGAAAGCCCTTGTGACCTAAAAAGGGGGTAGAACCTATGATCTAAGGCACTTTAGGGATAATCTTCTCATGTAGCTCTATTCACACCCTCACAAAGGTCATCAGAGCCACAGTCTCTTTCACGAAATTCCTTGTAAATGCAGCAAACTGCTAGGTACAAGGTATCATGGAAGAGCACAACTCTGATTGAAACTTTCGCGAGTAGCCAAACGGACAAAGGTCCTGATGGGCTCCCACTACTCGAATCCACTCATCCTAAGGTATCCTAACAGACCTGGGTTATGGTCTCTTTCTCTAATCATATAATTTCAAGGTACAAGTGTGTGTGCGAAGGGCATTTCCTTAAAAACTACCCCACCTGCAATTGAAAATCCAGAACAGTCCAGACAATAGAAAGCAATAACATGTCGTCTATCGTAAGGTTCAATACCAATCAAATACAACTAATCTAGGGTGCCAAAAACAATGCACATTACTTACCTCAGAAAGGGAGCTGAGAAGAAGGGGACATGACAAGAGGGGGGAAATATGCATGAATTTACCTTAAGAAATGGAGCAAAGAAAAAGGGGACATGATATGATTGGGGAAATGCATGAGGGAACTAAGCATTTAAGCAAAGAAGTAACTATCTATTATTTTAAACAAAAGCAAACATAGAAGAAGAATGCATATGGATGCAACATGCTTATGAAAAAGAAGAAGAATAGAGGCAAAGCAAGATGTTCAAATCAATCACACAAACCACACACTTAATTAATTAGGCTTGACCCACTTTTGAAAAAAGTGTTTTTTAGTCCCCAGTGGAGTCGCCAGCTGTTGCGCCCGAAAAAGTCCCCGAGGGAGAACCTTCCTCGTTCACAACTTTTCCTAAGACAATGAAGCCGCCACCAATATTTATTAAGGAAAATATTAGGAAAACCTTTTTTGGAAAGCGATTGGTCTTGCGAAACTAGAGAATAGGGTTCGGGGGTCGGTTACGCGCAGGGAAGGTGTTAGCACCCCACACGTCCTCTCTACTGAGAGGGAACCTTTAATTAAATGTGTGGTTTCAGTGTATTGACTTGAAAATACTTAATTTTGCCTCTCTACTCCTTATTGAAAAATTCTTAATGAAAATCTTTATTTATTATGAAAAAGGGGGAAAGATGGGTTTTTTAGAAAAAAACGCTTGACGGGACATGGCCCGCTCCTACGTATCTCCCGGTGCGATGGAGAACTCAAAGCTACGTAGTTCTTCTCTTTTGAAAATAATTGTTTGAAAACTTATTGTGAAAATGATTTTTGTTGTTATGCTTGACGGGATGTGACCCGCTCCTACGTATCTCCCGGTGCGATGGAGAATTCAAAGCTACGTAGTTCTTCTTTCTTTTTGAAAAGTTTTTGTTTTTTATCTTTTTAGTGAGTTTTCGAAATAGGACGAGCATTTAGTGGATGATTAAACTAACCAAGGTTATGGGTAATCACCGCTAAGTACTCTTGAAAATGAGAGTCACTACCGCCAGTCAGACGAACAAAGGTTCTGATTGACTATTAGTAGCAACCCGTTTTTTATTTGCTCTTTTGAAAGTGGTTTTTGAAAGAGATTGATTGGCACGAATGATCAAACTAACAAAGGTTATGAGTGATCATCGCTTGTTGTTCTTTTGGGAAAAAGACATCGCCACCAATGGCTAGACGAACAAAGGTTCTGTTTAGCCACTAGCGACGATGGGTTGAAAATTATTTTAGAAAGGAAAAGATTTTTGTTCTGAAAATGATCTTGGTTTGCAAAAGTGATTCTTTTTTGTTATGAAAATAACTCTTTTCTTTTTATTATGCAAATGCTAAAATCTTTTATGATTGCGCTTGACGAGAATGTGACTCGCTCCTACGTATCCCAAATGGGAATCAAAGCGACGTAGTTCTAACGAGCCTTAAGAATGAAAGTCTTTTTGCTTTGATGATTAAACTAACAAAGGTTATGATGGACCACCGCTAATAACTTGCTTTTGATTCTTTGATACTTAGAAAAATGCTTTTTGAAATTGGACGCGTTCATGATAATCAAACCAACAAAGGTTGTGATGGATTATCACTAGTAGCTTGCTTTATGCTTACGAAAATTCTTTTGAAATTGAGGCTTTCATGACAATCAAACCAACAAAGGTTGTGATGGATTGCCACTAGTAACCGTTTTGTGCCAGGTCGTTTTAGAAATGAAAACAATGAATGCAAGAAAGAATTGGTGGATTCAAGCATAACACAATCAGTGGAATCAAATCATTAAGCAACAATATTTGAATTCGCAAACAAAAATCAAGTCTAAACTACACATAGTAGATCACAACGTATAGATAGGCAAGGAGGGAACTTGAATTGGGCATCAAGCAAAAATACAAGAGTAGGCAAGATTGAACCTAAATGCACATCTAGTGGAAGATGCTAGGCGAGAACCATACTCAAATATTTCTACAAAACGCAAGGGAATCTAAATGCACATCTAGTGGAAGATGCAATGTAACGAATGGACCTATCTAAGTATTGATGATATTCTATGTGAGAGTAGACGATGACACTGTAAGCTCAAGCAAAAGAGTTGCCTCAATCATGATCATTGGCCAGCATAAGCAAGCAAATTATTTAGCGACCAAAGTATCAAAGAATGTTGAATCACTTTGGTCAATCCTCACACTTAAGATTAAGTGCACAAGTGCACAAGTGTGAATCACATTGCCAATCATCAACTTAAACAACATATAAACTAAAAGGGTTGAATCATCTGAGACCATCTTCACCACTCAGATCATGATGCACTAGGCATAAGTGGGAATCATGTGGTTCATCATCAACAATGACACTATAACTAAGTTAAATCACATGGGGCAATTTTGGCATGGATCACAATGATTAAATATTAACAAATATAAAGACAGAAATACCTCTGATGAAGGCAGATACTACCACTTGAAGAACGCAACTCCAACTAACTCTTGCAGAAGATCAGCTCAGACGGACCAACGGAACGAATAGAGCGAAAAAATAAAGCGTAGAAGAGTTTTTCTAAAATGTGAGAGATTTCGAGAAAAATGGGTTTTTTCTCTGATCTCGTGAAAATCTGTGTCTGAGAAGCAGAGAGGAGTTGTGAAATTGTCTTGTGAAATCCGTGTCTGTTCGTGTGTGATCTTGTGAAATCCGTCTGTCTTTTTTTTTAGAGTGGAGAATGAGACTCCTATTTATAGGCTCAGGAAGACGTAGATCTGAAAAAATATTTAATGAAAGTGAAGAATCGATTGTGACATGAAGTTAAAAAGGTGAGGAATCGATTCTTATCATTAGAAGCCTCAAGAATCGATTCTTTGGATAGTTGAAATAGTGAGGAATCGATTCTTTACTCTTTGGAAAACATGGGAATCGATTCTTTGCTCTTTGAAAATAAGTAGGAATCGATTTTCAGGACACCTATCATGGGTGAAAATCGATTCTTCCCTTAGTTGGAACAATGAGGAATCGATTTTCAGGACCTCCTTTATAGGTGAAAATCGATTCTTCCCTTAGTCAAAACAATGAGGAATCGATTTTCAGGACCTCCTTTATAGGTGAAAATCGATTCTTCCCTTAGTCAAAACAATGAGGAATCGATTTTCAGGACCTCCTTTATAGGTGAAAATCGATTCTTCCCTTAGTCAAAACAATGAGGAATCGATTCATGGCCTATAGGATTGCTTTGAAGTCGATTTCATAGTCTCTTGAAATAGAAGGAAATCGATTTTAACTTTGTCTTGAGAACATGTAGAAATCGATTTCATGCTTTAAACATATGATTAAGAGATCTATTCTTGGCCTTTAGAAAATACTATAAATCGACTCTTGCCCTTTGTTGCATAATAGAAATCAATTCTTGTTTTCCACAAAATGTTTTTAGGTCTTTGCTATGCATGCATAAAATATTTTCCAAAGCTTGCCATGCATGCATAATATATTTTTCAAAACCCTAATTTCTTAAAAAGTGCATTCTAACCCTAAAAATGATTTCAAAACTTTGGAATGGTTTCTAGGACCCAAAATGCAATGCATAACTTATTTTTGTGTGGAAAACTAGGGTTTGGACCTAAGCCGGACAAAATTGGGGTATGACACCTAGCATGAATGGTGTGGCTGAAAGACGAAACTGGACTCTTAAAGATATGGTAAGAAGTATGATTTGTCATTGTAGCTTGCCAGAGTCACTCTGGGGAGAGGCACTAAAGAGTGCAGCTTACATTTTAGATAGAGTGCCAACCAAGGCAGCTGCCAAAACACCTTATGAACTTTGGATTGGGTGAAAGCCTAGTTTGAAACATTTTCATGTATGGGGATGTCCAGCTGAGGCAAGGCCTTATAGGCCAAATGAAAAGAAATTGGACTCTCGAACAGTGAGCAGCTACTTTATTGGTTATTCTGAAAGATCAAGAGGCTACAAATTTTACGATCCCAAATTAACACAATTTTTGAGATGGGGACAGCCACGTTCTTTGAGGATATTGAGTTTGGGGGAAAGAATAAGGTTAGAGACTTTGTCTTAGAGGAAGATTCGGTAACAGTTCCAAAACCGATTCATACAGTTGCTTTTGATGAAGCAAGTATGGAACCTCTACAAGATATTGTTGTTGAACCTTCTCCCACTCAAGATGATTTGGTTGTTCATGAAGAACAAAAATCAAGACCCTCAAGAACAAGTGTTTCAAGAACCAATACCTTTGCGGAGATCCACTAGAGAAAGGAGAAATGCTATTCCAAATGATTACGTGGTATTTCTCCAGGAACATGAGGAAGCTGATGGTATGGCGGAAGCTGACCCAATCAACTTCCGCCAAGCCATGCAGGATTCCAACTCGGAAAAGTGGATTGAACAATGAAGGGGGAGTATAAGTCCATGCAAGACAATAAGGTTTGGGAACTTGTCCCATTACCAGAAGGTGTGAAACCCATTGGTTGCAAATGGATATTTAAGACCAAGCGGGATTCTAACGGTAATGTGGAGAGGTATAAGGCTCTTCTTGTGGCTAAGGGTTATACCCAAAAGGAAGGGATTGACTTTAAATAGACTTTTTCTCCGGTTTCATCGAAAGACTCTTTTAGGACAATCATGGCTCTTGTTGCACATTATGATCTGGAGCTCCATCAAATGGATGTCAAGACTGCATTTCTCAATGGCAACATTGAAGAGACAATCTTATGGTGCAACCAGAATACTTTGTGTCAGGAGACCCAATAGATATGACTTGCAAATTGGAAAAATCCATTTATGGACTAAAGCAGGCATCTCGTCAAGGGTACCACAAGTTTCATGAAGTAATTCTCTCATTTGGTTTCCAGGTGAATGCTGTTGAGGATTGTGTGTATCACAAGTTCAGTGGGAGAAAGTACATTTTCATGGTCTTGTATGTTGATGAGATACTGCTTGCCACTAATGATATAGGCATGTTGCACGAAACCAAGAGATTTCTATCAAGAAAATTTGAAATGAAAGATCTTGGTGACGCCTCCTTTGTATTAAGAATTCAGATACACCGAGACCGATCTCAAGGTACTCTCGGATTGTCACAACGGATATATATTGAAAAGGTACTTAAAAGGTTTGGCATGCAGGAATGTAAACCAGGGGATACTCCAGTTGCTAAGGGAGACAAATTTAGTCTAAATCAGTGCCCAAAAGGAAACTTAGAAATTCAAGAAATGTAAAAGATTCCTTATGCATCGGCTGTAGGGAGTCTGATGTATGCCCAAGTATGTTCGTGTCCGGACATAGCATTCATAGTTGGGATGTTAGGGAGATATTTAAGCAATCTAGGAATGGATCATTGGAAAGCAGCCAAAAGGGTTATGAGGTATTTAAAGAGAACAAAAGATTATATGCTCACATATAGGAGGTCAGACCAGTTGGAGATCACTGGATATTCTGACTCTGATTTTGCTGGATGCCAAGATAGTAAAAGATCCACTTCAGGCTATATCTATATGTTGGCTGGTGGTGCGGTTTCTTGGCGCAGTGCCAAGCAAAGTCTCATTGCTTCATCCACGATGGCAGCAGAACTTATAGCATGTTTTGAGGCATCTAACCATGGGATTTGGCTAAAGAACCTTGTCACTGGGCTGGGAATTGTGGAAGGAATTGAAAGGCCACTTAACTTATACTGTGACAAAAAATCAGTTGTCCTATATTCCAACAATAATAGGAGCTTCACCAAGCCAAAACATATTGACATCAAGTTCCTAATTGTTAAGGAAAAGTACAGAGTGGACAGATTTTTATAGAACACTTAGGGACAAACTCCATGATAGCGGATCCTCTTTCAAAGGGTCTTCCACCCAAGGTCTTTCATGAGCACACTGCTCACATGGGTGTTTTGCAGTTTGAGGAATCTTTAATTTAGTGGGAGTTAATCACTTATGAATTTTGTGTTCTATATTTGGTATTATGTACGCATACTCTTGTATTTGGATATTTATACTTTGTACAATAAGGTTATTGAATGATCTCACTAAGGTAACGTAGGACCAATTGAAAATTGACATGTACAGGCCACCTTCTTGTGATTTTCATGCTACACATTTCATGATGAATCTATGTCATTTAGTTGTGTCAATATTAGTAATCATTGATGGGTTTAGTTATGATTGATATAACTAAAACCGCTTTGGTTCTATGTACTGACATAGGCAATGGACGAGATTATTTGGATATGCTCAAGGTATATAATGGTAAATTTTGAGCTCATAAAGTCTAACACATTTGTAAAGTATGTGACCAGTGGGAGATTGTTCGAATTTTGGGTCACAGATGTAATATTTAAATGTGTTAGGGTCATTATTTAATTAGCCAAACTTAAAGTGGTCTATTTGATACTAAGTTTATGGCTAAGGGCATATGTGCCATGGAAGGTTATTGTGTAGATAGCATAAGGCAATATTCTAATTTGATGAGGGGCTGAATTAGAAATATTTAAAATTGAGATGTAACTGGAAGCAGTTATATATATATGGGTTATGGTCCCCATTTGTAGAGTAACGTAATACAAAATAGGGTTTAGTTCTCTGGCTTTCTCTCTTCATCCCCATCAGAAGAGAATCAAGAAACCCTAATGTAACACCCCGATAAATTCTAACATATAGAATCACCGAAATGCACTAAATGGCATACATCAGAGTAACTTCCTGTTATTGAAATATTGAACACAACTAAAACTTTCGATAATACATATCAAATGGTTCTCTGAACCTCATACACTTCCTGTAAATGCTTAAGTTTCTATACTTAAGACTCTTACATAATCCTGATGTTCAATACTCAAAACATAAAGTAGCGAAAACGATTTTACAACTTAAACAATGAAATTTATACAATCGATAACATAGAAACAACAAATGGGACAAAGGTCTAAGGCATGAAAATCGGTCTTCAATGACTCCAAGAGTCGCACCGGCTAACCGTGCTTTGTCGCCTTTGCTTTCCCCTGTTTCTCTGTAAAAACCACAAATATGAAGGGTGAGATAAACATTATCTCAGTGAGTCCTATCGAGACCCCTTACTAACTCTAGCGGTTCATTATGCTTTGCTTGAACTCGTGGCTCTAAAAGCAACCACGTGGAAATATATTAAGTTCCTGTATCATTATGCTCATGGCCCTCCTAAGCGACACATGAAGCATACAATCTTTTGTTCCATGTTTTTAGCATAACACCTCAGTCTACCTATTTTATAGGCACTTCTTTGACTTTGGTGAACCCATCCCGCTATTTCTAGTGGGGGAAACATTCTTCAGTCTAGGTTTCGGGGCTCATGACTTCCCCTCCCCTAGTATGCTAACCTCTAAGGGTCGTCACCCTTTTTCCTCTTGTATTTATTATACATTATCAATCCATGTACCCGCAATGGGCTGTTAGTCATTTCAGTCAAGTACAGTGTATAATATCAGTCAAGTACTGTGTATAATTATTCCTTAACATATGTTCTCACGCGTTTTCTAAGTGCGGTTTTCCATTTCATTCATAATACACAAGTTTTCTACCAAACATGTTTAATCTCATGACATTGGTATCCTTACATTGTTGGGGGACCTTGGGGAATGGATTAGAAGGGGATTGGAATCATTTGGAATGGATAAAAAGGTACTTTGAATTTGAAAGTCAGAAGGTCTCACACGACCCGTGCGTGTAGGCGCACGACCCGTGCGCTGTTGAACAAGTTGTAGAAAATTTCCAGAAAGATACGCACGACCCGTGCGACTAAGCGCACGATCCGGGCGTTATTTAATAAAGTTGTAGAAAGTTCCAGAAACATACGCACGACCCGTGCGACTAGGCGCACGATCCGTTCTTGTTTAAAAATCCAGTTCTTGTAGCATCAGATGGGGGCGCACGACCCGTGCTCAGAGGCACACGATCCGTGCGTCTCTATCAGTTTTCCAGAAAAAGACTTTTCATGAGTTGTTCCATTCCGTTCCGATTCCAAAATCTCTTCCGATCGAGACTCAAACTTAAACACGCATTAAAACAATATATTGTAGCAATCCCAATCAATCAATCAAACAATTTATGATTTAAGTCACAATCCTTTTTGAGAAAACGGTTTTCGAATAGTTTCCTTTCGTTACCAGAAATGCGTGACAAGAGTTTTCGAAAAGTGAAGACCCAGAAACACAAACATATTCCCTAAGCGAGTTATAGAACTCACCGTATTGTGATGAAAATCACAAACAACCACGACTACAACTTGACTTCAGTGAGAACCGAAATTTCACGAACCGGCTCTGTACTCGTCTAACCACTTCAAAATCGAACCCAAAGCTATACCAGCTGCCAAACCTTCTTCCTAATGCTTGACAAACACAATATCGGTTCTGAGCTACTTCACACTAGCTAGCATGTCACATTCAGCCCCTAGACTCCATTTTGGTCCATTTTGAGCTTGAGGGTCTAAAATGGTGAGATGAGATGGAGGAGTGTCTTGGTGATGATGTTTGTACCAGTAGACAGAGGGTGAAAAACTGATTTCAATGGTGCAATTGGATGACACATGCATTCAGTTTGGTGGCATTTCTCTTCCTCTCTTCCTCCCCTCTCCTTCACGCCTCCCTCTCTATTCCTCAACCCTTTCTCACTCTGTTTCTGTTTCAGTTTAAAAGATGAGGTAGTGTTGGTGTTTTGGCTGACTTAATGAGAGTGGGGAGCATGACTCAGCTGGGGAAATTTATTTACACAAGGTGAAAAGACCACATTACCCTTGGTTTTTCCATTCCCCGCATAAAACCAACTCTAATTCATTCCTAATCCCCTATTTAATTCATAACTCATACTCTATTCACTCATTGCATATAATTATAATTTTATGAAGATGGTCAACCGAAACTCATTAATATTTGGAAAAGACGGAAATACCCCTATCTTAGTATTCTCGCTTAAAAAAAACAATCCCAATTAACTCACTATATCAAATTTAATCAATTATGATAATTAATTATCTTGAGACCTCTTGCTAATTTCGACAAATGAAATTAGCTAAATTGGGGATGTTACACCTAAGGTGCTCTACAATTGGAAGATCACATACCCAAACCTTCATCAATTCCCAATGGCAAATTCAGGTACGCTTCCGTATTCTATTTCATCGTGAATTTGGTATGGGTTCATAAACTATTGATTTAAGTTTGTGCTCTTTTGATTTCTATATGGGTAGAGACATGTGGTTAGGCACAAACCTTGATTGTTAGAAACCCAACATAATCTGCCTATTTAATTTAAATATTGCTGCAAATGTATCCAAGCCATTTTTATACACTTCTGTGTGATTTTCTCCCTCAGATACACGAATTTGATTCATTTATTCTAACAATATTCATGGTTATTCCTTTCTAAATAGGCTTCTTTGTTAGGAACAGTGGTACATGAATTTGTGTTTTTGTTTTCTCATTTTAGCTCTGTTGATTCTTGTGCATATTTGATCAGTCAGTTTGATTCTTATTTTTAGTGCATTAGTGATGTTAATTCTCTTCAGATATTGTAAGAGTGCTTTACCTTTAGTTCTCTTCAGATATTGCAAGTGTGCTTAACCTCTAGTTTTACAAATTAGTCACTTCACAAATGAATTATGAAAAGTTATACTGCTTTTGTATCCAAATTAGTCACTTTCATTGTCAGTTGGCTTATCAAAATGAAATTTAGTTTTTGTTTAATGATTGGATTGATAAAGGATTTCCCTGGTAATTTACTTGAATAAGTTACGAACTTGGTCAATTGCACCGAAAAGCTTCATGTCTCATTAATGTTTGATGCTTAAGTGTACTTCAGTTTGGAGATGAGAGGTTTTGTGATGCAAGGAAACTCTTCTGGTGTGTGAGAAAGAGGATCAATCTTGGCAGAGATGAGTCTACATTAGTCCACAATGTTCAGTTGTTTGAGAAGAAGTGGATCAATCTTGGCGGGGCAAGAATGATTTTTTGAGGTTTCAATTTTGTGCTGAGCTACATTGGTGTTTTATAGAAGACCGTACTCGTCAATGTGCCTATGCTATTTGTGTTTGTTTACTGTTTTTGTTCACTTATATAATTAATTATTTGTGCTGAGCTACATTGTTTATTGTTGTTGTTCACTTATATAATTAATTATTTGAGTCAGTTGTTTATTGTTTTTGTTCACTTATATAATTAATTAGATATAACTATTAAATAGTATTTTGGAGGTATAATTTATTTTTTTTTTAAAATTTCCGACAGATTTGCGACGGCTTTGCGACGACTTTGCCACGGAAATATGCAACGGATTTGTGACGACTTGGCGACGGATTATTTGCGACGGGGAGTTTCGTCGCAAACGCTTTGCGACGAGCTGTTTTGCCACGAATCTTCGTCCGTCGCAACTTCCGTCGCAAATTCACATTTGCCACGAAAAAAGGTCCATTTGCGACGGAAATTGCCGTCGCAAATGAGCGATTTTCTTGTAGTGTATCTACTATTCTAGTTCCATCCATTTCTTAGTGTTTCTTAAGGCTATCTATAGTTTCAAATTCTTTGATCATCATTTATGGTTTAAGGTCATTTTAGGACACCTAGAAGAGTCATAAGCCACTAATAGCTTAGTTAATGTCGATTAATGAGTTCCCAAATGTCTCCTATGTGATTCCTCATTATCCTAACTGTAGCGATCGAAAAAACCAGAAATGATTCTTCGAAGTTCAAAACGAAGCCGCCACCAATGTTTTGTTATAAGTGCAAACATTAGTAAAACCCTTGGGTTTAGATAAGGCTCCTTGAGACCATATTTTGGTTTGGGAGTCCGTTATGCATGGGGAATGTGTTAGCACCACACGACATCCTTCCTAAGGAAGGCTACCTTCTAATTTGTTGTGTAAAAGAAAGCTAATTTTGAAAATTCTTGTTTTACCCTTTTATCATGAATTAAAGACTTAATAATATTATTTATTTCTTGTGCTTGACAAGAGTGGGTTCCCGCTCCAACGTATCTCCAAGTGCGATGGAGAAATCAAAGCTACATAGTTCTTGGGTAAAAAATCTTGTTTGTTTGTGTTTTTTAATTAGGGGTTTTAGGACTTTTGAGTTGTACAACCGACTTTTAATTAGGGGTTTTAGGATTTTTTAATTAGGGGTTTTAGGACTTTTGAGTTGTACAACCGACTTAATCCCCTATTTTTTAAAATTTGATTTTTTGAAAAGGAAGAAATGGACTGTGTGCTTGTCTTTTTTAAATTTGAAATTATTTATTTTTAATAGGAATTTTATGACCTGAGCCGTACGGCCCATTTCTCGTCCTAAAAAGCTGACTAACCCGATTGTACAATCGGCTTAATCCCGTACCTATTTAAAAATTGTATTTTTGAGAAGAAAGGAAAAAATGATTGGTATGTTTGTATTTTTTGGATTGAAAATTTATTTTTTATAGGGATTTTAGGATTCTCGAGCCGTAGGAATCATTCGTACTATAACAATGACTAACTCATTTGTACAATTTACTTAATCCCCTTTAGAAACAATAAGGACAAAAAAACACAAAATGGGTTGTAATAAAAAAATAAGGGTGCAATTAGCAGCGGTGTGTTGTTTGATTAAAATTTGGGGGTGTAACCAGCAGTAGCCTAGTTTTTGGCATTGGGCTTTTCAGACGCTGGTATTCGGAAGGGGCTTAAGCAGGTGGGGGTGCATGGTCCGAAACAGAGGGGTGTAAGTATGGATCAGAACATTTTTTAAATAGAATAAAAAAAGAGAGAGTGGAAAATCTTTGGTAAGGAACCAACCTGTTATCCAAGCTTTTTCTGAAAATTGCTTCTTTTTGATATGCTTTTGCTCCTATTTCCCCTAAATAATCTCTATTCCCTTTGCTTTTGAAATTCCAACCTGTGTTTTGGTGATTAGGGTTTCGAGGTAAAATCCTAATCTTTCATGTGTTTTTTGAATTTTTTTTTTCTCCTCTCAAATTGTGAATTTTTAGAATTATTTCAATTTTTCCTTGTTTCCTATTTCAGATTTGGGCTTAGGGTTGGAACACGGTGAATACATGCTGAGTATGGAGAGCCAACCATTAGGCGCAGCTTCTGCAGTTTCTTGTTTTTGTTGATTTTTTTGCCTTTTTTTAATTTTGGTTATTTTATATAATTTTCGTAATTATTTTCGTTTTTATTATTTTTGCAATATTATAAATTAATTTTTTTGTAATTTTAATTTTTGTGATTTATTTTATTCCATGATTTTTTACGAAATAAACAAAAGCTACGTTGGGCCAAACTCAGTAAATAAAAAAACTAAACTTCGGCCTAATCTCAACAAATTACTATACTTAGGCCCAATCAAAACAAATTACTAACGTAGGCCCAAATTATTAGACAGAGGCCTAATTATTAATCATAGGCCCAATTAAATTGAGATAGCATCCGAAAGAGCCTAAAAACTTATCTTGTAGTAATAGTACATTGGACTTATGACACGCAAATTAGTAACAATAAATGACCGTAGCGAAGAGAGAGCGGACAAAATTGGGGTATAACAACAGACCTTCTTTATTTAAATTTCGTACAAAAAATGAAGGGTTTTCAAGATTTCATAGTAGGTGTAACACCCCATTTCTACCCGGAAATTTAAAATTAAAATATCAGAGTATAAAAATTATTTTTCAATTCATCCAAACGGGATGCTACATTTACTTCATTTTCAACATACACAAATTTATAATAAAATTCATCATTTCAAAGAAAAACATAATACGTAGCTCCTCAATAAATTGGGCGAACCCTCAAGTACTCAAAAGTCTACAACAAATAGTTCATCAACACGCAGCGGTTAAAAGAAATAGTTTCCAAACGTAGTTGTAATAACATCAATACAAATCCATCAGTGTCACATAAAATAAAACTAAAAATAACATTTATTCGCCCCCAGGTGCTACGTATCAGAGCATGACCGACTCGAGGGATGAAGGGTTAAAAGCCCTCACTCACGGTTACCTGTAGTAATAATCAACATAAGGGGTGAGTCTAAACCGTATAATAAAGCTTATAATAAGCAGTATGCCAGAGTACAGAACTATACCAATCGCAGCAATATATATATATATATATACAGCGCTCACTACACAACCACGTCAGCATTTATATTTGCCACCCAAATATATTGCACACCGACCAAAATAATAATTGTCAATGATGGGAATGAATGTATGAAGTGAAAGTATGCATGTGGTACCATCATCGTCACTAATTCTGCCAATTGGGCACATCGTCACTTTTGAGCCTTATCCATCGTCACTAGCTCGAGACCGCAGCCTTACATCGTCCATATATGCACATGTATGCATGTGACTTCATGAACAACCAACAAAACATAATCATCACAACAACAACGTCATCCATATCATCATCGTCATTTTGGTCAATAGACCCATCGTCAATAACATCATCAGTATAATTTGGTCAATAGACCCATCGTCATTTAACAACATCAATAATATTTAGTCATTAGACCCATCGTCATTAACATCAATATGGCAGCACAAGATTGGCGCCCAGAAACTATCACAAAAATAATAATTTTTCACCTTAAAGTAGCATATACAGGTAGAGGACTGAATAAGCTTCGAAACGCACTTTGAAGCACTTAAAACGGACACCCGAGTCAAAAGATACGTCAAAAACAAATTAGGAACAAAACTGAGACACATGCTGAAAATGGCGCCTAGCAGGGAACAGCAGCACACAAAACTGGCGCTGGGCAGCAACACTGGCGCCCAGGCGCCCCTCTGCGCCAACATCCTGGCGCAACATCAAAACTGGCGCAGGCAGGGATCCTGGCGCCCAGACACAGAAAACTGGCGCAGGAGGGATCCTGGCGCCCAGACAGCAACAACAATGCATGACAATAGCAACAACAATGGCGCCAGCACTTAGACACAACCAGCAACACAAAAACTGGCGCAGGAGGGATCCTGGCGCCCTTGGCGCCCAGGCACAGGGAACCTGGCGCCCAGCACAAAAACTGGCGCAGCAGCACAAAAGCTGGCGCAGGAGGGATCCTGGCGCCCTTGGCGCCCAGGGGAGGGGATCCTAGTGACATTTCAGAATACGCAACCTAGCAACCAAAATTCAGCACCAATGACATCCAAGCAACATAACTACCCAGAAACACAACTTAGGAACGCAACACGGGCAGCCAAAATTAGGCGCCCTTGGCGCCCAGGCACAGGGAACCTGCGGCCAAGGCGCCCCTGCGCCAAGACAGCAACACTAAAACGCAACAAGACAGGCAACAGGCGCCCATGGCGCCCAGACAGCAACAACAATGCATGACAATAGCAACAACAATGGCGCCTAGGGTCCTTCTAATTCAATTTTCTCCAAATTTTTATATGTTCAATCATCAACAATAACTTCAAACATCACAAAGTCATTCTCACATATTCAAACACACATTTTAACGAGTACCTAACATGCATTTTCAATCATCACATACGCCTAACAAGTCATGTACTTCTCAACAAGCACTTAGTGTGCATCATTTCATCATCCAAACAACCATACATTACAACATTGTCAAAAATCATACAAGATAGCGATATGAGCCCTAAACCCACATACATCCCATTATGAACCCTATTATAAGGTAAGACCCACCCTTACCTTTGATTTATGAAGATGAAGACTCCTCTACGAAGACACCAAAGTAACCACAGCAACAGCTCCTTGCTCCCCTTCTCTCTTGGCCGATCGCACCTCTCCTCCCTTCTCACTCTCTTCGCAACTTTCTCTTTCTCTCTTCTCTCTTCTCTCTTCGCGCCGTACCCTTCCTCCTCTCCTCTCTCTATTCGCATTTTCTTTCTTTCTTTTTCCCTTCAATATGCGAATGCCCAAACCCCTCACCACACTCCCCTCATGCGCCTACACTTGGGCTTGGTCGCGGGCTGCCTCCAGCTTAAGCCCGATTACTAACTCCATCCCCTAATATTTATTTACACACCCCTTAATCAAATGCTAATATAATTACACTAATTAATTAATTAAATAAATAAATAGTTGAATACCTAAATATTTAATTAAATAATTCAATTAAATATTTGGGCGTTACAACTCTCCCCCACTTAGAATATTTCGTCCTCGAAATTTACCGGCCCAAAACTAAACACCCTCCACTAACAAACTACAGCCATCTAGACAACTAGTGCCGTCTATTCTGCTGATTATCATTTCATTGATTACCGGCGGGAAGTGATTGGGCGGCCGTCCCTCCTACTTATTCAGGCAGGTAATCCAAGAAATAATAACCAGACTCGTTCATACAATCCGAACTTAAGCGATGACTACGCCACCTCCCCATCGGACTCAACAGGCTACAAACAACAACCTCGGAAAGGACCGGATACCCTGCCCTAACAGGATACCTTGCCCGACAATGCCTTATTGACAACAACAACGACCGCAACCACAAGGTACAGCAACAATCGAAAGGACACTGTGAGGAATAAACCTAATCGAACGCAGTGTCCCTCAACCACATCACAACATCATCAACCGCAACAACTTTAGTATCTTTTGAACAAGATTTTAACGACAACAGCAACGAAGACGACGACGACAACAACCACATACTGTTAGGCATAAAATCAATTCATCAACTGTATCATTAGATTATTCCCATGATCATACACAACACGTTTATGAGCAAATCACTTCCATCGTCACAGCACACCAAACAAATCATCAATCGATCACAATTATACTTAACTACGTCATCATTGAAACATGCACCTGATCAACTTACCATAAGGAACTCATCATTTACATTTATTTCATTGCTCCTACAATGAATACAGATTGGGACTCAAACCACAATTTACAACTTCACCATTGCTCATACAATGGTTCTCACATAACACATAACACATAAACACAAATCGGGGTCACCGGGTACCCCAACGAGGGATCACTCTCCGTAGTCAAGACGATGAAGCATCTTAACACAAGTAGCAAGATTAGTCCACAAGGCACTTAACATACAACATTAATACGCAATCAAGAACATGTTACAGTAAAAATTCCTATTATGCTTTATACTATGCTTTCGCTAATTCATAAAGTCAAGGTAATAACATTAAACTAACCACATAGTAAGTTCATGCGAGCTTCCAACTATAAAACTAATTCAGCAAAAACTCACAAAACACGCAAAAATATCGTTCACAAAATCTAATGTCTTAGAAAAATTAGCATGTAGGCATCATGGTCACTCTTATTAAGCTAGCATGTACTTCTAATAAAACTAAACATGTTATTTCACTAAGGTTTCCTGAAAAGAAGTAGAACATATAATCTTACCACGACAAATTATTTGCATGATACCAATTATAATCAAATCAAAACACCTGTGAAAATATTCCTAAGGTTTAAGTTTAGGAGTACATAAATTTGACTCTTAGTATAACTATTACAACATATCTAGATTCGAACTGAAAGATAATAGATAAATATTGCACTGCATTGATTATATTTAATTAAATTAATTAACCAACAAAAGTTTCCAACAATTAATTTAGTTATTCCCTTCATACCACTCGCCAATACTAGTTTTATCAAGCACAAAAGAGTTTCTAGATGCTCCGCGTATGTGGTACATGCTACATTTTTTTTAGGATTACTCACACAACTACACATTGAGAGCAATTAAGCACAAAGAAAAGCAAAAGTAAACTAGCAACATAAAATATAGCCAATATTTGAAATCATGACATCTATCTGTACTTGTAAAAATAAAAGAATTCCGTAAGTGTAGCATTTAATAAGAAAATTATTTCTTATTGTAATCAAAATATCACAACACGTTGTTTGTCAAGTAGCAACGTTAAATCAAATAATTGACCAAGCTATCCTCTGAAGCACCAAGTTTAGAGCATTAATAAGTAAATAAAGAAACCTCGAAGGACTGGGTGTAGGGCATAGTAATATTTAATTAAATAAATGACCTACATTGTGAACATCCAAAAATAGTTTAATATAAGATTACGAGTAGACTCAATAAACATTTTAACTCACAAAATCACGTAATGCAATTAACCACTACAAAGTCAAACTATAGAAGTGCAGCTTTTGTGGACACAAGTTTCAAAGACAAGAAGGTAACAAAGTAAATGACAACGTTACAGAGTTCACACAAGGAAAGCACAATAAACAACACAAACAGTCCGGTTAGGACCGAACAATCCAAAAAGTTTACCTGATTCGAACAACCTGCAATGTAAACAATGGTTAGTACTAAAAGACAACAGTTGGTCGTTAACCGACACAACGACTCGACAACTTGGCCGGACGGACCAACCATTGCTCTGATACCACTAATGTAACACCCCATTTCTACTCGGCAATTTAAAATTAAAATATCAGAGTATAAAAATTATTTTTCAATTCATCCAAACGGGATGCTACATTTACTTCATTTTCAACATACACAAATTTATAATAAAATTCATCATTTCAAAAAAAAACATAATACGTAGCTCCTCAATAAATTGGGCGAACCCTCAAGTACTCAGAAGTCTACAACAAATAGTTCATCAACACGCAGCGGTTAAAAGAAATAGTTTCCAAACGTAGTTGTAATAACATCAATACAAATCCATCAGTGTCACATAAAAAAAACTAAAAATAACATTTATTCGCCCCCCAGGTGCTACGAATCAGAGCATGACCGACTCGAGGGATGAAGGGTTAAAAGCCCTCACTCACGGTTACCTGTAGTAATAATCAACATAAGGGGTGAGTCTAAACCGTATAATAAAGCTTATAATAACCACGTCAACATTTATATTTGCCACACAAATATATTTGCGCTCACTACATATATATATACAACGCTCACTACACAACCACGTCAACATTTATATTTGCCACACAAATATATTGCACACCGACCAAAATAATAATTGTCAATGATGGGAATGAATGTATGAAGTGAAGGTATGCATGTGGTACCATCATCGTCACTAATTCTGCCAATTGGGCACATCGTCACTTTTGAGCCTTATTCATCGTCACTAGCTCGAGACCGCAGCCTTACATCGTCCATATATGCACATGTATGCATGTGACTTCATGAACAACCAACAAAACATAATCATCACAACAACAACGTCATCCATATCATCATCGTCATTTTGGTCAATAGACCCATCGTCAATAACATCATCAGTATAATTTGGTCAATAGACCCATCGTCATTTAACAACATCAATAATATTTAGTCATTAGACCCATCGTCATTAACATCAATATGGCAGCACAAGATTGGCGCCCAGAAACTATCACAAAAATAATAATTTTTCACCTTAAAGTAGCATATACAGGTAGAGGACTGAATAAGCTTCGAAACGCACTTTGAAGCACTTAAAACGGACACCCGAGTCAAAAGATACGTCAAAAACAAATTAGGAACAAAACTGAGACACATGCTGAAAATGGCGCCCAGGCACTGGGCGCCTAGCAGGGAACAGCAATACACAAAACTGGCGCTGGGCAGCAACACTGGCGCCCAGGCGCCCCTCTGCGCCAACATCCTGGCGCAACATCAAAACTGGCGCAGGCAGGGATCCTGGCGCCCAGACACAGAAAACTGGCGCAGGAGGGATCCTGGCGCCTAGACACAAAACTGGCGCAGGCAGCAACATTGGCGCCAACACTTAGACACAACCAGCAACACAAAAACTGGCACAGGAGGGATCCGGGCGCCCTTGGTGCCCAGGCACAGGGAACCTGGCGCCCAGCACAAAAACTGGCGCAGCAGCACAAAAACTGGCGCAGGAGGGATCCAGGCGCCCAGACACAAAACTGGCGCAGGCAGCAACATTGGCGCCAACACTTAGACACAACCAGCAACACAAAAACTGGCACAGGAGGGATCCTGGCGCCCTTGGCGCCCAGGCACAGGGAACCTGGCGCCCAGCACAAAAACTGGCGCAACAGCACAAAAACTGGCGCAGGAGGGATCCTGGCGCCCTTGGCGCCCAGGGGAGGGGTTCCTAGTGACATTACAGAATACGCAACCTAACAACCAAAATTCAGCACCAATGACATCCAACCAACATAACTACCCAGAAACACAACTTAGGAACGCAACACGGGCAGCCAAAATTAGGCGCCCTTGGCGCCCAGGCACAGGGAACCTGCGCCCAAGGCGCCCCTGCGCCAAGACGGCAACCTTGATTCGCAACAAGACAGGCAACAGGCGCCCATGGCGCCCAGACAGCAACAACAATGCATGACAATAGCAACAACAATGGCGCCTAAGGCGCCTAGGGTCCTTCTAATTCAATTTTCTCCAAATTTTTATATGTTCAATCATCAACAATAACTTCAAACTTCACAAAGTCATTCTCACATATTCGAACACACATTTAACGAGTACCTAACATGCATTTTCAATCATCACATACGCCTAACAAGTCATGTACTTCTCAACAAGCACTTAGTGTGCATCATGTCATCATCCAAACAACCATACATTACAACATTGTCGAAAATCATACAGGATAGCGATATGAACCCTAAACCCACATACATCCCATTATGAACCCTATTATAAGGTAAGACCCACCCTTACCTTTGATTTCTGAAGATGAAGACTCCTCTACGAAGACACCGAAGTAACCACAGCAACAGCTCCTTGCTCCTCTTCTCTCTTGGCCGATCGCACCTCTCCTCCCTTCTCACTCTCTTCGCAACTTTCTCTTTCTCTCTTCTCACTTCTCTCTTCGCGCCGTACCCTTCCTCCTCTCCCCTCTCTATTCGCATTTTCTTTCTTTCTTTTTCCCTTCAATATGCGAATGCCCAAACCCCTCACCACACTCCCCTCATGCGCCTACACTTGGGCTTGGTCGCGGGCTTCCTCTAGCTTAAGCCCGATTACTAACTCCATCCCCTAATATTTATTTACACACCTCTTAATCAAATGCTAATATAATTACACTAATTAATTAAATAAATAAATAAATAGTTGAATACCTAAATATTTAATTAAATAATTCAATTAAATATTTGGGCGTTACAGTACGAATAGAAATAAAGATAAAATAGACGCTAATTTTGTTCGTTCAGGGGAAAATGGAGGTTTTGAGAATTAACACATAGTGGTTAACATTTGGCGTGTTAACGAGAAAGCAATAAATAAGGATCACTGGGGATCGGAAGGTCCGATTGGTTTGAAAGAATGAGTAGTCGGAAGGATTGATGATGGCCTGGTTGGTCTGAAGGGCTACCTGGGCCTGATGGACTAAAATGGTCTAATGGACCGCAACTAGATATGGTATCGTAAAAGCATTACTTCCGTTCTAATACAGCAGTAAAATACTAAAGTATTAGGTATCGTATCCATAGAGACTTGGTGATATTATCGGCCATTCAATCAGATTTTTCAATCTTAAGTACGTTTATGAAAAAAAAATTGTTTGTTGTTTTGTGAACTTTAAAACTAAATGCAATAATTTGATAAAAGAAATTAATAAGTGATAAAAAGATGTTGAGATTAGATTTTATTAACTTATTCCAATGTATTTAACTAGTTCATATACATAACTCTATTTTATTCATTAATTCATCATCACCGTATCATCCAAGTTAGCTAATTCCTTAGACTAATATGATATCAACAACTAATTTGCAAAAATAAAGATTCCTCAACTATTTAAGCAAATAGTAGCATTAAGATTTGGTGATATATTGACTAGAAAACATGATTCTATTCCTAGATATCAAGCTTAATAGGTGATTGAATTTTGTACATAACCAAAAGCTTATTTTCCAATACAACTTTTAGATTCAAAGATAAGTATAGGAGATCAAACTATAACAAGTATTAAGAACAACATTCAATCACTAAATCAATTCATAAAACGAGATACATATATTCTTGAATTAGGTTCAATACATGGATATAAGATAATTAAACCTAACCTCAACAAAAGAGAGTTTAGCTACTCATTTTCATGATAGCTATCATACAAAATATAAAAGAGATGAAAAACCTCAAGAATGTAGCACCCTTGATCCCTCAAAATGATGCTCCAAGCCTTGATTCTTCCCTCTCTTTCTATTTCTCTTCAAAACATGATCCTCTCAAAGTTGAGAAATGAAGATCTTTTTATAGGAAAATTTGTTAGCTAAGCTAAAGCAAAAGGTTACTTAGCTAACAAATCGTGTGCTACCGCCCTTGCATCTTCTCTCTTGTTAGCTAAGCCAAGGCATGAGGTTGCTTAGCTAACAAATGGTGTGCTGTCGCCTTTGCATCCTCTTTCTTGTTAGCTAAGCTAAAGTTTGATGTTTGCTTAGCTAACAAAAACTGTGTGCTGAAGTCTCTTTCTTGTTAGCTGAGCTAAGGCTTGATGTTAGCTAACAATTTGAGTGTGGCCGCCTTTCGTTGCTCTATCTTGTTAGCTAAGCTATAATTTTGATGTTGCTTAGCTAACAAACTATGTGTGGCCGCCCTTCTTTGTTCTTTCTTCATGGCGAAGCAACTCTATTCTGGCTCAACAAATGTTAACTTTAGCTTAGCTAGCAGTGTCTTCTGATTTTGCTTCTTTTTGATTTCTTTCGGCTTTGCTTCACACCTATTTGCACAACTTTCCTATAAAATGATTAACTTCATACACTTTGCATTATTTACTAATATTTATGGGAAAAGTTAAATTAGTTTGCATTTTAAATCAAATAAGTGCTTATAAATTGTTTAGGATTTTGAAATATCTTATGATCTGTCACGCTCAGTGGTGACGTAGTGACTTGAAGGTAGAGTTCGGAGCCATCGTTTGACGTGTTAATTCGAACCGAACTGAAGGACCGATTAGGTTTGAAGGATCGATGCTAGACTCGGTGCTGTCATTGAGATCTGGTTTGTGATATAGGATTCAACGCTCGTCGCATTGACTCAAGAAAAGAAAAGTATAGGGATCAACACTTGAAGTCGATCGAAAAGAAATAGATGTTATGTATATGCAATGCTTGTAATGTAGGTACCTGCGATGATTGATTTTAAGTGGGGTAGTAAGTGAAATGCAATGGATCACTTCTTTCTCTTTTTGCTTCCCTTTTTTATATTTTTTTCTGCTTTTCTTCCTTTTTCTAATATATGATGTGAGTATTTGAATGAATCTATGTGCATGAAATGTTAGATGCAAATGCTATGATGAATAATTGGAAGTGCATGAATGCACGGTGCGATGATATGATATGATTTATTGGGATATGGAAAGATGTGTTTTTTTTTTGCATTTTCCTCTCATTTTTTTGCGAAGATGAGATGCGAGACTTTTGATGCGAGAAGCAGAGGTTAATATTAATCATTCCTTGAAAAATTAGATTTGAACATTGGTTTTCCATTTGATTATGATGTCCCATAGAATTTTAGGTCCACAAAGTTAATTGAGTGAATTTTAAGTATAACAGTGTTAACTTGTGTTCTCTTTCTTTGAAACATTGTTTAGCAAACACGTATAATAGTACAAATTTAGATGAATGAGTCAGTTAAATGGAAGTTCTAGAGATCTATGAAGGGATGAATGGCAAATTTATTGTCCAATCTCATGAAAGATAGGTTTTTCCCAATCCAACAAAGGCGGAACTGCCTCAATTTAGACTTCTGATGACGGTGAGTGAATAGTTTGCCCCTGTCTAGTGGCGACAACGGCTAGGGGTGTAGAAAATGATGAATTGGGAATGCCTTGGCTTTGGAATGAAAGGTGTAAAGCCAGAGATTTTGTCCACACCCACAGAGTTTGGTGTTGCCCCAATTATGACAACGACAATGTTGCCCCGATTGGAGTGGCATTGTGAAAGGGTTTATTTAGGATAATGGGTTGAGGAATCGCACCAGTATGGTTTTATGGATAACAAGGGGATGAGATGGGTGTTGGGAGAATTTTCCCTATTTTAGGTTGAGTGAAGGGTGACGAGATTGCCCCACTTTGGAATGGTATTTCAAATGGTATCTCAACTTGACTGTTCTCATCATCACTTTTTTGATTTTGACTCTTCTTATCATGATGCTTCTCAACTTGATTCTTCTCATTTGATGCTTCTCATCTTGACTCTTCTGAGGACTCTTCTCATGATGACCTTTCATTATCATGACTCTTCTGAAGTTGACTCTACTGAAGTTGACTCTCCTTATGATTCTTCCCATGTTGACACAGATTATGATGACCCTTCTCATGGTGATCTTTCTAAAGTTTACCCACCAGGTCTTGATCTTTTGATCATGTCAAGAGAGGTCTTCTTCTTTGTTTGTCTTTGTTCAACAATTTTTGTCATTGCTTCAAGTCTTCTCAACATGGATGCTTCTCATAAGCATATGTCTTCTTGAGAATAAGCTAACTTACACTATTCTTATATTTTACTCAAGAAGAGACATTAATTGCATATGAAATCAAATAACTTATTTAAAGTTTGTTAACCAACAAAACTAAGCTGGGATTTTGCCTCAAGAATTGACCCTCTGTCAAAGGTGTGGGATGCGGACATAATAAGACACAACTTCAGTGCCCGGGATGCTCAAAACATCCTTACAACACAATCCATAGATAGATTGATTTGGAATTTTAGCAAGGATATGGCCACTATTCTATACGAAGTAGATATCATCTTTTAATGGAGCAAATAAATGCTTCAAAATTCCCGGAAATTGGAACGCTCTGTGGTGCCTTAAAATTCCCAATAAGGTGAAGTTACTAGTTTGGAGGGCACTCACTTATGTTCTACCCACTAGATTTAATTTAAATCACCGAGGAGTGCCATGTGGGGAATTTTGTCCGCAATGTGGTATCGACATAGAAGATGAGATGCATGCCTTTTTTGGTTGCATAAGGGAACGAGAGTGTTGGCATAAAGCAGGAATGAGTACTCGACTGCTAAATATTCTGCACTCAACAAAGCAATTTCGAGTAATTCTAATACCTCAGTTGTTCACATTAACAGAAAACCAGACCATATAAACATCTTGTTCACATTTCATCTAGACTATCAATTCACGTAGACTTTCAATATAAATAGATAATAGATTGAACAAGTTTAAAAATGTTTCAAACAACCATAACACAAAATGATTCTAAAAAAGCTAGAGTATCTAAAACACAAGGTGTATCTAAAGAATTCTGCCCAAAGCTTCAGAATCATAAAATGCTAAACAGTGTATCCTTTTGCTCCGTACGAATCTTCATATAGAATTCTGTCCAAAGCTGACAAACCTCAAAAAGCTCCTCTTCGGTGTATGCCTTTGGGTCATCAAATACCTACAAGTTTAAAAATTTCTGAAACATTATATTCAATCATTCTAATTCCAAATAAATGTGTAAAGTCTAATTTTAACCAAAAATTTATACCTGCTCCTAATTATCATCAACACCAGCATTCACAATGGTCAGTATAAACTTCATCACATAATAGCCACAATGAAAACCATTCCGTTGTATTGGCATCTACACAAATGAATTAACAAAGTTAACCAAATTAAACAGAGTATTATATATATATATATATATATATATATTGTTATACCCCAATTTTGCCCGATCTTTTTATCGTAATTGTTTTAGCCCCGTGTCACAAACCCATGGCATTTCGAGCGCTGTTTTATTTAAAGTTGGACCGAATTGTCCAATTGAGCCTATGTCCAACCTTTTGGGCTTGATTTTGTTAGCTCACCCAGAACCATAACCGAGAACCACCCAGAGAAACAGAAAAACAAACATAAAGAAAAAGGAATTAAGAGTAGAAGCGGAGAAGAGAAAAAAGATGTGGAAAAATTAAAAGTCAGAAACAAACATCAAAAAATGAGAAAGAATAGAGGAGGATAAGAAGAGGAGTAGAAGAAGAGGAAAATTACAAAAAATAGAGCCACTGTCTTTCCCCCAGCACCATTGCCGTCGCGAGCCACAGTTAATACTCGTCGCGGTCACGTTGTAGCTCCATCATCACCGAAAGCCCCCTCCGTCGAAGTCTCTGTGTTTCCGTCGCCGTAGTTGAACACAGTCAACCCACCGTCTCCGCCGTGGACAAACCACCACCGTCGCAACCCCTTTGATGCGAATACAGGGGCTCAGGTGTCAACCACTGTCGCCTCTCTCACACCCCCTGTGTCTCATCATTACGGCCTGCAAGCCCATCTTTTGAAACCCAGTCCAGTTCCCAGAAACGAACTGGACTCGTTAGTTACACCATCCCTTTTCTAAATACACCCCCTGTTATCTACATCCCCCCTTTTTACAAATACACCCCGTTTTCATTCCTCTCAAATGTTTCCACAATGAAACAATTTATTTCACAAACTTACATTTTCCTAAAAAAACAATAAATTCTCTTCAAAAATACAAATAGGGGATTAAGTCGACTGTACAGTCGGGTTAGTCTGCTTTTTAGGTCACTAATGAACCGTTACGGGTCATGCCCTAAAATCCCTATTTAAAAAAAAACAATTTCTAAATTAAAATAAACTCAAACACATTTCTTTCCACAAATCAAATTTTCAAAATAGGGGATTATCAACCAGTAGTTTTCAAAAATTATAGGCGAAATTAGAAAGCTCTGCTAGGGTTTCAGGATATGGCGACTAGGGCTCCCTCCCTTTCGTGATCTTGGCTCCTCATCATCGCTCTTCTACTGCTTCTCATCTGCGGTTCTGATCGTAGTGGTCCTCTATTGTTTCTATCTGATCAAAGTCGCTATTCGCGTGATCACGGTGCTGTTTTCTGCCGTAAGTGGTCGCTGTCTTGCTGATCGCGTGGTGCACGGATTCGCTGTTTCACAGCCAGGCTTCGGTTTCGCTGTTTCCATTCGCGACTCAGCAAGGGTTCAGTGATCATCAGGCTTCGGTAAGTTCATCTTATGCGTCTGTAATGGATCTCTGTCTGTGGCTGTAACACCCCTTTTCTACCCGGAATTTTTTTGACAAAAATCAGAGTTTTCAAAACGTTTTTAATACACGCCAATAATAAGGTTTCACCATTAAAACAGTGCGACGCCGAGCACGTCATAACATCATCAAGCAGCGGAATAAAAAATAAAGTTCAAACGAACAGTTGTAACATCACCAACCAAGTAATAATGATAATTAGTAAAACTAGCGTTCATCCCCACGAGTGCTACATATCAGAGCGACGACCGACTCAAATAGCGAAGGAAGACTTGCCTTCACTCGCAATCACCCGCACGTTACCAACATAGGGGTAACATTCAAACAGAAGGGGTGAGATATCTAACATTATAATAGCATATATGATAGGCAATATGCTAGAGTTACGACAGCTATATCTACCACTTCACAACAACACCAATTTACAATCACCAAGTATCATCACCAATAATGTGTAAATGAATGAAATGTAACCCACACCAACGGGTATATGCATGTGGTACCAATCATCACCAATAAATTTGCCAATACGGGCAACATCACCTATATGAGCATCACCATCATCATCTATAGCTCCAACGGCCGTAGCCTTTATCACCAAAATAATGCATATGCAATATATGCGACACCATGAACAATGCGCCAGACAATTAACAACAATGGTCATCTATGTGACACACAACAACACCAATATTAATAAATGGTCATAGACCCATCACCTGTCACCTTAGCCCATAAAAATAGGCACATCACCTGTTATACCATTGATAAGTCTATTTTTAGAGTCTTTTTAATAGTTATTTTATTAAGTCTTTTTAGTATTTTAATTATATTTTTGTTCTATTTTACTGCAAATGTTTACTTTTTATCTTCAGGTCTTATTTTGAAGCAATTTGGGCTGCTTAAAGTCTCAGCAGGTCAGAATTCGACTGGATCTCTCAGAATTCGACCAAGATCTCTCAGAATTCGACCAAGATCTCTCAGAATTCGACAGCATCTGTCTCAGCAGGCCAGATTTCGACTGGATCTCCCAGAATTCGACTGCATCTTCCAGATTTCGACTTCGACTGCTTCTGCTTCCCAGATTTCGACTGTGCCTACTTCTGCTGGCAAGATTTCGACTGTGCCTCAACTCTGCTATCCAGAATTCGACTGAACAGTCAGAATTCGAATTGCCCACTTGCTGATGGATATTTTGCCCACTTGTTGCCCACTTGTTGATGGATATTTTTGATGGCTACCTTGGCCAACTTGATTTGCCACTTTTTCCTCTTTAGGACCATTTTGCCCCTCATATTTTCCTATAAATAGAGGCTTGATCCTCACTTGTACCTAAGCTTGAATTTTGTTAGAAAATCAGTGACAAGGTTTCCTCTAAGATTCATGACTTCAATTTACTCTTCATGCTTTTTATGATTCTTGCTCATTTACATTCTTGCTATTTATTTTCTTGCCCTTTTACTTTCCAAGTCATTTACTTTCTTGCTCCTTTAAATTCTTGCACCTTTATTTTCTAAGTCATTTACTTTTCTTGCTATTTAATTTCATGCACCTTTATTTTCCAAGTTATTTACCTTCTTGCTCTTTTATTTTTCTTGCTCTTTAAATTTCCAAGTCAAGTAAACTACTGGCAAGTCAAGTAAATTACTGGCAAGTCAAGTAAATTACTGGCAATTTACTTTTCAAGCAATTTACTTTCTTGTCATTTACAATTCCGCTATTTATAATTTTGCACTTTACCGCTTTCTTTTATTTTCTTGCTAAAATATTCCTTCTTTCCAAAAACACTTTCTTTTCAGTTAATCAACTTTGAAAAATTAAATTGGTATTCACTTAGGCTCTCCCTGTGGACCGATACTCTTTTATTACGCGATACGACCCGTGCACTTGCGGGGCTATCAAGTTTTTGGCGCCGTTGCCGGGGAGGCAGTGATATTGATTAAGTTTTTCAAAACCGGTTAGACTGAAATTTTATTTTCTTTATTTTTACTTTTTTCTTCTCTTGTCCCTCGAATGCGAAGAACTAGAAGTTTCGGAGAACTTGTTCAACAAATTCCCGAAATCGAAAGGTTCTTACATAGAAGGAGGAGAGAAATTCCCGATAACCAAATGGCGGCTAATGAAAATCGTGCTCTCAAAGAGTACGCAACACCTTCAGCAGAACCATCGGCTGCCATTGTACATCCAAATGTGGAAGCAAATAATTTTGAACTCAAATCATCTCTGCTTTCAATGGTTCAACAAAACCAATTTTCTGGTTCTCCCACAGAGGACCCAAATCTTCATATTTCAATTTTTCTGGAATACTGTGGGACTCTCAAATTAAACGGGGTACCTCAAGATGCCATAAGACTAAAGCTTTTCCCTTTTTCATTAAGGGATAGAGCAAGAGCATGGCTACATTCTTTGCCTTCGGAATCCATTACCAGCTGGGGCCAACTAAAACAAACTTTTCTTACTAAGTTCTTTCCCCGAGTAAAACAGCTCAAATGAGAAATCAAATTACTCGATTTTCTCAAAACGACGGGGAATCTCTTTATGATGCTTGGGAACGTTTCAAAGAAATGTTAAGGCTATGCCCCCATCATGGACTAGAGAAATGGCTCGTTGTTCATACATTTTATAATGGATTACAATATGCAACTAGAATGACTGTTGATGCAGCTGCAGGTGGAGCTTTGATGAACAAAAATTTTACTGAAGCTTATGCACTCATTGAAGATATGGCTCAAAATCATTGTCAATGGGCAAGTGAGCGAGCCATAGCAGATAAACCAGCATCATCAAAAGAGCCAGGTAAGTATGAAATATCCGCTGTTGATCATCTTGGCTCAAAAGTGGACGCACTTTTTCAAAAATTTGAAAAATTAAATGTAAGTGCCGTTTCACAAACTTTTTCTCCTACTACTCCACCATGTGAATTATGTGGGATTGTTGGCCATATTGGAGCTAAATGCTAGCTTGAGGCATCTAGTACTGGAAATGAGCATATAAACTATGTTCAAAAAGAAGATCCGTTTTCAAATACTTATAATTCTGGGTGGAGAAATCATCCAAATTTTTCTTATAAAAATCCTCCACCCAATCCAGCACCTAGACCACCTCCTGTCTTTCAAAATCAAAGCGTTTTTAACAACCCACAAAACAACCCGCAAAAGTCGAACTTAGAATTTTTGATGGAAAAATTTGTGTCATCTCAAACAAAACAAAATGAAGAATTCAAAAATCATACTTGTTATTTGAATGACACACTTATCAAATTAGAATCAAAAATCGACTCTATTGCGACTCACAGTAAGATGCTTGAAAATCAAATAACTCAAGTGGCAACACAGGTGGCTTCATCCTCTAAATCTTCGGGGGTATTTCCTGAACAGCCTGAACAAAATCTAAATGGCCAAATATATGCTGTCACCCTTAGAAGCGAAAAACAATTAGAGGAACCAAGAGCAAACCAAGAAAAAATTGTGGGTGAAAAACATAATTCACCGTGTGAGCAAGAAGAGAAAGGAAAAGAGAAGGAACCAGAAAAAGAAAAAGAGAAGGAACCAGAAAAAGAAAGAGAAGAACCATACATCCCCCCACCACCATACAAACCATCTCCTTTATCTTATTTTTCACCTTCCTTTGTGAAAAAAATAACATTTGATCAGGGGGGAATTGTAAAAAAGATCTTATTGCTTACACAACTTCCATTTTACAAGCCATGGGATCTAGGAATATGCTTTCATTCTTCATATGTCACTTGGTCTCTATGCTTCAAGCAATGGGACCCAGGAATAACTTTATAAAAGGAAAGGTCAAGCTAATGACCATAAACGAGCGCTGCGTGGGAGGCAACCCACGGTTTAATGTATTTTTCGATTTGTTGAAAAATAAAATACCCCAGGGCCGAGTATCCTGAACCAGACAGCCAGGTGAACTCTCCTAACCCCTTTTGTTTTACTTGAAAAATCATTGAGGACAATGCCTAGTCCAAGCATGGGGGGGTATTTTATTACTTTTATTAGGAATTTCTTTATTGCTTTGCCGAGTTTTTATCTTTTTACTTTGAGTTGTATCTGCTCCCTCCATCACGAAACTTTGTGAACCCTAAGCATGTTTTAGATAAGCCTTTTCTGGACAAAAATAATTTTTCAATTTTTCATTCGCAATCATCTAGGTGGACTGGTTGGGAACAACAAAAATTGTATCATGGTTCGATTTCTACTTCTAGGGCTTTTTCACACACACACTATTGAGACTATTTTCAGTTATTAATACGAATAGAGGGACTGAAAAGAAACTAGTAACCTGGTTCTCTTGGTGACATTTACTAGATGCGCGGTTACTGGAGAAAAACGTCTAAGTTGGGGTATTAAAAAAAAAAAAAAAAAAAAAAATTATATATATATGTATATATGCAAAACCAATTCAAAAATGCAAAAGTTAGTGCATTTTAAATATCAAAATAAATGGTTAGCATATAAAATCAAAAAAAAAAGAAAAAAGAAAAAATGCTTGAATACCCAACGTATAAAGACCCTCCTTTGAGACCCGGTCTTAGTAAATGGAGGACCCAAGCTTAAGAATGTTGGGGAACCGGTTCTATGATGACATGGATATCCTCTCCAATGTATTGATACTTTAAATTTGTCTCCCAATTCCACAAGAAGCCCAAAATAGTAGCTCTCAAAACCAAAGTGTTAGAATTGCCCCACAGTTCACTCAAGGTTTCAATATGAAAATAATTTTCCTTCAGAATTGGCCTAAAGATTTACACTGTTTTTGCTTGAGGACAAGCAAAGGTTCAAGCGTGGGGGAGTTTGATAAGTCTATTTTTAGAGTCTTTTTAATAGTTATTTTATTAAGTCTTTTTAGTATTTTAATTATATTTTTGTTCTATTTTACTGCAAATGTTTACTTTTTATCTTCAGGTCTTATTTTGAAGCAATTTGGGCTGCTTAAAGTCTCAGCAGGTCAGAATTCGACTGGATCTCCCAGAATTCGACTGCATCTTCCAGATTTCGACTTCGACTGCTTCTGCTTCCCAGATTTCGACTGTGCCTACTTCTGCTGGCAATATTTCGACTGTGCCTCAACTCTGCTATCCAGAATTCGACTGAACAGTCAGAATTCGAATTGCCCACTTGCTGATGGATATTTTGCCCACTTGTTGCCCACTTGTTGATGGATATTTTTGATGGCTACCTTGGCCAACTTGATTTGCCACTTTTTCCTCTTTAGGACCATTTTGCCCCTCATATTTTCCTATAAATAGAGGCTTGATCCTCACTTGTACCTAAGCTTGAATTTTGTTAGAAAATCAGTGACAAGGTTTCCTCTAAGATTCATGACTTCAATTTACTCTTCATGCTTTTTATGATTCTTGCTCATTTACATTCTTGCTATTTATTTTCTTGCCCTTTTACTTTCCAAGTCATTTACTTTCTTGCTCCTTTAAATTCTTGCACCTTTATTTTCTAAGTCATTTACTTTTCTTGCTATTTAATTTCATGCACCTTTATTTTCCAAGTTATTTACCTTCTTGCTCTTTTATTTTTCTTGCTCTTTAAATTTCCAAGTCAAGTAAACTACTGGCAAGTCAAGTAAATTACTGGCAAGTCAAGTAAATTACTGGCAATTTACTTTTCAAGCAATTTACTTTCTTGTCATTTACAATTCCGCTATTTATAATTTTGCACTTTACCGCTTTCTTTTATTTTCTTGCTAAAATATTCCTTCTTTCCAAAAACACTTTCTTTTCAGTTAATCAACTTTGAAAAATTAAATTGGTATTCACTTAGGCTCTCCCTGTGGACCGATACTCTTTTATTACGCGATACGACCCGTGCACTTGCGGGGCTATCAACCATCACCTGATATGTCATCACCAATATTCACCAATCATCACCAATACACCTACACCTATAGGACAGTCTAACAACTTGACCAACGACCACCGACACCAAGGACACCAATAGATTTACAACATCTATGACAACGACAATTTTACAACACCGAGACATTGACAATTGACAACACCAGGAACAAATACCAATTTACAGCAACAGCGACAATAGCTTTTAAAACAACACTTAAAAACAGTGACAGCAACAGTGATTTTTTGGCAAAACAGCAACATGGAAACAGTGACAGCAACAGTGATTTTCCATAAAAACAGCAACATGACAACAGTGACAGCAACATCAATTCTTTTAGGAAAAACAGCAACATTTGTTTAGAAAACAGCAACAATTGTGTTACGGTGACAGCAACATTTATTTAGAAAAACAGCAACATTTTACTCACTGTGACAGCAACATTTATTTAGAAAACAGCAACATTTTACTCACTGTGACAGCAACATTATTTGGGAAAAACAACAACATTGTTTTGTGGAAAACAGCAACATTTTACTCACTGTGACAGCAACCTTATGTTCAGAAAAACAGCAACATCGTTTGTGGAAAACAGCAACATTTTACTCACTGTGACAACAACCTTATGTTCAGAAAAACAGCAACAATTGTTCATTGTGGCAGCAACACCAATTTTCAGAAAAACAGCAACAATTGTTCATTGTGGCAGCAACACCAATTTTCAGAAAAACAGCAACAATTGTTCATTGTGGCAGCAACACCAATTTTCAGAAAAACAGCAACAGCAGACTTGGTGCCCAGCAACACCACTGGGCGCCTAGGGTGCCAGTTTCAGCAACAGGAACAACGCTGAGACACTACTGGGCGCCTAGGGCGCCAACTCCAGCAACCAGGACAGCATCACTGGGCGCCTAGGGCGCCACTTCTAGCAACATCAACAACCAGACAACATGACTGGGCGCCCAGGGCACCAAAATCAGCAACAGAGGCGACACTGGCTTGGCGCCCAGCAACAGGGCGTCTCCAGTAGGGAACAAACACAACACAGCCACGCACAGGACATGGCGCCCAGCAACAGGGCGCCTTTTTCAGCAACTAAGACAACACCAAAATTGCGCCAAACACCAAACACCAAATTTCACCATGACCAATCATCAAGCACCAATTTCAAACATCATGAATATGTTCTAACATCATCAATCAACACCAAATAAGATCAAAGGAACAACATAGGTCCTATCTCCCACATAACCCCATCATATACCCCATTATAAGGATAGAACCCACCCTTACCTTAGGTTTGCCGAACGCGAGATCTCCTTGTACGTAAGCTCCAAAGAACCGCTGCAACAAGACTCCTCTCCTCTTGCTCTCTTGGTTTCGCCGCCCCCTTCCTTTCTCTATTCTCCTCTCTTCGTAAATTCTTTCTTTCTTTCTCTCCAAAAATGCGAAATGCCTAAACCCTAGCCAACACCCTCCTTCATGCGCCTAAGCCTTGGGCTCGTGGATCACGGGCCCTTGTCCACTAATCAGCTAATTACTAGGCACCACTCCCTAATTTGAATAAAACATCATTTTATTAATTGTTAAATATAACTATACTAATAAAATACCTAAATAATTTAATTAAATAAATAATTTAGTTATTTGGGCGTTACAGTGGCCTTGCGTGGCCAATCTCGCAGCGCCGCCTGAAGCAGCCGCTCCGGTGGTTCCTCCTCCTACAACCGTAAGAAAATCGTTTGCGGCAGCTCTAACAAACTCTTGTGTTATCCCTCCAAGTCAGCTGCCCAAGCCTTGCATCAAAGGCGATGCTCTCACTATCAAGATCACTGAATCAGAATATCAAGAAGGTGTCAAAAATTGCAAGAATGTATTGCATGGCCGCCTTACCCTTTCCAAAGGGGACACTCCTATAAAGCTTAATGCTTTAAGGGAAAAACTTATGCAAGAATGGAAATCTATTGGTTCCTGGACAATGGTCTCTTTAGGCAAGGGCTACTATGAGTTTTGCTTTCAGTCGTTTGAAGAGATGCGTAGCTTACAAGCCATTGGTACGTGGTCGTTGAATCCGGGATTATTAAGACTCTTTGCATGGACTCCGGATTTTGATCCAACCAGGATACGTAACACAAATGTTCAATGTTGGGTTCGTATTCATGGTTTAGCTCGGTAATATTGGCATCCTATCACCCTTTTCGAGATTGCCGGTGCAATTGGTGGCCCTATTGCTTTGGATGATGCAACAAAGCAACGCACTTTTGGTCACTTCGCAAGAGTTCTTGTTGATATTGATTTAAAGGGTGATCTTCCTGATCGTATTATGGTTGAACGAGAAGGTTATGCGTTTTACGTGGAAGTTGTCTATGAAAGGCTGCCTCAATTCTGCTCTTATTGTCATATTATTGGGCACAATCATTTTAACTGCAAGCATGTGCGTGGTAAGCAGGAGTCTCGCGCACAGCCCCCAATTGTAACGCCCCAAAATAATTTAATTATTCGTTTAATTAAGTTATTTAAGGCCTACAACATTTATTTAAGTAAATTAATTAATTTGGAGTTTTATTTTATTCAGGAAGTGTTTAAGTAAGTAGGGAGGTGTAAATAAAGGCCCATGACCCATTAAGTGGCCCAAGTTCAACTAATAAACCTAGGGGTCTTATGAGAAGGTGCTCAATTGTGCAAAGAAAGAAAAATAGAAAGTGAGAAGAGGGAGAGAGGGAGCGGCGGCCGAAGCTCAAGGGGAGAAGAAGAAGAGGTTTGGCGCGAAGAAATCCAAGGGAAAGGGAGAGAAGCGTGCTTGGTTGGCAATTCTTGTTGATTGCTAGGAGTCTTGCCTAGTTCCTTCAATTTCGTAAGGTTAGGGGGCTCTTTTTCATTCATAATAGACTATATGATGAGTATTCTATGTGGGTTAGGTTCTAGGATAATTAATTGATTGATTGTTGTGTATTGGTGTGTTGATTTCATGGTTAGTATTATGTTTGAATTCAGTTTGATGAATCAATGTTGTTTGATGTTGAAATGAACACGATATGAACTATGTATGCAAGGTGTTTGATGTATTGTCTCAATGAAACTAAGTATGAAATCATGATGGTTGCAAGGTGTTTGATAAATTGCTTAAATGAATTGGTGTTGAAATTGGTGTTTGATGAGTTGTGCCACTATGTTGCTATTTGGGTGAGCCACGGCTAGGCGCCAATGCCCATGCCGTGGCGTGTCGCGTGTGAAGTGTGGCGTGTTGCGTGTGGTGTGTGTGGCGTGTTGTATGTTGGTGTGTGTCGTGATGTTGTGTGTGCTTGGTGTGTGTCATGGTATGGGCGCCAAAATGGCATGCCCGTGTTGCCTTTCTTGTGCCCCATGTGTTGTGGTGTCTCGGTGTGTGGGCGCCAAAAGGTGGCGTGCCCCATGTGTGTGTGTGTCTCAGTGTGGGGCGCCAAAAATGTGGCGTGCCCCTTGCGCCTTGTGCTGGGCGCCAAGTTTGGCAGCCCCTGTGCGCGTGTGCTGGTGATGTTTTGGCGCAGGGCAGGGCGCCATGCCTGTGCCCTTGCTGTCTGTGTTGCGCCCAGATGTGGCGCAGGTTGCCTCTGCGCCAGTTTTTGTTGTCTGTGTTGCTGTCTGTGTTGCGCCCAGATGTGGCGCAGGTTGCCTCTGCGCCAGTTTTTGCTGTCTGTGTTGCGCCCAGATGTGGCGCAGGTTGCCTCTACGCCAGTTTTGCTGTCTGTGTTGCTGTCTGCGTTGCGCCCAGATGTGGCGTAGGTTGCCTTTGCGCCAGTTTTTGCTGTCTGTGTTGCGCTCAGATGTGGCGCAGGTTGCCTCTGCGCCAGTTTTTGCTGCTGTGTTGCCTAGTTGTGTTGCTGTCTTGGCTCAATGCTGCCAGTTTGCTGGCGCAGTGCTGCCCGATGTTGCCCGAAGTGTTTAAGTGCAGTTTTGCTTATTGTTGCCTGTCCCGTGTCAATGACTTAAAATAGTCTATTTAATTGGTGTTGGTGTAATTGGAGGATTAAGTGCTAGCCTTAGAGCTATAATTGGAGGTGTGTTTATTGGTGTTGTATCTAGTGGTGAAATCAATTATTGGTGATGGGTCTATGACCTCTTTTGGTGATGGTGAATTAATTAATAGAAATGGTGAGTCTATTAATTATTGGTGATTATGCTTATTGTTCATTTTGGTGAATACAGTGTGTTGTGGTGCATTGTTCATGGCGTCACATAAACCATGTGCATTTATTGGTGAGTAGGCTTCAGCCTTATTATAAATTATTGGTGAGTGCCCTCAAGGCTTATTTTGGTGATGGATCCACATGCATATGCCCGTGGAGTTGGGTTGCATTTCATGCACTAATCATGCATTCGGTGATGTTTCTTGGTAATTGTAAATTTAATGGTGTATGTTGATATCGTTGTGAATTGGCGCTTCTAGTTGCTTTCCCTAATATAATGCTTATCCTATATGCTATTATTTATGTAAAGAGACTCACCCTACTGCTTTTATGTTGCTTCTCATGTCGGCAACGTGCAGGTGATAGCGAGTGAAGGTTTTCCTCATACCTTATTCTAGTCGGTTGTGTCTGGCTCTGATACGTAGCACCGGGGAGGGGCGTCTTAGTTTACTTGTTATTTTTATTTTGATGTTATTAAACTGATATTTGGTGATGTATTGAGTATGTTCAAGACTTGATGTTATTCCGCTGTGATGGTGACTATGTTCATGCTGATGTAAACTAAACAGGGGATTGTGGGCTCGTCCCTTGACTGTGGTGCTATGTATCGTACTATTGGTTGTTGAATTTTTCCATTGATGTTTGTTTGGTTCAAAGGGAGTAAATGTAACACTCTCTCGTGGTTGTTTTCTTTATTTTTTTGAAAACTCTGATTTTATCAATTAAATAGTAGTAAATTAGAAGGGGGTGTTACATTGGTGGTATCAAAGCAATAGTTCGGTCTGTCCGACCACGTTGTTGAGTCTTGAATTTTCTAATCCTCGAGTCTTGTTGCTCGTTCTGATTTGATCTTGTTTCAGTGAATAGTTGAGATGGCCGGAAGAAATGATGCGGCTCTTGCTGCTGCTCTGGAGACAATGGCTCAGGTTGTGGGAAATCAGCAGGTTGCTGCTGATGCTGGTGCTCGCAACTTGGCCACTTTTCAAAGGGAGAACCCGCCCACTTTCAAGGGTCGGTATGATCCGGATGGAGCTCTTGCATGGTTGAAGGAAATTGAAAGGATTTTCCGGGTTATGGAGTGTACGCCTGCTCAGAAGGTGAGGTATGGTACTCACATGTTAGCTGAAGAAGCCGATGATTAGTCGCTTGAGGTTCTGCAGAGGTTGGAGAATGCTGGTGAAGAGATCACGTGGGATGTCTTGAAGAGAGAATTTATGAGAAAGGATTACCCGGAAGATGTTCGGGGCAAGAAGGAGATTGAATTTTTAGAATTGAAGCAAGGGAACAAATATGTGGCCGAGTATGCGGCAAAGTTTGTGGAGTTGGCTAAGTTCTACCCTCACTACAATGATGCTAATGCTGAATTCTCTAAATGTATCAAGTTTGAAAATGGTCTGAGGCCTGACATCAAGAAGGCAATTGGTTACGAAAAGATTCGGGTGTTTGCTGATTTGGTTGATAGCTGTAGGATTTTTGAAGAGGATAGCAATGCTGCCTATAAGATTGTGAAAGAGAAGAGGAGTTCTCAGTATCGTGGGAAGCCCTATGATGTTTCTGGTGGTAAGGGCAAGTGGAAAGCTGGTTCAGGCAAGAAGCCCAGTGGGGGAGATGCCCCTGCAAGCATTGTGTGCTACAAGTGTGGTAAGCCCAGACATAAGAGTGTCGATTGCCCGGTTAACAAGTGTTTCAAATATGGCAAAGAAGATCATATAGCTGCTAATTGTGAGAAGAAGGATGTTGTTTGCTACAACTATGGAGAGGTGGGGCATATTAGTACCAAGTGTTCTAAGCCAAAGAAGGAGAAAGCTAGTGGGAAAGTATTTGCTCTTGCGGGATCTGAGGCGGCTAATGAGATCAGAGGTACGTGTTTCATTAATGGTACCCCATTGCTTGCTATTGTTGATACCGGTGCCACGCATTCCTTTATTGCTGCTGTGTGTGCTGATAAGTTGAATCTAGTTTTATCTTCTATGAAGAGGGAAATGGTTATCGACACTCCAGCTAAGGGTTCGGTGACTACTTCTCTCGTGTGTGCTATGTGTCCTTTATCGGTTTTCGGTAGAGAGTTTATTGTTGATTTGATTTGCTTGCCGTTGGATGGATTAGATGTTATCTTGGGTATGGACTGGTTGGTGAATAACCATGTTCATATCAATTGTTTTAGTAAGTCTGTGAGTTTCTCTTCTTCGGTTGAGGAGGAATCTGTTTTGTTGCCTGCTGGTCAGTTGCATAGAGTAATGAAGGAGGAAGTTAATCTGTTTGCTTTGATGGCGTCGTTATCTGTTGAGGGCCAAGCTAAGATTGATGAGTTGCCCGTGGTGCGTGAATTTTCTGAAGTGTTTCCCGATGAAATTCCTGATGTGCCACCTGAGAGAGAAGTGGAGTTTGCTATTGATCTGGTACCTGGTACTAGACCTGTGTCTATGGCACCTTATAGGATGTCTGCATCCGAGTTGTCTGAGCTGAAGAAGCAGCTTGAGGATTTGCTTGAAAAGAAGTTTATAAGGCCAAGCGTGTCGCCGTGGGGAGCCCCGGTGTTGCTAGTAAAGAAGAAAGATGGGAGTATGAGGCTCTGTGTGGATTATCGGCAGTTGAACAAGGTGACGATTAAGAATAAGTATCCGCTTCCAAGGATTGATGATTTGATGGATCAATTGGTGGGGGCTCGCGTGTTTAGTAAGATTGATTTGAGGTCGGGTTACCATCAAATTAAGGTGAAGGATGAAGATATTCCTAAGACGGCGTTTAGGACTCGGTATGGTCACTATGAGTATTCGGTGATGCCATTTGGCCTTACGAATGCTCCAGGGGTATTCATGGAATATATGAATCGTATCTTTCATGAGTATCTAGATCGTTTCGTGGTGGTGTTTATTGACGATATCTTGGTCTATTCTAAGTCTGAGGAGGAGCATGCCGAGCACTTGAGGTTGGTGTTGGGAATCTTGAAGGATAGGAAGTTGTATGCTAAGCTATCTAAGTGTGAATTCTGGTTGAAGGAAGTAAGCTTTCTTGGTCATATCATTTCTGGTGATGGTATTGCAGTGGATCCATCCAAGGTTGATGCCGTGTTGCATTGGGAGGCTCCTAAGTCGGTCACGGAGATTAGAAGCTTTCTGGGGCTAGCTGGATATTATAGGAGGTTTATTGAAGGGTTTTCTAAGTTGGCACTCCCGCTAACTCAGTGGACCTGTAAAGGAAAGGCGTTTGTTTGGGATTCTCGTTGTGAAGAAAGTTTCAATGAATTGAAGAGAAGGTTGACAACGTCTCCTATTTTGACGTTGCCTAAGCCAGGAGAATCTTTTGTGGTGTATTGTGATGCTTCTAAGATGGGGTTAGGAGGTGTTCTTATGCAAAATGGTAAGGTAGTTGCTTATGCGTCTAGGCAGTTGAGGACTCATGAGAAGAACTATCCTACGCATGACTCAGAGCTTGCGGCAGTTGTGTTTGCATTGAAGATCTGGAGGCATTATCTTTATGGTTCTAAATTTGAAGTGTTTAGTGATCATAAAGGTTTGCAATATCTGTTTGATCAAAAAGAGTTGAACATGAGGCAAAGGAGGTGGTTGGAATTGTTGAAGGATTATGATTTCAGTTTGAATTATCATCCGGGAAAGGCTAATGTTGTAGCCGATGCTTTGAGTCGGAAGTCTTTGCATGTGTCAGCAATGATGGTTAAAGAGCTTGAATTGATTGAGCAGTTCAGAGATATGAGCTTAGTTTGTGAAGTAACACCTCAGAGTGTTAGATTGGGATTGTGGAAGATCCATAATGAATTTTTGGATGTCATTCGAGAAGCTCAGAAGCGAGATATTAAGCTAGTTGAATTGGCGGTTGGGATTGATCACTCCGAAAGTAAAGACTATGAGTTAGATGCGCAAGACGTGTTGAGATACCGTGGGAGGATTTGTATTCCTAGTGATGAGGAGATTAAGAAGGAAATTCTTGAAGAGGGTCACCGAAGTAAGTTGAGTATTCATCCGGGAGCCACAAAGATGTATCAAGACCTGAAGAAGTTGTTTTGGTGGCCCGGTATGAAGCGTGATGTAGCTCAGTTTGTGTATGCTTGTTTGACTTGTCAGAAGTCGAAGGTTGAGAATCAGAAGCCTGCAGGATTGATGCAACCGTTGGAGATTCCGGAATGGAAGTGGGATAGCATTTCTATGGATTTTGTGACTGGTTTGCCTAATACCGTAAGGGGGTTTGATGCTATTTGGGTAATTGTTGATAGATTGACGAAGTCTGCTCACTTTTTGCCAATTAGTATCACTTATCCAGTTTCGAAGTTGGCAGAGATCTATATTAAGACGATTGTGAAGTTGCATGGTGTTCCTCTGAGTATTGTATCTGATAGGGATCCTAGATTCACTTCTGAGTTTTGGAAAAGTTTGCAAGAGGCTTTGGGTTCTAAGTTGAGGTTGAACTCAGCGTACCACCCGCAGGCAGATGGTCAGACGGAGAGGACTATTCAGTCATTTGAGGATTTGTTGAGGGCTTGTGTTCTTGAGCAAGGAGATTCGTGGGATTCTCATCTTCCACTGATAGAGTTTACTACAATAATAGTTTTCATTCTAGTATTGGGATGGTCCCTTTTGAGGCATTGTATGGTAGGAGGTGTAGGACTCCTCTGTGTTGGTATGAATCGGGAGAAAGTGTGGTGCTTGGACCTGAGATTGTTCGTGAGAGCACTGAGAAAGTGAAGATGATTCGTGTGAAGATGAAAGCTTCGAAAAGTAGGCAAAAGAGTTATCATGATAAGAGAAGGAAGGATTTGGAGTTTCAAGCCGGTGATCACGTGTTCTTGAGGGTCACTCCTATGACCGGTGTTGGCCGTGCCTTGAAGTCTAAGAAGTTAACCCCTCGCTTTATTGGTCCGTATCAGATTTTGGAGAGGGTTGGGAAAGTTGCTTATCGGGTGGCTCTGCCACCTAATCTTTCGAATTTGCATGATGTGTTCCACGTATCTCAGTTGCGGAAGTATGTTCCTGATCCATCTCATGTGATTCAAATGGATGATGTGGAGGTGAGGGAGAACCTCACTGTGGAGACAATGCCGGTTAGAATTGAAGGTCGTGAGGTGAAGGTTTTAAGAGGTAAAGAGATCAATTTGGTGAAAGTGGTTTGGTTGGGAGCAGTTGGCGAAAGCATGACTTGGGAGTTGGAGAGTAAGATGCAGGAAGCATATCCAGAGTTGTTTGATTCAGGTAATTTCGAGGACGAAATGTTCTAAGTGGGGGAGAGTTGTAACGCCCCAAAATAATTTAATTATTCGTTTAATTAAGTTATTTAAGGCCTACAACATTTATTTAAGTAAATTAATTAATTTGGAGTTTTATTTTATTCAGGAAGTGTTTAAGTAAGTAGGGAGGTGTAAATAAAGGCCCATGACCCATTAAGTGGCCCAAGTTCAACTAATAAACCTAGGGGTCTTATGAGAAGGTGCTCAATTGTGCAAAGAAAGAAAAATAGAAAGTGAGAAGAGGGAGAGAGGGAGCGGCGGCCGAAGCTCAAGGGGAGAAGAAGAAGAGGTTTGGCGCGAAGAAATCCAAGGGAAAGGGAGAGAAGCGTGCTTGGTTGGCGATTCTTGTTGATTGCTAGGAGTCTTGCCTAGTTCCTTCAATTTCCTAAGGTTAGGGGGCTCTTTTTCATTCATAATAGACTATATGATGAGTATTCTATATGGGTTAGGTTCTAGGATAATTAATTGATTGATTGTTGTGTATTGCTGTGTTGATTTCATGGTTAGTATTATGTTTGAATTCAGTTTGATGAATCTATGTTGTTTGATGTTGAAATGAACACGATATGAACTATGTATGCAAGGTGTTTGATGTATTGTCTCAATGAAACTAAGTATGAAATAATGATGGTTGCAAGGTGTTTGATAAATTGCCTAAATGAATTGGTGTTGAAATTGGTGTTTGATGAGTTGTGCCACTATGTTGTTATTTGGGTGAGCCACGGCTAGGCGCCAATGCCCATGCCGTGGCGTGTTGCGTGTGGTGTGTGTGGCGTGTTGTGTGTTGGTGTGTGTTGTGATGTTGTGTGTGCTTGGTGTGTGTCATGGTATGGGCGCCAAAATGGCATGCCCGTGTTGCCTTGCTTGTGCCCCATGTGTTGTGGTGTCTCGGTGTGTGGGCGCCAAAAGGTGGCGTACCCCATTTGCGTGTGTGTCTCGGTGTGGGGCGCCAAAAATGTGGCGTGCCCCTTGCGCCTTGTGCTGGGCGCCAAGTTTGGCAGCCCCTGTGCGCGTCTGCTGGTGATGTTTTGGCGCAGGGCAGGGCGCCATGCCTGTGCCCTTGCTGTCTGTGTTGCGCCCAGATGTGGCGCAGGTTGCCTCTGCGCCAGTTTTTGCTGTCTGTGTTGCTGTCTGTGTTGCGCCCAGATGTGGCGCAGGTTGCCTCTGCCCCAGTTTTTGCTGCTGTGTTGCCTAGTCGTGTTGCTGTCTTGGCTCAATGCTGCCAGTTTGCTGGCGCAGTGCTGCCCGATGTTGCCCGAAGTGTTTAATTGCAGTTTTGCTTATTGTTGCCTGTCCCGTGTCAATGACTTAAAATAGTCTATTTAATTGGTGTTGGTGTAATTGGAGGATTAATTGCTAGCCTTAGAGCTATAATTGGAGGTGTGTTTATTGGTGTTGTATCTAATGGTGAAATCAATTATTGGTGATGGGTCTATGACCTCTTTTGTTGATGGTGAATTAATTAATAGAAATGGTGAGTCTATTAATTATTGGTGATTATGCTTATTGCTCATTTTGGTGAATACGGTGTGTTGTGGTGCATTGTTCATGGCGTCACATAAACCATGTGCATTTATTGGTGAGTAGGCTTCGGCCTTATTATAAATTATTGGTGAGTGCCCTCAAGGCTTATTTTGGTGATGGATCCACATGCATATGCCCGTGGAGTTGGGTTGCATTTCAAGCACTAATCATGCATTCGGTGATGTTTCTTGGTAATTGTAAATTTAATGGTGTATGTTGATATCGTTGTGAATTGGCGCTTCTAGTTGCTTTCCCTAGTATAATGCTTATCCTATATGCTATTATTTATGTAAAGAGACTCACCCTACTGCTTTTATGTTGCTTCTCATGTCGGCAACGTGCAGGTGATAGCGAGTGAAGGTTATCCTCATACCTTCTTCTAGTCGGTTGTGTCTGGCTCTGATACGTAGCACCGGGGAGGGGTGTCTTAGTTTACTTGTTATTTTTATTTTGATGTTATTAAACTGATATTTGGTGATGTATTGAGTATGTTCAAAACTTGATGTTATTCCGCTGTGATGGTGACTATGTTCATGCTGATGTAAACTAAACAGGGGATTGTGGGCTCGTCCCTTGACTGTGGTGCTATGTATCGTACTATTGGTTGTTGGATTTTTCCATTGATGTTTGTTTGGTTCAAAGGGAGTAAATGTAACACTCTCTCGTGGTTGTTTTCTTTATTTTTTTGAAAACTCTGATTTTATCAATTAAATAGTAGTAAATTAGAAGGTGGTGTTACACCAGTCACTATCCAGGTTTGGGAGACAAAACAAAAGGCTGGCCTGGATCCTAAAAAGGATAGTAATAGGAATACGTCCGACGGTGTTGATGTAAATCACGAGAAAGGTATGGCTTCCTCTAATGATAATGTAGTTATTGTAAACAATAATGATCATCAATCAGGTAGACATGCTCAAAAGGAAATTGCTGCTGGCAAGGAAATCATTAACTCAAATGATGCAAATGATAATAATGACATCCAACCGGGGGGGTCATGTCTATTAGAGAGATTGAAATTCCAAATCAGTTTGGAGGCATTAATAATGTTCCTCATGATGGTTAAGGTGGCAACCCTCTTCTTGGCTTTATTTCTAACCATATTGAAACAGGCTCTCCAAGTGGCAGTGCCCCTAACTGTTCCGCAAAACGAGGTTTCCCCAGATCAAATTTTGGTCAACAATACTCAAGATGGTGTAATATATGAGTTCGACAGGAATCAGGTACAAGTGATTGCTGACCATGATGCTATCCAGGAGGTGAAAGCTGATTTAAACATTATTAAGGAACCTTGGGCGGCCTTGGTTGAGAAGGAGGATTCGCTGGAGAATGACGTTGTTAAGCCAGCTCAGGACTCGGAGTTGGAAACAGTGCTCACGAAATCACAGAAGAAACAGATGCAAAAGAAAAAGAAAGCTGCATCTCCTGTCATCACCCGCTCTAGGGCAGGCTCTCAAAGACTTGCCCAATGAAGTGCCTTTACTGGAATTCAAGGGGCCTGGCTAATCCCCCCACAAGATTAGCTCTCAAAAGGCTTTGTATCTCCAACAAGCCTGATTTCATTTTTGTTGCAGAGCCTTGGTGTTCCAAGACAATTTTCCTAGCAGATTCTGGTCTAGGCTAGGTATGAAGGTCTTTGCTACAAATGATAGAACTAATTTAATTCCTAATCTCTGGTGTGCATGTTCGGACTCTTTCAATCCTACAGTCATCGCTTCTTCTGATCAACAGGTCTCTTTTACTGTTGAGGTCAACAACACTACTATTGGTATTTCTGCTATCTATGCTTCTTGTAACTATCTTGGTAGGCGATCTCTGTGGCAGGAGCTTAGTATTCTCCAGCAGCTCCACAAAATCCCTTGGTGTTTTATTGGTGATTGGAATGTTGTCCTGGGCTCTCATGAATATAGGGGTAGTGGCAACCCCTCCAAAATTGCTTGTAAGGATTTCCAAAATTGGACCAGTTTGAACAACTTGATTCACCTTCCGACTAGGGGGGTTCAGTACACTTGGTCTAACGGCCGTAAAGGCAGGGCTTTCACAGAGAAAAGGCTTGATCGAGCTATTTGCAATGATGATTGTCTCTCTTTTTATACAGGTATATCCTGCTCTACTCTTACTAAATCTAAGTCTGATCATTTCCCTTTATTGTTGGATCTTCAGATTGCTGGTGGGCCTCACCCCTCTTCTTTTAAGTTCCTTCGCACATGGGCGAGTCACCCTGATTGTTTGAATTTGATTAAAGATGCCTGGCAAGCCCCTGGTATTGGTTGCCCTATGGTAGTCCTTAGTCAAAAGCTTACGAATCTTAAGGTAAAGCTTAAGGCTTGGAATAAAGATGTCTTTGGGGACGTTAATCTTAGGGTGCAAGTGGCAACGGCTGCCTTGGATCATGTGCAGGCGCAGATTGATATTGATGGCTACTCGGAGACCCTAATTGAGCAAGAAAAAGTTCACCAGCTTGAGTTACAGCAAGCTTTAGCTTCCTAGGAGGATTTTTGGCTTGAAAAATCTAGGCTAAATTGGCACACTCATGGTGATCGTAACACCTCCTTCTTTCATCAAATGGTCAAGATTAGACAAACTACCAAGCAGATTACTTCCATGAACCATGGTGACACTCTTCTTACTTCCTCTAATGATATTGAAGCTCATGTTGTAATTATTTTAAGAATATTTTCTCCTCTAACAACCAGTGTATTGATAATGGTATGGTGGAGGATGTCATTCCTAATCTTGTTACAGGGAATGAGAACTTAATGCTCACCAGCATTCCTAATATGGACGAAATCAAGCTTGCTATTTTTTCTATGATCTCTAACGGCGCCCCTGGCCCGGATGGTTTTGGTGCTTTCTTCTTTCAACACTTCTGGGATATTGTTTCAGAGGATCTGGTGAAAGCGGTTCAACAATTCTTCAAAAATGGCTGGCTGGTCCCTAATTTCAATTCTAATCTGGTGGTGCTTATCCCAAAAATTAACGGGGCTGACAGAATTGAGAAGTTTCGGCCTATTGCCCTTGCGAACTTCAAATTTAAGATTATCACTAAGGTGCTTGCGGACCGTCTGTCCAAAATTGCTCCCCGTATTGTCTCCTCTCAGCAACGGGGTTTCATTCAGAGTAGAAACATATCTGACTGCATTTGTTTAACCTCTGAAGCTATTAATATGCTCCAAAAAAGATCTTATGGTGGTAATATCGCTTTAAAAGTAGATGTTACGAAAGCTTTTGACACTTTAGATTGGCTTTTTCTTCTTAGAGTTCTCAAGGCGTTTGGGTTTAACTCCAAGTTTTGTGACTAGGTGAAGGTCCTTCTGCATTCGGCTAAGCTTTCTATTTCAATTAATGGCAAGCCCTCTGGTTTCTTTAGCTGCAAGCGTGGTTTGCGCCAAGGTGACCCCTTTTCTCCCTTGCTCTTTTGCCTGGCAGAGGAGGTTCTAAGCAGGGGCATATCCAAACTGGTGAATGATGGGGATCTTCAGTTAATCAATGGTCCAAGAGGCACTCAGGTTCCCTCGCATATTCTTTATGCTGATGATATGGTGAAGCTTCAGATCAGATTGTTAACTCTAGCAAATCTACTGTTTATTTGGGAGAAGTTCCGCTTAACCGCCAGCGTCGTATTGCTGAGATGCTTGGTTTCTCTATTGGCCAGCTTCCCTTTACCTACTTGGGAATTCCAATTTTCAAAGGGAAACCTAAGCCTGCTTATCTTTTGCCTATTGCGGACAAGATCAAAGCCAAGCTCTCTGCTTGGAAAGCTTCCCTTCTCTCTATCACCGGAAGAGCACAGGTGGTCAAGTCGGTTATCCAAAGTATGTTAGTTTACAGCTTTATGATTTACAGATGGCCCACTTCTTTGCTAAACATGGTGGACTCTTGGATCAGAAACTTCATTTGTTCTGGGGACGTCAATCAACGTAAAAAGGTTACAGTGGCGTGGCAGAAGGTTTGTAGTCCCACTGTGGAGGGGGGGGGGTCTTGGGATTAGATCTCTCAAAGAGATTAACCAGGCTGCCTGCCTCAAGCTTAGCTAGGAGCTCAGCACTTCCCAAAATAGTTGGGCGATCTTGTTGAGATCTCGGGTTTTCAGAAATAATAGTCCGATCTCTTATCATATTAGCTCTTCTCTTTGGGGTGATTTGCGAGCTAATCTCTCCATCATTCAAGACAAATGCATTTGGCAAATTGGTAAAGGTGACTGTGTCAATTTTTGGCTTGACCCCTGGGTGTCGGATCCTCTGGTTTCCCTTCTCAATGTCCATGAGCATCTTCATCACTTACTCAAAGCCAGAGTTTGCGATTTCATTTAGAATGGGCACTGGTGCATTCCTTCTTCTTTAGCCAATCAGTTTCCTCAACTGACTACGCTGCTTCGCGCTAAAGACATCCCTACTTTTGATGCTCCGGATCAGTTGCTTTGGAAGAATTCTACTGATGGTTTGCTCAATTTTAAATCTTCTTATCTTTTCTATCATCCTATTAGTCAGCATATTTATTGGTGCAAGAATATTTGGCGCACAGCTATCCCGCCATCAAAATCTTTTTTGATTTGGCGCATCCTTCACAATCGTATGCCTACTGATGAGAATCTTAGAAGTCGTGGCTGCGGCACGGTTTCCATGTGTAGTCTTTGTGAAGCGAACTATGAGTCTATGTTGCATCTTTTCTGTGATTGCTCTTTCGCCAAAAATCTTTGGTCCTGGCTTAGTGGTAAGATCGCTTTTAATATTAATATCTCCTCCCCTGAAACGATTATCGAGGTGTGTTTGCGTCCTATGTCTGACCAAGTGCAGGATGTTGTGACTGCTGCTGTTATAAATATCTTTTGGGCTATCTGGCATGCTCGAAATAAGCTTTGCTTTGATAATAAAAAGATAGTGCCCACGCTCCTCAAAAATCTGATTACTGCTAATGTGAATCTTTCGGGTACTCTTAGCAAGGATTCCACCTCTGCCTCTATGCAGGACTTTGCGGTTCTTAAGGCTTTTTCGGTGGCAGGTAAACCTCGCAAGGCTCCTAACATTATCGAAGTTCTTTGGAAGTCTCCTCCCTGCTCTTGGGTGAAATGTAATACTGATGGCGCTGCTAGGGGCTCTCCTGGTTTAGCTGCTTGTGGGGGCATTTTTCGTGATAATAATGCTGACTCTCTTGGTTGCTTTTCCCTCCCCCTTGGTATTAATTACGCGCTTCATGCGGAATTAATGAGTGTCATAGTTGCCATTGAGGTGGCCTATAAGAAAGGTTGGCATCGTCTTTGGATCGAAAGTGACTCACAACTTTCTATTATGGCTTTCTCCTCGGACTCCATTGTTCCTTGGAATCTCCGCATCCGCTGGCGTAACTGCATGGACAATCTAAAGTCCATGTCTTTCTTTTGTTCTCATGTTTATAGGGAAGGTGTCATACCCTAATTTTGTCCGGCTAATTTAAAACTAAAAAAATCCAAAATATTGTTTTTATCGTCTATGTGCGTCGTTCCCAATCATGTATAGGCGTTTTACTTTTCATTGGTGCATGTGTGCTATTGTTAATAATGTACACATTTTAGTCCCCGTTGCGGACAGGTGTTCGCGTATTGTTGTGTACGAGTGTTTATTTTAGTACGTGAATTCGCGTATTCTCGTTGTGGACGTGCGTTCGAGTCTCGTCGTGCACGTTTGTTGTTCGTCGTTGTTCTCGGCTTAATTTTGTTCTAAAAATTTAATAAAAATCAGATTGTGAATAAATACTTTTTTATTTGTATAATCAGTTTTTTTTACAAAGTCAACTTTAGTACTCATGTATAGACAAAATTTAATTACAAGAAAGTACAAAAATTAAAATCAAAATAAAATAAAAAAAGGGGAAGGAGTGCCCCTGCTAGCTGCTGCCATTTGAAGAATTAGGCCAATGCTAATTTCTTCTTGCTCCCTTGGCTTTTTTCCTAATTTGCTCCAGCCAAACAACTTTATACACACCTCTGACATTGTCTCCAACGGCTCTCTTATGCACCTCTGCAAGACTGCAACCACAGCAGGCATCCAACAAATTCTGCCTACAACCTTAGGCTGAGAAGTGGTACATTTTGGCATCCAGCGCAGCCTATCAAGGAAGAGAGCAGATACAATATTTGGAAGGGGAGCTATAAACAGGAGAGGAGAACCGATTAGGGGGGGGGCAGAAAAATGGAGAAACAGAGAACAAGAGAAAGGGGATGAGAACAGAGGAAATGAAAGGAGAGAGAGAGAGAGAGGGAGCCACTGTCCCTCCACCCCCCTTCGTACAACCACCACCGAACCATACCTCACCAAACTTCCACCAACAACCGCCACCCTCCTCTCTCCCTATCTCTCTTCAGCCACCACCAACAGAACCACCGAACGCCCCTCCCTCCGCCGTCAGTCACCATAGCCATCAAACCAACCCCACCGTCGCACTCCTCTCTCTCCCCCGTCGTCGCTCCTCTCGCTCACTCCACCGTAGCCCAGCCACCAAAAACCGTAACCCAGCCGCAAAAACCGTAGCCAAGTCGTCAACCCGTATACGCTGTCAGAATCACCAAAACCCCTTGCGCCTTTCTCCTCGTCATCGCCGGCCATGGATCCACCGTGAAGCCCCCCTCTTCCGCTCCCCGTCGTATTTCTCTCTCCCTCGCCGTCGTGCGCCGTCCCCCTCCGCCATTCTCCTCTTCTCCTCTCTCTCTCACCTACGATGCATCGCTTTCCCTCTCTCTGTTTACGCTGGTTAGCGACATTTTTGTTTTTAGGGATTTCACCCCCAATGGTTCACGGTCCCTGCTTTCTTTTTTTCATTTACACTTGTTTAGTTTTTTTTATTTATTATCATTGTATTACTAGCTGATTTAGCAGCTTCCTTTTTTTTTTCATTTACAAAATATGTTTTATTTTAACTAAAATGATTTGGGTTGGGTTTCAGCCCATTCTATATTCTCACTCTTCCTAAAGCCCAACAAATGTTAACACCTATTCATTTTCACTATTTTTATTTGATTTTCAAAAAGCTACAATGTAGTCATATTTCTGTCTAAATCGAGTCATTATTCGAATATGAGTTAGTAGCAATGGTCACTCTGAGCTTAGCTTGCATGACCGTTGATAACAGCTTCAGTTTTCAAATGAGCTATGAGCGACGACCACTCTGAGTTTTACTTGTTTGGTCGTCACGAGTACCTTTCCCGATTTCAAAAATAGATAAAAAACACCAACAGACAAACATTTTCTACCAAGAACTACGTGCGATTTGATTCTCTACCAGGAGATACGTAGGACCAGAGGGCGGCCGACCTCTGTCAATTGCATTAATAAAAAACCTTTTTTTCTCTTTAAATTCATTTCTCTCATTTTTTTCTCAAAAATTACAAAAAAACAACTAGCCGTTTATCGAATCTTTTTAGTTTATTTTTTTATAAGGGTAAAAGCATTATTTTTGAGTTAATAAATGTTTGCACATTTAGTTAAAAGGTAACCTTCCTTAGGAAGGATGTCGTAGGGTGCTAATACCTTCCCCACGCATAAACGACTCCCGAGCCTAAACCTGGTCCGCAAGACCCCTTTATCCACTCAATAGGGATTTTCCAATGTTTGCCCTTAAACTAAAACTTTGGTGGCGGCTTCATTCAAGAACTTTGAAGAATCCCTCCTCCGGATTTTTCGATCGCTACAGCTGGCGACTCCACTGGGGACAATTAAGAGAGTCAAGCCAAATTAACTAAATGTGTAAGCGTTTGTTAATTTTATTAATATTTTGTTTTTACCTTTATTCTTATATTATTTATTTATTAGCATTTCTTTGTATTATTGAACCTTAGGGTAGACGACTTTTTGTTATTATTGTTGTACATCTTGTCCAGTTTGGTTAGTCTAGGTATTTTGCTCTCATCACACACCTCACTTACACTTTTGCACACACCTTTGAGTGGGGCCCTATACCCGGGTCTGCAAATAACCTAGGACAGGTGGAGATTATTAATGACAGTCATTCTGGATTTTATCTGTCTGACTCTCATGAAAGTCTCAACCAGAGTACGCTCTTTCATGGTATCCCACACCAGGTAGCTCGCTATCGTTGTGGATCATATCATGAAGGGGATTTTAGCTCTGGAGACCTTTGTGAGGAAGTGAATAGAGCCACCTGAGAGATTGATCACATAAGCGACCCTAGACCATGTTGAAAATCCCAATTTAGACATGACCCACCTAGGACACAGGGGCATTATACTTACCCTCTCTATCAATCTGGTTGATTTTTCTCTAAAATTAAAATCACTCAAAAAAAAAAAACATTTCATGCTTCCTTCATTTGCGTGCACATGAGACGACATCACTCCTTCCATCCATCATACAAAAATCATCATGCATTCATAATAAAATAAAATCATCCTTATGTATCCCATTCTCATTACACTACCATACATCTCATCATATTTAAAATAACAAAAACGTCAATTTTTTTTTTATTTGTCCATTTTATCCTAGTTGCATCATCTCTCATGCTCATACATCGCATTGCTATTATAAAAATTTATTTTTAAATACATCATCTTCATGCATCATAAAGAACAAGGACAAAAGTCATTTATTCAGATCCATCTCAAATGCACCAGTCCTTCAACATGCGTCAAATAAAAAATTATAAATTTCTTCATTATTGCATCATTCATCACCCAATAGCATTTTGTTTGCATATCCTACACCAAAAAATACAAAAGTTATGTTCATTACTCTTTTCCACGCATTAAAAAAAAAAATCGCTGCGAGTGTCATGCATTTGGTTTCCTCGCACGCCAAAAAACAATTTTTACCCGTATAAAATTAGCATATTATTTGATCAAAAAAACATTAGCATCATGCATCGACATTCATTCATAATCATTCAAAATCATGATCACACAGTGTAGGTATCACATCATTTGTAAAGTTTTGAATTACATTTCAAAAAATAACATTCATACATCATTTCCCTCATATTGTCACCCTAGTCTAAATGCATCAATTCCATATTTACGTGCCATTTTCCAAATAAAAAAAAAAGTATTTCATCATTCATCATCCCATAAATAAAAGATGAGAGTTTGCATACAAGTTGCACTACATCTTAAAAAAATAAAAATAATTGCATCAAACATTTACTTCTTCATGCACACATGCATGTCTGTTATCATGGGCATTATATTTTGCTAGAAAATAAAAAAATCACCATTGAGCGAATCACTTGTTCTCATATACATCTCGTTCTCGTGGTAATAACATGCATATCATTCTCCAAAAAAAAAACAACAAAGACACTACATATTTGTCCAACTTGCATCATCTTGCATACTCATATAGGAAAAAACATACTATCTTCATTACTCCTCTTTATGCATAGAAAAATAAAAATAAAAACAAAAGCACTTCATTCCTAACCACCTCGAATGCATTAGTCATCTAGCATGCATCATTTCCAAAATAAAAGAAAAATAATGAAATGATGCCACTTTCTTGCATTATTCATCATCATATTGCATTGCCTCCGAAAAATCATTTTGGATAGTCAATCTTTTCAAGTGATCATTCATCCACCTTCCTCGCATCTGCATCATGCAACGTTATTCGAAAAAGAAAAGCAAAAAGCATGATCACAATTAAAAAAATTGGTAAATAACTGAATATCTCATTTAGCATGCATTTTCATTCATTCATAATCATTCACAAAAATCATCAATAAATAATATAGGCATTTTTATCATTTGCAATATCATGATAGCATTCACGCAACTTTTCATTCATCAAAAATTGTTGTTTCATTAAAACACCCATACGTCATTTCATCCACACATCATTTCAAAAATTATGTCATCATTGCCTCCAAAAACTATTTAGAATAACTGACATTTCCGAGTGATCATTCATTTCATGCATTCGCATCTGCATTTTCGTCATTTATAACCATGTGTTCCTTCATGCATTAGGACACAAGGGGTTGTTTAACCTGATTATTCTTTTTGCGTGAGCATAGTTAGTCTTTAAAAAAAAAATCATCAGGCATTCATAATAGAATACGGTCATCATTTTCATTATCATGGTACCAACATGCATCTCATCATCTAGAAAATAACAAAATATCATATTTTGTATTTTTTATTTTACTTCATCTTGCATAGCCACGCGCCAAAAATGAGAAAATAATATCACCTTGATATCAAAAAATTACATTCATTCAAACGTGTTACTCTTCTTCATGCATCATAAAAAATAGTGAAAAATAAAAATTCTTTATCCATGCATGAGTCATTTTCTAAATTAAAAAAAAAACACAAAAAGTCGTTCATCATCCAAAACATACTTCAGTTAGCAATAAGCGACGATTTGCATCATCTGCATGCTATATTGTCTCCAAAAAGTAAAAAAAAAGCGTTTAGAATGGCTGATCTTTCCAGGAGATCGTTCCCTTCACGCATTTCCCGCATTCGCGTTTTCATCATACATATTCATCATCACGTGCATCATATTTTTCTAGAAAAGAGTAGAAAACAATCATGAGCACAATTTCAAAAATTGTGAATATCTTTTTTTCTTCATTCATTCGTAAGCCATTCATTCACGCATTTTAGGCATCTGCATTCGCATCATGCATATACATTATCATGTGTTCATCCATACAAAAAACATGAGCATTACCTCTTTTAAAAAAAAAATTGATGAGAGATGAGGCGAAGTCATTATTTCTTCTTTGAAAAAAGTTTAGCTTAGCTACAAACTCAATGTGTTTTCAGATGCTCAATTTCCAAAAAAAAGAGGAAGTTATTCACTGTTTGCAGCTCGTTCACAATTTTCTTTAGGAAATGAAGCATCTCATCAGTCCCATGACAAATGATCTAAATGGTCCACTTTGTTAACTAAGGTGCTATCAAAAATTTCCCCTATCATGTCACTGACTATGTTAACGCTCTTTGAAGCATTCGTATAGTTAGCTTGTATGCAATGTGTATTTACTCTTGTTTGAGTCGGTTAGTGTCCACATCTTTGCATCTTATCATCATCCCTTGTACATGTCCAGTCCCACCCCGACCGCCCAATACATATCTCCCACACAAGTACCTAGCTAATTACTTGGTTTGCTCCCAATGATGAAATTTCATGAGCTAACACTTTAGGCCCCCATGCCGGGAAAAATTTGTGGCCACTAGATATCTTGATGCAAGCCCTTTGCAAAACAAAAGAAAAACACAAAAAAAAACATCAAAAAAGCCTGTTAGGTTGAAAACTCCAAAGAGCAGCCTAAGCAAAGGTTAGGGCAAACAAAAAGAAATATAGAGAAAAAGAGCAGATATATAAAAATAAATAAATTGTTGTCTTAGGGTTAATTTTCGAGAAAGCAAGCAATCATGATTCGAAATGAAGTGTGGTCATCTTCCTATACCCTACATCCAAAAAGAAATACCCTTTACCACCCCTCTGAGCCAAAAAAAATCAAGAAAATCCACCCTCGACAAGGATCAATTCCACACCTAAGAATAGTGTGTCACTTTTATCAGCTCACTCTACTCAAAGAAAAAAAAGATCACAAAAAAGAAAGTGAAATTCAAAAAAATGATTGAAAAAGAAATCCTCGGGGAAAAAAGCAAAAGCGGTAGAAATGGCGAGCTGATACATAAAATCACCAAACACATAAGATATCATTGTCCGAATAAACCCACAAACACCTCCTTAGGTCGGATTCTCATTTCTTCCACAAAACCCAAATCATTGGCCTCCAGCACTTCTCTGAACCTACCTAGGTCATTGTATCAATAAATCAACAAATACCTCTCCGAGCCCATTTGAGTCTATACTCCACGAGCCCATAACCATTGACCACATTACCCATAACCTTTGACCACATCACAAACCCTTAATTCTTTCATAAACCCCTAATCACTGGCCACGCTACAACCCGAACAAGTCCATGCGGATCAATGGCTGATTGCTTTCGTTTTCTCAAAGATTTAACTTTAGGACAAGTAAGTTTATTTATTTGCAATATATTTGCTCAAAAAAAAAAACAGAAAAGAATATATAAAAAAAAAAAAAACCAAAGGGCTTGCACTCCAATATTCATTCAAATCGCGCAGATATCAAGACAAAGTTTAGCGATCACCAAGTGAAATTTTCATCGTATCAAAAGCTCAGGATTATCATAGTCTGTGGGAGTCACCTTCAAAGGGCCAAAAGTTTGGACTAGGACCATCAAGATCACAAAGTGGGGCATACCTTTCACCTTTCATGCTTCTTGAACTTGGGGAAAATGTCCGACATCCATCCCATTCATATACCACATCCAATCCATACACCAATTCCAAAAACCCATGACCCAAACTCAGTCACCTTTCATAACCCCACTAGAAGCAATCATTTGAAATACCATTCCAAAGTGAGGAAATCCCGTCACCCTTCACTCCACCTAAAGTCGGGGAAATTCCCCCTACACCCATCTCATCCCCTCGTCATATTCACATCCATGAAACCACACCGGGGCAATTTCTCAACCCACCATGCTAAATACAGCCTTTTGCAAACTCGAGTCAGGGCAACCTTGCTCTCCTCAAGATTGGAGGAACACCAAATGTCGTGGGTTGAGACAGAATCTCTTGTTTGCCACCCTTCATTCCAAAGTCATGGTATTCCCAATTCATTATTTCCTCTTGGCTGTTGTCATCACTATACAGGGGCAGACTATTCGATAACCTTCACTGGTAGTCTAAATCGGGGCAGCTCCACATTTCTTGAGCTGGGAAAAACCCACCTTTCACGACTTTGGGGAAAACTTACCATTCATCCCATCACGTGTCATATCTGTCTTACCAAGTCAACCGATTCAGTCATCCGTATTTGCACCGCTCTATATGTCTACTAAACAAAGCTTCAAAGAGAAAGAACACAAGTTAATAATGTGAAGTCGGAAACTCACTCAGTTAACTTTGTGGACCTAAAAATCAATCATCATGGGGCACCATCATAGAAGAGCAAAGTAAGCAAGTCTGCAAATACGGTCAAAAAGTTTTGCACATCAGTGTCTGTGAATAACAACCTTGAGATTGCTATGTCTGAATTCAAACCTCTTTCCAAGGAATGATTATTCCAAAGCACTCACCTCTCTATCCCTCGCATCGAAAGTCTCGTTTCTCATCTCAAAACAAAACGCATCTGCATGCATCACTATTATACCATATCATAAATCGTTGCACCATACATTGTATGTCAACAACAAGTCATGCATCTACCACAACTATTGCATTTAAGCATTACCTGTGCGCATTCATCAATTCATTTAAAAAAGAAAAAAAAGAGAAAACCAAAAAGGCAAAAATCATCCAGATTGCACCCGCCAAAGCATAAATCATCCCATCATGCAACCAGCAGTACATTTGCATTCGCATTCGCATACACAGCTAATTACTGTTTCTGACCAAATTCAGCATCCATCATTCACAGGCTTTTTGTAGTCCATTTATTTTCGCATTGCACATTCATCACGTTGCATACCTATAACACGTTTTTTTGCTTCGATAGAAGTGCCAAGTGCCGACCTCATCGTTGCCAAAAGCTTTCTATATCACCAATCATATTATTTGCTATGCATTCATGTGTTTCCTTTATTCACCATAGCATTTGCATCAAAGAATTACATTCGCATCATATTCACATTCGCATTGCACGCATCAAGAAAAGAAGCAAAATAAATAAGAAAAAGCAAAAAGAAAATCCATCCATTACATTCATCATCACACCAAAAAATAATCACCACAGTCACATCTGCATCCGCATACAACCGTTTGTCGACTTTCTCATTCCATCAGGTTCAACACCCATTTCATTCATCATCCCACCAAATGCCAATCATTGCACGTTCGTCACGTGCATGACATTGTTTGCTTCGATAGACGTGTCGAGTACCGGTCTCATCGTTGCCCCCCCCAAAAAAAGAGTTTTTTTATAATCATATCTTTTTACCGTGCATGACATTCGCATCAAAGCATTATATTCGCATCACATTCACACTTCGCATTTCATACACACATTATATACCAAGAAAAAAAAACAAAAGAAAAAATTTGCTCATTCCATTACATTCATCATTAATCAGCACAATCACATTCACACCTTATCTGCATTCACATACGTTGGTTGTCAACCTCCATGTTCCATCAGCTTCAACTCACATCATCTACCACATTTCATTCATCATACCACAAGATATCAATCATTGCACATGCTTACACTGCATGCACGCATACATCATCCATTGCATCCTTAAAGGCGGTCAAATATAGATATTTGTATCCGTCAAGATAAATTCAAATTATAATGTTAGCACTGAGCCTAGCATCAGCCTTTTAGACCCCCAGCGGTCCCTCAGAGCTCAAGCGCTCCTTCAGACCAACAATGGTCCTTCAATCCAGATCGCACGTCGCGTTATCGAGCAACCGACGGATCATCCGGCCCCAGGCCCTTCAGACTAGCTGTGTCCGCCTAAAAAACACAGTGCACGTCCTTCGAGGTGCGCAAATCAGGTCTACGACCTGACTTTGCCCCCATGGCCGCTCGAAAAAGGCCACCCCCCAAGCAGACCGTTTTACTAGTACCGTCGCTAGTTTGCGCTCCATCAGACCCATGGGTCCATCAGGCTTAGGCATGCCCTTCAGACCTTATTGGTCCTTCAGTTTAACTCCAATCAATGCGCCAAGCATCGACTGCGAATTAGACCATCAGAGCCCAGTGCTCCTTCAGATCCCCGGTGATCCTTATTTACTTTCATTCTATGTCAACCCATCATCTTTCAATAATTTCTTAAAAATAGTCTTGACAAAATTAGTGTCTTTTTATCTTTATTTCTATTTTACTCGAGAAATTTGGAAACCCTTCATGTTTCCTAGTAAAATATAAATAAAGAGGGGCAGCTGTCATACCCTAATTTTGTCCGGCTAATTTAAAACTAAAAAAATCCAAAATATTGTTTTTATCGTCTATGTGCGTCGTTCCCAATCATGTATAGGCGTTTTACTTTTCATTGGTGCATGTGTGCTATTGTTAATAATGTACACATTTTAGTCCCCGTTGCGGACAGGTGTTCGCGTATTGTTGTGTACGAGTGTTTATTTTAGTACGTGAATTCGCGTATTCTCGTTGTGGACGTGCGTTCGAGTCTCGTCGTGCACGTTTGTTGTTCGTCGTTGTTCTCGGCTTAATTTTGTTCTAAAAATTTAATAAAAATCAGATTGTGAATAAATACTTTTTTATTTGTATAATCAGTTTTTTTTACAAAGTCAACTTTAGTACTCATGTATAGACAAAATTTAATTACAAGAAAGTACAAAAATTAAAATCAAAATAAAATAAAAAAAGGGGAAGGAGTGCCCCTGCTAGCTGCTGCCATTTGAAGAATTAGGCCAATGCTAATTTCTTCTTGCTCCCTTGGCTTTTTTCCTAATTTGCTCCAGCCAAACAACTTTATACACACCTCTGACATTGTCTCCAACGGCTCTCTTATGCACCTCTGCAAGACTGCAACCACAGCAGGCATCCAACAAATTCTGCCTACAACCTTAGGCTGAGAAGTGGTACATTTTGGCATCCAGCGCAGCCTATCAAGGAAGAGAGCAGATACAATATTTGGAAGGGGAGCTATAAACAGGAGAGGAGAACCGATTAGGGGGGGCAGAAAAATGGAGAAACAGAGAACAAGAGAAAGGGGATGAGAACAGAGGAAATGAAAGGAGAGAGAGAGAGAGAGGGAGCCACTGTCCCTCCACCCCCCTTCGTACAACCACCACCGAACCATACCTCACCAAACTTCCACCAACAACCGCCACCCTCCTCTCTCCCTATCTCTCTTCAGCCACCACCAACAGAACCACCGAACGCCCCTCCCTCCGCCGTCAGTCACCATAGCCATCAAACCAACCCCACCGTCGCACTCCTCTCTCTCCCCCGTCGTCGCTCCTCTCGCTCACTCCACCGTAGCCCAGCCACCAAAAACCGTAACCCAGCCGCAAAAACCGTAGCCAAGTCGTCAACCCGTATACGCTGTCAGAATCACCAAAACCCCTTGCGCCTTTCTCCTCGTCATCGCCGGCCATGGATCCACCGTGAAGCCCCCCTCTTCCGCTCCCCGTCGTATTTCTCTCTCCCACGCCGTCGTGCGCCGTCCCCCTCCGCCATTCTCCTCTTCTCCTCTCTCTCTCACCTACGATGCATCGCTTTCCCTCTCTCTGTTTACGCTGGTTAGCGACATTTTTGTTTTTAGGGATTTCACCCCCAATGGTTCACGGTCCCTGCTTTCTTTTTTTCATTTACACTTGTTTAGTTTTTTTTATTTATTATCATTGTATTACTAGCTGATTTAGCAGCTTCCTTTTTTTTTCATTTACAAAATATGTTTTATTTTAACTAAAATGATTTGGGTTGGGTTTCAGCCCATTCTATATTCTCACTCTTCCTAAAGCCCAACAAATGTTAACACCTATTCATTTTCACTATTTTTATTTGATTTTCAAAAAGCTACAATGTAGTCATATTTCTGTCTAAATCGAGTCATTATTCGAATATGAGTTAGTAGCAATGGTCACTCTGAGCTTAGCTTGCATGACCGTTGATAACAGCTTCAGTTTTCAAATGAGCTATGAGCGACGACCACTCTGAGTTTTACTTGTTTGGTCGTCACGAGTACCTTTCCCGATTTCAAAAATAGATAAAAAACACCAACAGACAAACATTTTCTACCAAGAACTACGTGCGATTTGATTCTCTACCAAGAGATACGTAGGACCAGAGGGCGGCCGACCTCTGTCAATTGCATTAATAAAAAACCTTTTTTTCTCTTTAAATTCATTTCTCTCATTTTTTTCTCAAAAATTACAAAAAAACAACTAGCCGTTTATCGAATCTTTTTAGTTTATTTTTTTATAAGGGTAAAAGCATTATTTTTGAGTTAATAAATGTTTGCACATTTAGTTAAAAGGTAACCTTCCTTAGGAAGGATGTCGTAGGGTGCTAATACCTTCCCCACGCATAAACGACTCCCGAGCCTAAACCTGGTCCGCAAGACCCCTTTATCCACTCAATAGGGATTTTCCAATGTTTGCCCTTAAACTAAAACTTTGGTGGCGGCTTCATTCAAGAACTTTGAAGAATCCCTCCTCCGGATTTTTCGATCGCTACAGAAGGGAACCATTATGCTGATAAACTAGCATCTCATGGGGTCACTTTGTCCGAGTTTCAGTGGTGGAACAGTACTCCCAATTTTATCAGGGATGATTTTCATCGTAATAGGGTTGCTCTTCCTTATTTTCGTTTTAAGAATTAATTCTGTGCAAGGGTTTGGTTTATGTCCCCCCTTGCTTTTTGTAATTTTTGTTTTATTTTAATGAAATCGGGGGGAGTACTCTTTCCTTCTAGATGTTTTTATCCCTAAGGAGGGTTTTGCATCAGAAGGTTTTAACGAGGCTCCTATCCTTTGTTTAAAAAAAAAATTCAAAATAGGGGTTTAAGTCGACTGTACAGTCAGGTTAGTCAGCATTCTATGATGAATGAGCCGTACGGCTCAAGAGTCCAAAAATCCCTATTCCAATAAAATCAAACCAATACACATCAAACTATTTTCCAAACTCCAAAAACTCTATTTTTATAAAATAGGGGACTAAGTCGACCGTACGGACGGGTTAGTCATTGTTCTAGGATGGATGAGCCGTACAGCTCAATAATCCTAAAACCCCTATATTAAAAAATACCAACCAACAAACATTTTTCTACCCAAGAACTACATAGCTTTGATTTCTCCATCGCACCTGGAGATACGTAGGAGCAGGGGCCCACTCCTGTCAAGCACAAAAAACTAAAATTTTTATTAAGTCTTTTTCTTCAAAATAAAAAAGGGTAAAATAAACATTTTCAAAATTAATATTCTTTCCTACAATTAGTTAGCAGGTAACCTTCATTAAGAAGGATGTCGTGGGGTGCTAATACCTTCCCCACGCATAACCGACTCCCGAACCCTTATCTGGTCTCAATGACCCTTATCCATTCCAAAGGGATTTTCCATTGTTTGCCCTAATAATTAAACTTTGGTGGTGGCTTCATTTTTGAACCTTCGAGGAATCCTCACCTGGATTTTTCGGTCGCTACAGCTGGTGACTTCACTGGGGACAATTTAGAGAGTCAAACCTAGTCTAATTTGTTGTAGGATTAGTTGTTAATTTAATGTTTATTGTTACCCTTCCCTTTTTGTCTTTTATTTTTATTGCATATTTTTCTTTTGTGATATGAAAACCCTAGGATAGAAGACCACTTTTTTGTATATATGTTCGTTTGTTTTGCAGCTTGGGGGGTATTCTTGATATTTTGCTCCTTCACACAATCCACTATCACACTTTTGCACACACGTGAGAATAGTCCTGCACCCGGACTGGAGAATAACCTAAGTTAGAAGGAGACTGCGTAGTGATGGCCTACTGGATGTGTGTCCTGTTGGGTGGTCACGAAAGTCTCACCTAGAGTTTGGTCCCTCTTGAGAATGCTGGCACTCCTAATAGCTTGCCTATTGTTGTGATCAGTGTTCTTAACTGGGGTCGATGGCTCTAAGAACCTTATGTAGGACTCTTTAGAGCTACCCTTTGAAAGGTTCATTCAACAGACAAGCCCTAGACCTATTCTCTAAGGAACCATTGTAGGACACAAAGGAGCCTCATACCCCAGCAATCAAACAAACACTAATACATTTTTCCGGTCTTCCTAAAAAAAAAGATGAAATTACGTTATTTTGGCAAATTATTTTTAGCATACCTCATGCATTTTTTACTTATTCCTGTTTTTTTTTGCATGGCATAAATTTCTTTTTTTTTACATCAACATTTCATGCATTTCTATGACCGCCAGGAAATTGTAAGGTTTTCTTTCTGACAAGATGGATCAAACGTTAACACAAACCATACATTTGAAAATCAAGCAACCGAACCTAAGAAGTCTGCGAGACCCAAGCAATAAAATGGCGCCATGGCTTCGTGACTCCTTCACCGCCAAGTAAGGGAATCTTTAAGTCTTCTGAATATCAAGGTACAAGCCGAAGCTCTCACTGCATTGGGCCAGTATTATGATCCACCATTACGGTGTTTCACCTTTCAAGACTATCAGCTGGCCCCGACCTTAGAAGAGTTTGAAAATATACTATGCTTCCCTCTAGAGAACAAAAAGCCGTACCGATATGTGGAAAATTATCCTATAGCCGAAAAAGTGTCTGAAATATTAAAAGTTCCAACATCAAACTTGGCCAAGAAGGTAATTTTAAAGAAGGGGGTAGAAGGTTTGACAAGGTGGTACTTGGAGAAAGAAGCCTCATTCTGGGCTGGTAAAGAAAATTGGGCTACATTCATGGACGTCTTTGCTCTCATCATCTATGGGGTCGTTCTATTCCCAAATTACGACGTCTATATTGATTACACTGCGATGGACGTTTTCTTAGCATTCAAACTCCGAGGACAAAATCCCACCTCAGTTGTTCTTGCTGACGTGTATTAAACTATTCACGAACATCACAAGAAATGATCAGGCTTGATCCTATGCTGTTTGCCTGTATTGTATTGCTGGTTCACCTCTCACATCTTCAAAAGAAATCATCATATAGAGGTCAGGGGCAAGACAGAGTGGGCCCAATACATCACCGTCCTCAAAGGGAGTGACATCTCCTGGTATTCCCGGGACCAAAATATTGAAGGAATTGTCTATCAGTGTGGTGATTTCCCAAATGTCCCCTTCGTAGGGACTAAAGGTTGCATTAACTACAATCTCGCCATTGCGTTGAGGCAGTTGGGTTATCCTATGATGAATCCCCCCCAGAAGAATCTTTATTCTCATTTGTGCTAGAGAAGAGGGGTTCGGAAGATCTTGATATGCTAAGAAAGATTAGTCGGGCCTGGGGCAAAATATCCATAAAAGGTCACGAACTAGGACCCAGAGGTATTGATGCCAAAGAAAGTTACATTCAGGGGGTCAAATCCAGAGTCCAGGAAGTTGGACTACCATTCTGTCTGGCAGCTGCGGTCACCCCCGAGGTCCCTCCGCCTATCCCTATACTCGATGAAGATCTAGAAAGACTCCAAGTCGCATTGTCCAAAGCAGAACAAGAAAAGGCAGAGTTGCTAGCTAAATTAGAGAAAGTGCTCCAAGAGAATACTGATTTGCAACGAGAAAGTGCCATGAAAAGAAAGCGCCTTGCCGAATGTGATGAAAGGGAGCGGCCCGAAAAAGAAAAAATGCGCCGCCTGCAAGAAAGTCTCATGGGAGCGAATGAAGAGCTTAAAGTGCGCAATCGAGAGAGAGACCGGGCTATAGACAATGCATATGGATGGGAAAAACAGTTGACCAAGTCTGCAGCGATTGAGAGAACACTACGAAGCCAACTCGAAGATATGAAACCTCAACTAGAGGGAATGACTGCTGAATGTGAGAATAGGCTGGTAATTGAACGAAAGGCCAGAGAGGTGATACAAAAGAAGCTTGAGGAGTACTAGGAAACTTTGCAGGAAGAATGCAAGAAAACCATCGACCTGAAAGTCTATGCTGAATATCAAGAAAAGATCTATGATGACCTTAACAAGGAACATGTGTTTTTAAAAGAGCATTATGTGAAGCTGAATGACGACTATGAGTACTGGAGGAACAGATTCTCACAGTTAGTTGAGCTAGCAAATGAAGCTGTCAGAGAGGTTCCCAGACACCTAATAACAGCGGACTTTGCCAGGGATAAAGACACGCCAATCGAGATAACAAGATTCATTGATTTTTGTAAACGTCTTGTTACTGTGTTAAAAGTTAAAGGACGTTACCCTGGTTTCATGGATAAAGATGTAGTCCTCCAGTTTGCTTGATTCTTTTTTTTAATAAAAGACTCGTTTGTTCTGTTTCGAATTTTGAATCTATTTTATGTCGAATAGAAACTTACAATTCTCCTGGTGTAACACGAAAGCATACATTTGCATTCCATGCATATTCATTCATTCATTCATTCATGTACTTACGTCAAGGATAATCAGGCTTTGAGAGAAGCCATTGCAAAGCTTAAGGATCAAATGAACAAGATGATGGTATTGATAGATCAAATGGCCGAGCTCATGAAACTCCTCGAGAGAAGAAGCGCAGATGAAAATTCCTCGGTGGGGAATACTGAGATCAATGCTTCGAGCCTTCCTCCTCCTCCCAGCTCCGAGACTCCATCCACCGCTGGAGTAAATGTCCAGGGCTACCAATGGCCCCCCTAAGGTCTCCTAGCTGGTTATGCTCCTCCTACCATGGAGGTCAACCCATAGGAGGGACCTTCGGTAGTTGTTGGATCTTCAGCTCAAAATACAAATGCAGAAATACCACGAGCTCACTTCTTAACTCCCCCGACTGCACCACAGGTCATTCCACGGGGTTATACTCCGTCACCAGTAGTAATTCATCATGCTCCTACTCCCAATTCACACATCTTGAATGCGAACTCCGCTGCAATGCCAATGGTTCCTCCCCACTACAACATGAGAGGACCCGCTCATAACTACTCAATGGAGGACTCTCAGTCGAAGGATAAATATCAAATGCTTGAAGAGCGTCTGAGAGCAATTGAAGGATCCAATGTCAGCGCAAGGGACGCGTACGACCTATGTCTTGTCCCAAATGTGGTCATCCCTCCTAAATTCAAAGTGTCAGACTTCGACAAATATAGAGGGTCAACATGTCCAGCAAGCCAATGACGATGTACTGCAGGAAAATGGCTGCATTCGCACATGATGACAAACTTCTCATCCATTACTTTCAAGACACCCTAGCTGGGTCAACTTCGAATTGGTACATGCAGTTGGAACGTGCTCACGTTCGATGTTGGAAAGACCTAGCAGACGCTTTTCTAAAGCACTATAAGTACAACACTGATATGGCACCCGATAGGACGCAGCTGCTGAATATGGCGAAATGGGATAACGAGTCCTTTAAGGAATACGCTCAATGTTGGAGAGGGTCAGCAGCACAAGTAGTACCACCTTTGCTGGAAAATGATATGGTATCAATGTTCATGGATACTTTGCAGTCGCCCTTCTACGACATATTGGTAGGGAGTGTATCCTCGAGCTTCTCGGATATGATCATCATAGGGGAGAGGTTAGAGAATGGTTTAAGGAATGGAAAGATTGCACACAGCTTCACCGAAACCAATAGCCAGAAAAAGCCTCTCGTTGGTTTTCCCAAAAGAAAAGAGGGGGAAACTAACGCAATCACTGGATCCGGAAAACCCTCCTATAATAAACCCCCACAAACCTACCAATTCCCTACTCAAACGCCACCAACCTCACCTCACCAAACCATTCCAAGCTACAGACCACAAAATTACCCAGAGAGAAAGCCCGTTAGTTTTAACCCGATACCCATGTCGTACACTGACCTGTTCAACCATCTTGTCGGTCACAACCTAATCACTCCCCGTCCAATGAGGCCTCTTCAGCCCCCTTTCCCCAAAGGCTACGACCCGAATGCTACGTGTGGGTTCCACGCTGGAGCGGCCGGCCATTCCACTGAAAACTGCAAAGCTTTGAAATATGTGGTACAAGGCCTGATTGAATCCAAATGGTTGAATTTCGAAGAAGACGGCCCAAATGTTGCCACTAACCCTCTACTAGGACACGGGAACTCCTCTGTTAATGCTGTTGGAAATTGTGAAGGAGAGTCCTTAACCAGAAAGGTGGAAGATATCTGCACGCCTCTAGACACTATCCATACTGAATTGTGCCACTTCGGAGTTGTTATGAAGGGATGCGCCGGAAAAGATTCATGTACTAACCCTCGCTGTGCCGGGACATGCGAAGCGTTCAAGCCGGTCCTTCAAGACCTACTGGACCGACATATAATACATGTGGGTTTTCAAAAGAGGGAGAACAAGGTGTCGACTCTCCTATCGAGCAATGGCCAGAACAAGGATACTCGGAAGCCGCTAGAGATCCGCTATACTAAGGACTCGAAGTTGTCCCAGGGTATGCCTAAACCAATCACTATTCAAGTGCCAGCTCCCTTCCCCTACAGGGACACCAAAGCAGTCCCGTGGAATTGCAGCATGAAAGTCCAAGTGAAAGGTCCTCAGAACAGCCCTGATGTCATTAACATCTCAGAGGTTAGTGGAATGACTCGTAGTGGGTGTATCTATACCCCCGAAAGACTCGGCGGAGGGAAATCAAGAGAAGAAGAAGAAGAAGAAAGAGCCCGCAAGGGCAAAGACAAAGAAGTAGAAACTGTTGATAAGAATGCAGGCCAAAAGACACTATCTGAACAGGAAGCCGGTGAATTCTTGAAACTTATGAGGCAGAGTGAGTATAAGGTGGTTGATCAGCTGAATCAGACCCCTGCCAAGATATCTCTGTTATCATTATTGGTCAGCTCAAAAGCTCATGGTGCGGCATTGACGAAGGTACTGAGCGACGCCTATGTCACTCACGATATCACAGTGGGTCAGTTTGATGGGGTCGTTGGGAACATTGTTGCAAGAAACTACCTTACCTTTACTGATGACGAGATTCCAACCGAAGGGAGAGGGCACAACAGGGCCTTGCACATCTCCGTGAAATGCGGAGAATACTCGCTTGCTCGACTGCTCATTGACAATGGATCGTCCTTGAATGTGTTACCCAAATCGACCATGGAAAAGTTGCATGTGGATTGTTCATACGTGAGACCCTGCTCTATACTGGTCAGGGCCTTTGATTGATCAAAAAGGGAAGTCATCGGAGAGATGGAGTTACCTGTACAGGTAGGTCTAGAAGTCTTCGTAGTGACCTTCCAGATAATGGATATCACTCCATCTTACAGCTGTCTTTTGGGAAGACCATGTATACATTCTGTCGGGTCTGTCCCCTCCTCTCTTCATCAGAGGCTTAAGTTCATAGTGAACAATAAGCTAGTAGTTATTTTCAGTGAAGAGGAAATGCTAGTGAATAGGTCGTCTGCTGCCCGCTACATTGAGGCTGCTGAAGAATTGCTTGCGGCTGCCTTCCAAGCATTAGAAATTGCAAATGCCACCTCTGTGAAGGGAGGAATCCTTCCATTGAAGCCTAAACTGTCTAAGACTGCCTTAATGATTGCTAAAGTCATGATAGGCAAAGGTTACCAAGCTGGAAGCGGCTTAGGGAGGACCGAACAAGGAATACTGACACCGATACAATTGGGGGAACAAAGACAGACGTGGGATAGGCGCTGACAAGAGAAGAATAGCTGAGGAAAAGAAGGAGCGGAGGTTAGCCAAGCTTGAAGGTAGAGAGGCAAGCATGAAGAAGATCATCATTGGCGACATCATGTTAAACTTTCAGAGCGCGGGAATGCTGAATCCAAATCAGATTGCAGCCATTGAAGATGATCTAAATGCTGGAGATGGCGTCGTCAATCTTGTGGGCCCTTGTCCTGCAACTGAAAGGCTTAATAATTGGGAGATTGTTGACTTCCTCGTAGTTTTTAGTCCAAAGTAATTTTCCTGTAATGCAATCCTTTGGCTCTGCCCAAGGCCTTAGGACATTTCATTAGGGCACACATGTTTTCTTTTTAGTATTAGTATTAATGAAACGTTATTTTGAATTCTCCAACGAATTTCCGTTTTCCTTTTTCTCTTTTCATTTGCTTTTGTCTTTTATTTTATTCGTTTTTCATTCCGTCGATTTCTGCTAAATGCAGATCTAAAAAAATTATCTTTGAAAATAACGACGCCGATAACTCATGTTGTAACTTTGATCACCCTATTAATCAAACTGAGGAAGATGTTGACGATAACTGGGAAACCCCTCCAGAGTTGATGAGAATGATGGAACAAGAGGATAAGGTGATTCAGCCCCACGAGGAATCGACTGAAACGATTAACTTCGGCACAGAAGAAGATAAGAGAGAGGTAAAAATCGGCACCACAATGAAAGATAGCGAACGGGAGAAACTGTTACGACTTTTATTCGAATATGCCAACATCTTCGCATGGACCTATCAAGACATGCCGAGACTAGACACCGACATAGTCGAACACAAACTACCAGTGAAACCCGAATGCCCGCCGGTGAAACAGAAATTAAGAAGAATGAAGCCGGATATGTCACTGAAAATCCGAGATGAGGTTAAGAAGCAATTCGATGCTGGATTCTTAGCAGTAGTCAAATACCCTCAATGGGTAGCCAACATTGTGCCAGTTCCAAAGAAAGATGGGAAGGTTCGGATGTGTGTCGATTATCGAGATTTGAACAGAGCCAGCCCTAAAGATGATTTTCCTCTGCCTCACATTGATGTCCTGGTAAATAGCACAGCACAACACTCTCTCTTCTCCTTCATGGATGGGTATTCCGGATATAACCAAATCAAGATGGCCCCTGAGGAGGAATCCACCTGCATCACTCTCTGGGGTACCTTCTGTTACAAAGTAATGCCATTCGGACTGAAGAATGCTGGTGCAACTTGCCAAAGGGCAATGGTAGCGTTATTCCATGACATGATGCATAAAGAAATAGAGGTCTACGTGGACGGCATGATTGCAAAATCCAAGACTGAGGAAGAGCATGTTGTAAATCTGCAAAAACTCTTCGAGCGTCTGAGGAAGTTCAAACTTAGATTAAATCCTGCCAAATGCACTTTCGGTGTAAAATCAGGAAAGCTGTTGGGTTTCATAGTCAGTCAAAGGTGAATAGAAGTAGATCCAGCCAAAGTACGAGCAGTTCTTGAAATGTCGGCGCCTAAAACCTAGAAAGAGGTTCGTGGATTCTTGGGAAGATTGAATTACATTTCCAGATTCATATCCCAATTAACATCCACCTGTGAGCCTATCTTCAAATTGTTATGCAAAAACCAAGAAACGAAGTGGAATCATAACTGCCAAGAAGCCTTTGAGAAGATCAAGAGGTATCTCCAAAATCGACTAGTCCTAATGCCACCTGTATCTGGCAGACCTCTCATCTTGACTTAGCAGTGCAAGACAAATCAATGGGTTGTGTGCTGGGGCAACATGACGAGTCCGAAAGGAAAGAGCATGCCATTTACTATCTAAGCAAGAAGTTCATTGAATGCGAGACAATATACTCGTTGTTGGAAAAAACATGTTGTGCTTTAGCCTGGGCTGCACGCCGTCTGAGGCAGTATATGCTAAGCCATACTACTTGGTTGGTATCTAAAATGGATCCAATCAAATATATCTTTGAAAAACCGGCACTCACAGGGAGAATTGCTCGCTGGCAAATGCTACTATCTGAATACGACATCTTGTATGTCACTCAAAAAGCAATCAAAGGTAGTGCATTGGCTGAATTCTTGGCGCACCAACCCATTGAGGATTACCAATCAATGCAACGTGATTTCCCAGATGAGGATATAATGGCTCTATTCGGAAAAGGAAAATCTCCAGACGACGAAAGGTGGAGAATGTCATTTGATGGCACTTCCAATCTATGGGGGCATGGGGTCGGAGCTGTATTGATTTCCCCAGATAACCGCTTCATACCATGTACTTCTTGATTGAGTTTCTATTGCACCAATAACATCGTAGAATATGAAGCATGTATTTTGGGCATCCAAGCGGCCCTCGAGTGGCAAGTTAAAAGACTCGATGTATATGGAGACTCGGCCTTGGTCATTTATCAAATAAAAGGTGACTAGGAGACCAGAGATTCCAAGTTGTTCCCTTATCGCAATCACGTCCAAAAGATGATCAAACAATTCGATGAGATCACTTTCCACCATTTCCCTCGTGAAGAAAATCAGTTGGCAGACGGCTTAGAAACGTTGTCATCAATGTTCAATATCAATGACAATAAGAGTTTGACATTCATTCGAATTCAACACCGAGATCTGCCGGCACATCACTGTATGGAAATTGAAGAAGAACCCGACAGTAAACCTTGGTATCACGATATCAAACATTATATAATAAGCAGAGAATACCCTCCTGGTGCCACAGAAAATGATAAGAGAACGCTCAGGAGATTGTCAATGGATTTCTTCCTAAATGGGGAAGTACTTTATAAAAGAAATCACGATATGGTCCTCCTCCGATGTGTGGCAAAAGAAGAAGCAGAAAGGATTATGAAAGACATCCACGAAGGATCGTTCGACACTCATTCTAACGGGGATTCAATGGCAAGAAAGATCTTGAGGTCTGGCTACTCATGGTTGTCAATGGAGGCCGATTGCTTTAACTATGTGAGGAAGTGCCACAAATGTCAAATCTATGCTAATAACATTCATGTGCCGCCCGCTTCTTTGAACGTCTTAGAAGCACCATGGCCGTTCTCAATGTGGGGCATGGATGTCATCGGTCCTATCGAACCTAAAGCATCGAACGGTCATCGCTTCATCCTGGTTGATATTGATTGTTTCACCAAGTGGGTCAAAGCCGCTTCTTATACCAGTGTAACAAAATCTGTGGTTGTCAAGTTCATAAAAAGAGACTTAGTATGCCGTTACGGCCTTCCAAATAAGATCATCACAGATAACAGGGCCATCCTAAATAACAAAATGATGAAAGAGTTGTGTGAGGACTTCAAAATTCAACACCATAACTCTTCTCCATACCGTCCAAATATGAATGGGGCGGTCGAAGCGGCAAACAAGAATATAAATAAGATCATGCAAAAAATGGTGGTGACATTCAAAGATTGGCATGAAATGCTTCCCTTCACCCTGCACGAGTACCGAACCTCAGTTCGCACGTCAACAGGGGCAACTCCATTTTCGCTAGTATTTGGGATGGAAGCAGTTCTTCCCATCGAATTTGAAATACCCTCTCTGCGAGTGCTGATGGAAACAAAATTAGAAGAAGCAGAATGGGTTCAAGCTCGTCTGGATCAGTTGAATCTTATTGAAGAAAAGAGAGTAGTCGCTTTGTTCCATGGACAGTTGTACCAACAAACAATAAGGAAAGCCTTCGAGAAAAATGTTCGTCCTCGATAGTTTCAGGAGGGAGACCTAGTGCTCAAGAAAATCCTGCCTATCCAAAAGGACTCCCGGGGGAAATAGACCTCTAATTATGAAGGACCTTATGTGGTGAAGAAAGCATTCTCTGGAGGGGCATTAATCCTCACAAAAAATGGATGGTGATGACCTCCCACTCCCAGTGAGCTCAGATGCAGTCAAGAAGTACTATGCCTAAAAGAAATATATAGAAAAAAGAGAAAGATGATCCAAGAAAAAATGAGCTCGCTAGGTTGAAAACCCAAAACGACGGCCTAGGCAAAAATTAGAGCGACCCGATGGATTGAAAACTCTAAAGAGCGATCCAAGAAAAAATTAGGGTCAGAAAGTTGGACTTTGAACAGATACTAAGGCAGTTGACGCCTCCGAAAGTTGAATGATGAGTGGTCAAGTTTATGTGTATGGGTGATTGATGTCGTTACTCCAAAGATGCAAACAATTAAGGGATCTTCTCTTCCTTTTTCATTCTTTTTTTTAGTTTAGAAACTCTCAATGTAATTTCCGGTCGGTGTGATCTTCTGCGCACTTGGCTTCCATTTGAGTATTGAACCTTGGTTTTCAGTTTAAAGCTCTCAATGTAATTTCCGGTCAATGTGACCTTCTGCGCACTTGGCCTCCATTTGAATATTAAACACTTGCTTCGCCTCCTTGTTCCCTATTCGCTTTGAAATGATGTTTTAAGATACATGATACTGAATTGCAAAGCATGTGGATAATCAAGAACATTACAATCATTACGAAATGTCTTAAAATTACGAAAAGGAGATAATCTCTCATAAATAAAACTTGCAAAAGGACAAATACATGCATGATCACTTCAAACAAAGAATCGTAATAGACCATGTTTCAATCTGGCAATGCCATTACTCGGGGCAACCCTCATATCTCACACCAGAAGTCCCGCGAGTTGATGAGACCAGTAAAGAGAAAGCCAAAAAAGAAAAGCAAAAAAGAAGCAAAGAAAAATAAAAAAAGGAGAAATGAAAAGAAAGCAAGAGCAAACCATTCCATATTTCATTTATCATCCCACTCAGCATCAATCATTACACATGCATACATTGCATGCATGTCATATGCATAATACCTGTTGCATACCGACCTCAAGTGTCGACCCTTCCAGTTTTTTTAAGCCAACGTGACAACCGTTGATCTTAACTCAGTAAACCAGATCGTAATGTTAGCACCGAGTCTAGCACCGATCTTCCAGACCCCCAGAGGTCCACCAATCCAGATCGCACGTCGGCATCGAGCACCGACGGATCATCCAACCCCAGGTCCTTCAGCCTAGTTGTGCCAGCCTAGGACATAGTGGACGTCATTCGTGATCAGTTCTAGACCTGATCTTATTAACGACCGCTCGAAAAAGTCCACCCTCGGACCCCTAGTGGTCCTTCAAAGCCCCAGTGCTCCTCCAGTGCCCAAGTGGTCCTCCAGGGCTTAGGCAACCCCCTGGGAGACCCGGTACTCCCTTAGAGCCCAAGTGCTCTTCCAGAGCCCCAGTGCTCCTCTAGATTCCCAGTGATCATTTCTTTATTGTTCTCGGTTAACACGCCAAGTGTTAATCGTCCCTCATTTCCCTAACTCATCTTCCCCCTAAGCGGACAAAATTAGCATCTATTCTATGTTTTTTTGTATTTCTACTACGAAAATCTGAAAACCATTCACCTTTTCTAGTAAAATATAAATAAAGAGGGACAGCTGTTATACCCCAATTTTGCCCGATCTTTTTATCGTAATTGTTTTAGCCCCGTGTCACAAACCCATGGCATTTTGAGCGCTGTTTTATTTAAAGTTGGAGCGAATTCTGCAATTGGGCCTATGTCCAACCTTTTGGGCCTGATTTTGTTAGCTCATCTAATTGGGCTTACGCTTATTGTTTTGAATCAGTTTTTTTAATGAGCAGGCTTAAGTTTAATGTCTTGGGTCGTTTGGTCCTTCGTCTAACTTTTGGGCCAGTTTTAATAAATGGGACTGTGGCCAGTATTTTGGACCTAATTCAGCCTTTTTGATCAAAAAAGCCATAAGGAGAGTAACAATAAAATAAAATCAGATTTAAAAAATATTACAACATCCCAAAATATAATAAAATCAGAATTAAAATTTAATTTACAATAATCAAAAAAATACAAAAAAAATAAAAAATCCGAAAATACATAAAAATAGAAAAGAAGTAAAAAGAGGCGCCTAAGCCTAGAGAAAAACAACAGCTTAACCCTAACCCTTTTCTTGCTGACCAAGCACCCATCTTCTCCAACCCAAGCCCAAGACCTGCAAAAAAGGAAACAAAGATGGAAAAGGATCAAAAAAATCTGAATTTTTGCCTATATAAACAAGCTGGATTCATAGAGAAAGGACACCCAAAAATTCACACAGAAAAAATTAGACGAAATCCAGAGCCAAAAAATTAGGGTTTTCACACTGAAACCCTAATCACAAAGCAATAAAAATTCAGAAACAGATGTAGCAGGAGCAGAAGCAGCCAGGATAACAGTAGCAGTGGTTAACAACAACAGGCAATTATAGGGAGAAGATCTTCCAGAAGCTGGAATCTAGGTTGGTGTTCCTTTTATTTTTTCTTATGTACGAAATTCAAAAACATGTAGAGGTTGGTGTTTAATCTGTAATACTCTAGTCATGTAATGTTTGTTTTGATAACCTCTAGTGATGTGTATGTATACATTTGTCCCCTGCATAGATTAGGGTTTAAAAATGGAACAAGTTCAGTTGTGAAATATAGGATTCAAAATTATTGGTCAAAATAAAACAAAATTAGAAAAAATTAGAGCTTAGTTAGTAAAAATCAGAATCGGTTTTGTTGCTTAAGAAAAGGTAGAAATGGATTAGAAGATTAGGTTTTGTTAATCTGTTTCAGAAAAAGAAATTAGGCAAAGGTTTTATCTAAAAATTAGGGTTTAGATTTTTATTTTTTTAAAAGAGTCAGAAACGAGAAGAATAGGTAAAAACAGAAATCAAAACAGAGAAACCAAAATGGAAAAAGAGACATAAAAAACGAGGCAGAACCGTACCAATTCCGACCACCGTAGACGGTGGTCGTCTCCCCCAAAGCACACTGTCACTGCTGTTCGACGCACCGTCACCGTTGGCTCCAAAGAAATAGAGAACCATAACCGAGAACCACCCAGAGAAACAGAAAAGCAAACATAAAGAAAAAGGAATTAAGAGTAGAAGCGGAGAAGAGAAAAAAAGATGTGGAAAAATTAAAAGTCAGAAACAAACATCAAAAAATGAGAAAGAATAGAGGAGGATAAGAAGAGGAGTAGAAGAAGAGGAAAATTACAAAAAATAGAGCCCCACCGTAGACGGTGGCCGTCCGCCTCAAACCACTGTCACTCCCCCAACACCTTTGCCGTCGCGAGCCACCGTTAATACTCGTCGCCGTCACGTCGTAGCTCCATCATCACCGAATGCCCCCTCCGCCGAAGTCTCTGTGTTTCCGTCGCCGTAGTTGAACACCGTCAACCCACCGTCTCCGCCGTGGACAAACCACCACCGTCGCAACCCCTTCGATGCGAATACAGGGGCTCCGATGTCAACCACCATCGCCTCTCTCTCTCTTTCCCCATTTTTCCCTCTCTGCGCTTCAAACTCCGTCGCCCTCCTCTCTCTTTTCTCGCCGTAAATCTCTCTTTTCTCTCTGCAAATCTCTCGGTCTATCCGCAAATCTCTCTCTCTCTCCGCAAAAGAACTGCTGCGGCACAGCAAGAGATGAAGAGAATGAAATTAGGTTTTGCAAAAAACCCTAATTTCCCTTTTTATACCTCTCCCATCTATTTTTCTGTTTAAAAATAAAGTAAGAATAAGAAAAAGGGGTTTACTTCTCACACCTCCTGTGTTTCATCATTACGGCCTGCAAGCCCATCTTTTGAAACCCACTCCAGTTCACAGAAACGAACTGGACTCGTTAGTTACACCATCCCTTTTCTAAATACACCCCCCTGTTATCAACATCCCCCCTTTTTACAAATACACCCCGGCTTCATTTTTGAACCTTCGAGGAATCCTCACCCGGATTTTTCGGCCGCTACATATATCATATATGAATTCACTCCAAATTAAATCAACTAAATATTTTAAATTACTTACTGTAGGGTACAACCACGTGGGGGCAGATGTAGAATAACCGTTGACAGCTCTAATAACATAATATAAAAGTATTTATAAAATGTAACACCCCGGTATTTCTAACAAGTAGAAATACTGAAGTGCACACCTAGGCATACATCAGAGAATAATTTCCTGTTTTAGATATTGAACATAATTACAACAAGCTCATAACCTAGAGCCCAACATCCAAATACAAAGAAATAGCGGAAACGATTTTACAACTTTTACAGATACAAGTTATACAATCGGAAATACAAAGACCTCGAGGGAATGACATTAACAATGAAAACTAAGTCTTCACCGCCTTCATGAGCACACCACCTAGCTGTGCTTCTTCACCTTTGCTTTTTCCCCTGCTTCTCTGTAAAAACCCCAAAACATAAACAGTGAGATAAACATCTCAGTGAGTTCTACCGAAACCCCTAACCACACTCTCGGCTAAATTATGAGTCCTCTTTAACTTAACACGACACCGACTGCAATCCAGTGCTAAATCCCGGTGAACCGTATTATAGGACTTTCTTTCATTCGTGGTTTAATTTACAACCACGTGCATTTTAATTCAACACGACACCGACTGCAATCCAGTGCTAAATCCCGGTGAACCGTATTATAAGACTTTCTTTCATTCGTTGTTTAATTTACAACCACGTGCATTTTAATTCAACACGACACTGACTGCAATCCAGTGCTAAATCCCGGTGAACCGTATTATAGGACTTTCTTTCATTCGTGGTTTTATTTACAACCACGTGCATTTTAATTCAACACGACACCGACTACAATCCAGTGCTAAATCCCGGTGAACGTGTTATGACCCAGTACGGCACCGACTGCAATCCTGTGCTAAATCCCGGTGAATCGTACAACAAAACTTTTAACATAACACCGACTGCAATCCTGTGCTAAATCCCGGTGAACCCCTTTACCAATAGTACTTTCCCTAATGGTATACGGGCCTAGGGTAAGGGATCATGACTTCCCCGCCTAGTATGTTAACCTCGTGGGTCGTCACCCACACTCGACATAATAAATATATATCTACTTTCACATGAACATTTAGTTCATTTACATTAGACCGTTAATCGAACATAATACCCGCATTGGGCCGTTTCCCATAGTTGATATAATATATATCGTGAATCTTAGACCGGTTTAGACGAATAAATAATAATCATCTCGCGTTAGTTATACCATACCAATTAGGACTGATAGCCCGCTTTATTATTAATAAAACATATCCGCACACGAGTACTGTTATTTCGGTTTATGGAAACAATTTATAACTTCAAAGTATTTTATAAAGCCCTTTTTAATTATACTCAAAATCATGGCATTATAAGCCTAATATCATTGGAAAAGGGTTAGGAAAGGGTTAGAAGAGGAATGGAATCGATCGGGATCATTTCGGGCTATTTTGGAAAACAGAATCAGAACACAGCGCACGGTCCGTGCTCCCATACGCACGGGTCATGCGCCTTGTAACGCATTTTTGAGGAATGGAAACCGAATGGGATGCACGGTTCGTGCGCCAGGGGCGCACGGTCGTGCGCATTTGACAGCATTCCGTTTTCATTCTGTTTTAAGTTTTTCTTTGTTCCGATCAATTCCGATCACTTCCGGTACCTGTTCCAGTCCAGTCCCAACACAAAAACAGTACGAACACATATCCAATAATATTCATCAATCAATCAAACAAATCAATCCACAACACTCAAACATCAATTTCCTCAAAATCCGTTAATTGTCGATTTAACGGTTTTTCGACCAAAAGGATATTTTACACGCATTTCAACCGAAACAATCACATCAAGCAATCAATCAAATCAATCAACATTAAATTCGTTTCAATCAATCAATTCAAAACATAAAAAAATCCTAAACGTGAGTAGAACTCACCTATCGTGATGAAAATCACGAAACACCGCGACTTTCCGCTACTCGAACATCCGGCTCGCGAGACTCGAGAAATCCGTTTTTGCACCTAGATACCAACATAAGCTCCTAGGGCTTCACAATTCATCCCACAAACCCGAAATTGATTCCCAAGCTTTGATCTTGAACCATGAACCTCAACATCAACCTTCAACCTCCATGAATCACTATTCATCATCCCTAACCTCCAAATGCTCCTATTCACATAAACCCCCAAATTGGATTTCTCAAACCCTAACTCTCATAAACTTGATTCTTCACCCCAAGCTAGTACCCAACTACTTATTTGAACACCCTTAACCTTCAAACTATGAAAAGGGAAGAAGCACACTCAAAATCCTCCATTTTCTCCACATTTTCTCCAAGAAATTCGAAAATGGTAGATTATGTGAGAGTGGGTTGTGAGTGGTGATCTTTGTGTCAAATTGAAGGAAATGGAACAAGGAATTGAATGGTGGAAAGAAGGAAGGTTTTTCATGAATCATTCTTCTACCCTCTCCTCTTCTCACCTACGACTCTCACTCTCTTTTCCCTTCTATTCTTTTCTCTTTTCTTTCATTTCTCTCACGGCTCTCTCTCCCTCTTTTCCTTTCCTTTATTTCTTCGTTTTTTAATTCTTTCTTTTCTTTTACTTATACATATATATATATATATATATATATATATATATATATATATAAATATAAATAAATAAATATAAGTTAATACAATTAACTTAAATTGGTGAAAATCCTAAAATACCCTTTTCTATCAATTATTCAATTAAAACTTTACACCAATTAATAGTCAATCTAACACTCAATTATTAATTAACCGCTAAACTAAATTAATTGGGTTGAATTCAAAATAAATAGATTAATTATTTTGGGGATGTTACATTCACCCCAACTTGGAAGATTTTTGTCCTCAAAAATTGCCTAAGGCTTACCCATTTGCCAACCGAGAATATACATTCTCAGATGGGCCTCGACTATCGGAAAAACGGTTTTGTTACCTGAAATCCATTTTCCTCTTCGGTACAAAACCAAAATGATCTTGAAAATAAAGAGATTCATTTGAACTTATAATAGAGAAACTTGAAACTTTACTCTAGTCCATTTGGTTTACACCCCAACTTTGAAGAATCATAAATCAAAACGCGTAATATGTGACACTTAATAGATACAAGTTTGAAAATGAATTTCACATATCCGAATTTCTCCTATTGAGGCAAAAGAGAAATGATTTCCTTGAAGGGTGTAGACACACATTAACAAACTCTTTTAAATCATCTGACCACGAATCGAATCATCTGATTTCAATACGAAATCATCTCAACTTAGGTTAAGGATAAGATTAGGCAGGTAATGGTATCGGAACGGAACGTTTTTGATCTTATTTTGGAAATATGAAACAGAAAATCTCGCACGGTCCGTGCGCCAAAAAGGCACGGCCGATATCAATGTTTCAAAATCAACATTTACTTAAAACTTGCTCATTCCGTTTGTCACCACACTTATCCTAAGTTATACCTTATACCATAACTCGTTACAACCGTCTCTTGTCATAACGCTTGTACTACCTTTGGAAAACAATTACAGTCAATCAGAATTCAATTACACAATTATTGAACCTGAACTTTCAATCACATAAATCAACATAATCACATGGATTTCCAAAAGTAACATTAGCATGCGGATTTTCACAAAAATTATTTTTAAAACACCAACCGCACACCAATTTTCACTTTGGAAATTTCAGTCACAATCAACTTATCTCAATCATTATGCAATTTCACAAAGGCACACATTTCATGTCATTACTTAACAATCACATTTACTTTATTTCAGTCATTGCAATCAGTGCAAATATTTTACCTCTCAATGAATAACCGTTGCATGAACCTTGACAACGGTCACCTCGCCTTTCATAGCTGGATTCACGTTTGACTTGTCAAACGGAAATCACATAGTACAATCTGATTGCCAACCTTCACAAAGGAGAGGTTAACAAACTAAAACCTCGCCACAAAAGTGGACACTTATGGATGCACCATAACTTACGGTTAATGCCGACTCTATGCTTAAACCTCTACTTTTTCTCCTCATTAGTCATTGCACTAACCAATTTTTTTTTTCGCAACGGAAGAAAATTTCGTGACATAATCTTTCGATCCTCTTGGAGATACTCCTAGTTCTTAGGGTTAAACTCGGGAACTACCTCTGTTCTCAGTGACTCTTGTATTGATAGGATTTTCATAAATTACTCTTTTCACCACCGATCCGAGTCGACTATAATGTCTCAATGACTCATATTTTTATAGGATTTTATTAAAATATACTTCGTGCCATGACTTATCAAGTCACTCTTACCGAATAATCCAAATTACTGTTGGGAGTGTATCTCCATAACTCAAAAACTGAACTTTGAATTCAATGACTACAAGATTTGTAATCATATACTCGTGCAAAGACCTTTGGGGAAAAACTCCTAGCCGGATTACTTTCTATAAAACTGGCTATCCATCTTAGCAGAACTTATCTGAAATTCTATGACTCGTCCTTTCGGACTACTAGCCCTCTCTTAGGGTCTCAACTACCCATACACTAGGGTACGAGAATCTATATACAGTAGGAGTCTCTTTGGTGAAGCTAAACGGCTTCCCTAAAAGTAGGGTTCACGAAAAGCCTATAGACTTAATCACCATAGGATGGATTGTTGATCAATCAAGGTGTAAACATTTACATTTGGATTATGGATGGTATTGGGATAGCTGTAGTATCAAGGGGACGAGAAAATAGGAGAATTTCTTTATCGAATCAAACGACACACTAGTAGTGCATCCTGCGTTGATCCGTAAAACGAGTCCTAACTATTTTGAACGTTCCTTAGATCCTCCATCTTTCCGAATTCCATACACGATACAAGCGGAATCATTACAACTATCATAATCAGTCAAGTCTGAATACTTGACCGATCCATGGCTATCCTCAACATTGGGCACTTAGATAAACCACACTCTTCCATTTTCAACCTTCAACTATGTGCCCAATCATTTAGGACTTTCACTAAGTCTTGAGATTTTCTTAAGGGAAAATATTCTTACTACTGGCCATTTCCGCGAAATAGCCTTCTTACGACGTCAAAAGGAATCTTTCCTAGTCTGGGTCTTTCTTTCTTAACCTTACTCGTTGGGGATTCGCTACACGCGTCTTATGCCCAACTAGGGTTTCTATTCTACTAGCACTTAGAATCTAAGGCTTATGTAGAATAGAAATACTTTTTGGAATTAGGATCAAACCTACACCAAATCCAATGATATGTGTAGAAAATTTCGTTAGCTTCCCAACGCCTCCCGGAATGCCCAAATCGGAGTTTCAGATCAAAAGGTACGGATAAAACAAGTTGGAATACTAGCGAAAATTTCTCACAGCTGAAAACCGAAATACTCCCAACCGGAGAGTCGTGACATGGTTACTTTCCTCACATGAATTACTAACCCATGTCTCATAAACATTGGGGTACTATTTGCCAAAGGGTCAATACTGCGACAGTTTACTATCTCGGTTTCCTAACTTTGGGAAAAGGAGTTTCTTAGGAAAGAAAACCTATCTGAAAACCTTGACTATCCCGAAGAATCTTACTTGGCTGGAGTCTCTGTGTTTCCGTCGCCGTAGTTGAACACCGTCAACCCACCGTCTCCGCCGTGGACAAACCACCACCGTCGCAACCCCTTTGATGCGAATACAGGGGCTCCGGTGTCAACCACCATCCCCTCTCTCTCTCCCCATTTTTCCCTCTCCGCGCTTCAAACTCCGTCGCCTTCCTCTCTCTTTTCTCGCCGTAAATCTCTCTTTTCTCTCTGCAAATCTCTCGGTCTCTCCGCAAATCTCTCTCTCTCTCTCCGCAAAAGAACTGTTGCGGCACAGCAAGAGATGAAGAGAATGAAATTAGGTTTTGCAAAAAACCCTAATTCCCTTTTTATACCTCTCCCATCTATTTTTCTGTTTAAAAATAAAATAAGAATAAAAAAAGGGGTTTACTTCTCACACCTCCTGTGTTTCATCATTACGGCCTGCAAGCCTATCTTTTGAAACCCACTCCAGTTCACAGAAACGAACTGGACTCGTTAGTTACACCATCCCTTTTCTAAATACACCCCCCTGTTATCTACATCCCCCCCTTTTTACAAATACACCCCGGCTTCATTTTTGAACCTTCGAGGAATCCTCACACGGATTTTCCGGTCGCTACATATATCATATATGAATTCACTCCAAATTAAATCAACTAAATATTTTAAATTACTTACTGTAGGGTACAACCACGTGGGGGCAGATGTAGAATAACCGTTGACAGCTCTAATAACATAATATAAAATTATTTATAAAATTTCAACCCAACTTAAGTTCAAATACTACAATCTAAACCATGATAAAAAATAAAAACTTACTTGCTAAACATTTCTTTGATTGTTTTGTTTGGTTTGCAGAATAAGGAACACATCCGGACCACAATATTTTGAGGTGGGATTAAGACAACTAGATGCCAATGTCCGCTGCAACATTGATAAAATTAAAATTAAGCAACACACAAAGAAAAATGAATCACCAATTCGTTGAAATATGTTGCTGTTAGCTATGGCAAAATGGAGCAATATATACTCCCTTATTGGTGGTCATCAATTTCTCTTGAAGGTTTTGAAGGACAACATTCATGGACATATTCTTCACGTTAAGCAACATTCATGGAGCAATATATACTCCCTTATTGACCATCTTTATCCCCACTACCAAGGACATATGTTCTGGTGAGATTTGTCTTGAACTTTCTCCAACAAAGATTGATATGAGACATCCAAGTCTTCTTGAATTCATTACTCTCGGGAACATCAAATGTTAACTTTACATCATCCCAAGCAATCTTTTTTGTCTCGTCATCAACATCACTCCAATTCATTGGCAATATGCTTATCTTTGTTCGTGCAACCATCCCTAAATAGGTCTTGAATTTGTTAGCATACGGACCAATAAGATCGCCTTTACTATCAATATCCACTCTGTATTTTTGACCATCTGGGCACTGAGAAGTGAACTTTTTTAATGATGTTGGACGTCTGGTATTCTTTTTTGGAGGATCACTGAAATCATCCATGATAGCTTTTTAAACAAAGGAAACAAAATATATCAGTCATTCTTATATATTTGAACTAAACATAGAATCATACCTGAACTTATGAAAAAGACAACTAAAATAATCAATAAAATTTACACTTGCGAGTTGCATGTTCATCGTCAACTTCATTTTCATCAACTGAAGTAGGCACTTGTGTTAACAAACAAGGGGTTTCGGAAATTGCAAGACTTGAATCTTCATTTTCATCACTGCAATTTTTCCTTGTAGGACAACTGACCACTTTTTGTTAGAAAGATCTTTGACATAGAAAACTTGTTTTGGTTGGTCAGCCATGATGAAGGGTTCATCATTATAACTTACCCTGTCAAGGTCCACTAGTGTAAATCCCATTTCGTCAGTACGTACACCACTATTGTTGTTAACCTACTTACATTTTAAAAAGAGGCACTTTAAATTTACAGTAATCAAGCACCCAAATCTCTTCAATGACACCAAAGTAAGCAATGGATGCGAGTACAGGATTTGTATCCTTTGAACTAGAGAAGTGCATCGAGGAAGCCATGACCATAAGTCCACTGTTTTGCATGGTGCTTTTGTCATCTTTCGACTTTGTGTAAAAGGAAAACTTATTTATGTCGTACCCGCTCCAACATACGACATTAAAGTGAGGGTCATGTGCTAACCATCTCAAAGTCTCAGAGGAACTCACATCTTTCTTAATCTCTGATTTAAACCAATCTATGAATGTGTTGTTATGCTCGTTAAATAACAATATTTCTTTCATTCGAGGGTTTTTGGCCTTTAATATCTCTTTATGGAGAGAAAAGTAAGGTAATACCTCATCTGTATTATTCAAAACATACAAATGTTCTTGAAGCACTTCAGCTCATGCATTTAGTGGTTATACCATGTGTACCTCATCCTTACATTTGACCAGCAACCATGTGGGACTTTGATTCCCCGTAGACACTCGCAAAAGCCCTTTTTCTCTTTTCTTGATAAGCTATAACATGCTGGAGGTAAATATGTGCCTTTATCTCGTTCCACTGGATGTAATTGTTCTCTTATGCCCATCTCACGCAAATCTAGACGAGAATTTATACCATCCATTGTCCCTTGAATGTTGAGAAGCGTCCCGATGACACTATGACAAACATTTTTCTCGACGTGCATAACATGAAGACAATGCCTTACATCAAAATTGGACCAATACGGAAGATCAAAGAACACCGACCTCTTCTTCCACTTGCTTTTTTCCTTAGGCTGCTTCAGCTTTTTGCGAATACAAATTTGATGTCCTTAACCAATTGATAGACTTCTTCTCCCGTCAAGGCATTCAGAGCAATGTCATTTTTCGAGCACCCATTAAAAGCTTTTCTCAACTTACGATATCTGTGATTAGGTTGGAGAAATTATGATGCCCAAGGTAGACAGTCTTGCTTCCATGTTTGAGTTGATGGTGACACGTGTCTTCTGCACAAATAGGACAACCTTTATGCCCTTTGACACTATACCCAGACAAGTTTCCGTATGCAGGAAAGTCATTGATTGTGCAAAATAACATGGCTCGCAGCTTGAATGTTTCATTAGAATACCCGTCAAACACATCCACGCCTTCATCCCACATTTTTCTCAAGTGTTCAATTAATGGACTAAGGTAAACATCTATGTCATTACCAGGTTGTCTCGGGCCAGAAATCATCATGGATTGCATCACATATTTGCGCCTCATGCACAACCATGGAGATAGGTTGTAAATTAAAAGGAGAACAAACCACGAGCTATGATTCATACTTAAGTTACCATATGGATTCATCCCATCTGAAGCAAGTGCGAGCCTAATATTTCTTGACTCAGTGCCAAAATCCGAATACAAATTTTCGATTCATACCTCTGCACCATCCTACGCTAAAGGTTTATAACCCCACAATGGAAGCACCTCAATTCATACCTCTGCACCAAAACTTCTATGACATCATGCTTTGTCACAAATCACATGGAGGCACATGCCAACATGCATAACGAGGCGCCCACTATTTGAATTCATCATGAAAGGCTACTCATCTAATGACACATGGCCTTCCACAATTGGACCTCTCCTTGAGGATGAGTGCTGGACTCAATCTCCAGAATTAAAGATCAGAAAAGTAACCATGGTTAAGCTTCCTTAGGTTAACTTTGTAACACCCTAAATATTTAATTAATTTATTTAATTAAGTATTTAGGAATTTATTTTAATTAGTTGGATATATTTAATTAATTGAAGTTATGTTAAAATGGTGTAGGTGGTATTAGAAGGTGGAGGCGCCAATTAGATAAACTTGGGCTTAAGTGAAAAGCCCAAGCCCATGATCCATGTGATAGGCGAGTTAGCTAGGTCAAGTGGAGTTAGGGTTTTGGTTGTCATTTACGAATTTGGGAGAGGAGAATAGAGAGAGTGAGAGCGCCGTGGAGAAGAGAGAAAGAAGGGAGAGGTCGCGAGCTTAAGGAGGAAGAGGAACGTGACCCGTTGCTGTGGTTCTGTTCGTGACTGTCTCTAGGGCTCCTGTTCTTCAAATCCAAGGTAAGGGGAGTTCTATCTTTCTATATAATAGATGTTTATGATAGGTTTTAAGGTAGGGTTAGCCTAGATCTATCCATGATCATGAGTGTGTATGCGATTTCATGTTGTTTTGATGATTTGTATGTGATTTGATGTTTTCGTGTTGCTCGGAATCCATTTGTTGGTGTTATGGGCGCCTAGGGCGGCATATGTTATGGGCGCTGGGCGCCAAGGGCGCTGTGCACTGTGTTGCGTGTGTGTTGTGTGCTGGGCGCCAAGGGCGCCGTGTGTGCGTGTGTGTATTGTGTGTTGGGCGCTGGGCGCCAAGGGCGCCGTGTGTGCGTGTGTGTGTTGTGTGCTAGGCGCTGGGCGCCAAGGGCGCTGTGTGTGCGTGTTGCCTGTGTTGCCTGCGATGTCTAAGTTTGTGTCTTAGGCGCCCAGTGCCTGGGCGCCACTTTCAGGATGTTCCCAATTTTTTTATAAAAACTGTTTTCGCTATATCTTTTGACTCCGGCATCCGTTTTGAACGTTTCAAAAAGTGTTGGGAAGATTTTTCGGTTGTCTACCTATTTGTATTATTTTTATAATAAAAACTTATTATTTTCTGGTGGTTTCCGGGCGCCCAAGTGGCTGTCCCCGGTGGTCATTACAGTGACGTTGTAAAGCCGTATTGAGTCCTTTAAAAATCCTTTTTGTGTATAACCAACAGTTTAACGCTTTAGTGTCAAAATGGGTGATTATGACGATGATGCCCTTAGTGGCTAGTTAAATGACATTTTTGCCCTTAGTGGCTAAGATTATTGATGATGATGTGTAAATGACGATGATGCCCTTAGTGGCTAGTTAAATGACGTTTTTGCCCTTAGCGGCTAATATTATTGATGATGATGTGTAAATGACGATGATGTCCTTAGTGGCTAGTTAAATGACGGTTTTGCCCTTAGTGGCTATTGTTTGATTGATGACGATTATGAATAAGTGACGATGAGGCCCAAAAGGCTAAGCGACGATGATAATAAGCGACGATGAAATATAGCAACGTGGTTGTGTGTAATTATAAATTGACAGGTGCTGTGCCTCTTATTTGGCAAATTGGTAAGTGACGGGTCACATAGTTGACTGTGATTGTGTGTTTGTGTGTGGTGCATGTCATAGTGTCTCATGTTTTCCATGTGCATGAACCCAGCGACGATGAGGCCATAAAGGCTAAGCGACGATGAGGCCATAAAGGCTAAGCGACGATGATGAAAGGTACCTCATGCATATGCCCGCGAGTGGGTTGCATTTCATATAGTTACATGACATCGTGATGAGTTGTTGTAATGACGTAATTGATGACTGTGATGTGGTTACTCTAGTGCTGTGACGTTGACTTATTGCTTATCATATGATTTATTATATGGATTGAATTGGACTCACCCTTCTGTTTGAATGTTACCCCTATGCGGTAACGTGCAGGTGATCACGAGTGAAGACCTAGGTATCTTCACTAATTTGAGTCGGGTCGTCATGCTCTGATACGTAGCACTCAGGGGGGAAACGAACTCGATGTTTTTTTAAGTCCATTTTAGTTGTTATATGTTATTTGATGGTTTCTCTTTATTTTACTTTCCGCTGCGTAGTTGGTTTTATTGTTGTCACGGGTGTGGTGACGATGACTGATGCTTGAGTTTTTCCCCATTGGGGGCGTGCTACGTATTGCACATTTATTGACGTTGAACTATTTTATTGAAGTACGATGTTTTATTCGAAGTATGTGTAACATTCCTTGCGATGAAAGCGATTTTGAACTCTGATTTTTATAAACAAATTAACGGGTAGAAAAGGGGTGTTACAAACTTGGTTTTCAAGTAAACCCTCACTTGAAGGAAACCTCCAAGGCTATAAAAAGGCTTCCACTTCTAACTTGAAGATCATCGCATATCTCACATGATAATATGCAGATCATACACTTTACTTATAATTTAGTAGTTTCATTTCTTATAGTTTTAATAGTAGCTAGTTGGCAAGAAGGTGAGGAAGGAATCGACAACTTTTTCCTTCACTTCTTCATCAACTTAGTTAGGTGCAACTGCACCAGGAAGTCAGTGCTTCTGCACTACTAGAAAAATTTATGGAAGAGTACTTCAATCAGTGTAATCTTTACCCTATTAATATCTCTTGTACATTCATCTATATTAATATGTTTTATTTCATCTATATTTGCCTTGCAATGCATATTATGAGCTAAACCTTTTTGGTTGAGATGTTCTAACTTTATAATGAACTTCTGAGTAAGTTATTGTGCTTTTTAGTGTTGTACGCATTTTGGGTCTTGTGTTATACAACATCCATCTTATTTTAAGGTTGATCACTTAGAATAAGTAGAGTTATATTCACAGACATAGTTTATAATTAGAAATCAAGACTAATAAGGGTGAGTGTTTTAATGAAGGCTTTGTTAACATGTGAAATAAAGAAAACTTTACTAAAACCATGTTAAGTCCGAGACATAGGATAACATAGTCCTTAGGGTGAAACAGTGGGTACTTCAAAGGCGGGAGTGAACTTATTTAGCAAGCCCAGACATGGGAAGCTTGTAACGAAACTCTGAAAAAAGTAGCTGAAAAGCACACACTCATGCAGCTGCACTCAATGCTTCTGCACTTTGGTGCTTCTGCACCACTAAAAGCATAGAAACTCTCAAAAGAACATTATTTAGTGAAGACATCTCTACCATCATTCTCAACTGATTTCCTTCATATTCTTTTACATATTTTCATTCTGTTTTCACTTAACATAAAAACCCCAAATTTGTGAGTAGTATAGTAGCACTAATTTATATGTTTTCTAAACATACAAGAGTTTAACCAATCCCTGTGGGTTCGACCTCTCTTATCATTATATTACTTGTTTGTGACTGTGTATACTTGCACATCTTTTTCACACACCAAGTTTTTGGCGCCGTTGCCGGGGATTGCCATTAACTTTTGTTGTTTAGATTTATAAATTAGTGTTTTATTATTCGGGTAGTTTGTTTCTTAGTGCAGATGCACTAGCTTATGCACAGGGCCAGATTACCAGAATTTGCATTAGATCCTGAGATAGAGAGAAGGTTTAGAAAGCTGCAGAGTCACTATGTCTCATCATAGTGAAGAAGAGAGATCTAGACCAGGTTCAAGTGGAGGATCAGTCAGAAGTGGTCCAAGCACTCATCATGAACCTGAGGATGATCACAGAAATCAATTCATCAACATGGGACCAATAGGAATGATTAATGATAGAAATAGACCCATGAGGGATTATGCTATGTTTATTCATCAAAATATGCAAACAAGTATAGCAAGACCTCATATTGATGCTGTACATTTTGAATTTAAACCCATGATGTTTCAAAGGCTACAAAAAATTGGTCCATTTGGTGGATCTCTCCGTGAGGATCCCCATGAGCTTTTAAAACAGTTTTTAGAAGTATGTAGTAACTTTATCCTCCCTGGTGTTAGTGAAGATGAATTTAGACTTAAGCTATTTCCATATTCTTTAAAAGATAAGGCTAAATCTTGGTTGAATTCAATGGAGCCTAATTCAATTCATTCATGGAATGAAGTGGCTGAAAAGTTTTTAGCAAAATATTTTCCACCCATAAAAACTGCCAGAATGAGAAATGATATTACATCTTTTAGACAAAAAGAATTTGAATCATTGTTTGAAGCATGGGAAAGATGGAAAGAGCTTTTAAGAAAATGTCCACATCATGGTCTACCTATCATTATTCAAATGGAAACTTTTTATAATGGTTTAGAACCCCAAACCAGAATAATGCTTGATGCATCATCTGGGGGTGTGTTATTAAACTTGTCTTATAATGAAGCATGTGAATTGATTGATAGAATTGCAACCAATAGTTCTAGTTGGCCTACTGAGAGGGTAAGTGCCCAAAAGAAACCATCAGGGGTACATGAATTAGTGATGTATCAGCCTATCTGCTCAGTTAGCCTCACTGACAAACATGTTTAAAAACTTCACTTCAACCAGTGCATCTGCACCTAGTGCAGCTGCACCAACAGAAAACACTGCAGCAGCCATAGAACAAGCCCCCCAGGTGCTACATCTTGTGTGTATTGTGGAGGAGCTCACTTGTATGAGGAATGTCCTAGCAACCCTGTCTCTGTCAATTATGTAGGATACACTAGGAATAACAACCCTTACTCTGATACCTACAACCCTGGCTGGAAGAACCACCCAAATTTCAGATGGAACAATACTGGTGCATCTGCACCAGTCACACCACCAGGATTCCATTCTCAGAACAACCAAAGACAACAACCACCTTCCCCCGATAACTCTTTAGAAGCCTTGCTCAAATGCTTCATTAGTGAAACCAGAACAACTAGGCAAGCACAAGATGCATCTATAAAGAATTTAGAGAATCAGGTGGGACAGTTAGCAACAGCTCTATATGAAAGACCAACAGGTACATTACCATCAAATACAGAAGCTACCACATCCCACAGGCCAGGAAAGGAGCAGGTGAAGGCCATTGCTCTGAGAAATGGAAAAGATCTTGCAGAACCAAGTAAGAATCAAGGTGAAGCTAAGGGAGAAAATAATAGAAATGAAAAAATTACTCAAGATGCAGAAGCACCTGATGCATCTGCATCTCATGAAGTTGTAACTCCAAGGTTAGTTCCTGAATACCCTTCTCCTCCTTATCCTCAAAGATTAAAAAAAGCACATGAGGAGAAGCAATTCAGTAAGTTTCTTGAAATTTTAAAATAGATACACATCAATGTTCCCTATGTTGAAGCACTTCATCAAATGCCTAATTATGCTAAATTTATGAAAGATGTGCTTTCAAAAAGAAGAAGATTAGGGTATTTTGAAACAGTTGCTATGTCTAAAGAATGTAGTCCGATTTTAGAAAGCAAAATTCCAAGAAAACTAAAGGATCCTGGCAGTTTTACAGTTCCATTCTCAATAGGAAAATCTTATACAGGTCGTGCATTATGTGATTTAGGTGCAAGTATCAACTTGATACCTAAATCCATTTTTACACAACTGGGAATTGAAAATGCTAGACCTACAACAGTAACACTTCAACTTGCTGATAGATCAATAGCTTATCCAGAGGGAATCATTGAAGATATTCTGGTTAAGGTTGACAAATTTGTATTTCCTGCAGATTTTGTTATTCTTGATTTTGATGCAGATAAAGAAGTCCCAATCATTCTTGGGAGACCATTCTTAGCAACTGGGAAAGCACTGATTGATGTGAAAAAGGGAGAACTAACCATGAGAGTGAATGATCAAGAGGTAAAATTCAATGTGATGAATGCTCTGAATTATCCCGCAGAGGAAAGTGAAGAATGTTCAGCAATCACTTCTCTTGACCATTTGGTACAGAAGCAATTCCATAAGCAGTATGATTATCTCACCAGTGCACTTGCACCAGATGCTTCTGCACCACATGAAGAAGAAATCTTGAAAAAGACATTTTTCCAAGAAAAGCACCAGCACAGAAGGTATGGTCTAGAACTTTTGAATCTCTTAATTTAGAAGACCCTAACCTTAAAAAGAATTTACCCTCAATTGAACAACCTCCTAAGTTAGAATTAAAAGAACTTCCCAAACATTTGAAGTATGCTTTCTTAGGGGAAGATGATGCACTTCCAGTGATCATTGCCTCTTACTTGTCAATAGAGCAGGAGCATGATCTCATTTCTACCTTAAGAAAGCATACAAAAGCTATAGGCTGGCAAATGGCAGACATAAACGGAATTAGCCCTTCTATATGCATGCATAGGATAATTTTAGAAGATAATTCAAAAAATTATATAGAAGGGCAAAGAAGCCTATAATGAAAGAGGTTGTAAAGAAAGAAATCATTAAATGGTTAGATGTTGGAATCATATACCCCATATCTGATAGTGCATGGGTAAGCCCTATACAATGTGTTCCAAAGAAGGGGGGTATGATAGTAATAGCCAATGAAAGAAATGAGTTGATACCAACAAGAACTGTTACTGGTTGGAGGATTTGTATGGATTATAGAAAACTCAATAAAGCCACAAAGAAAGATCACTTCCCTTTACCCTTCATTGATCAAAAGTTAGATAGGTTAGCAAGTAAGGAGTTTTGTTGTTTCTTAGATGGTTATTCAGGATACAATCAAATTGCAATAGAACCTGAGGACCAACAAAAAACTACCTTTACATGTCCCTATGGAACCTTTGCATTTAGAAGGATGCCTTTTGGACTCTGTAATGCACCTGCAACATTCCAAAGGTGCATGATGTCCATTTTCTCTGACTTCATTGAGCAATCAATGGAAGTATTCATGGATGATTTCTCAGTCTTTGGAAACACATTTCAATCATGTTTATCAAATTTAGAGAAAATTCTCCAAAGATGTGAGGAAACAAATTTAGTGCTTAATTGGGAGAAATGCCATTTCATGGTACAAGAAGGCATTGTGTTAGGACATAAAGTGTCAAAGAAAGGTCTGGAAGTAGATCAAGCCAAGATTGAGGTCATTGAAAGACTGCCACCTCCACCAACTGTCAAAGGAATCAGAAGCTTCTTAGGCCATGCAGGCTTCTATAGAAGATTTATCAAAGATTTTTCAAGGAAATCCAAGCCATTATGTACACTCTTGCAAATTGATGCACCTTTTATCTTTGATGAACCATGTATAGAAGCATTCCAAAAACTCAAAAGAGCATTGGTGACTCCACTAGTGATTGTTACACCAGATTGGAGCAGGCCCTTTGAATTAATGTGTGATGCTAGTGACTTTGCTGTAGGAGCTGTCTTAGGGTAAAGGTATGACAAAATCTTTCATTCTATTTATTATGCTAGCAAGACATTAATTGAAGCACAAATGAATTATACTGTAACAGAAAAAGAATTGTTAGCAGTGGTTTTTGCATTTGATAAATTTAGATCTTACTTGGTTGGCACCAAAATTATTGTCTATACTGATCATGCTGCCATCAAGTATTTAATTTCCAAAAAAGATGTTAAACCAAGGTTAATAAGATGGATTCTCCTCCTTCAAGAATTTGATCTTGAAATCAGAGACAAAAAGGGGGTGGAGAATCAGGTTGCTGACCATTTATCAAGACTTGAAGGTGAAAGAACAGGTACACAGAAGGGAGAGATCAAAGAAAGTTTTCCTGATGAAAAACTGTTACCAATAGTTGTAACAGTATCACGTGCTTCTGCACTTGGTGCAGATGCACCTACTGCAGCCGCACCTTGGTTTGCTGACATTGTTAACTTTCTTGTAAGCAAAGTGGTACCAGTGGATATGACTTACCAACAAAGAAGGAGATTTTTTAACATAATCAAAGAATATCACTGGGATGAGCCATTTCTCTACAAAATGTGTCCAGATCAATTAATGAGGAAATGCATCCCCCAAGAAGAACAGCAAGCAGAGCTTCTGCACTGCCATGCTGCACCATATGGAGGTCACTTTGGATGCAACAGAACAACAGCTAAGGTTTTACAGTTTGGTTATTATTGGCCAACTTTATTTGAAGATGCATATTCAATGGTCAAAACTTGTGACAAATGTCAAAGAGCAGGTAAAATCTCTGAAAAACATGAAATGCCTAGAACCAATATATTAGAAATTAAACTTTTTGATGTATGGGGCATGGATTTCATGGGTCCATTTCCACCTTATTTTGGCAAACTATATATCTTGGTAGCTGTTGATTATGTGTCCAAATGGGTAGAGGCGGTAGCATTGCCTAATAATGATGCCAAATCTGTGAGCAAATTCCTTTTGAAAAACATTTTTACAAGGTTTGGCACACCCAGGGAAATCATCAATGATGAAGGATCACATTTTTGCAATAAACTCATTGAAAATCTTCTTGCAAAATATGGGATTAAGCATAAAATTGCTAGAACCTACCACCCACAAACAAGTGGACAAGCTGAACTATCAAACAGAGAAATTAAAAGAATGCTTGAAAAAATGGTAGGACCATCAAGAAAAGATTCGTCTCTACATTTAGATGAGGCATTATGGGTATACAGAACTGCATTTAAAACACCATTAGGTATGTCCCCCTATAGATTAGTCTATGGAAAACAAATCTTATTGGGCTATGAAAAAGCTGAATTATGATCTCAACAAAGGAGGTTGTAATACCCTAATTTTGTCCTAACCAAAATGAGAAAATTTTATTTACTTTTGATAAAAATAATTATTTTATTTTTATTTTTTTTATGTCATTATTTTATTTTGTCACAAGTTTTTAACACAAGAAAATATTTTTTAGAAATAAAGAAACAAAATAAGCCAAGGAGGAAATAAGGGGGGTTTGTAAAAAAAAAAAAAAGAATGGAGGTGCAATTGGATTGGGCCATCTAAAACCCAACCCAATTCCTAAAACCCTAGCCCAATTCACCCTCACACACCTCCACCCAACCCATGACCCATATCCAACCCACAACCCATAACCCAACTCATCACAAAACCCTAATCCCCCTCCTCCTAACCCTAATTCGAGTCCCCCCCCTTTACCCTAAAAGCCATCCACATTCACTCTCCCCCTAACCCAAAAATCCATCCACATTCATCCCCAAAACCCAAAAAAAATTCGGCCACCCCCCTATTATCCCATGGTCAAAACCCCACCTTTCTCCTTTCCACACTCCACCTTTCCTCTTTTCCCTCAATCCCACTTCCCCACATCCACTTCCCCATACACTCCACCCTTCCCATCACTCCCTCTCTCTTTTCTCTCACTCCCTACGCCTCCTCCCTCTCTCCTTACCCCTCCCCCCATTCGACCCCACTCTCTCTCTCTCACACTCAACCATCCCTTCTCTCTTTCCTCTCTCACACTCAAACTTCACTTCATCCTCTCTTTCCCTCCCTCACCCACGGCTCTCTCCTCTCACTCTTCACACACTCATCCATTCTTCTCCCTATCACACACTTCACACTTGGCACTCCTCCCTCACACACAACACTCAACCTTCCTCTCCTCCCTCACATAAACCTACGGCCCTCCTCTCCCCTTATCTCACATGTCTTTTTATTTTTTCCCCTTCAACAACTACCTCCAAACCTTCACCCCTCCATCATATCAAACCCTTCTCAAGTCAGAAAAAATACTGTACAAGGCATGGTTGAAGTCAGAGAAAACGAAGAAGGAAGAAAAAAGAGTTTTTTTTCTTTGTATAAATAGGGGGGAGGCCATGACTTTTAAAAAAAAAACGGTTTTGGAGGAGGAGGAAAGCATTTTTTCGAAAAAAAAGGACTCTTAGAAAAGAAAAAAAATCTTCTGAAAAAAAACTAGGGCTTCTCTTCTCTTCCTCCTTCCTAGATTTTTTTTTATTAGTTTAAAAAGTTCACTTGTATTGAAGAAATTCGAAGAAGGAAATTTCTTCAACATTTCTGGATTTGTTCAAGGTACAAAAATGTAATAATTTGTAGTATTGTTGCTTTTTTTTTGTAATTTTTAGTTATTATAATTTTGTTCATATAATCATTGCCATTGTATTTTAATTATTGTTGTTCATGTTGTTTTTTCGTTTTTTTAGTTACTGTTTTTATTTTGTTGCTGTCATGTTTTTATATTAGTTGCTGTTTTTTTTATAAAAATTAGTTGATGTTTTTATAAATATTGGTTGTGCTTTTTTTTTTCTAAATAAATTATCGTAATTTTCGGACTAAAAAAGTGCTAAAAAAAATATGTTGTTTTTTTAAAAAAATGGTTACTAATTTTCGGACTAAAAAAGTGCTAAAAAAAATATGTTGTTTTTTAAAAAAATGGTTACTAATTTTCGGACTAAAAAAGTGCTAAAAAAAATATGTTGTTTTTTAAAAAAATGGTTACTAATTTTCGGACTAAAAAAGTGCTAAAAAAAAATATGTTGTTTTTTAAAAAAATGGTTACTAATTTTCGGACTAAAAAAGTGCTAAAAAAATATGTTGTTTTTTTAAAAAATGGTTACTATTTCCGGATTTAAAATAAACCAAAAAAAATGTGTGTTCCTTTTTATTTAGGTACTAATATTTTCGGTCTAAAAAAAAAATAAATAAAAAATGTTGTGCTTTTTTTTAAATAAATTATTCTAATTTTCGGATTTTAAAAAAAAATGATAAAAAAGGATATGTTGTTTTTTTTTTAACAATTACTATTTTTCGAAAAAAAAAGTGATAAAAAAATGTGTTCCTTTTTTTTATTTTCGGATTTAAATAAAGCCTTTTTTTTCAAATACTAAAAAATATTTTTTAAAATAAATGGTTACTAGTGTCCCTACTCTTTTCTAAAAAAAATAACATAATAACAAAAATCTTTTTTCAAAAAAAAAGTAAAAAGGCCCCCTTTTATTTAGATAATAACTATGACAACAAAAAAAAAAACAACAAAAGATTTTTTCTCCATAATCCGCTTTCAAAATACCACTTATTTAGTCTAGGTTTTTTAAGGAAAAGCGTTTCAAGAATCACGTGCTCTAGGGTAGAATAGTAAAAAAGGTAATAGACCCGTCAATCGTTTTTTTTAGCGTCAAAACGCTATTTACGCCCCCCGCAACCATTTTCTTTTAGAGTCAAAACGCTATTTGCACCCCCGGTGACACTTTTTTTTCTAGCGTCAAAACGCTATTCACACCTCCCTTTTTAATACAACTTCTTTATTATTTGCACCCCCCCTTTTATCACTTACTCCGCTTTTTTCACAACGTGATGCTTCCGAACCGTTCTTTTTTCTTTCTTTCGAAAAATCGAATTCGCGCAAAAAAATAGGTTGTCTATAGCGGTCACTCTGGGCTTTGCTTGTTTGAACGCTATAAATACCTTCTTTTCCGAATAAGCCATTTAATGACGACCACTCTGGATTTATCTGTTTGGTCACCATGAGCGGCCTCTAGTTTTCCCAAGCTTTTCAAAAAAATAAAAAATACCAACACACAAATATTTTCTACCCAAGAACTACGTAGCTTTGATTTCTCCATCGCACCCGGAGATACGTAGGAGCGGGGGCCCACTCCCGTCGAGCGCAAAAAACTAAAATTTTTATTAAGTCTTCTTTTCCGTTTTTTTTGCAAATAACAAAAAAGGGTAAATTAAAGTGTTTTCTTTAAACTAATTTTTCTACACATTAAATTAAAAGGTAACCTTTTTAGGATGTTGCGGGGTGCTTGTACCTTCCCCGCACTTAATCGACCCCCGAACCCAAAAACAAAGGTTTTTTCAATGTTTTCCTAAAAATAAATATTGATGGCGGCTCCATTGTTCAAAAGCAACGAAGGATCCCTCCTCCGGATTCTTCGGTCGCTACAGCTGGCGACTCCACTGGGGACTTTTTTTTAGAGGGTCAAGCCTAATTTGATTAAATGTGTAAATTATTAGTTTAGTACTTTATTTACCCTTAGTCTTTATATTCGCATATTGAATCTTAGGGTAGAAGACTTTTATTCTGCTATTTGTTTTCTTGCAAACCTTAGGGTAGAAGACTTTTATATTGCTATCTGTTTGCTCTTTTGCAGTTTGGGTAGTTTAGGTTGCTTATATCACACACATCACCTACACCTATTTATTCACACACTTCTGAGTGGGGCCCTATACCCGGGTCTGAAAAATAACTTAGGACGAGTGGAGATGATTAGTGACAGTCATTCTGGATTTATCTGTCTGACTCTCATGAAAATCTCAACCAGAGTATGCTCTTTCGCGGCATCCCACACCAGGTAGCTCGCTATCGTTGTGGGTCATATCGTGAAAGGGATTTTAGCTCTGGAAACCTTTGTGAGGAAGTGAATAGAACTACCTGAGAGGTTGATCACATAAGTGACCCTAGACCGTGACCTATATGTAAGACATAACCTGTTTAGGACACAAAAGCAATTCACCTACCCGCTGCATCATCACAAAAACTTTTTTTCAAAAAAAAAAATCAAATAATGAAAACCATTTACTCTTTTGCCCTTTACACATATTTTATGTGATATGGTTAATGTTTCTCAAATTTTTGAATCACCAAAATTTTCCCTGTAACATCATTCTTTAATTCATCATACATCATCGTCATTTCAAAAAAGATAATATACAAAAAAAAAAAATCCTCACATGCATGCTATTCATTTCATTTAGGTTTGCCGGGAATTGTAAGAGGTTTTAAAGGTTTTGTCATAAGCAAAACGATATGGGATCAAACTGTGAAGCAATCCAAACTCTGAACTACCCTATAGTGAAGCAGCCTAATCTGACAAGTCTAAGGGAATGTGCTGGTCGATTGCCGCCCATCGAACGCAGGTCTTTTGATAGAGTGTATGGGAAGATTATTATGTTACTACAATTGGACGTGCAAACGGATGCCATTGCCGCTTTGAGCCAGTTCTACGACTCTTCATTAAGATGCTTCACCTTCAAAAATTTCCAGATGGCACCTACCCTGGAAGAATATACACAGATCTTCGGCTTTCCTCAACAAGACAAGGGACCCTACCAGTATCAGGGACAATACTACACAGATGAGAAGCTCGCCTCTATGTTACAAACCAGCAAAGAGAACTTGAAACTCTGTAAGAAAAATCGAAACGGCATTGCAGGATTCCCACAAGAGTATCTGGAAGGCCAATTGAAATTCTTCGCCGACGCTAGAAATTGGGGTCCTTTTAAGCAGGTGTTAGCTTTGACTATCTTTGGCATTGTCCTATTTCCACGTCTTGAAAGATATGTGGACACAACAGCTATTGGCGTCTTCTTATCCTTCAAGGATCCGATTCCAGCCATGCTTGCAGACACTTACTGTACTTTCACTCATTATAGTGAGCTAAGGGGAAAAAGGATATCTTGCTGCCTGCACGCCTTGTATGTTTGGCTTCTCACCCATGCTTTCGTTAACAAAGTCAGAGTAGAAGGCCCAATTGAAGACGCTAGAGGGTGTGACGTGATGACACTGAACACTGGTGAATGGTTGCAAGTGCTGGGGGGCCTTCATGAATATAAGGTTCGTTGGCACCCATCATGGTGGAAAGAGAGGCCCACAGTAGTTTTTCAATGTGGAAGCTTTCAAAACGTCCCGCTCATGGGGACAAGAGGATGCATAAATTACAATCCTTCTCTAACTCTAAGACAGCTGGGGTACCCCATGCGAAATCCGCCCACCGAAGACATGTTAATCCCTTTTTACCTCCATGAAGGAAGCCCAAAAGAGGTTGACATGCTCCAGAAGATTTCTCAAGCGTGGGATATGGTCGTCCGCAAGGGACAAGAGCTTACTAAGAAGAGTGGCGATAAGGAAACCACCTTTCGTCAATGGCTCCAAAAGAGGATCCAAGACACCCGATTGCCTTACCAAAGTGCACTATGGGTTGAGGAAGAAATACCTGAACCTGCCCTTCCCACTGTTGAAGATTTAGATAAGCTTAAAACGGCATTGTCAAAAGCCGAGGAAGAAAAGAAGGGCTTGCAGGCAGAGTTAGAGAAAGTGCTCCTAAAGAACCAGAAGTTGGAGGAAAAGAACGCAAGTAAGTCAGTGGCCGTGGAAGACAGCCGCAAGCAGCTCAAGATTGAACAAAAGGACAAACTAGAGGTTCAAAGGTACCTAAGAGGAGCAAAAGAGGAAATAAAACGTTGCAACCTGAAAATGAACCAAGCCATCGATGATACATACAAGTGGAAAAAGTTATGGGAAGAATCAATGATGGCTGAAAAGACCGCACAGAGCCTACTAATGGTATCAAAGAGAGAGTCCCGGATGATGGCAGCCGAGTTTGAAGAGCAAGTGAAAAGTATCAAGCAGGATAAAGATACCATTGAAGAGATACTCCGAGAATACCAGCAAGCCTTAAGAAGGGAGCATGAAAAACCCGATGAGCTGAACGACCATATCAGATATCAAGAGGAGGTCTATCACCAGCTGAAAACAGAAAGCATCTATTGGGAGAACCGCTTCGTGGAGTTGGTCAGCAAGATAGAAAACCATGAAGTCTTCATAGAGTTGAAGAATGAAAGCTTATACTGGAAAGACAGATTCTCAAAGTTGGCATGGCTGGCCGATCAAGCTATCGTAGGAATCCCCAAAATTCTAAAGGAGGCTAACGCGGCAATGCACCCGTTTAACACCCCGGTCCAAGTTTCCGAATTCATGGAGTTTTGCGAGGTTCTGATTGCCGAACTCCGAGAGAAGGCTGGCAGCGCTACTAGTAGAAAAAGAGGGAGGAGTGGAAAAATGAAAGCCATATGTATTTGAGTGAAATTTAAAGAACATTGTACTTTTCTTTTCGAAGTTTTATTTCCAAAATGTTGTACTCTCCTCCATCAATGAAGTTTGTTTGTCTCACATACTGATCCTTTATCTTGAAAATATTGTGGAACTTTAATCTGCGTACTTATGACAAATCAGGATGCGCTTGCAATTCCCGACCTAAAACAATAAGACTCATGCACACATGCATCATTCGCATTTTCATCCATTCATATACTCATACATATACTCATAACATGTGTCCCACCAACAGAGAGTAAAAGACAAGCCGGTGCGTCAACATCGCTATTGGACTCGTTCTCAGGCCAGAAACATGGAAGAAAATCAGGACAATCCGCCTCAAGACATCCCGGATCAAGGCAATCCACCCCAAGACCTAGGCAATCAAGAGCTTAGGGCGGAAATAGATGGGATGAAAGAACAGATGGCTGAAATCTTAAAGGTCTTACAAACTCTGAGGGACAAAGACACAAGTGAAGATGTCTCCGCTGGGAATACGGAAAATCAAGTTACCAACCCTCCTCCTCCCAATGGACTCGGGACCCCGCATACAGTGCCCCCCACTGGGACTAATGACCAGGGTTACATATGGCCTCCTTACGGACTTCCACAAGGTTACACACCTCCGACAGTCAATGCTAGTCCAGAAGCCGGTCCCTCAGGAATCGCGGGCCAACAACAGCTTACACCAACGGGTCACGATGGTAATCCGGGGGCACCACAAGTTCAAAACCCGACCCCCGTCGTTGTACCACAAATACTCCCACTTGGCTGCCCTCCACCGCCGATAGTTGACGCTCAAGCTCAAGGTTCCAACCTCAGGAATCCCACTCATTCACATACCCCAAATGTGAACCCAGCCATAGTTCCGATGATCCATCCTTACTATGGTATGAGTGGGCTCCCTCACAATCGCTCTATGGAGAACCCTCAAGCCCAAAACAAACTACAAATGCTTGAGGAAAGGTTGAGAGCAGTCGAAGGATCCAATGTTGGTGCGAGAGATGCTTATGACTTGTGCCTCGTCCCTAACGTAGTCATCCCTCCAAAATTTAAGGTGCCAGACTTTGACAAATACAGAGGGTCCACTTGCCCTGTAAGCCACTTAACCATGTACTGCAGGAGAATGGCGGCGTTTGCTCACGACGACAAATTGCTCATCCACTACTTCCAAGATAGTCTGTCCGGGGCAGCTTCGAGCTGGTACATGCAATTAGAACGTGCCCATATCAGATGCTGGAAAGACCTAGCCGATGCATTTTTGAGGCAATACAAATATAACATTGACATGGCTCCCGATAGGACACAATTGCAGAGCATGACGAAGAGAGACAATGAGTCCTTCAAAGAATATGCCCAACGCTGGAGAGGTTTGGCTGCACAGGTGGTACCACCGTTGTTAGAAAAAGAGATGGTATCAATGTTCATGGATACTCTTCAATCACCTTTCTACGACAGGTTGATTGGGAGCGTGTCTTCAAACTTTTCAGATATGATCGTCATCGGAGAAAGATTAGAGAATGGATGGAGAAACGGGAAGATTGCATATAGCTCCGCTGGAACCAGCAATCAGAAAAGACCCTTCTCAGGTTTTCCTAAAAAGAAGGAGGGCGAAGCTAATGCCATCTCTGGATCCGGAAAGCCTCCCTACAACAACCCCCGACAGAATTTACAAATACCTACTCAAACACCACAAGCCCCACCTCACCAAGTCAACTCAGACTATAGACCACAAAACTACCAAGAAAGAAAGCCCGCCAATTTCGATCCAATACCCATGTCATACACAGACCTATTCAATCACCTCATCAGTCACAACTTGATCACTCCCCGTCCAATGAGACCCCTTCAACCTCCTTTCCCTAGGAGCTATGACCCAGAGGCTAGCTGTGGATTCCACGCTGGGGCAGTTGGCCATTCGACAGAAAACTGCAAAGCATTGAAATATGTAGTACAAGATTTAATTGAATCTAAATGGTTAACTTTCGCAGAAGATGGTCCAAACGTTGCCACTAACCCTCTGCCGGGGCACGGGAAACCCTCTGTCAATGCCATTGAGGAAGTTGAGGGGCAATTATTGGTCAGAAAAGTGGAAGACATTGTCACACCTCTGGACCTCATCCATGCTAATTTGTGTCACTTCGGAATCATTATGATGGGATGTGCCGGAAAGGATTCGTGTGTTGATCCTCTTTGTGTCGGGGCCTGTGAAGCATTCAAGCCAGTTCTGCAAGACTTGTTAGACCGACACATAATACAAATAGGTCTTCAAAAGAAAGAGGAAGACGTGTCAACGCTCCAGTCAAGCATTGACCAAAGCAAGAATATCAGGAAACCACTGGAAATCCATTACAAGAAGAACACACAGCCAGCTCCCACTGTGCCTAGACTAATCACCATTCAAGTGCCAGTTCCGTTTCCCTTTAAAAGCACCAATGCAGTCCCGTGGAGTTACGATATGAAGGTTCAGACCAACCCAGATGTCATTAACATCTCAGGGACCGGTGGTATGACTCGAAGTGGGCGCTTCTATGCCCCTGGAGGGCCTAGTGAGGACCGAACAAAAGAAGGAGAGGAAAGAGCCCGTAAGGGTAAAAGCATAGAGCCAGAGCAGATCGATAAGAATGCAGGAAAGAAGGTGCTATCCGAGCAAGAAGCCAGTGAATTTCTGAAGCTTATGAAACAAAGCGAGTATAAGGTGGTTGATCAACTGAACCAAACCCCCGCAAAGATATCTCTGTTGTCATTATTGCTCAGTTCTGATGCCCATCGTGCTGCATTAACAAAAGTATTGAATGAGGCCCATGTCGCCCATAACATCTCCGTCGGCCAATTTGATGGGATCGTCGGAAACCTTGTTGCAAGTAATTATCTCACCTTTACTGATGATGAGATTCCAACTGAAGGAAGGGGGCACAACAAGGCCCTACACATATCTGTGAAGTGTGGAGATTACTCTCTTGCTCGGGTACTCATTGACAATGGTTCATCTTTGAATGTATTACCCAGATCAACCATGGAGAAATTAGATGTGGACTGTTCATACATGAGACCAAGCTCCATATTAGTCCGGGCCTTTGACGGATCAAAAAGGGAAGTCATCGGAGAAATGGAATTACCTGTGCAAGTAGGTCCGGAGCACTTCGTGGTGACCTTCCAGATAATGGACATTTCCCCATCCTACAGTTGTCTCTTGGGGAGGCCATGGATCCACTCTGCAGGGGCAGTTCCCTCTTCTTTACACCAGAAGCTCAAGTTCATAGTCAACAATAAGCTGGTGGTTATTTTCGGTGAGGAATAAATGCTGATAAATAAGTCATCTTCCACTCGTCACATCGAAGCTGCTGAAGAGTCCCTAGAGACTGCCTTCCAGGCATTAGAGATTGCCCATACATCTGCTATGTTAGAACCCAAGCTATCCAAAACGGCCGTGATGGTTGCTAAGTTCATGTTAGGAAAAGGCTACCAAGCTGGAGGAGGCTTGGGAAAAACCGGACAGGGGATCCTGACGCCAATACAGCCAGAGGAGAACAAAGATAGACATGGGATAGGATACCGGCCTAGTCGTACTGACAAAGGAAGGATTGCCGCAGAAAAGAAGGAGCGGAGGTTGGCCAGGCTTGAGGATAGGGTACCAAATACGAAGAGAATCACCATCTGCGACATCAAGGAAAGCTTTCGGAGTGCGGGAATGTTGAACCCCAATCAGATCGCCGCAGTTGAGGACGATCTAAACACTGAAGAAGGCATCGTCAGTCTTGTACGCCCTTGTCCTGCAAACAAAAGACTCAAGAATTGGGAGATCATTGATTTTCCTGTGGTTTTTAGTTCAAAGTAATGTTTCTATAATGTAATCCTCTGGCTCTGCCCAAGGCCTTAGGATATTTCATTCGGGCACGCATGTTTCCCTTTCAGTATTAATATCAATGCAACGTTATTTCAGTTCCCAATAAACTCTCGTTTTTCTTTTCTTGTTACATTCGCTTCTTATTTTCTTTCTTTCGTTTTTATTCCGTTAATTTACGCTAATGCAGATCCGAAAAAAATGTCTTTGAAAATAACAACGCCGATAATCCATATTGTAACTTTGATCACCCTATCAATCAAACTGAGGAAGATGTTGAGGATAATTGGGAAACCCCTCCAGAGTTAACGAGAATGATGGAACAAGAGGAAAAAATAATCGAACCCCACGAGGAATCAACTGAAACAATCAACTTAGGCACGGAGGAAGACAAAAAAGAAGTTAACATTGGCACCACATTGAAAGACAGCGAGCGAGAGAAATTGGTTAAGTTGTTGTTTGACTATGTTGACGTCTTCGCATGGACATACCAAGACATGCCTGGACTGGACCCCAACATAGTCGAGCACAAGTTACCGGTAAAACCAGAATGCCCGCCGGTAAAACAAAAGTTAAGAAGGATGAAACCAGAGATGTCATTGAAAATCCGAGATGAGGTTAAGAAGCAGTTCGATGCTGGGTTTTTAGCAGTAGCAAAATACCCTCAATGGGTAGCCAATATTGTACCGGTCCCAAAGAAAGACGGTAAGGTTCGGATGTGCGTCGATTATCGAGATTTGAACAGAGCCAGTCCCAAAGATGACTTCCCTTTGCCTCACATTGATGTCCTGGTAGATAGCACAGCACAACACTCTCTGTTCTCCTTCATGGATGGATATTCCGGATACAACCAAATTAAGATGGCCCCCGAAGACATGGAGAAAACCACCTTCATCACTCTCTGGGGAACCTTCTGTTACAAAGTAATGCCATTCAGACTGAAGAATGCGGGTGCAACATACCAAAGGGCAATGGTCGCATTGTTCCATGATATGATGC